>JBBDGP010002498.1:660000-1260000 GCA_037952835.1 Lithobates septentrionalis | reverse complement strand
ACCAATGATGGGGCACCATTCCTTCCACTGACACCAATGATGGGGCACCATTCCTCCCACAGACACCAATGATGGGGCACCATTCCTCCCACAGACACCAATGATGGGGCGACATTCCTTCCACACACACCAATGATGGGGCACCATTCCTCCCACAGACAACAATGATGGGGCACCATTCCTCCCACAGACAATGGTGGGGCACCATTCCTTCCACTGAAACCAATGATGGGGCACCATTCCTTCCACTGACACCAATGATGGGGCACCATTCCTCCCACAGACACCAATGATGGGGCACCATTCCTCCCACAGACAACAATGATGGGGCACCATTCCTTCCACTGACACCAATGATGGGGCACCATTCCTCCCACAGACAACAATGATGGGGCACCATTCCTCCCACAGACAATGGTGGGGCACCATTCCTTCCACTGAAACCAATGATGGGGCACCATTCCTTCCACTGACACCAATGATGGGGCACCATTCCTCCCACAGACAACAATGATGGGGCACCATTCCTCCCACAGACAATGGTGGGGCACCATTCCTTCCACTGAAACCAATGATGGGGCACCATTCCTTCCACTGACACCAATGATGGGGCACCATTCCTCCCACAGACACCAATGATGGGGCACCATTCCTCCCACAGACAACAATGATGGGGCACCATTCCTTCCACTGACACCAATGATGGGGCACCATTCCTCCCACATATACCAGTGATGGGGCACCATTCCTCACACACACACCAATGGGGCACCATTCCTCACACACACACCAATGGGGCACTATTCCTTCCACTAAATCCAATGATGGACATTGTTTGCTTTCACACCACAGCATTTTCTAATAACTGGCCCTTTGTTCAAAAAGTTTGGAGACCTCTGACCTAGTATTCAGGTTGTGGCATGCTATAGAATGTTGTTTTTTGTTATTGTTATTATGTATATTGTGGTGACATTCAGATGGCACCACATGGCACATATAATACCCATGTATTGTAGTGAAGCACGGTAATTTGTGTGTTTTACCCCTTATTACTGCAATGTACAAGTGTAAATCCAACCTCAATAAGTCTTCAGAATGCAGTTTATTTTGCTTATTTCGGTAGGCAGTGCAAAGTGAGAGAACTCTGCATATAGTGCAGTGACCCAAAGCCTCCTATCTGATCCTAATCGATCCTGCTACAGGAAACAGAACTTTAATTGTACAAAGTACAGCAGATCTTAGCATCCAATATTTCAAAGTACAGTACTAAATAGTTTTTTGTTAACAGGCTCTGCCTTTGGCAGGTAAATCAGTGTATACATGATCAATAAAATGTGCTCTGAAAAATACAAGAATGTGGCAACTCAGTATATACTGTACCTGCCATTAAAAAATAAGTGCATAGGGTGTCCCCCATATATAGTTTACTGATTGACTGGAACTGTCATGTACACTGGTCGTTGAATATATATATATATATTGTTCTTTTGCTAGCTGTTGATACTGGAAAATACTTTATACTGGCGTGGACTGTGTATTCATTAACATTTTGTTGGTCTGAAGTTCATATCCGAGTTTCCAGCATAGGACTGGGTAGTTACTGTGTGTATTATGAACCAGACAGGCACTGGAGGTTGGAAAGGAAGGTTTGTAGGAAGTGTAGAGGAAGAACACAGCAGTGTGATTATGCTCCTTTGTTGTCCAATGAGAGGGCAGGGGACACCATGGAGCCTCAAACCTGCAACAGGAAACAGGGGTGTCACCTTGCAGGCTTTGCGGTGTTGCACTGGTGATTAAATAGAGCAGGTAGAAAATTTTCCATTTTTGGCAAGTAAATCCGTTCCTGTGTATGTATGCCATCTGCTGTTTGCCTGGACTACTTTTTAAAAAACAGCAAGGTAACAACACATACAATACAAAAAAAGTTAGGTAAGTCACCTTACCTTCCAGCAAGTCCCTTGCCAGACCAGGTTCAGCCCCTGTAGACCGAACAAAGTCTGACAGGACTGAGTCCATATCCAGAGTCATGTGATCATGTAGTGACGCTGCTCGCCCAGCAGCAGCAGCAGGACCAGAATGATGCTAGTAAAATGATTCCATCTGAAATACAGAACAAAGCAGACATGTCAGTCTCTATAGCAATAAAATAATAAGGTGTCACTGAATCAAATTGTTATCAGATTTTCTTCTGATTTAGTCTTACAAAAAGCAGAAGAAACATGCATGACCATTAAATCCTGTGGAGCTCTCTACACTGTTCAGCTGCAAGTCAGTTGCATTTTTAAAAGTCCTGCATTGCATGCTGCATTTTTGGTGTGGTAAAAAAAAAAAAAAGCACCAAAAATGCACCTTTCCAGTGAGATGAATGGAAAAAATGGTTGCGTTTTTGGGCGGGTTTGGAGTTATCTGTCTCTTTCACAGGTGCAAAGCACACTAGAAATGCGGCAAAAACACATATACATTTTTACCATGTTTTTGCAACGGAGCAGTGTGAAAGCAGCCTAAATGGCAGTGCATTGTGGACCATACAATTTTTTTCCATAATGATGTGAACATTCACAATACCAAAACATCTTTTGCACTAATCAGATATCTCAGCGTCTGCCTTCTGATTCTAAAAGAAAACAGGAACAGAAGGCGCACCAGCTTTGCGCATCACCTTTGCAACACTTGAGTTTATTAAAAAGTAAAATTGCATACTCACAAACGAGTGATAAAATCAGGCAGGTAATAAAAAGTCCATAATTTGCATCATCCAGCAAGATCTGCTGGCCAGTAAACTTAGGTGGGATGTAAAGTCCAAAGTAAGCTAACGCGTTTCGAGGGGTGTCCCCTCTTCTTCAGAGCTAGGTTTGGAATGCAGGTAGATGGTTTATATATGATGGCTGGGATAAAGCCTTCCCTCATGTGTGAGGGCCAATGCAGTTTTATATATATATATATATATATATATATATATATATATATATATATATATATATATATATATATATATATATATATATATAAATAAATACTTCATTCCCCATTAGGGACATATGTCACCAGACATCATATACATACAACAAAACTGGTCCAAAAAGATCTGTACACCCACTCTTCAAGTACCACCACTGCGCCAAAAGTAAATTAAATGTGCTACAGCTGCCACTTTAAATGAAATAAATCTAAATAAGCATTTACAGTGTAAACTAAAGTAAATAGTAGTGCTAAAAAGTATAAATAAATAAACCCAGTGACAGGTGATAGTGATCAACACTAATACATAAATAAACAACTAATAAGAAAAGTTTGTGCAAAAATATTCCATAATGCCGGCCATACACGGTTCGAATTTCGTAAGAATTTTCTTTCGAAAATCGTATGAAAGAATTTTCGTATGAATTTCGCATCATTAGTGGGCTGCAACAACGGCCGATTTTCGTGCGGCAATCGAATTTGAGGAATCGGACATGTTGGAAATTTTCCGAAAAACAAACGATTTTCTAATCAATGATGGGAGAATCGTGCGAGAAATGTAATAAGAAAAGAAAATTTACGGAGAGAAAAGAAGATTCCCGGCCAAGAAAATTCTTTTCTGTAGCAATATGAGGTGAAATTGAAGGCTTGGTCGGCCGAATTTCGAAAATCAATGGTGGCATCATCGGACCACAAAAAAAACGAAATTTCTTATTTTGAAAAGAAAATTCGTTCGAAATTCGACCGTGTATGCTTAAATGAGACTGGATTGTCTCAAACAAGGAAAGCTGAATATATCCTGATGTGAGATCTTCAAAACTTTCACCACACCACGTGCACTCAGTGTTTCCACTCCCCTTTGGTTAAAAACTCACCAAATGACGACGCCTTGCACTCTCATGCTTGGCAAAACAGCATCAACCCCTACAGGGTTAGATATCCAACAATATCCAGACGTGACACTCGATATCATGGACTCTCCATATATAATGAAGCAAAGTGCTCCAATAGTGCAGTTTTGTTGTAAAAAGTTTATTCTATTTAAACAGCTTCAAACATTGCACTCATATAATCTCAAATCAATGAAGCCTAGAGACATCCACTTGCAGCAGCAAGTAGAGGTGCACCAAAATTTTGTCCGACGAAAATTATCGGCCAAAAACTGTTTTTCATTCGGGTGATAGCAAAAAACAGCCAATACCGAAAGGGAGTGCCGCCCATTGTGGGAGTGTCACCCTGGTGCGCCCCAGTTCTTCACTCCCTCCTCCTCCCCTCCCTAGTCGCCGCGATCTCCGCATGTCACGGAGCTGAATTGTCCGGGCCATAGTGACAATGTCCCACCTCCTGTGATAGCCGGCGCAGTGATCCAATAGCACGGGACATTGAATTAGTGTGACGTGAAAATATTATATATATATATATATATATATATATATATATATATAATATCTCACAAAATTGAGTACACCCCTCACATTTTTGTAAATTTTTTATTATATCTTTTCATTTGACAACACTGAAGAAATGACACTTTGCTACAATGTAAAGTAGTGAGTGTACAGCTTGTATAACAGTGTAAATTTGCTGTCCCCTCAAAATAACTCAACACACAGCCATTAATGTCTAAACAGCTGGCAACAAAAGTTAGTACACCCCTAAGTGAAAATGTCCAAATTGGGCCCAATTAGCCATTTTCCCTCCACGATGTCATGTGACTCATTAGTGTTACAAGGTCTCAGGTGTGAATGGGGAGCAGGTGTGTTAAATTTTGTGTTATCGCTCTCTCATACTGGTCTCTGGAAGTTCAACATGGCACCTCATGGCACCTCATGGCACAGAACACTCTGAGGATCTGAAAAAAAGAACTGTTGCTTTACATAAAGATGGCCTAGGCTATAAGAAGATTGCCAAGACCCTGAAACTGAGCTGCAGCATGGTGGCCAAGACCATACAGCCGTTTAACAGGACAGGTTCCACTCAGAACAGGCCTCGTCATGGTCAACCAAAGAAGTTGAGTGGTCAGCATCATATCCAGAGGTTGTCTTTGAGAAATCGATGTATGAGTGCTGCCAGCATTGCTGCAGAGGTTGAAGGGGTGGGGGGTCAGCCTGTCAGTGCTCAGACCATACGTCGCACACTACATCAAATTAGTCTGCATGGCTGTCGTCCCAGAAGGAAACCTCTTCTAAAGATGACGCACAGGAAAGCCCACAAACAGTTTGCTGAAGACAAGCAGACTAAGGACATGGATTACTGGAACCATGTCCTGTGGTCTGATGAAACCAAGATAAACTTATTTGGTTCAGATGGTGTCAAGCGTGTGTTTCGGAAACCAGGTGAGGAGTACAAAGACAAGTGGGTCTTGCCTACAGTCAAGCATGGTGGTGTGTCATGGTCTGGGGCTGCATGAGTGCTGCCGGCACTGGGGAGCTACAGTTCATTGAGGGAACCTTGAATGCCAACATGTACTGTGACATACTGAAGCAGAGCATGATCCCCTCCCTTCGGAGACTGGGCCGCAGGGCAGTATTCCAACATGATAATGACCCCAAACACACCTCCAGGATGACCACTGCCTTGCTAAAGAAGATGAGGGTAAAGGTGATGGACTGCCCAAGCATGTCTCCAGACCTAAACCCTATTAAGCATCTGTGGGACATCCTCAAACGAAAGGTGGAGGAGCGCAAGGTCTCTAACATCCACCAGCTCCGTGATTTCATCATGGAGGATAGGAAGTGGACTCAAGTGGCAGCTTGTGAAGCTCTGGTGAACTCCATGCCCAAGAGGGTTAAGGCAGAGCTGGAAAATTGTGGCCACACAAAATATTGACACTTTGGGCCCAATTTGGATATTTGCACTCACTTTTGCTGCCAGCGGTTTAGACAATAATGGCTTTGTGTTGAGTTATTTTGAGGGGACAGCAAATTTACACTGTTATACAAGCTGTATACTCACTACTTTACATTGTAGCAAAGTGTAATTTCTTCGGTGTTGTCACATGAAAAGATATAATAATAGTTACAAAAACCTCACCGTTGGATCTTGCAGGTAGCCATGCACCGCACGATTGTCCTAGGCTTTTGCCTTGGATTCCTGAAGATGTTTCTTCCTTCAGGCCTCAAAAAAAAAATTTCTTATCATTTTTTCTATTTTTTGGGGGGTTTTTTTTACCTTTTCTTTTCATGTGTTTTTTTTTTTTTTTTTTACCTTCTTCTGTTTTTTAGTTATGCTTTTATGCACCATTTCAACATGCTTGCCTTACTGTATTTCACGTTTTTTGCACCATGGATCAGTTTGTCTGACTATTATTTGTACTACATTAGCTACATGCCTCTATGATATAGCATGGCGCTTAAAGTCTTTTCTTGCAATGTGAAGGGCTTGAATTCTATTAAAAAAAGATGGATAGTCTTGAAGGAATTCAAGTCTTCCAGAGTGGATGTGATCATGGTTCAGGAGACTCATTTCCGACCTGGGGGTTCTTTCAAGTTTGCCTCCAAGCATTTCCCTACTGCCTTTGTGGCGTTCGACCCCTCTGGGAAAGCTGGAGTTGCGATTTTAATTAAACGTTCCAGCCCAACACGTGTTCTTTCTTCCTATCTAGACCCCCACGGTCGGTTTGTTCTCCTGAGTTGTACTCACCTGAATACATCATTTACTTTGGCTAATATTTATGCCCCTAATGCGGGACAGATGGTTTTCTCACAAGGGTTTTTGAGAAGCTACAATCTTTCTCACAACCTTTCATGGTCATAGGAGGAGATTTTAATGTGTGCATGTCCACCACCAAGGATAGGTTTGCCCTGTTCCAAAACACTCCACCGATCCAAGCTCAAAAACTATCCACTTCCTTTCGTAAATTGATTAGATCTAATAATCTTTATGATATGTGAAGAGTGAAACACCCTACCCACAAACAATACACGTTTTACTCTCCTCCTCATAAACTATATTTTAGACTGGATCATTTCTTTGTAACCACACCTCTGTTACCTTATGTAGTCTCATCAGAAATAAATCCTTTCACTTGGTCAGATCATGCACCTATTAATCTGGGTATTGCTCTAGCTGCTCCAAAGCCCAAAACATGTCATTGGCGTCTCAATGAATCCCTGCTACGAACCCCGAAATCCAAACTCAACTGCAACAAAAATTGTCTGAATTTTTTCAATTTAAATGAAGGTTCAGTGTTGGAGATTTCCACCTTGTGGGAAGCCCATAAGGCCTTTTTCAGAGGCGAGTGCATATCTGAGGGCTCTCACTTAAAACGAGAGTCCACCAAGCTGAAAGCTGAGCTCCTTACTCAGTTATGGTCTGCGGAGATGCGCCTACTTCACTCCCCCACGGTGGACCACTTACGGGCTGTTTCGGTTCGTAACCGCATTAAATCATTCGACATGGGCAAGATATCTAAATCGTTATTGTAGTCTAGACAAAAATTTTACGAGTATGCCAACAAACCACATAGGATGCTGGTTAATAGATGTAAACCACGTCCATTCTTATCTATAACTGATCATTTAATACAGACAGATGGCAACCCCACCTATTGCCCCGTGGTATGTCTAAGGTGTTTGGTGACTTCTAAAGGGACTCTATAACTGTTTGAGCTCCGAATCTCATTCCAATTTTACACAGGCAAAGTTTGAGGACTTTATGGCTTCTCTACAACTACCTGAGATATCCCTCGAACAACGATCTACAATTAACTCGCCTATCACTGCAAGAAAGTGGCAGAAGTGATTAAATGTTTACCGTCCCATAAATCCCCAGGTCCTGATGGGCTCCCTTATATCTACTGCAAAATTTCTCTCCCAACATTAAGTCCGTATCTATTGACCCTATTCTCTTCCTTACTGAAAGGTACCCTCCCACACTCACAATTTTTGCACGCATTTATAACTGTTATTTCAAAATCGGGTAAGAACCCTTCACTAAGAGATAACTATCGACTGATCGCATTATTAAATTCAGATTATAAAATATTTACAAAAATTCTAGCCAACAGACTTTCACTATTGTTGACATCATTAATACATAGAGATCAGGTAGGCTTTGTTCCAACAAGACATGCAGGGGATAACACAAGACGTATGATAGACTTGATAGATCTCCTAAGACGAAACGCCCTGCCATTGTTTTAAGCTTGGATGCACAAAAATCCTTTGATCGTTTAAGCTGGCCATTTATGTTTGCAGTCTTTTCCAGATATGGGTTCTCGGGTCCTTTCATTCCCAAGGGTGGCTGTCTTCTCATCTGTCGCAGACGTTCCCCCTGAGTGACGGCACCAGACAGGGTTGCCCTTGCTTTTTATTCTAAGTTTGGAACCCCTTGCTTTGGCCATCAGGTCAAATCCGGACATTTGTGGGGATTGTCTAGCAGCCTCTAGACAATGTTGGAGATGTAATGAAGCTACTGGCACCCACTTTCATACCTTTTGGGAGTGTTCCTCTATTAGCCCTTTCTGGGTTCAAATCGCTCACTGACATTGGATGAGAGCTATATGTAATAAGATAGAAATAAAAAATATGCAGACTGATGAGAACATAAAATAAATTTATAATAGTGAATGAATTAATGATTTGTATAGCGCTACCATGCGAACTGAATCGCCTCAAGGTGCTTGATCCGTCTTTTTATTGGCCTGTTTCTAGAAGAGGTGGGTCTTGATTTTGTTTTTCTGAAGACCCGATGGTTTTCTTTCATGCGGATGTTAATGGAAGAGCAATCCATAGTCGTGGTCCTTGGACTGCGAATCTTCGTTCTCCCTTTTAATTTGAAGCGGGACTTGGGGATGAGGAGGACATTTTGGCTAGTTGATCGAAGACTGCGATTAGGTGTGTAGTGTTTTATTTTCTCGCATAGGTATTGAGGAGCGTTTCCTTGTGTGCATTTGTGGGTGAGGCAGAGGGTCTTGAATGTGATCCAATCCTTTACGGTTAGCCAATGTAGGGGCCTCAGGGAAGAGAAGATGGATTCCCAGGGGTTTTTTTTCCCGTTACCAGTCTTGCTGCCGTGTTTTGGATGACTTGTAAGTGTGCAATCTGGTATTTAGGTAGTCCTATGTAGAGGGAGTTTGCGTAGTCGAGTCGGGAATTAATGATTGTTTCAACTACTGCTGCTTTGTCCACTTGTGGAATGAAGGGGATGAGTCTAAATAGCAGGCGGAGAAGATAGTGAGATCCGCTGACCACTGATCATATTTGTGCATCCATTGACATCTCTGAGTCAAAGATGACTCCCAGACTTTTGGCTTTGGTGCTTGGGGAGATGGTCTGTCCAAGGATGGTGGGTGGTGTCCATGGGGTCTTAGTTTTTGTATTTCGGTTTGCGTTGTGGAAAGGAGAAGCTCTGTTTTGAATCCGTTGAGTTTGAGGGAGCTAGTGGTCATCCAGTCGTCTATCAATGCGAGGAAATAGTGAATCAAGTCCATGTAGTCCATCAATAGGTGAAACCACAGGATGACAAAGCCAATGGGAAAAAAACGGCAGGTGGTGACTGGACAGAAATCCCACAAGATGGCAGCTCATTAGGGTGAGGTATGGTGTTCCCTCGAACAGAAATAAAAGAAAAAAACAAGGAGCCTTCTTCAGCCAGATGAAGGAGACGGGGCCTCCGAAACACGTTGCGGCCCGCCCCCTCCCCAGCTTGTGTGCCCTATCTTGTTGCAGCTCATTCTGATGCGTGAGAACCTGTGACAACGTCGCCGCTCTCCTGCCTGCACTCTTATGCAGTGGGTCTGGGTTTGTGTGCGGCTGTCTCGCCATCTGGCCGTTTACCTCAGGTTACACTGCGGTGGGAGTCTTGGAGTTTGCTTATGCCGTTAGCCCCAGTTGTCATCTCCAGCGGGTCCGGACATTCCGAGCAGCCCTCCAGTCTACCATCTTGGATTACCACGCATTATACCACAGCACCTCTACATGTAGTTTGCAGCTTTTTAGATGTAAGTGGATAATGGAATAAAGTGTTGTTGTTTTTATTCACACTGACCTGGCGCCCTGTTTTCTCGTTTTATTTAGCAACATACACATTAGTTATGTGTAATGTTGTGTATCCGATTACCTGCAGGCATCTGCATCTACTCAAAATCCCCTATGCTGTGTCCCCTTCACAGCCTCCACATGTTGCCCTGAGCATATGTCTTCTGGCGCTGTGAAGGTTACCAGCAGCGGCTCATAATCAGGAGGGTTGCGCTTGCTGCCTGCCCCCCCTGCATCTTCCTTTATTCATAGAAATTGGCTTACTACACTCTCATGGTGCATCAAACTCTGTGAATGGGGGGGGGGGGTGAGATGCTGTCATTCAACTCCTCCATTCACAGAACTCAATGCATCATGGGAGTGTAGCAAACCGAGTTCTATGAATGGCGGAAGATGAAGGAAAGCGAATAGCGAGAATTTCCTGATTAGGAGCTGCTACTCTTACCCGTAACAGTTCCAGAAAACAGAACCCAATGGCTGGGAGGGGACACAATGATCGACTTCAATGGGTGGGACTCCTCTTGTTACACAATACACAATAACTGGTACAGAGGTTAACGCGTTTCACACAGTTACATTGTGCTTGATCCAGCTCTAACATGAAAAGCAAAAATAATATATATGAATAATGACACATAAGGACACAAAAACAAACTTTGTCATGACCTTAGGGAGATGTGCAGCACATATCTCAATCAGTCCAGAGCCAGGAGATGGAAGATTTGGGGGGGGGTGCCTATATATTCTTTTTGCTTTTCATGTAAGAGCTGGATCTTTGTGGTGGTCTCACACTATCCCCTGAGGAAGCCATCATTGGCGAAACATGTTGGGATTCAACTTTCATCTGTGACCACCTTTTCCCTTTCTTTCCTATATTATGTCTATGCTCTATCCTTGACTTTAACTATTTTGATATCTTCATTTATTTTTTGTATTAATAAAAGAAAATATATTTTTTACCTTACTTGTTATGAACCATTTGTCAGTAGCACCGTTATAATCCCATTCCTATATATTTACAATTTCATTAAGCGGGATGAGGTGCAGGATACTATAGAGTCACTCAGATTATATTCTAAAATGTATACCTAATATGTAAGGTGCTGTATCCCAAAAACATTATTTTTTTTTACCAAGCCTCAGCTTTACACATATTTAAAAGCACAACATTTCTAGGTTCCATGGGAACTACCAGTTCAATCTCTATGTATATCAATAACTAAAGCCAAGGCTGGAGCAAAGCGAAAAAGACTAAACACAAAAAAACATGCCATACAAATAAAATAAGCAAGTACAATCCAAACAGAGTAGTTTATCAATGGAAAAGCAAATCAAGGCTGGCTGCCAAAAAGCTGCTAAGTGTGTCTTTGAAAAAAAAAAAAAAAAAAAAAAAAAGGACATTTTAACATGAAATGATCTGAAAGGAGTCTTGGGAAGTCTGGTTTCCTTTGATGAATAGGCGATCTCTATTAGAAGGGAAAATACACAGTGTGCCAATGGTTAGTGCTTACCGTGGGCTGCCTGTACCATGCTGCTTCTGCTCAGAAGAGCAACAAATGCTGCTCTGTGTGACAATGACTCATTGGCGACTAACAGAAAAGCTGAAGGGAGCTCAGATATAGCGGCTCATATGCAAATACACACTTGTTTTTCAGCATTACTCGGAAATTGTGATTCTCGACAGTTCGACTTAATGAATTAGCAGTCAAGCTTCATTGTATCTGAAGGGGGTTTAATTACTGAGAAAGTGTTGTCCATACTTGCGGTGAATGCAGTGCTTACAGGAAGGGGTGAACACAAAGGATTTGCAATTATTTTCGTAATTTGACATTCGGTGTTAGCATTGTCGAACAAGTTCCGTCTCAATGTGTTCTAATTGGGAGAACGGTTTTATTTAGATGTATTCGTTACAGGCCTCGTAGTAGAGACTGGGTGAATGGCTGTCAGCATACAGATCATTGCTATCAATGAAAAACACAATATCAAATGCTGGATAGACCTTGGAAGCAGCATGATCTATTGTTGTATCCAGCATTCAGGTGAGAACATCAACAATTCATATCTGAAAAGCTGTTCAAGCTACATTCACTGAATTCAGCAAGTAGGTACAACAGTCAAGGGCACCGGAGGGTAAATACCAGCCAAACCAGAGGCAGGAACTTTATATGACTATGACCCCCCCCCCCCCCAACAGTTGTACACCATTCAAAAAATAAAAAAAATATATTCCTACACAATAAACTGCATGAATCCTGCAAATGAACGAAAAGAAGAAGCCATAGCTTCTGCTGTACCTATTGATAGAAAGAATGAAGCATTGAAATGCTATAATATGATTCAGGGCCACTTTAGGCCACTTCCAGTCTGAGCCCATTCTGACATCCCTCTCCTACATGCAGAAAACTACTTAGAACCCCCAAACATTATACAGTGGGGACGGAAAATATTCAGAGCCCCTCAAATTTTTCACTCTTTGTTATATTGCAGCCATTTGCTAAAATCATTTAAGTTCATTTTTTTCCTCATTAATGTACACACAGCACCCCATATTGACAGAAAAACACAGAATTGGTAACATTTTTGCAGATTTATTAAAAAAGAAAAACTGAAATATCACATGGTCCTAAGTATTCAGACCCTTTGCTCAGTATTTAGTAGAAGCACCCTTTTGATCTAATATAGCCATGAGTCTTTTTGGGAAAGATGCAACAAGTTTTTCACACCTGGATTTGGGGATCCTCTGCCATTCCTCCTTGCAGATCCTCTCCAGTTCTGTCCAGTTGAATGGTAAACGTTGGTGGACAGCCATTTTTAGGTCTCTCCAGAGATGCTCAATTGGGTTTAAGTCAGGGCTCTTGCTGGGCCATTCAAGAACAGTCACGGAGTTGTTGTGAAGCCACTCCTTCGTTATTTTAGCTGTGTGCTTAGGGTCATTGTCTTGTTGGAAGGTAAACCTTCGGCCCAGTCTGAGGTCCTGAGCACTCTGGAGAAGGTTTTTTGTCCAGGATATCCCCATATTTGGCCACATTCATCTTTCCCTTGATTGCAACCAGTCGTCCTGTCCCTGCAGCTGAAAAACACCCCCACCGCATGATGCTGCCACCACCATGCTTCACTGTTGGTACTGTATTGGACAGGTGATGAGCAGTGCCTGGTTTTCTCCACACATACCGCTTATAATTAAAGCCAAAAAGTTCTATCTTGGTCTCATCAGACCAGAGAATATTATTTCTCACCATCTTGGAGTCCTTCAGGTGTTTTTTAGCAAACTCCATGCGGACTTTCATGTGTCTTGCACTGAGGAGAGGCTTCAGTCGGGCCATCCTGCCATAAATCCCCGACTGGTGGAGGGCTGCAGTGGTGGTTGACTTTCTACAACTTTCTTCCATCTCCCGACTGCATCTCTGGAGCTCAGTCACAGTGATCTTTGGGTTCTTCTTTACCTCTCTCACCAAGGCTCTACTCCCCCGATAGCTCAGTTTGGCCGGACAGCCAGCTCTAGGAAGGGTTCTGGTCATCCCAAATGTCTTCCATTTAAGGATTATGGAGGCCACTGTGCTCTTAGGAACCTTAAGTGCAGCAGAAATTTTTTTGTAACCTTGGCCAGATCTGTGCCTTGCCACAATTCTGTCTCTGAGCTCTTCAGGCAGTTCCTTTGACCTGATGATTCTCATTTGCTCTGACATGCACTGTGAGCTGTAAGGTCTTATATAGACAGGTGTGTGGCTTTCCTAAACAAGTCCAATCAGTATAATTAAACACAGCTGGACTCAAATGAAGCTGTAGAACCATCTCAAGGATGATCAGAAGAAATGGACAGCACCTGAGTTAAATATATGAGTGTCACAGCAAAGGGTCTGAATACTTAGGACCATGTAATATTTCAGTTTCTCTTTTTTAAGAGAATATGGGGTACTGTGTGTACATTAATGAGGGAAAAAAATTAACTTAAATGATTTTAGCAAATGGCTGCAATATAACAAAGAGTGAAAAATTTAAGGGGGTCTGAATACTTTCCATCCCCACTGTATATATTTTAAGCAGAGGCCCTAGAGAATAAAATAGCAGGTGTTGCATATTTTTATGTCAAACGATATACGTGTGTCGTTTTTCAAATGTAAATTTTTTGGAGAAAATACACTTTAATGAATTTTAATGTACAATAACACAAAATAATACCCAATTTTGGGGTAAAATATAAAAGATGATGTTACGCTGAGTAAATAGATACCAAACATGTCACACTTTAAACTTGCGTATGTCTGTGGAAAGGCACCAGACTACAGTACTTAAAAATCTCCATAGGCAACAGTTTAAAAGCCTTTACAAGTGACCAGTGTGGAGATATACACGAGAGGTCTGGTGCTAGAATTTTTGCTCCCACTTTTACTCCCACATTTGTTGCAATACCTCATGTGTGTGGTGCGATCGCTGTTTACCAATGTGTACATTCGCATTTGTGCATGAGCACGGGGGAATGGGGATGCTTAACCGCTTGCCGACGGGCTCACGTCGATATACGTCGGCAGAAGGGCACGTACAGGCATACTAACATACCTGTGCGTTGCCCTTTAGGAAGTGGCTTGCGGGCGCACGCCCCCCTGCGACCTCCGTGAGTGTGATCGCGGGTCCCGCGGACTCGATCGGGAGTGGTGATCAGTGTTGTGTCACACATAGCCCATCCCCCCCACAGTTAGAATCACTACCTAGGACACACTTAACCCCTACAGCGCCCCCTAGTGGTTAACCCCTTCACTGCCAGGCACATTTACACAGTAATCAATGCATTTTTAATCACACTGATCGTTGTATAAATGTGAATGGTCCCAAAATAGCGCCAAAAGTGTCCGATGTGTCCGCCATAATGTCACAGTCACGATAGAAATCGCTGATCACCGCCATTAACAGTAAAAAAAAAAAAATTATTAATAAAAATGCCATAAAACTATCCCCTATTTTGTAGACGCTATAACTTTTGCGCAAACCAATCAATAAACGCTTATTGCGATTTTTTTTTACCAAAAATATGTAGAAGAATATGTATCGGCCTAAACTGAGGAAAAAACTTTTTTTATATATTTTTTGGGGATATTTATTATAGCAAAAAGTAAAAAATAATGTGTTTTTTTCAAAATTGTCGCTATTTTTTTTGTTTATAATGCAAAAAATAAAAACCGCTGAGATCAAAAACCACCATAAGAAAGCTCTATTTGTGGGGAAAAAAGGACATCAATTTTGTTTGGGAGCCACGTTGCACGACCGCGCAATTTTCAGTTAAAGCCGCGCAGTGTTGAATCGCAAAAAGTGCTCTGGTCTTTTGCCAGCCAAATGGTCCGGGGCTGAAGTGGTTACATTTTTTTGTATTATTCATTTTATTTAAAAATTAACATTGAAACTTTATTTATTTTTTATCAACTTTATTGCTATCACAAAGGAAGAACAATATCCCTTGTGATGACAGGTCCTCTTTATGGAGAGATCTGGGGTCTATTAGATCTATTAGATCAAACCAAGATTGGTTTGATCTGACCCTTATACAAGCCGGTAATGGCCTGTTTAGAGACCGAAGACAGAAATAACAATCCTCTGATGACAACATCAGTTCCTCCCACCACGTCCCAGGAACCAGATGCCGCCAGTCGCATCCTTGTTGCGCTCCACGATTGCATGGGAGAGTCCGATAAATGCAGCAGCAGCAGCGGTGGGTGGGACCCCATTCCACCACCTGTAAAGGTAATGCAGCGGTTTCATAACCACTAGGATTACTTTTACCGTGAAGGGAATCGCCGGCACTAAAAAATTATATCTCATTCATCGGTGCAGCTGCAGCAATGACTGAAATATCACTCAAATCCAGAGGCAAACTTTTATGCCACTGGAAGTGAAGTGCTTATACCGTGTTTCCCCCGAAAATAAGACCTACCCTGAAAATAAGGCCTAGCGTTATTTTCCAGGAGAGCTGCAATATAAGTCCTACCCCGAAAATAAGCCCTAGTTTAAAATGCTTGCAAAATCCAATAATCCACTCTATTTCAGTAGTATATAATGTACAATGTGTGTGTTTCTGTAATATAATTGTGCCAAATACCTTCAGTACGGCCCCCTTCTGCAGTGCTCAGAGCGGGGAAGAGAGCTCCGGCGGGTCACGGAAGTACCAAAGGTATTTGGCACATTTATATTACAAAAACACACACATAATTGTCATTGCAATATATATATATTATGGTCACTAAAGTATGATATTAAAAATATCACTCATCTATACTTATACCATCATTAGTAGATATATAGTAGATATATATATATCTACTATATATATATATCTACTATATAACTATATATATATAACTATAACTATATATATATATATATCTACTAATATAAAAATATTTTTGATTGACAGACCATTATTATATATTCTGCAGCTGCTGTAACCTCTGCCAATCTTTTGCGGCTTTCCTGCCCTGACTGTTTGCATTGACCATACCGAGGTACACCATACCAAGTTATTTGTGGTAATATTCATATGAACTAATGTATATATTAATATATTCATAACAAAACAGTGTTGTGCTTCCTAAATAACTACCAATAAATCCTTAAAGAGAATAGATAATTAACTTGCAATAAAGCAAGATACTGAGTGCACAATCAAATATTCATGTTTCCTGACTGGGAATAGTGAACAATACACAGTAATGAAATATACCTGTTCCCTATATGGGAATAATGAACAATACACAATAAAGATAAAGTCCACACACTCAAAAAATATAATTGAACAAAAATAAGAGTCCAAATGCACAAAAATAATCCTCAGAGTCTTCTGCACCAAAAACGCACAACACACCACCAGTGTATAAACGTTGAAAATGCAAGTGCTCTCCTCCACCGCAGTATCCTAGCCGCTCACCTCACGTTCCCACCCCTGTTTCACCAGAAGGTCAGAAAAAGCAGGTTCCCTCTCAGGGATATAAACGAATCAGCTGGTCATGGAGCTCCTATTCCGTGCTGCCTTCGGCTGATTAGATGGATACCAGCCAGTACAGATTCCCTCAATGGGGTACGGTGCACATAGGAACAGAAAAGACAAAATCTAGTGCTCTCTGTATATCAAAACGGTTTATCTCCTCATAAAAACATTAAAACGTTACTCACAAACACAGCACTTGAGCAGTGCGGGCTCAGGATCCAAAGAAACGACAAGATGCTTGTGGGATGACGTTGCCACTGCGTTCGCTTCTGCACGCTCGTCGGGACGGGGCGCATTTTAAAACATGTTGTTTTTTTTTTCTTATTTATTTTACCTTTTATTTTTTATTTTTACACCGTTTTTTTTTTTTTTTTTTTTAAATGGCACTTTTTTTCTTATTACAAGGAATGTAAACATCCCTTGTAAAAGAAAAAAGCATGACAGGACCTCTTAAATGTGAGATCTGGGGTCAAAAAGACACTAAAATGCAAAAAAATAAATAAATAAAAAATGATCATTTAAAAAAATAGCCCTTTAAGAGCCATGGACGGAAGTGACGTTTTGACGTCGCTTCCGCCCAGCAATTGTATGGAGACGGGTGGGGGCCATCTTCCCCTCACTTGCCTCCATACCTGACAGGAGACAGGACGCGATCGCCTCCGCCGCTGCCGACGGCTCCGGTAAGCAGCGGAGGGCACCATATTGCGGCGGGAGGGGGGGGGGCCCTCTGCCGCCACCGATAAAAGTAATCTCGTGGCGAATCCGCCGCAGAGACCACTTTTATCTTGTCGCGGACTGCCCGCTGAAGAAGAGGATACTGGGATTATGGCAGCTAGCTGCTGCCATAACAAAGATATCCTCCTTCAAACAGCCGACGTAAAACTGCGGCGGGCGGTCCGTAAGTGGTTAAAGTCCACCTAGGGGAAACCCCTCTCTCTTTCGAAACACACACGTTGTACATTATATACTACTGTAATAGAGTGGATTATAGGATTTTACCACCATTTTAACTTGGTTCTCACTGGGGATTCCTGACAGGCAGGGATTGAGAAGGGGAGAGAAGACATCACATTACATGGAAAGACCTACCCCGAAAATAAGCCCTACTGTGTCTTTTGTTGCCAAAATGAATATAAGGCCGCGTACACACGGGTGGACTTTTCGACCGGACTGGTCCGACAGACTTTCGAAGGACTTTTGACGGACTTCCGACTGACTTTTTAACGAACGGACTTGCCTACACACGATCACACCAAAGTCCGACGGATTCGTACACGATGACGTACACCGGACTAAAATAAGGAAGTTGATAGCCAATAGCCAATAGCTGCCCTAGCGTCGGTTTCTGTCCGTCGGACTAGCATACAGACGAGCGGATTTCTGGGTCCGGCGGAGTTACGACAAAAAGATTTGAAGCATGTTCCAAATCTAAAGTCCGTCAGATTTTCAACTGGAAAAGTCCGCTGAAGGTCCGATAAAGCCCACACACGATCGGATTGTCCGCCGTACTCGTTCCGTCGGACCAGTCCGGTCGAAAAGTCCGCTTGTGTGTACGCTGCAAAAGACCCGGGCTTATTTTTGGGGAAACACGGTACATAGTTACATACATAGTTACGCCCAGCTTGGACCAATGTAGCTATGCATATATAGTCTGGGGATCTCCACTTGCTTCCAGATCTAGGCTGAGCTGCTGCCCTGCTGCATGATGAACACAAAGTGTTCTCTGATTGAATAAGGTGGATATTGTGAGGTTACAGCCCCGCTTCTCCACCTCGTCCCGCTTCTCCACCTCCACCTCAGAGAATGCGTTGCATTTATTCAGCAAATGCAAATCATTTAATGAATGGCGCCCATGCAAAGAGTCTGACCTCCTGTGTTTAGAATGCAGCAGGGCAGCCACTCAGCGCAGGACATGGAAGCAAGTGAAGATCACTGGAGTAGTGGTGTTGACTATACATAGTTACATTGGTCAAAGCTGGACCAATGCAACATATGAATAAAATATCCATACCTGTAATTCATCTTTTAAAGCTGAACTCCAGGAAAGTTGAAAATTAACTTCACGTTTAGGTCTAGGGGGCATGGAAAAGTAGACTTACTTACCCAATCCTCTGCTCCTCTGCACGGCTAGACTTTTCCCCACAGCCTCTTCACCCCCATGCTTTGTTTAAGGTCCTGATGTCATCAAGATTGATGCACGATCCATAGTCCTGCACTGAACATGAGGACGTTGAGGGACAGTCCACCGCCGGACCATAGGAAAGTGCTGTCTGCTGGGGGAGCAGATGATCGAGAAGCAGACAGTTTCTGCTTGGTCTGAGTACCCGTGGACAGCAACAGGAACCTATAGGCCTGCCTGGAGCGATACTAATTTGGGAACATAAACCTCTATTGAGATAACCTCTGGAAGGGTCTGAATATGTGCCTGCAAATAATGGGATCATCTCTTCCCTAGTTAGCATCCACCTGATTTTGCACCCACTGCAGTCTTGTCTACACACGCTGGACTGTCAGAGAGATGATGCATAGAACGATGAAATAAAAGGCTGCAGAAGCACCATGGAAAGCCTGAAGCATCAGAATGCAGAGGATTTCTGAGACTCAAATTGACAAAACATAGAATGGATTTACTGACTTTAGTACACTTGCTATATTGCTTTTAATGTCTGAACATTAAAGAGATTCACAGAATCTAATATGAGCACAGATAATTTAGCTTTTCAGTTACCCCACATAACCTCAACATCCACAAATTGGACTTGAATACTTCCCCTTCCTTCTCCATAATAATCTCTGATGAAGGCTGACCCTTTCTGCGCTAAAAGCTACCCCCTTCAAAATCTACAGTTTTCTATATGTTTTGGGTCCTTTATGAACAAAATGCTTTCAGGTACTTGCATTGCGCAATCTGGAGGGTGCACCTTCAACCACTTAAGGAGCAGAAGATTTCCCCCCTTAAAGACCAGGCCATTTTTTTGCGATACGGCACTGCGTCAATTTAACTGACATCTGCGCAGTCGTGCGACTCTGTACTCAAATAAAATTGTCCTTTTTTCCCCACAAATAGAGCTTTCTTTTGGTGGTACTTGATCACCTCTACGTTTTTTTATTTTGCGCTATAAACAATTTTTCAATTTTGAAAAAAGAAAACCCAATATTTTTAACTTTTTGCTATAATAAATATCCCCCCCCCCCCCAAAAAAAAATGTAAAAAAAAAACTAATTTCTTCATCAGTTTAGGCCAATATGTATTCTTCGCAATAAGCGTATATTGATTGGTTTGCACAAAAGTTATCGCATCTATAAGATAGGGGATAGATTTATGGCATGTTTATTATTTATTTATTTATTACTAGTAATGGCAGCGATCAGTGATTTTTTTAGCGGGACTGCGAAATTGTGGCGAACAGATCGGACACCTAACTGACGTTTTGGACACTTTTTTTGGGAACCAGTGACATTATTACAGAGATCAGTGCTAAAAATATGGACGGTTATTGTACTAATGACACTGGCAGGGAAGGGGTTAACATCAGGGGCGATCAAGGGGTTAAATGTGTTCCCTCAATGTGTTTACTAACTGTATGGGGGACTGTGTGACTGAGAAAACACACAGATCCTTCTACCTACATAGTAGAAAGACAGGATCTGTATGATCTCCCCTGTCAGAACGGAGATTTGCCTTGTTTACACAGGCAGAACCCCGTTCTGTCACTGCGGAGAACGATCATGGGTGGCCGGTGGACATAGGATGCAATCCGCCCCACCTGCTGGTTGGATCCCCCGCTGGCCAGTGGGTGCCCGCAAAACGCCGTGTACAAGCCGACGTACAATGAAGGAGATTTGCAGGAAGCAGTCACATTGTCTTAGTATAATTGCGGCGGCTGGTCCTTAAGCAGTTAAATACCTGACTGGAAGATGCATGTGTGAATCTGGAAGTCGGAGTGTAGCTGCGGCCCTGAAGAAGAGGGAGGCTTTTCCCCGAAATGTGTTGGCTTTATTTGATGATCTTAAATAAATAATTTTTTTAACAATAGTTTTATTGAATTTACATGAGTATGGTAACAAATAAAGTACAGAGTATATAACACTGTGCAGCAAAGAGCATAAAAAATGTGCATTATGCGAGGTATGGATACTTTATACATAGTTACTTTGGTCCAGCTTGGACCAATGTAACTATGTATATACTATACCTGGTTGATGCCCCTGAAAGCTGCAAATCACTGAAGTAGACACTGCTACTCCAGTGATCTCCACTTGCTTCTGGATCCTGCACTGAGCAGCTTCCCTGCTGCATCGTGAATGTAAAGTGTTCTCTGATTGCAAAGAAGAAGAAATGAGTCTCCTGCAGAGACCAGTGACTGACAGTTACTGTTATCTGTTCTCTTCCTCCGGCACTCACTGGAGCACTGGACAGGAGAGGAGCAGGAGTGGTTGACTCCGGCTCTCAGAAGTGCGCTGAGAGGCAGAGGCATCTAGATGGATCATGACAATATTGTTGGGATCCTTCCAGATTCTGGAGCAGCTTTGCCACATCAGCTGTGAGCAGGCAAGAGGAGAGGAAATAATGAGGGAGGGAAGGGGCATCGGGGACTTGCCAAGAAAACCCCCCACATTCAACCCAAGAGCTTCCTAGTGAGAGTAGAAAGGTTAAGATGGTGAGTATAGTCCAGCCACAGGGGCCATATTTTTTAGGAATTTGGAATGTGAGTTATTTAATATAGAGGTGAGTTTCTCATGAATCATTGTGCCCATGATCTGCTTTACCTCTATTAAGCTTAGGGAGGGTAGTCTCCATGCTTTGGCTATAGTCTGATGAGTGGCAAGAAAAGTAAGGGTTATTAGTTTGTTTGTTGGCAGTAAGAGGACCTATGAAGAACTGCTTCCCAAGGGCTTAAGGAGAACTACAGGCAAAACTTAAAAAAAAAAAACATTTTAGATAGAGCAAGGGAGGGCTATAACCACCATCAGATTTTTTTTTCCCCATCTGTGTCCCATTTTGGAGATTTCCCTTCACTTCCTGTCCCAAAGCTAACCAGGAAGTGAGAGGAAATCTCTGCAAATTTAAGGAATTCCCTGGGGACTCCCAGATCACCAGAACTAACGTCCCTCTATTTCTGAGGACAACCCAAATTTTTCCAAATCGGCTCCAGCTGCAGCCAAACTCATTGAGTCAATGAGGAGAGGGGGTGGGGCCGAGCTGTGGCTCTGTGTCTGAATGGACACACAGAGCAGTGGCTTGGTTTGGATGCCTCTATAATAATCTGCTTGTTCTTGGGGCACTCGGCAGGAGGGAGGGGCCAGGAGTGCCAGCGAGGGACCTGAGAATAGGGGGATCGGGGCTTCTCTGTGCAAAACCACTGCACAGAGCAGGTAAGTATAATGCCCCGTACACATGGAAAATGTGTGATAGGACCTGGTTGTCGGAAATTCTGACCGTGTGTAGGCTCCATCACACATTTTCCATCGGATTTTCCGACACACAAAGTTTGAGAGCAGGCTATAAAATTTTCCGACAACAAAATCCGTTGTCGGAAATTCCGATCGTGTGTACACAAATCCGATGCACAAAGTGCCACGCATGCTCAGAATAAATTAAGAGTCGAAAGCTATTGGCTACTGACCCGTTTATAGTCCCGACGTACGTGTTTTTCGTCACCGCGTTCAGAATGATCGGATTTTCCGACAACTTTGTGTGACCGTGTGTATGCAAGACAAGCTTGAGCCAACATCAGTTGGAAAAAATCCTAGGATTTTGTTGTCGGAATGTCCGATCAATGTCCGACCGTGTGTACGGGGCATTATATGTTTGTTGTTTAATATCACTTTAAGGACCAGGTTTTTGTGCATGACGGTTTGCATCATGTTGTAAATCCATATCCATCATTTTTTCACTTTCAGGTATTGCCAACATATGTGATATAGGGTTCCTATTGCCCCACAGCCATGAAAGCGTAATAGGGAGGATGCCAGAGTAAATTTGTAAATGTCTCGGGGTCATTTATCACCAGAAGAGCACTTTATGTGAGTTTTCTTGGGCCTGGATATTGGTAGAGCAGTTGGCTGCCACCAACCATATTATATTCGACTCTGTAATGTCTAAAGATCCCCCAAATTGCGCTCTCAGTTAGGCATTTATGGGAGTCTGGATCAATGCATGGGAGAGGTAGGAGCAGTGTAAAGGAGCAAAGCTGTCTATACATGGGTCAGGTTTTTTGTTCAGCCAGCAGGTTGCATGATGTGGTTGTGGGAATCCTCCCAGCTGTGTGTGTGTGTGTGTGAGTATTCTGACAGCGAGACACCCCTAAACTGCTACATCTACAGTACAGCATGTTCTGTTGAAAAACAACAGACATAGGCTAGGTTGCCACTGTTGTTGCTGCGGGAGCTTGTGTACTTTCACATGTTCCCTCCCCCACAGGCACCTGCAGCCAAAACGCGCTGCTCTTTAGCAGTCATGCAGGGGTACCATTAATTCTTAATGCCATTCCCACACATCTGACAATCCAGTGAGTTTTTGGGTGTGCAAAACATGGTGTCCCTGCACTATGTGGTTCCGTATGCCTGCCCTGCAGGTACATGTTGGAAAAAAAGTCAGGGACCTTTTTCCTGCATCTCCCGCAGGTACAGTAAGTAGCCTGTTCAAATAAATGGGCTGCTGTGCCTGTTCAAACATGAACCGCACCACCCAAATCAAAGAAAGAAAGCCTAAAAATACAATTAATACAACCATCACATCTAAGAATTGGTAAGCTGCAATATAATACATGGTTGCTTTTGATTTAATATTTTATTTATTTTCAGGTACTTCGGTACTTATTTAATACCCATGTATAGTATCAGGCCTTAAGATTTACAGCTCCTTGCATAATAAAGTATATTTTATTTTTACTATATAGGATCTCAAGATATATAAGCTAATTTATTTTTCATCAAAAGAATATGCTGACTAAAGAAATGCCACTGATCACTGTTATGCCCCGTACACACGGTCAGATTTTCTGACGGAAAATGTGAGATAGGACCTTGTTGTCAGAAATTCCGACCGTGTGTGGGGTCCATCACACATTTTCCATCAGATTGAGAGCAGGCTATAACATTTTCCGACAACAAAATCTGTTGTCGGAATTTCCGATCGTGTGTACACAAATCCGACGCACAAAGTGCCACGCATGCTCAGAATAAATAAAGAGATGAAAGATATTGGCTACTGCCAGCCTGCTTATAGTCCTGATGTACGTGTTTTACATCACCGCGTTCAGAATGATCGGATTTTCCGACAACTTTGTGTGACCGTGTGTATGCAAGACAAGTTTGAGCCAACATCCGTCGGAGAAAATCCATGGATTTTGTTGTCGGAATGTCCGGTCAATGTCCGACCGTGTGTACGGGGCATAAGAGCTTCTTATGCCGCGTACACACGAGCGGACATTACGGCGGACTTTGCCCGGCGGACTGGATTTCGTCGGACAATTCGATGTGTGTGGGCTCCAGCGGACTTTGTTTTCTCAAAAGTTGGACGGAATTAGATTTAAAACTTGTTTTAAATTCATCCGTTGAAATCGAGTCCGGTCGAAAAGTCCGCCGTCTGTATGCTAGTTCGACGGACAAAAAGCCACGCTAGGGCAGCTATTGGCTACTGGCTATGAACTTCCTTGTTTTAGTCCGGTCGTATGTCATCACGTACGAATTCGACGGACTTTGGTGGATTGTGTGTAGGCAAGTCCGTTCATTCACAAAGTCCGTCGGAAAGTACGTCGAAAAGTCCGCCGGGCAAAGTCCGCCGTAATGTCCGCTCGTGTGTACGCGGCATTATGAGTCTCTCTATTAACAGACTCACACATAGCACAAAGAACATATCCTGTAAAGCTTTACTACCTTCTAGGATTTGATTTAAAACATCATCTTAAATGACAAAGGACATATAGCAAATCCGTATTTAGATCCCCATAGACACTGGATAATAACATAAGAGGTACCATTCAAGCACAAAACATACCAACAAGATTATCTGTCATGTCAGTGCAAGCAAGGCTGTACACACTTGATTTAGCTGACAATTACTGCATTACATTTCTGTGTACATAACTGTGCTTCTCTATATAAAATGTCATTTAATATTTTAGGATCACAGATACTATAAAGTCAGCAAAGCTCTCAGACATCTCACCTGTCATTCTAAAAGTAACTATACTCCATTATTTGTCACCAGCAGTTTCACAAATAGATTACATCAAGTTGTAAAAACGTTTAAGGCTCCATGCACACTAGCTTTTTTTTAAGCTAAAAAAAACGCGGTGGAAAATGCTGGAAAAAAGGCTTTTTGTAGTAGCGTTTTAGCAGCCGTTTAGGAGCGTTAGCATTTTTGCAGTAAAAGGGAGAAAAAAGGCTAAAGAAATGCTATTAGGAGCGTTTCTGCTGGAAAAACACAACAAAAAAAGTTTTTCTCTACTCCTAGATGCTGAAGCAATAGCCTAAATGGACAAATAGGATAACACTATTTAGAGCAGAAAAAAAAATGCTAATAGCTTCTAGGCACTTAAAAAGACGCTAGTGTGCATGGAGCCTAATGCCCCGTACACACGATCGGACATTGATCGGACATTCCGACAACAAAATCCATGGATTTTTTCCGACGGCTGTTGACTCAAACTTGTCTTGCGTACACACGGTCACACAAAGTTGTCAGAAAACAGGGCAATAGCCGATTGCTTTCATCTCTTAATTTATTCTGAGCATGCGTGGCACTTTGTCTGTCGGATTTGTCTACACACGATCGGAATTTAAAGGATCAGATTTTGTTAAATAAAGAAAAAAACTGCGCTCAGAAGCTAAAAAAGAATAAACACCAGCTGCGGTTACAAGTGTAGCCCACCATATAAAAATCAAACAATAAGAAAACCGCGCTAAGAGATGATAAAGGAGTCCATGTTACAGTCCTATAATCATAAATGAATAGTCCCAATGTTGATCCGGGTCAAAATTTTCTCCAAACAAGATAGTGATGAATAAACACAATCAGCAGAACACTCCAACATCAGTTGTGCTTACCAGAAGTAAGTATATAAGGGCGAGTGACTTAAACCCAGCCTGGGCCTTTAGATGTATACTCCAGATGGAACAGGAAGGGCGCCCTCATCCCGTGTATCCACAGATATAGTGCAAAAAATATATAAAAAATATATAGTGTAATATTGTTTTGACATATACCACACCAAACAGAAAGGGGTGACCACCAAAAAATCCTTAAATCACGTGTATTCATAAAATCCTACGCTAAGTAGCTAGGACAGTGAAGTGAGTGTCATGCAATCATGCACACACAGGTGAAAAAAAGAAAAATAGTAAATAAATAAAAAATAAAAAATATTAAAAAATTGTGAAAGCTGCAACGACTTCCAAATCTGCTTACCAGATAAGGGATGTAAAGTCGGCATATACAAAACACTCCAGATGAAGAAAAAAGTGTAAATATATGAAAAATAGAAGAAAGCTTATATCCAGTAATAGACACAATAGTGATGCAGGCTGCTTACCAGAGGGCTGACCCTCATATGCAGATATGTGGAAACACAAGAACCACCACCAAAGGATAAATAAGGCAAACCTTCAGGTTGTCCCCTTACCAGACAAAAAGGACACATAAGGCAGATGTATTATGGTCTCAACATCACTTCCAACCGAAATGGTATGCCCCGTCTTATCCTCTCCGTCCAAGCTCAGCGGCAATGGTCGAATATAACAGGCTGAAGAGTAAAAGAAACGAAAACGGAGCCGGCCGGCCTCCGGACACACTCCCGTCCTCAATTGCGCAATGTGGTGACGTCAGCACGCCCCTCCCAGACGCGTTTCGTCACACGTTTTACGATTTTGTTGACAGAAAATTTTATAGCAAGCTCTCAAACTTTGTGTGTCGGAAAATCCGATGGAAAAAGTCAGATGGAGCCTACACACGGTCGGATTTTCCGACAACACGCTCCGATCGCACATTTTCCGTCGGAAAATGCGACCGTGTGTACGGGGCATAAGTGTTTAAACCAAATAAGAAAATTCTATCAAAAAGACTATATATCAGTTTTGTACATATTTTGTTCCTTTATTATGGTCAGTATACCTAAAGCCAAATTTTTGACAATGATCACCAGGACAAATTGAGAGGGCCAATCAGTAGCATAAACAGCAATATTCACCTGGCAGAGTTTTTAAAACTTTCCTTAATCTATAAAAAATCTTTCTTAAAATGGTTGCAAAGGTAAAAGGTTTAACCTTAACCACTTCAGAAGGATTTGCCCCTTTCCTGACTACAGCACTTTTTGCGATTGGGCACTGCGCTGCTTTAACTGACAATTGCACGGTCGTGCGACGTTGCACCCAAAAAAATTGACGTCCTTTTTTCCCACAAATAGAGCTTTCTTTTGGTCGTATTTGATCTCCTCCGTGGTTTTTACTTTTTGCGCTATAAACAAAAAAAGCGAAAATTTGGGAAAAAAAGCAATATTTTTTACTTTTTACTATAATAAATATCCCCCAAAAATATATAAAAAATTATTTTTTTTCCTCAGTTTAGGCCGATATGTATTCTACAAATTTTTGTTAAAAAAAATTAAAAAATCGCAATAAGCGTATATTGATTGGTTTGCGCAAAACTTATGGCATCTACAAAATATGGGATAGTTTATGGCATTATTATTTTTTATTAGTAATGGCGGTGATCTGCGATTTTTATCGGGACTGCAACATTATGGCAGACAGATCGGACACTTTTGACACTATTTTGGGACCATTGCAATTTATACAGCGATCAGTGCTATAATAATGCATTGATTACTGTGTAAATGACACTGGCAGTGAAGGGGTTAACTACTATGGGGCGATGAAGGGGTTAAGTGTGTCCTAGGGAGTGATTCTAAAGCAGGCCGTACATGGTCAAATTTTGAACAAAATTGGTTTGTATGAAAGTTATAGTGTCTACAAGCTATGCTACGTATTACTGAAAACTGATTAATCCTGATGTACTAACTGCCTATCTCATTTCTTGAGGCCCTAAAATTTCAGGAAAGTACAAATACCCTCCAAATGACCCCTTTTTGTAAAGATGACAGTCCAGGGTATTTAGTAAGAGGCATAGCGAGTTTTTTGAAGTTGCAATTTTTTGCCCACAATTGTTTGGAAAATTAATATTTTTTTTTCCACAAAATTGTCATATTAACAAGTTATTTCTCACACATGGCATAGGCATACTTGCAATTACACCCTAAAATATATTCTGCTACTCCTCCTGAATATGGCGATATCATATATGTGAGACTTTTCCACAGCCTGGCCACATACAGAGGCCCAACATCCAAGTAGCACCGTCAGGCGTTCTAAAGGCATAAATTACACATTTAGTTTCCTGACTACCTATCACATTTTTGAAGGCCCTGGAGCATCAGGACAATGGAATTACCCACAAATGATCCCATTTTAAAAAGCAAATACCCCAATGTATATTCTATGAGGCATAATAAGTCTTTTGACCGCTGTTCGGGAAGGGTTACCACCTCTATGCAGATCATTTCTAAACAAGTCTCCCACTATTCTGTCATCTCTACCTAAAGAAGACTGTGGTCTGTGGGACAGCACGGACAAACTGCAAGGGCTTCCCCCAGAGATTGGTCACCACGAAATTGAAACAGGGGAAAAAAGCCAGTTTGCGGAATGAAGAGGTACTAGCCCTAAAGTGGAGAGATAAAAGAGACATGTACATCCTTTCCACAATACATGATGACAACTTGGTGGAACTTCAGACAAGACAAGGTCCTGTCCAGAAGCCAAAATGTGTACAGGAATATAACCTATTTAAGGGGGGGGGGGGGGGGGTGATATGAATGACCAGCTGATACAGCCCTACTTGGCCACCAGGAGATCACTGTTTTGGTATAAGAAAATCACCATTTACTTGTTTCAACTAGCCCTGTACAATTCATATGTTATCTTTTCCAAGTGCACACAAAGATCCCTAAACTACCTAAAATTTCAAGAGGACATTGCCGAGTGCACAGAAAAGGTCTCAGCAGCAGGAGCTGTAAAAAAAAAAAAAAGCAGTCTGGCAATGTTTATCGACAACATTGCTCAGCCGCAAATATAGAAAGCTACGATGAAACATTGTTTTATTTTGTATCTTCCTTTTTTTCCATCTATAGATCAAAGGAATGAACTGCAGATGAAGTCAGTTAAAGCAACCTGACAAGGTTTTTTTTTAAATTAAATGTTGCTCTGTTGTACCCCTTATTAACTCTTAGTTTACTTTAATGAGCCCTAATTAACTCCTTATTATTCTTCTCTATTCAATATAAAGAGCTTTCAGCGCTGTCAAATTTTGAATGACAATTACGCGGTCATACAACACTGTACCCAAACTAAATTTTTTATCATTTTCTTCCCACAAATAGAGCTTTCTTTTGATGGTATTTCATAACCACTGGGTTTTTTTTTTATTTTTTGCTAAACAAACTAAAAAAGAATGACGGGCACTGATGAGGCTGCACTAATGGGCACTGATGAGGCAGGACTGATGGGCACTGATGAGGTGGCACTGATGGGCACTGATGAGGAGGCACTAATATGTAGAACTGATGGGCACTAATAGGCGGCACTGATATGCAGCACTGATGGGCACCGATAGGCTACACTGATATGCAGCACCGATGGGAACTGATGGACGGCACTGATGGAACTGATAGGTGGCACTGATGGGCACTAATAGGAGGCACTGATGGGCATTGATAGGTGGCACTTATGAGCACTGATAGGCAGCACTGATGAGGAGGTACTGACAGGCATTACTGATGGGCATCTGTGAAGGGCACTGACAGGCATTACTAATGGGCACAGATTGGCACTTTTATGGGATGGAAGGGCACTGATTGGCATTGTGGTGGGCACCTCTGATGAGGGCTGCGCTGATAATCAATGTGCTGATTATCAGTGCACACCCCCCCTCTGACAGGAGAGCTGCTGATCGAGGAAAGTCGATTACCAGCATTTCCTGGTTCACGGAGTGATCAGCTGTGATTGGTCACAGCTAGGGGTGCAACGGATCAAAAAACTCACGTTTCGGATCGTTCCTCGGATCAGGAGTCACGGTTCGGATTATTTTCAGATCAACAAAAAAAAATCTCCCCATTGTAATATCCACGTCATCTCCCCCACTGCTGTAATATCCATGTCATCTCCCCCACTGTAATATCCACAATCTCCCCCACTGCTGTAATATCCACATCTCCCCTACTGTAATATCCACAATCTCTCCACCACTGTAATATCCACATCCCCCCACTGTAATAATATCCACATCTTCCCACTGTATATACAGTATAGTATAGGAATTAGGAAGGAAGACTATTAGATGACTAGTGTTGTTTGTGTTTAGTGTTGTTTACCGGCTCTTACAGAATACAGAATAGAAGCCGGTGTTCTGCCGAGAAAGTTCCCCTCGGCAGATAAGGACCCCCTCTCCACTGCGCAGGCCCAAGCTGGCCAGATCAGATCCACGATGAGGGGTTAAGGGGTGATGACGTCAGCGCGCGTGCCGCTGGGTGTACCAAGATGGCTGCCGCTCCGGAGCTAGGCCGAAGCCGCAGCCTTTCCTAAGCCCGAGGCAGCGGCGCGCTACGCGGAGCGCATGTGTGCCGATCCGAACAGGGTGAACCGTTCGGATCACGGATCGCTGAAGATCCGTTGCACCCCTAGTCTTAGCTGATCACAAGGTAAAGAGCTTCCGTCAGAGGCTCTTTACCACGATCGGAGATGCCTGTGTCAGAGTGACACACCACACCACCAATCGCCACGCTGCACGACCCCTACGGGCGTGCACTGGCTTGTTATCCTGCTGGACGTCATATGACGCCCAGTCAGGATAGCTGAACCACTTCCCGGTCGTCATTTTGCTATAGGCCGGGCGGGAAGTGGTTAACTTATTTCAACTTTTTTCTGTTTTGGTTGCTTTGTTTGTTAATATTTTTACACCTTTTACATATAATTTACACATATCACACTGAAAAAAAAAAGCAAAATTGAAAAAAAAAACAACCTCATTTGTAAATAATTTTGCAATGCTTTGTACCAAAATCATAATTTTTATGTGCAGTATTTATTTTTAAACACTGCTCAAAAAAAGAAAAAGTGCCTTTTGTTTAGTTTTATTATGTTTAATTGTCTAAAGATTGCGGAAAGAAAATAATTGTTGCAGGACAAAATTCACAAAAAGAAAGCCATGTTTGTCCTTAAAAAAAACAATATACAGTATCTCACAAATGTGAGTACTCCCCACGCATTTTTGAAAATATTTTATTATATCTTTTCATGTGACAACACTGAAGAAATGACACTTTGCTACAATGTAAAGTAGTGAGTGTACAGCTTGTATAACAGTGTAAATTTGCTGTCCCCTCAAAATAACACACAGCCGTTAATGTCTAAACCGCTGGCAACAAATGCGAGTACACCCCTAAGCGAAAATGTCCAAATTGGGCCCAAAGTGTTAATATTTTGTGTGGCCATCATTATTTTCTATCACTGCCTTAACCCTCTTGGGCATGGAGTTCACCAGAGCTTCACAGGTTGCCACTGGAGTCCTCTTCCACTCCTCCATGACAACATCACTGAGCTGGTGGATGTTAGAGACCTTGCGCTCCTCCACCTTCTGTTTGAGGATGTCCCACAGATGCTCAATAGGGTTTAGGTCTGGAGACATGCTTGGCCAGTCCATCACCTTTACCCTCGGCTTCTTTATCAAGGCAGTGGTCATCTTGGAGGTGTGTTTGGGGTCGTTATGTTGGAATACTGTCCTGCGGCCCAGTCTCCTAAGGGAGGGGATCATGCTCTCCTTCGGTATGTCACAGTACATGTTGGCAGTCATGGTTCCCTCAATGAACTGTAGCTCCCCAGTGCCGACAGCACTCATGCAACCCCAAACCATGACACTCCCACCACCATGCTTGACTGTAGGCAAGGCACACTTGTCTTTGTACTCCTCACCTGGGTGCCGCCACACATGCTTGACACCATCTGAACCAAATAAGTTTATCTTGGTCTCATCAGACCACAGGACATGGTTCCAGTAATCCATGTCCTTAGTCTGCTTGTCTTCAGCAAACTGTTTGCGGGCTTTCTTGTGCATCATCATTAGAAGATATTTCCTTTTGGGATGACAGCCATGCAGACCAATTTGATGCAGCGTGTGGCATATTGTCTGAGCACTGACAGGCTGACCCCCCACCCCTACAACCTCTGCAGCAATGCTGGCAGCACTCATATGTCTATTTCCCAAAGACAACCTCTGGACATGACGCTGAGTATGTGCACTCAACTTCTTTGGTCGACCATGGCAAGACCTGTTCTGAGTGGAACCTGTCCTGTTAAACCGCTGTATGGTCTTGGCCACCATGCTGCAGCTCAGTTTCAGGGTCTTGGCAATCTTCCTTTACCCTAGGCCATCTTTATGTAGAGCAAGAATTCTTTTTTTCAGATCCTCAGAGAGTTCTTTGCCATAAGGTGCCATGCTGAACGTCTAGTGATCAGTATGTGAGAGTGAGAGCGATAACACCAAATTTAACACACCTGCTCCCCATTCACACCTGAGACCTTGTAACACTAATGAGTCACATGACAACGGGGAGGGAAAATGGCTAATTGGGCTCAATTTGGACATTTTCACTAAGGGGTGTACTCACTTTTGTTGCCAGCGGTTTAGACATTAATGGCTGTGTGTTGAGTTATTTTGGGGGGACAGCAAATTTACACTGTTATACAAGCTGTACACTCACTACTTTACATTGTAGCAAAGTGTCATTTCTTCAGTGTTGTCACATGAAAAGATATAATAAAATATTTACAAAATTGTGAGAGGTCTACTCACTTTTGTGAGATACTGTATACATTACGTTGTTATCTTAAGTAGTGACAAAATTATCGCAGAATAAACAGGCTAATAGCAGAAATTGGAAAATTGCTCTGGTCCATAAGTGGTGAACAGGTGTGAGAGCTGAAGCGGTTACGAATTACTCTGAACAAAAGAGGTTTAGAAACAGAAGCTAACCCTCCCCTTCCTTTGGATGCAGTGTAGACATTCGTGTGCACTAAAGCCCACACACGTACACACGGGCTGAATATCGGGAGACATCGGCCGATTCAATAAGAACCGTCCAAAATTCGGCCCGTGTGTATGTCAGTCCGTGTCACAGAAGTCGGCTGTTTGGCCAGCTTCTGTCAGACGAACATCCTGGAAAACCAGCAGCCGACCAGCTCCTGATCAGGGCTTTCAGCCAATGGCAGAGTGTTTTGGCGGGGGGGGGGGCTGTCTTCCTGTCAGAACATGACAGCTCAGCGAGGGAGATTGCTGTACTAAGGTTGGATGGTTAGTACAGCACCGCCGACTGGAGCTGTCAGTTTTTTTTTCTTTCAGCCCGCTGGGTTGAACGAAAGGAAACTTTTATGCCCTGTACACACAATAGGATTTCCGACAACAAAATCCTGGATTTATTTCCGACGGATGTTGGCTCAAACTTGTCTTGCATACACACGGTTACACAAATGTTGTCGGAAATTCCGAACGTCAAGAACGCGGTGACGTACAACACGTACGACGAGCCGAGAAAAATGAAGTTCAATAGCCAGTGCGGCTCTTCTGCTGGAATCCGAGCATGCGTGGAATTTTGTGTGACGGAATTGTGTACACACGATCGGAATTTCCGACAACGGATTTTGTTGGCGGAAAATTTGAGATCCAGATCTCAAATTTTGTTTGTAGAAAATTCCGACAGAAAATGTCCAATGGAGCCTACACAGGTCGGAATTTCTGACAAGCTCCCATTGAACATTTGTTGTCAGAAAAGCCTATCGTGTGTACAGGGCATTAGTGTGTACCAGGCTTTAGGCAGCCCATAGAGGTTTTAACAAGTGGTTTTAATGAAAATAACTGATCCAATTCCTCCATTCACACACTCTTGTGGGTGGGGGAATCCTCCCCTCTGTGTCTTTGTGTTTTAACATGGATTAGAACACACAGATCAGCACTACAGTGTATAGCTTGCAGCACTGATCAAGCAGTTAAAATACGACTGGATGGATGAACAGAAATTGATCAGTAGATCGACTTCTGTTCAACCACAGTGGCCATACAGGGATCGAAATTTCGATCCCCGTATGGCCAGATTTAGTCATTTGTCTTAATATCCTGTCTCAATCCCAAATATCTGTTATTACAATGTGACACACATCTCATTTAGAAGTCTGTCTAAAGGGCCAAAAGAACTAGAATCACCCACTTAGTAATATGTATTGTGATAATAAAACAAACCCCTTGAACCGACTGCTCTGTTATTTTTCCACTCTTCTTATAAAGTGAATGGCTAAAAGCTTACATTACGGTACGAGGCTAATGATCTCATCAAAGCAAAGCGAAAGAAAAAAATGGAAAACAGGCAACTGTCTATGGTCTATTACATGATAAAGCAACTATTTTTAAAGGTCACTTAGCAAAAAGGCAAAACATGAAAGGTCCACTTTAACTTACAATACAGGTACTAGGTTTGTATATTGATGTATAATGGATAAAACTCTAATGCCGCGTACACATGGTCGGATTTTCTGACGGGAAATATTCAATGGGAGCTTGTTATCGGAAATTCTGACCGTGTGTAGGCTCCATAGGACATCTAAGATCTGGATCTCAAATTTTCCGACAACAAAATCCGTTGTCGTAAATTCCGATCGTGTGTACACAATTCCGACGCACAAAGTTCCACGCATGCTCGGAATCAAGCAGAAGAGCCGCACTGGCTATTGAACTTCATTTTTCTCGGCTCGTCGTATGTGTTGTACGTCACCGCGTTCTTGACGTTCGGAATTTCTGACAACATTTGTGCGACCGTGTGTATGCAAGACAAGTTTGAGCCAACTTTCGTCTGAAAAAAAACATGGATTTTGTTGTCGGAATGTGCGATCGCGTGAACACGGCATTAGCCTTAGGAAAACCTTCACACAAATTGTAATTTTGTAATAACACAATGCTTTGCTATTCACTGTGAAGGTTTTTTTGATGAATATAAAAATAGTCTACAGTGGCTTTTCATCATCAGCGCTAAATTAACCAGACTCTCTAAAGCCAAAATGTATGCTGCAGGTTTTTTTCTCTATTCTTTGACTGGGTAACTACAAATATTTGTAACTACAACTGCTGCCAATTACGTATTGGAACACAACACTTGGCTGGTGTTTGAAATGGTACACATTTCCTTTGGGCCCCTTATCTTTTAATAGAATGGCCCAATGCTGATGGGCATACTGACTGCTTTCACAGACACTGGGGGGTATTCAGGCTATGTGGCAACAAGCCCAGTTCAGAAGGGACCTTGTCTGGCTTTGTTTACTCATCTCCGCTACTGGCAACTACAGTACATTGATAGTTACGAGTTTTACTACAAATATTTCATTATAACTATCCACACCAAATTCGGAAAATATACAGTGTAATAAACTTGAAAATAATATATATGACATACCCATGTTTGGAATCCACACTAGACATTCACCTTAAAGGTTGACGTATTTTGAAGAAGCCTTGTTAATGCCTTACCTAACAAATGCATGGCAAAGCACCCGGAAACCAGTTGTGGCTTCATCCTGCATCTGTTTTATATCTGCCCACCATTTTATTGCGTGGGATATCCTCTATCCCTTTACATACCGCCCTCACCCTGGGTCCAATGCGGTGGGGCACACTGTTATTGCATATTGCTTTTGACATAGTTATACATTGTGAGTATAAAAATCTGTTGTTATATTGGATGCTTTATCTGTATTGATACCAACTGTAGAATATATATTATTATACACGATTTATATAGCGCCAACAGTTTACGCAGCACTTTACAATGTAGAGGGGTGACAGCACAATTACAGTACAGTTGAATACAGAAGGGACAGGAGGGCCCTGCTCGTAGAGCTTACATTCTAAGTAAGGGGGTGGTGGTGCAAAGGGTAAAAGATGCAGGGAATGATTTGATGGGGGGTGGCTCGGGGACAGTTGTTAGGTGGGTGTGGGATAGGCTTCCTTGAATAAGTGAGTTTTCAGGGATCTCCTAAAGGTGGACAGGTTAGGGGCTGATCGGATATACCGGGGCAGGGAATTCCAGAGGACGGGAGATGCTCTGGAGAAATCCTGAAAGCGAGCATGAGAGGAGGTAACAAGGGAGCTAGAGAGCAGGAGGTCCTGGGAGGAGCGGAGGGGACGATTTGGGCGATAACTGCAGATGAGGTTGGTGATGTAGCTGGGGGCAGGTTGTGGATGGCCTTGTATGTTGTGGTTAGCATTTTGAATTTTATACGTTGGGGTAGGGGAAGCCAGTGAAGGGATTGGCAGAGAGGGGCAGCAGTCACGGATCGATTAGTGAGGTGTATTAGTCTAGCAGCAGCGTTCATAATAGACTACAGGGGGGATAGTCTGCCTAAGGGTAGGCCATTAAGGCCATATATACTTATGTACATACTGATATGTTATTATTATACCCTTAGAAAACTATATTTTGCTCTGACCTTCCCCTGAAGAAGGAATTATGTTAGTTTCCGAAACATGTTGGGAATTTCCTGTAAACGCTTCCTTGGTTTGGCCTCTCACCATTTGAGACCAACCGTGTGTGATTGGGATGTGGCAGTCAGTCTTCAGATATCCACAACACTAAGCTATCTATATAAACAATGATTTGTATTTTGGTCTTTTACAAAATCATAATAGTAGGTAGAAAAAACAATCTCCTCGATGCTTTGAACTGTCTTGTAGTGGAATGATTTTCATCTAAAAAAAAATCCGGATTTACTATTTATGAGATGGTTATATAATAAATAATACTGTAATGCAGGTGATTCATAAATGTAGCTTGTCTCAGCTGTAAGCACTTTCTATAGATAAGCAGTGGCAAGATACATGCAGAGATTGACATCCCCCTCCATGCACTCCTCTTGTTCACACCCAAGACAAGCTGCACTTTTGAATCAACCATCTCTTTCAAAGATGTTGTTGGTCCGGCAACCGCAAAAGGGGCGTGGGGTAGGCCGGATTTATGGTTAGAAAGCACTTGACAACATGGAACAAAGTACTACATGTGCTGTGTCCCATGAGGGACAGGACACAAAATATGACGGTGCTTCCTTAAAGCGGAGTTCTAGGCTTTTTTTTATTTATTAAAAGTCAGCAGCTACAAAAAGTGTATCTGCTGACTTTTAATAAACAGACACTCACCTGTCCCACGGTCCAGCGATGTGGCCGCACAGAGCCTCGCTCCTCTCCCCCTCTTCACCGTGGCGCCTCCATTGAAACTGTGGGCACCCGGCCGTGACAGCATGCAGCTTCACAGGCGGGCGCGAGTCACGCTGCGCTTTTCGAGTGGACAGGCAATGTTCTGGGACCTGTGACGTGTCCCAGAAGATTGCCAAGAGGGAAGGGCCACCTAGGGGGGGGAGGAGTCACCTAGGTGGCCCGTAGTCAGAAGCAGAAAGTGGGACAGGAAGTCCCACTCAAAGCTAGGCACCCACTCCCTCCCCCCCAAAAAAATGACATGCCAGATGTGGCATGTAAGAGGACGAGGAGTGCTTAAAACGGGAGCGGGTGGAACTCCGCTTTAAGATATCAGATTCATCAATTATATATTGTGAAATAAAGGTGGCCCGAAAATTTGCAATCATACTTTATGTCGTATCAATGGATCATCTTGCCATTACCTTCAGAAACAACCAAATGATTTCAGGGATACATACCAGTCACCTACGCACCAAACTTTCCCAATTTCAGATGACCCTTTGTTGTACATTATACAACCCCATACATTCATAGCACCTATAATTCAAGAGTCCAAATGGTTTAGCTCCATAAACCTCTTTAAAGTTAAAGCGGGATTCCGGCCAGCTCAAAAAAAAATTTAAAGTCAGCAGCTACAAACACTGTATAAAATAAATAAGTAGACTTACCGCTCCTGGGTGGCCGCGATGTTGGCCGTCCGAGGCCGACCCGTCCCTCGGCTCTAGGGTCCCGTCACTGCCATCCTAGGTAAGGGAAACAGGCAGTGGAGCCTTGCGGCTTCATTGACTATTTCCTACTGCGCACGCGCGAGCAGCGCGGCGATCTGTGAATGGCCCCGTGGTTTTCTGGGAACACACACAGTTCCCAGAAGGCAACGGGGCCGCTCAGCTAGGAGCAGAACATGCCGCGGAATAGGAACAGGCAAATTAGGAAGACTGCCTAGCAACAAGGGTTCAGGTAAGTTTTTTTTTCAAATGTTTTTTTTTTCAGGGTGGCCCTCCACTTTAACTCTTCAAGTCAGAAATTCTTACATAGCATAAGTATACCCTCCTTAAAGCGGAACTTTACCCAAAAGGGGCACCTTTTTGGGGGGGGGGGGGGGGGGGTAGCCGGTACCTGATTTTGGCAGGTCACCCGCTCTCGCACTTCCAACTTGCTGCTGTGATCTGAGAGTACATTGGCCCCTCCCTCCGTGTTATTTGTCCCAGAAGACTGTGGGACCAATCACAAAGCACAGTATGGCTCGCACATGCGCAGTTGGAAGCCAGCTGTGAATGCTAGTTTACCTTAGTGAAGATGCCGACACCTGTACCCGAAGCCGACTGAAGAGTCAGCTTGGGTGAGGAAAGAGCTGGATCCAGGGGGCATTTAAGTGTCCTTATATTAAAACTCAGTAGCTACAGTATTTGTAGCTACTGAATTTTTTTTTTTTGGGGGGGGGGGGGGTTGGGGAGGCTGGAGCCCATTTATAAGGAGAAGTTTAGATTCAAAATATGAATCAATTTGTTGATGCTTAGGGATCCAGATCCTTACTAGTATTTTCCAAACATTCTTATTGAACTACCTAACCTCCATATAAAAACAACTGAAGACCTCAAAAGGTACAATTGCAAACAATTCTTATGGCGGAACATATTATCTTGCTTAAAATAGACATCACACTCAGAGTTCTCTACCTATTTCAGACACTATTAGTTTCTATCACCAAGACATTCCACAGAAGGCTTTAACAAATTTTATGGGGCACAAGGCACCATGGACTTAATGTGATTGTAAAGTCTTGTTTTTTTTTTTTTCTATTAAAATAGCAAACATGTTATACTTACCTGCTCTGCGCAGTGGTTTTGCACAAGGTAACCCAGATCCTCCTCTTCTTGTTTCCCTGGCTGGAGCTCCTGGCCCCTCCCTTCTGTTGAGTGCCCCCACAGCAAGCAGCTTGCTATGGGGACACCTGAGCCAAGCCACAGCTCCGTGTATCCATTCAGACCCCAAGCCGCGCCTAAGCCCCGCCCCCTCTTTCTTCTCATTGGCTAACTGCCTTTTATTGACAGCAGCGGGAGCCAAAGGCAACCAATGCATTCGTGGTCATCGCTGTATCGAGAGGGGGCTCAGGTAAGTATTAGGGGGCTGAGGGGGGCTGCTGCACACAGAAGGCTTTTTATCTTAATGCATAAAATGCATTAAGATAAAAAAAAACCTTCTGCCTTTACAACCACTTTAATTGCAGAACACTACCCCTTCCCAATTAGGGGGGAGTGGCAAGAGTTCCAGATAAACTCTTCTACTACCAGACCTCAACACTGCCGAGAATAGCGGAGAGGTTCCACAAAAAAGCATATGAACTCTGAGTAGTCATAGAACAACACCTTTCCCTTCTTGACACATGAGCCTTAGCATGGCATGAACCTACAAATCTGACAGTGACATGCCATCCCCATCCTTACCCATCAGCAACTAAAAACTTGGAACGGATTGGTAAAGAACCTTACCATTTCCCTTAACTTTGGCCCAATGTCTCCTCTCTTTGATAATCCAGTCTTTCCCTTAGTATGCATTGTACCAACTTTGGCACATGGAACAAATCCTCCCAGATACAAATCTTGACAAGACGGAGTCTACCCTCGGTATCCCTGACCAATTGAGACCAATGTCATTGTGTGTGACCTATTAGGTCCTCCACACACCCTGTCTCAATGACTGGCCTGGTCAAGTCCTTCTTGATGTCACTCTAAATTACCAACATATCACACCCTCTGTTATCCATACAGTATATTTGATACCAGCAAATCTATCAGTATGTTTTTTATGCCTTGCATTTTTTTTTTTGTATGAAAGAAGATAACAAAGCTGTGTCTATCAAATGCAGTTTATTCACCAGGTAAAAACGGTAAAAGTTTAATAAAATCTGTTTATACAAAATCACTGTTTATGCAAAGAGTCAAAATTCAATCTTTCAGGTTACAGCACAATAACAGGCAGAGATGAGGCTTTTTTGCAGTTCATTACATTGAAATTGCATAGAGCTAAGCGCTAAACTGCCATATTTACATAAAGACCATACAAGAATAATTAGATTGGTAGAATATTGTTTTTTTTTTTTTTATTATTTGATACATCTGGCTTTAGAGAAAGTAACAAAATGCATGTTACAAAGAAATATTTGTGTTCAGGACTAGCTTGCAGCAACCAAACCCAAGGGATCTTATATGGCTGACAAAAGACACAAATCAAAATATTGCACTGTAAACCAGTAATGTGACTACTCAGCATTAGCCAGTAACAGGCTATACCTGACAGTAACAAATGCAGTCTGATCACAAGTGTGATGATTAATGTCAGCTGTAGAGGGAAAACCAACACACCACTGGACAGGGAGCAGAAGCCTTGAAAATGCTACTATCATGGACTATTATTGACTTGCTAACATAACTATATGAAAGGCTGAGCTGACTTTTAGTCTGAAGCTAATTAAATGGCTGGCTCCAGTAGGCTGAACCAGAACAAAGGAGAAAAATGCTCAAAACCAAAAATGTCATTTTGATGAAAATATTATATTTAGTGAGCGATCGCATACACAGGCTTTTGGGGTTTTTTTTTAGATGCTTTTTTCCATACAAGTCCATGTGAGAGTAAAAGCAAACTGAAAGCAGCTCAATGCAACTCAGAAGCAACTTAAAGTGGAACTCAACTATATCTGTGTTTTAATTTGTTTTTAATATTCAAAGCAAACTCACTCATCTTTCTATGACTCTGTGCTTTATTTTGTTGAGAAATCACTTTGAAAAGCACCCCTCTAGCATCTCTAGCTGCAGCCATCTTGAGTAACGGCACATGATCCACGTAGCATTTACTTCCTGGAGTCCATCTGCCCTTACCTCAGGCATGCAGGCAGGAGGGTGTGTTTAGCTGAGAAAGCAGCCCCCCCCCCCCACCTCCAGCTGAAAGAGAAAAATAGCCACATGGAATCCTAGAAACATAGAAAAGTGATGGCAGAAAAAAGACCAAGTCCATTGAGTCTGCCATTTTTTTTTTTTTTTTTTTTTTTTTTTTGGGGGGGGGGGGTTTCATTAACTTTTTGTTGACTAAGTATAGATCTAGGTTTGTCCCAAGCATGTTTGAATCAACTTACTGTTGACTGACTCACTACCTCTGCTGGAAATTTATTCTAAGAAACAACTGCCTTTTCAGTAAAATAAGACTTTCTAAGATTCATTTTGAACATTCTTCCAGTTTGAGGTCATGCCCCCGTGTTCTTGGCTTCATATTGAAAATACTGCCCTCCTGAACCTTATTCACTCCCTCGATGTATTTAAAAGTTTCAATCACGTCTCCCCTTTCCTATCTTTCCTCCAGACTGTACATATTACATTTTTGAAGTCTCTCCTGATATTTTGTATCCCTCACACCTTTCAGACTTTTTGCCCTAGGCCAGAAACCAGGAAGCAATTGAAAAAATGTAAATAAAACACTTAGGGTACTTTCATAGTGGGGCGGGGGGTGCTTTTAACCCCCGTTAGCAGCCGAAGGAAGGGTTAAAAACGTCCATGTAAGCGCTTTGCAGGTGCTTCGGCAGCGCTGCCCATTCATTTCAATGGGCATGGTGTTTTGGGAGCAGTGTATACACCGTTCCCAAACCACCCCAAAGATGCTGCTTGCAGGACTTTTTTTCCCGTCCCGCAAACGCACCGCCCCAGTATAAAAGCACTCTGGCTTTCACACTGGGGAGGCATGAGAGGCGCTTTTCAGGCGCCTCAGTGTGAAAGGGGCCTAAAGGCAAGTAAATATAATATACCTTCCTATCTATTTACTAAATGAGACGTATGGGAATAAAAAAACAAATCTACATACTTACCTAGGTGGATGCAACATCAGTCTGATGCTGCATTTGTTCCCTGTCACCTCTCACCAAGAACTCAAGAACTGAGTGATCAAAGACCACTGATTGCTCAGTTCTCGGTCTTCAGTGAGCACAGAGCCGGTGACTGTCAGCTACCAGCTCTCTGCTCTGCCCCTCCAGCACTCACTGGAGACCCAGGCTGTGGAGGGGATGGGAGCTGCTGGCTCAGGCTTTCAACAGCTTGCTGAGAGGCTGAGCTAGCTGAGGCTGAGCTAGCTGCCAGTATAATGTTGGCATCTGGGTGGATGCCAACATTATAGCCGGAATTGCTCCAGAGCCTGGACAAGGAGTGACATCAGCCGTTAGCAGACTTTAGCCTAAACTAAGTGCACTCCTGTGACCAACAGTTGAAGTAGGAAGTAGGGCCAAAAGAGCTTTGGACCTACTTTTCCTTATTGCTAGCAGCAGAGGATAAAAAATATTTTAAACAGAACTTTACCCAAAAGGGGAAGTCCTGCTTTAGGACTCCTCCCCCGGCCTTCTTTAACATTAGGCCATTTTTTTTTTTGGGGGGGGGGGGGGAGAGTGAGCGGGTCCCTAGTTTGACAGATTTGCCTAGGCGATCCAAGCACTTCCCCCTCCATCCCTGCAGTCTTTTGGGACAAGTAACATTCACAATATGCAGCGAAGCTTGCGCATTCGCAGTGGGCAGCCGGCTATGAAGCCGCAAGCTGTCATAGCCGGGTGCCCACAGTTAAGATGCAGGCACCAGGGACTAAAGACCGGTGGAAAAAATGGCTCAGGTGAGCAGAGCTCTAGATCCTGGGACAGGCGAGGGTCTGTTTATTAAAAGTCAGCAGCTACAACCTTTGGGATAAAGGTTTTACATAAATAAAAACTGACCACTGTAATCACTCCCGCTAGTGTTAAATGGTTTGTCTCACCTCTGTAACTGATACATTTTGTTGGAGAGCTTGTTCTTTTGAAAAACAACTTACTGGCTTGATCTCCAGGTGAAAATAGAACAAAGAGACCTAAAAAAGAAAATGATTGCAGCCATCACAGCTAAGAAATGGCAAGCTGAAATATAACAAATGTTTGCTTTTGGTTTTAATACCACTTTAACCCTTTTGCTGCCAGGTCCGTATGTCGTAGAGGGTTTTACACACATTCTGCATCCATCGGGATTGGGTGTAAATCTGACAAGCAGACTCCTGCCTTCCAGGTAGAAGCATTCTGGCAGCTGAGCTGCTGCCTGATTTATTCCCCATACCCTCAGTAATGTGCCCACCCCTCCTGCCCCCCCAGCCCCCCCATGTATCCCAGGCTTTGCTTGCTCATCTGTGGGCCCAGGACTGGCATAGCCGTGTAGAGGGGAGGGAGCAGAGCAACTCACATCCGCTCTCCTCCCCTCCTTGTTGCTGACCCAGAAAGCAACATGTTTGACGTCACTTCCGGGTCTGCCTCTCAATGTTCCTGGCAGCATGCCTGGGAAAGGATGTAATGCAATGCGATCTGCATTGTATTACATTCAGTGGAGTAAAAAAGGAAGTAAAAAAAATAAAAAATAATTTAAAAAAAAAGTTACACCCAAGCACATAAAGTTCATCCCAAAAATGTTAAGACCCATCCAGATTTACGCACGTACAAACACAAACGGGGGGTGCCTACGTATGAAAACGTTGATTGAGATATACACGTTACATATCGCTGATCAGGCTGGAGTGAGAGCAATATTTCTAGCAACAGACCTCATTCATACCACTAAACTGATGACCTAGATGACCTGTAGGGCGCTTTTAAAGCTTCGCCTATGAAAAATATAGGGTACTGAAGCTTGTCAACATTTCATGGGCGCACGCAAATTTAAAGTTTGACATGTTGGGTGTCTATTTACTTGGTGCAACCTCATCTTTTTTATTTTACCAATGGGTAATTTATTGCATTTGTATGCCCTAGAATTAACTTTAGTGTATTTTTTTACTGAAATTTTGCATTTCCTAGACCTTCAAGCCTAAAATAATTCAGCAAAAACGGCTCTGGCAAAAACAGAGTTAAAGAGATAGCTCTCGACCTTTAAAAATTAAGTACTTACCAGTGCCTGGAGTCCAGCGCTATCTTCCCTCAGCTGATCCAACTTATCATTATGGTTCCCTAGTACAGCCATCTTGGATATAGCCGCTGGCTGTGGCTTCCTGAGGAACCAAAGCCGCCTTGCCATCGCATATGAACATGCTTGCGTGGTGCTCTGAATAATCTTGCAGTCTCCTGGGACATGTATCATATACCAGGAGGCCGCAGGATGGGAGGGGGCAGGCAAGTGGCATCGTCCTCACCTAGGGGAGGATTGTGGGATCATGTAATTATAAAATTACAATATACAATAAAAACTAAAACTCTGTTACAGGCTGGGGATGGGGTAGAACCAGCAGTGAACTTTTTGAGCGAAGTTCCGCTATACCTGTATTATTGATATGTTTTAAATATGTTTGAAGTGTTATGGAAAGTATCTTCATTATCTTAAAGCTGCTTTGTTCTCACTATATGAAGCTAACATTACTCTATATCAGTGGTCTCCAAACTGCGGCCCAAATGTAGCCCTTTAGCCTTTTGCTTGCCTTTATCTGGCCCTTGGGGCACTATTCCACCAACTGACACCAGTGATAGGCCACCATTCCCCCAATCGACGCCATCAATGGGGCACTATTCCTCCAATGAAAACCAACAATGGGGCACTGACGCCGGGGCATTTTCTATGCCAACTGTCCTCAGTCCGGTTTCCCCAAAGCCTGAAGGACTGAAAACCGGCCCCTTGCTTAGAAAGTTTGCTTAGAAACCCCTGCTCTATATAGTAAGAATAAATTTACCATCATATGGGTTAAAAATAAAGGAAATTACTGGATAATTTTAATTTGTATTTCAACATAATTAAAACATAACTTGCATTTGTACTGCAAACAAAATAACTATTTTTTTGCTACAAAACTATTCATACAAGATTCTCCCATGATGTTAAAATATTAGCAGAAGACATTGTCGGTAATGCCTAATGTGTCAATCCCGAGAAAAGTAAAACAGATGTTCTTGTTCCTGGATCTGGCATTAACAGCATGGAAACGCATAATTAGTTGGGTACACATCTTGAAAATATGTCACCAGAGACTGTTTGAGATGTAATAGAATGCAGAGAATCCTAATGGACCCACCATCACTACTGAGTGCACCTCTACTTCAGTTGATCTGTCAAAACACATACATTTTATAGTCCCCAAAGGACACAGTAATCAACAGTTGTAAGAAGCTAAAACAATTGAGAAATAAAATCTATTACAAGATGCAAGATAATGTCCATGATCCACTTATTTATGACTAGGGATGAGCCCGATGTTCGAGTCGAATGTAAGGTCGGCTCGATTATCGGGTGTTCACCTGTTCGCCCAATACCGAACATTATGGGGCGTTTGCGGTAAATTCCAGTGCCCACAGAATGCACCATAATGAACGGAAAGGCCGTCAATGCACTGCGAGATCGCAGTGCATTGATGGCTGCTGATTGGCGAAAGCATGCACCTGACCTGCATGCGTTGTCCAATCACAGCGCGCTCTGCTGTGAGAGCCATGATTGGCCAAAGGCAGGGTGCCTTTGGCCAATCATGGCTCAGGGGGCTGAGTCCACGCCCCACACTATGTAAGGCTGCTTACACGGCAGTCGTACATAGTTTTATGAATGAGAGCAGCAAAGTGACATTTGTAAAGGAAAAAATGTCATTTAAAACTGCTCGCAGCTGTAATGTATTGCCGGATCCTGGTAATATAGATAAAAATCATTGAAAAAAACAGCATGGGTCCCCCCCCCAGTCCATTACCAGGCCCTTTGGGTCTGGTATGGATATTAAGGGGAACCCTGCGCCAAAATGTAAAAAAAAATTGCGTGGGGGTCCCCCCCAAAATCCATACCAGGCCCTTATCCGAGCATGCAACCTGACAGGCCGCAGGAAAAGGGCGGGGAACGAGAGAGCGCCCCCCCCTCCGGAACCATACTATGCCACATCCCCCAAAGCACCTTGTCCCCATGTTGATGGGAACAAGGGCCTCATACCCACAACCCTTGCCCAGTGGTTGTGGGGTCTGCAGGCGGGAGGGCTTATGGGAATCTTGAAGCTCCTTTTAACCCATGTGAATGGGTATCAGGTACATTGTACCTCTACACATTCACCCAAAAAAGTGTCAAAATTGTAAAAATGACAGGAGACAGTCTGGGACAAGTCCTTTATTTAAAAAAAGAAGTGTCCCGCGATGTAACTCCATCTTCGATCACAGTGTCCGGTGACCCAAAAAAAACCCCGGAAAAAACTCTGCCTCGATGGGAGACTCACGTTGACTGCAGGCTTTTCCAATGACAGCTGTTATATAGCTGAGGGCGGGGCCACCCGGTGGCGTAAACGGATGACCCCACCCCCCTCTGACGTCACATTTTGTCACATGTCAGAAGGGGCGGGGTCACCCGTTTACGTCACCGGGTGGCACCGCCCTCAGCTATATAACAGCTGTCAATACAGAAAGCCTGCAGTCAGCGGGAGCCTAACCATGGAGGCAGAGTTTTTTAAGTTTTTTTTTTTCTCGGGTCGTCGGACGCTGTGATCGAAGATGAATGGACATTGAGGGTACACTTTTTTTTTTTTTAATAAAGGACTTGTCCCAAATTGTCTACTGTCATTTTTACCATTTTGACACTTTTATTGGTGAATGTGTATGGGTACAATGTACCTGATACCCATTCACATAGGGGGGGGCGAAATCTGGGGGTCTCCTTGTTAAAGGGGGCTTCCAGATTGCGATAAGCCTGCAGACCCCCACAACCACCGGGCAAATGTTGTGGGGATGAGGCCCTTGTCTCCATCAACATGGGGACAAGGTGCTTTGGGGGGACCCCAAAGCACCCTTTCCCATGTTGAGGGCATGTGGCCTGGTACAGTTCAAGAGGGGGAGTGCCCTCTCACCCCCCTTTTCCTGCGGCCTGCCAGGTTGTGTGCTTGAATAAGGGTCTGGTATGGATTTTGGGGGAACCCTACACAATTTTTTAAAAAGTTTGGCTCGGGGTTCCCCTTAAAATCCATACCAGACCTGAAGGGCCTGCTATGGATGGGGGGGGGGGGGAACCATGCCATTTTTTTCAATGATTTTTATCTATATTGCCAGGATCCGACAATTCATTACAGCCGCGAGCAGTTTTAAATGACATTTTTATCCTTTATAAGTGTCATTTTGCTGTGGTACTATACTAAACACAGGAAAGATACACTACTTTACAGGCATACTAAGGACACCCCCAGGCACGATATTTAAAGGAATATTTCATTTTTATTGTTTTTCTGTAAGCATTATTAAAATCACTGCTCCTGAAAAAAACGGACAAATGAATTAAACAAAATTAATGAACCCCTACATTTTAAGGATAACTACTGCAAAAATAATATTCTCATTACCTCTTCTGAAACCAAGCAGCCATCCCTTAAATTGTTCTTTTTGTCCTCAAATTATTATACCCTCATGGTGCATTAACCATTTATTGTCAGTTCTCTTTCACAGCTGCATTAATAATGACAGATTAGTACAAACTTTCTTTATTTCTCACTAATCGTAATGCCAATTCAGCTGCCAACAGATTAAACCACAGCATTTGGAGCCTCTACAAAGTATATTGCCTTTGAAGAGCAGATATCAATTGTTTACATTCAGCTGGAACAAATCGAGGTCCCTTGATACTGTTAGTCATAGCAATGAACGACTCTGGAGCTGATTAATTCCTAGTACACACGAGAATATCGAACGCAAAATACTTATTTCGGAGTGATCCTCTGATAATCTGGTCCTTAGTACACAGCTTTCGAGAGCCGATCAGGGCAGTTCATGCAAAATTATCGGAAGAGACGAGCACGAAAATTTTTCTTTGACGATACGATTTTCATGTAATTAGTATAGTATTTGTATAAAGAAAGCTGTGTGACCAAGACCACGTATGCTCAGAACTGAAAGATTACAATTGCAATACAATACAATCTATTATATCACTTCTGAAGGTGTAGTCTGTCTTACGAGAATTTTCGTAACATTAGTAACCTATTGGTTTTCGATATGAGAGTAGCATGTAAAAAACTATCATTTGTCCGTTATACTCATCGTGTGTACTGGGCATAAAGTGTTACTAAACCCAGGATCCTGCATTCGCTATATCTGGTCTCCCATAGCACACAGAACATGGAAGTGCAATCGTTTTAGTAAATATAAACAGTTAAAGGGTAACTCCACTTTTGTGGGGAGAAAAAATAACAAATAAAGAAAAAATAATATAGCACATATAATTGCGACACTAATCATATTGTAATTGAATGTTATTAAAAATGACCCTTCCTTTTCAATCTGCAGCCACTGTAATTTTCTGAGAATGCAATGCAATATGGCTACATGGAGTTGTTCTGTACACAGAGTGTGTACCGACCACTCCCCAGAGACATCATTTCCTGCTTGTGTGATTGGCTCACCAATTTTCCCAGAAGTCTGCCTAATATACAAGTCAGATTTCAGGCATCTCCTCCACTAAAAATGTCATTTTTTGAGAGATACTTTCAATAGGAACACGTCTAAAGGGATGCAGGCCCAGCAGATCTCCTCAATTAGTGCCCTGCAGCTGCACCTGACAGTTAATTATGAAACTACTCCCATTAGACCCACTCAGTACAGGGGCACAGGTAAACACACAGGGATTTCTTCAGAATAACAAAAGGTAGGACTCTGCAACAAAGGTTGTTATAATCCTTGCAATGTACATAGATCACCCAGAGGGGAATGTTTTTTTTCTCAACAAAAGTGGAGTTATGCTTTAAATACCTTTTTCTCATCGTTGGAGCAGTCTTGTGACTTCTATCAGTGTCTGAATAAAGCTTGTAGGAGGAGTTTTCATTCTGCTCTGAGTGTCCTCTGAGGCTGCAGGACCCCTAAATCTACTGTCTGGACAGTGCTGATTGGCCCTGTGCTGATCACATGCACTTTCCCAAGAAAAAAAAACTCTCTAGCAATACACACCAAACTGAGCATGTGCAGCTTTCACTCAAGGCTCTGTTCTATAAGAAGATGGTTTGGGGACAATGGAAGAAGGGGATTATCAAAAAGCCTTTTTACACAATGCAGAGGATTAACCCCTTAGATTCCACAGCGAGTATAAGGCCTCATGTACACTGCTGCTGCTAAACGGACATTTAGGAGCAGTTAGGCATTTTTTTCAACTGAACTCTCCTCTATGTTATTTTATCAGTACATGTACACAGGGTCGTTTATAGTCGTTTCTAGGCAGTTGAGTTTAGAGGCTTTTTTTGTAACGCAAAAAAATGGGTTCAGACGCTGAGTTTAGAGGCATTTCAAGTGCCAAACACTTATAAATGCGGTAACTCGCATTTAGCCGCGTTTTGTTTACAGGTGTAATTCATTTTTGGCTATTTTGAAGATTTTTTTTTTTTAAAACGTTTCTAAACGCAAACGCAGCTAAACACGGTATATAAACACGGCAAAATGGATGTTTTAAGCTTGGGTTACTATCTGTCAAGGTAAATCGTTCAGGAGAGGTTGTAAAAACGTCCCGTGTACATGAAGCCTAACAAGCATGCTTTAATGCATATATAGATTGATTTTACTGTTGTGGGTTTAGTAACACTTTAAGGGCTGGTTCACACCACAATTGCTGCATTCCGAATGCGTTTTTCCATGCTTGTTTATGATGCATTGCAATGTGTTTCCCCCCTTTTTTTTCATCACCGTATAAGTATCAGTATAAGACGTGTGCTTTGGTGCAATTTTGATACGTTTTGCTGCGTTCCGTACAGAAAAAAAATACACTGGAAAGCACTGCACTGTTGTGAACTAGGACCATTGGAATCCATGGAAAACGCTGCACATGCGTTTTAGATGTAGATTCAAAACGCACTGGACTGCATCTGGTGTGAACCAGCTCTAAAGGCATTCATAAAGCGCCTTGCACTTACTTTTATTAGGCTTTGAAAGAAATGCATGAAGAAATGCTTTAAGCAGGTAACATGCTGTATGAAGGAATTTTACATTCCATCGTGCTCTGGTGTAGATTTCCTTTAGGCCCAGGCAATGTGATTACAGTCAGAGTTTTCTTAAGACGAATCTGAAATTAAAAATGTAGAAAATATGTTAAAATGACACTCTTGGTTCAAGAAAAAAATATTCTACAATGCAATGCGGAGAAAGTGACGAAGCATACAATAAAGTAACGATCGTCTGAAGTGATGAAAATAACAGACCCTATAAGAAGAGTACTGGTTCTTATGTGTCTTTACAGAATTTATGTGAAATATATAAAGCGCAACTAAACTCTTCAAATCAACATTAACTATTTAATTCTGCTGTCCTGACTGGCCCCGCCTCCACCCCATCCCCATCCAAGCACCGTCTGTGATGTTATTAGGATGCACTAGAGATACCTAGCAGCCGCCTGGCTGGAAGAAAGTTAGGCTTCACGTACACGGGACATTTTTACAACATCTCCCGGACGATTTAACTTGACGGATAGTAACCCACGTTTAAAACGTCTGTTTCGCCGCGTTTACATGGTGCGTTTAGCCGCGTTTTGCGTTTAGAAGCGCTTTTACGGTTTTTTAAGTGCCCCCCCCCTAGACCATACCAGGCCACATGCCCTCAACATGGGGGGGTTGGTGCTTTGGGGCAGAGGGGCCCATGCGCCCCCCCACCCCAAAGCACCTTGTCCCCATGTCGATGAGGACAAGGACCTCTTCCCGACAACCCTTGCCCGGTGGTTGTCGGGGTCTCTGGGCGGGGACTTATCGTAGTCTGGAAGCCCCCTTTAACAAGGGCCCCCCCCCCCCAGATCGCGGCCCCCCACTCTAGGTGAATGAGCATGGGGTACATCGTACCCCTACCCATTCACCTAAAAAAAAAGTGTCAAAAATAAACACACTACACAGGTTTTTAAAGTATTTTATTAAGGCAACCTCGGCTCTTCTCCCTCTTCTGGCGACGTGTTCTCACCTCTCCGGTTTTTCTCCTCTCTGCGCCTTCCTCTCTCTCCGCTATCTTCTGCTCTTTTGCTGAGTCTTCTCCCTCTGTTCTTCTTCCGATGTTTTCAGATTACGATAAGCCCCCCACCCGCAGACCCCGACAACCACCGAGCAAGGGTTGTTGGGAAGAGGCCCTTGTCCTCATTATCATGGGGACAAGGTGCTTTGGGGTGGGGGAGCGCAGGGGCCCCCTCTGCCCCAAAGCACCAACCCCCACATGTTGAGGGCATGCAGCCTGGTATGGTCCAGGAGGGGGCGCTCGCTTGCCCCCCCCTTTCCTGACCTACCTACTGGGGTAAGGGTCTGGTTTGGATCTTGGGGGAAAACTCACGCAAAATTTTGGCGGGGTTCCCCTTCAAGATTCTCAGCACACATCTTGATCCGACTTCTGGTGCGACTTCTATTCAAATCAATCAATAGAGAACCATTGATTTTGAATAGAGGCAGAGAAAAGCAGCTGAAAGCTAGCGCGGCTAAACGCGCATTGACACCAATGCAAAACGTGGAAATAAATTGCTTTTTTAACGCTGCTTTTTTTCCTGGCGTCGGTACTAGCTTTATAGCTCGTTTTTTAAAACTCCCGTGGGCACGAGGCCTAACACTTCAGGCAAACGGCTAAATACATCATTGAACTGTTCTACCAGCCTAAATATCAGTTACAGAACTTGGCCAGGCTCCCTGTCATACAGCACAGCCAGGTTGGGGACCTCTTTTTTTCTTAACTCCAATAGAGATTCAAGAGGTCACAGGCGCTACTCTACCTAGGATGACTGGAAAATGAAGGAGTATCAACACACTAGGTTTATCACTCTGCTCACTTCTCCTGTAAGGCTGGGTTCCAGATTCCTGTGCGGGTTCCCTCATCGCATGTCTCTCGCAGGCAGTGCACACTGCCCTATGCGAACCGCTGTGGGTGTTAATACAAAGTTAATGACACCCCCAGATCGGTTTGCAAATCATAGTGCGAACTGTCAAATGGTGCAGGAATCGGATTGCGTGAGTGTGAACACCCATGCGATCCAATTCCAGTGCGGATCAAAAAAAGGGTCCTGCACCATTTTGGTCCGAATGCAAAGCAAATTCAGCCATACAATCCGTATGGCTAAATTCGCATCACACAGTCATTGCATGTGATCTGCACAGAAATGCGGTGCGAATCACATGCTATGTCTGACATGGCAATAGTGTGAACCCAGCCTAAGTAAACTTCTAGCATTAGATTAAGGGATGATTCACACCTGAATAACTCAGGAACACAGTCTGGATTCCTGTGCAATTCAGTGCACAGGGCTGAAATCGCATAGGATCGCACAAAAAGTAGTGCATGCACTACTTTTCAAAAACATACTGCACCAACTCGCACGGTACTGTGGTAAAATGCGATCTGGTGCAGCAAACGCACTATTTTTGCAATTTGCATTTGGAGTGTCATTAAGAATGTATTGACACCAACAGCAGATCGCACACCCAGTATGTTTTGAATACGGTGTGGGAAATGCACCTTTCCCGCATCGCGTTCTGTTGTGAACTGGCCCTAAAAGCACTATACAATCTCTCTGTTCCTCTCTCCCCAAATCCTGCTTTAAAGCCGAACTTTACTCTACCCTTTATTTTATTTTATTTACCCCTTGCCTACTTAATGCGGTGTTCTGCACTGGAAGGATACTCACCCACACAGTGGATCCAGCATTGTCCCGCCGAGATCCCCTTATCTATAGCAAGCACTTGAGTCCTGCGTCGCCATCTTCTTCCGGGATGTCATCGGGAGGCACAGGCACACCTCCTGATGACACGCCGCCAAGCCTGCCCCCTCATGCTTTGGTGAACAGATGCTCCCGGCGTCTCCTGGGATATCCACATCATATATCCTGAGAGGCACCAGGGGGCGCAGACGTCATTCGCCTTGGTCAGTGTTTATCAAACTTTTTTGTCTTGCATCGCACCAAAAAGATCTAAAAATCTTCAGATTCCGAAGAGATAAATCCATACTCCAGTCCAGTTCCAGATTTGATTAACCGCTTCAGCCCCGGAAGATTTTACCCCCCTCCTGACCAGAGCACTGTTTGCGATTCGGCACTGTGTCACTTTAACTGACAATTGCGCGGCTGTGCGACGGTACACCAAAACAAAATTGATGTCCTTTTTTCCCCACAAATAGAACTTTCTTTTGATGGTATTTGACCACCTCTGCGGTTTTTATTTTTTGTGCTATAGACAAAAAAATGAAAAACAATTTTGAAAAAAAAGCAATATTTTTAACTTTTTGACTAAAACAACAGCAAAAAGAAAAGAAAAAAAAAGGGATTTGGAAGAGGTTGAGGGCAATATGAGGTACTTTTCTGAGTAAAGAATACATACTTGTATAGAATTCTTTTTTTCTTTTTAAACCAGAGATTTGAAACTCTTTTTAAACCAAAGTTTAGTGTCACTTTAGGTGGACATTAGGTATATTAATATCATTAGTATCAATTTACCTAATCCAGGCTCCATTGTCAATAGAAGGCTGGTGACCACACTTCTATCCACTGTGCTAAAGCCGTATTACTTGGCCACCTCCCTGCCCCCAGATTAATACTGGTCATTGAGGGAAAAGCAGTAGACTGATAAGGTTATCCCTCTGCTTTATCTTCCTGTAAGCTACTGACTGATATCAATTTGTTATTCAATAGAGATCTGAATGGCTCATAGTGCTGTCCTCCTCCTTGTGTTAATATTGCTGAGCAGGTAATTATAAAACACAGATGCAGGAATGTATTTCAGGAAACCCCTTAGAACTTTACTGGTACCAACTGTGTAAACCACCATTTTTTTCACTGCTAAAAATCATGGTTACTTACGCAAATAGTTTAGCAAAAGATCATACATTACTCCAGTAACTACCCCCCAAAAAGGGTGAAAACACCTCTACAGCTCCTCACATTGACTTTACCCACACCACCTAAACTCATGTGCCATCAATATTATGGATATATGGTTGGTGATGGGAGTTAGAATTCTCTACGCTTTTCGAAGGCTTGGGTCCACTTCTTCAAGTGTTGCACAAGGTATACGTATGATCAAAGCAGCCTTTTTCACCCAGGGTGCCCAGGCATCCTTGGTGCCTTCAGGTTTCTTTAGGGGTGCCTTAGCAAAATGCCCAAAAATTGCTCAATTATTTAATACAAGCCAGCGGGTGTATCAAGCCTTCCTTTTATTTGTACAAAGCCACAGGTTTTCATTGTGCAGCATTACAACCTTCCAACCGCCAGCCTCCTAACAACCAATGACATCTTAGGTTAAGAAGGATGTCGGGTGCCTGTACAGCATCCTTGTTTGCCACTTCTTTGCCCCCTCCATCAGCACATGGTGCTACTAGTGAAGAACAGTGCCCACAGCAGTATTTGCTTTGGAAGAATATATATCCTCTGTTGTGTGTCCTATGTGTGTGGATGTTGCTTCATTATGTAAAACTAGTAGTTTGGTTTTTTCATATTTCAATGGGGTGGCTCGAAATTTTGTATAATTTTAAAGTGTTTGTTAACCCATATTTATAAGACTATGCCAGCCCCTCTATTAGAGGCTGGCATAGCACACAATGTAAGTGGTTTAAAAAAATGAGTCTTCTAAATACTGATTCTGAGCATTCTTCAGGACGGTCACATGACTCGTGGCCGCTTTACGGCTCCGATGGATGTCTTCAGCGGGAGGAGCCGTGATCTCCCTCTGACATCAGCCGGGGAGATTACGTGGCCGCTCGTCTCCTCTGCAGAAGATCTGTCTCATAGCTGTAAAGCGGCAGCGAGTCACGTGACTGGCCTGAAGACAGCTCAAAATCTGTATTTAGAACACTAGTTTTTAAAAACCACTTACATAGTGTGCTATGCCAGCCTCTAATAGAGGGGCTAGCAGTGACAATTTTACGTTTTTTTTTTTTTTTTAAGAATAGCGGCGGGGGGGGGGAGAGACACACAGAGGGAGATGACAGGCAGGAAGGAGGGGGTGAGGGGGAGAGAGCAGAGCAGAGGGGACAGAAGCGTATGATGCAGGGACACACTCTGACAACGGTGGTCAGGGCTGAGGAGCCCTGATTTTCATTGTCAGAGCAGAGAGGGGCATACAGGAAGTGGCAGGTTCAGGTAGTTTTTTTTACAGTTTAGAGGGGGGCAGATTACACAGCCCAAGCACTGTGTCAGTGGTGCCGCTAGCCAGTGCCACACTATCTGCAATGCTGGGCTATTTACTATATCTGTATTGCTGGGCTATATATACTATCTGTATTGCTGGGCTATATACTCTGTCTTGTGATTCTGGGGCAGTATACTCTGTCCTGTGAAGCTGAGCTGTATACTCCTGACACTAAGGGTGGAAGTAGTGGAATACAGGAGATGGAGTGGGTGGACTCTATAAGGAGTGGGGCTTATGAGAAGTGGAAGGGGTCAAAAAGGAAGGGCAGGGTCTGGCGCCCGCCCCCATCCTAAAACTTTACCAGCCACCACTGGCGCCTTGACTTAAAAAAGGTTGACAAACACTGGATCAAAGCATATATTCCACGGAAAAACTTTCTTTTAAAAACCAACATCACATTCCTCTGCCAGGGCAACCCAGAAGGGGAAAATCCCACCATTAGTAGTGTGTAGATGGACGCAGCAGCGGGACTCAGGAGCGAGCCCACACGGGTCCCCCCCCAGGGAAAACGGCTGTCTGTGGGAGCACCCGATGATGAGGAGGAGCCTGGAGTGTTGGCAGGGAGACCCCAGAAGAAGATGGTCAGGGCTGCTCTGTGCAAAACAATTACACAGAGCAAGTAAGTATAATTTGCTTGTTATTTTAATACAACAACAAAAGAAAAAAAAACAAGGGTTTACAAACACTTTATTTTCAGGCTGCGATGAATTCTATGCTTCCCAAACCATCATTACCAAAACGACCCTGTCTACTGATAAGGAATGCACTGGATTCTCATGGCTGCCTGCATGCATATCAAATACATACAGCTCCTTTATAGAATACAGATATTTAAAAATATTAATTTAATTTATGAAATAGATAATTAAAAAGTAAACATAACATTGAACATTTAATCTACATTAAATTGCATTTAAAAATAAACAGTTTTCCCTGCATTGCTTCCAATATTACTATGCTCTTTAAATTGCTTAGCCATGCTTCACATAATTATCCTAGGAGAAAGTGCTTTGTAATCATGTCTGAGTGTGTTATTACTTGACAGCATGAATTATTTACTACTTTGTCTTCCTGGCTTTGGGAAGATCCTGGAGAATGGACACATTCTATACCTGTATATAAAAAATATATACCGGGGGCGGGACCGGAAGTTGCCCTGCATGGACGCCTGAGCCTTCAGCTCTCCACCAGCCCGCAGCATTAAGGCCTGAAAGGGGGATTTTCAGCTACATTTTATGGGAGGCAGCAGGAGAACCAGATCCTCCAAACCCAGGGGATCATCCCAACCACCGTCCGGCTCCACAACAACCCTCCACGGGTACTTTAAACATCCCTCTATGTCCGAGGACGGCAGGGACAAGATGGCGCCGACGGCTCCTGCCTCATCCACGAGGCAGTCACCGCGGCGGAGCTCGGCATCCCCTCCACTACTCCAGAGCACAGCGGACCTGGACCGGGAGACAGGGGACCGGAGAAGCAGGGGATCAACTGCGGTGAGTCCACCCCCTCCACTCCCAGCACAAGGGAAGCATCCCGGCCCGCCACAGGACCCCTCGCTAGGCCTCTTCACTAACTCCTACACGCAGTGCTCACAGGCCTTCCCGCAGCTACTGCGCACCATGTCTGATCCATCCCTGTCCCTGGGAGGAACGGCGACCCCCACACCATCCCTGCAACCCAGTGACTTTCCCCCACTGCCAGAACCAGGACACACAGGACAAACAGGGGACGTTGGTCAGCCATCAGAAATGAACTTTGACGGTGACACCCTCCAACCATACTTCGGCCCCCCTCCGGTCTCCCCTCAGCCACAGAGACAGACCCGCCATAATACCTCCAGGCTCACAGAGCAAGGAACAAATCAGACAAAATCATATGCCCAGGTAACAAGCTCGCCATCCCTGATCCCTATGGAGGTTAGAGATGGGGGTCTCCCCTCTCACTCACAGAGGCTCACATGGGGGGACAGGATGGTCCCTCAACCACAACACTGGGACCCCAGGGGATCAGCATCCTCCCAAGTCGCAAGGGAACCATCCCCACCACATAGCCCACAACGCCATATGGAACACGCTCACCACCTCCAGCACCCCACCTCATGGCAGGACTGTCTCCAGGCTATTCCCACTAAAGAGGACTTCAGACTCCTTATCGAGGAAGTCAAGTCAGCATGCCGAGCAGAAATACAAGTGATACATGCTAACCTTAAACACCTATCTGACAGGGTGGAGATGGCGGAGGAGGAAATTCAGGAGACCAAGCTGGCAGTACATCGCACTCAAGTACAGGGGGCCGACCATCATATAATGCTCCGGAACATGCAACGTCACCTCGAAGACTTGGATAACCGAGGACGTCGAAACAACATTCGTGTCCGGGGTCTGCCTGAGTCAGAGGGTCCCGAAGATCTTCACGAAACTCTGGAACTCCTGTTTAACAACCTTCTGGGGGACCCCCCAAACAAACCCATTGAAATGGACCGTGCCCATCGTGCCCTCCGCCCCAAAGGGCCCATCTCCAGACCCCGAGATGTCATATGCAGGGTCCATTCATTTCCCCTGAAAGAGGACATCATGCGCAAAGCCCGCACCACAAAAAAGATTCTTTTTGAAAACACGCAGGTCCAGCTATTTCCAGACCTTTCCTGGATAACATTACAGAAACGCAGACTGCTCCAAGAAAACGACATTACCTACCGCTGGGGATTCCCCTTCAGCCTCACTGCCCGAAGGCAGGGAAAAACTGCAGTGCTACGCTTTCCAGAAGACTTGGAAAATTTCTGTGACACCATGGAAATCCCACTACCTCGCTTGCCTGAATGGGACTTAGTGGATTTGCCCACACCTCCTCCAGTGGTGTGGCAGAAGATACCACCAACTAAGCGACCCAGAGATCGGGACTCTCCCAGCGGATCCACCAAAACAAAGCCTAAAAAAGGATGACTATATCTCCCCCCTCTCCTGCCCCACCCAATACAATTATAAGCTACCCCCCCTAGGCCTTCCCCACCTGTCATTTCACTAGCAACATAGGGCACCCCCCCCTCTTGCTGGAGACAGCTCAGCGGTGGAACTTTTGGTCGCTGATCCCCCCCTAGAGGTCAATCCCACTAGAGTTCCCTACTGTCACTCTGTTTTGAGGACTTGAACACAGTTGATTTTGTTTGTTCGCTATGCCCCCCCGGCCTGAGCCCTTGTTGGGGGCCCCGGCCGAGGGGACCTACTGGAACCTCTTAGAATCCGGGCGGTCTCTACTGCCCGAGACAACAACAAAATGTTTATTACTAAATGATTTGCTACTATTTTTCTCTTTTCCTTTTCTCCCCTCCACTTATTCTACTTCTTCTATCTCCCCCCCACCCCTATTTTTTTTCCTTATATGGTTCGCCGCAGGTCTGGAGCAACCACTCGGCTTCCTCTCACGCCTGATCCCCGTCGCACCCTGGACTTCCTGGAAGGTCCACGACTGGATAAGCTAAGTAATCTGATGCACGCACACACCATCGACCATGGCTAAGATCTTATCGTTTAATGTCCATGGCTTAAACTCAAACAAAAAAAGACATCTTGCACTGAGGGAACTCAGGCAGATTGGGGCAGATGTAGCTATGCTGCAGGAGACACACTTCAATAGAGGGAATGCTTTCGCCTTCGCATCCAAACAGTACCCCCAGACGTATCAGGCCTTTAGTCCTCGTAAGCGGGCGGGTGTTGCCATTCTGTTTAAAAAAGGCTCTCCATTTAAATGCACCGACTCCCTCATTGACCCGAAGGGACACTATATAATTCTAAGAGGTCAGTGGCAAACGCAGGCGGTAACTTTCTGTAATATTTACGCACCCAATACCCATCAAATACATTTCCTATCTAGGGTCCTCGCCCGCCTGTTTAAACAACCCAATGATTACTTAATCGTTGGCGGAGACTTCAACTTGGTGCACTCAGTGGGTCTGGACCGTCACGTGATTAACCCTGCAGCCCATCAAGCTCGGGCCGTCCGTGATTCCAAGTTGTTTCGTCAGCTGACTAGACGACATGCTTTATTCGATGCATGGAGAGCCCTACACCCAGGGGACAAGCAATTCACATTCTATTCTGCCCCCCACCTCATGCATTCCCGCATAGACTATATTTTCGTTAATAACAACACCCTACGCGCCACCAAAACTGCCCAGATCCTCCCCATCTCGTGGTCTGACCATGCCCCAGTCCTTATGTCACTAGAAATAGGTACCCCAACCCGTAAACCTAGTAACTGGCAGCTAAACAACTTCCTCTTACAACATATTCCGTCCAGATCGGAACTAGAGACAACCCTGCAGAATTACTTCCTAGAAAACAACACCCCCGAAGTCTCCTTAACCACCCTCTGGGAAGCCCACAAGGCAGTCCTACGGGGACGGTGTATAGCGATTTCTTCGGCTATGAAGAAAAACGCAATGGCATCTAAAATTCAAGCCGAAAGAGATCTTAAGACTCTAGAACTCCGACTGCAAGTATCACCATCCCTACACCTTCTCAAAAAAGTAATCTGCCTCAGAAATACCCTTCGAGATTTAGCGTTAGGACAGGTAGAGAAGGCACTTACTCGATTAAGACAAACATATTATAACAAGGGGAATAAGGCCCATACTATCCTGGCACGTAAACTTTCGGAGCGATCTCACATGTCCACACCCCACCAAATTAAAGACAAAAAGGGGGCCCTCATGTCACACCCCCAAGACATAGCCCGGACCTTCGGAGAATTTTACACAACACTATATAATAACCCTGAAATTCCCCGAGACCCGCCCCCACCTGATATAAAAGACCGTATGAAACAATACTTAGAGGACAGTGGACTCCCCAAATTACTTAAGACGGATCTAATGTCACTTAATGCACCAATCACAGAGGAAGAGCTAACGGCCACCATCAAAACCCTACCCTCTCATAAATCACCTGGCCCAGATGGCCTTCCCTATGAGTATTATAAAGCATTCCTCCCGATTCTACTACCATATATGTGCAGGTTGTTTAACGCCTTCTTTCAGAAAACCTCCATTCCCACTGATATGCAGAGGTCGTTCCTCACGTTGATTCCTAAGCCTGGCAAAGATCCTTCTGTGTGTGCCAGCTACAGGCCAATCGCACTCCTAAACTCTGATTTAAAAATTTTTACCAAACTCCTCTCAATGCGATTAAACCTCATACTTCCCTCGCTAATACATAAGGATCAGGTGGGATTCGTCCCCCTACGCCAGGCGGGGGATAATACGAGAAGAATTATTGACCTAATAGACGTGGCGAACAGGAATAAGCAGCAAGCGTTAGTCCTGGGCTTGGACGCGGAAAAGGCTTTCGACCGCCTCGGCTGGTCCTTCCTCTTCGCCACGTTGAATTGCATGGGATTTCAGGGTCCATTTCTCCAAGCAATTAGACATCTATACACTAATCCCTCATCCCAAGTAAAAACTCCCTTCGCCCTTTCACAGGCCTTTCCAATCACGAATGGGACCCGCCAGGGGTGCCCACTCTCACCGCTACTTTTTGCGTTGTGTGTCGAGCCTCTGGCGGCTTCCATTCGAAAAAACCCGAGCATTCACGGCATACCACTGAAGGACAGGGAATTCAAACTAGCCTTGTTTGCTGATGATATTATCCTCACCCTAACCCAACCTAGAATATCACTCCCTAACTTACACGCCGAACTTGACCTATACAGATCCCTATCAGGATACAAGATAAATGCAACTAAATCAGAAGCCCTACCCATTAATATCCCAACACAGGAAACACAACACCTACAACATCACTTCCCCTACCATTGGCAGACATCATCACTGAAATACCTGGGAGTACAGCTAACTCCCTCTTACTCCACCCTATACCGGGCAAACTACCCCCCTCTCTTTAAAACTATAAGGGACCTTCTACTGAAATGGAAGGCCCATTATATCTCCCTACTAGGGAGGATAGCCTCTGTTAAGATGGTCATCCTACCAAAGTTGCTGTATTTATTCCAGACTCTCCCCATCCCAATACCCCTATCAGAGCTGAAAAAACTCCAGGCGGACTTAATACGTTTTGTTTGGAATTACAAAAGACATAGAATTCCACAATCAGTCTTGACAGCGGCACGATCGGACGGCGGTCTATCATTCCCTGACCTAACTAAATACTACCAAGCCACCCAACTGCGGACCCTGGCCTCTTGGTTCACCCAACGCTCATATAATAAGTGGACAGAAATAGAAAAACTTTGGATGGCCCCAGTCCACCCAAATAGCATGCTGTGGAATGCGGAGGTGAAGGTGGAGTCCACTCAACTCTTGGGCCCCATGCTCCACATTAGTACACTTTGGCGTAAAGTATCACGGCTCTATAAGCTATGCTCAGAAAGATCACTCCTCACATCGTTCCTCTACAACCCCAAGCTGCCTGTAGGCCTTACTCATCAGATGTCTTATCCATGGGCGATGAGGAATTTATTCCACTTTGGCCATTTGGTACACCCATGCACGCGCAGATTGCTGTCCTTTACAGAGCTACAAAGAAAATTTGATTTACCAAGGCAAGTGTTCTTTGGATACTTGCAGATCAGGCACTACGCTCAAGCAATTACCCCGAACTTACAGTTCTCGGCCCCATCACCCTTTGAGGGACTGATATTAGAGGGCTCAACTAGACGAGGGCTAATATCAGATATTTATCAGATACTGAACTCCTATAACTTTACAGACCATGGCAAGCACTCGTACATGACCCGCTGGGAGAAGCTCCTAGGGGAGGAGATCTCGGAAGCTACCTGGAAGACGATTTGGTCCCGGGCGGCTAAAAGCTCATTATGCACTCTGTACAAAGAGAATGCATACAAGGTCCTTTTCTTCTGGTATATGACGCCTGATGTCCTCCACACCATTTTCCCATCTAGTTCGGATAGATGCTGGCGGTGTATGAAGGACAGGGGGACCTTATTTCACATTTACTGGACATGTCCCAAAATAACTCCCTTTTGGACGGAAACACAATTACTGCTGAATCGCCTACTGGGCGTCCAGGTCCCCAAAGTCCCGAAACTGTTCCTTCTTGGTGTGTCTGGGCTACGTATATCCCGACACTCTAGGAAACTACTAGGTCATGTTCTCACAGCAGCGAGATGCCTGGTGGCCCTCTACTGGAAGAAACAGATTCCACCCTCCCAAGCAGACCTCTATACCAGAATAAAGGACATAGAGCTAATGGAGAAAATGACAGCCAGGATACAAAACAGATTGGAGGCCCATGACATGGTCTGGGAGGAATGGCATAAGCGAGAGGACCCGCCCTAGATCTGCGGCTAGACCCCCCCCCCCACTCCCCCTTCCCCCTTCCATCCCTCTTTTCTCTTTTCCTACTTTATTTTCCTTCTCTCTGTAAAATGCTAATACATTCTCAGTTTAATAATGTTACTTGCTGGTTGAAAACTTCAGATGGTATGGAAGATATTATACCACTAATGTACCTGGATGATTACCATCAGAAGCTCAATGTCTATAGCGTTGACTGTTTACCTATTGCACTTAACTATAAGCAACACTATTGCTCAATGTATATGTATGTCTATACGTTTAATAAAAAAATGTTATTTAAAAAAAAAAATATATACCGTAATTTGTATACATCGATATAGTAGCTATAACTGTTCTGGCTGCAATTTACAATATAGGGAAACTATTAATATAATAAACCTATGATCTTCGTTCAGGTAACTGCAGATCTCAAAGCAACGTTGTCTCTGTGAAGTACCCTCCAGAGAAAAAACTATTCAACAACCAACCTTTTATGTCATAAGCCAAAAAGACGTGCTGCACTAAGGGATTTGATTCAAAGCAAGAATCTGACTGCATGACTTTCATGGTTCTTCTTGTGTTATGAAAGATCTAGTTCTTCAAATGGCCCAAGGTCACACCAGCTTTGGGCCTAGGGCGGCACATTTTAAGAGAGGGAAAAGGCTGCACTGTGCTTCTTAACCCTATTGAATTTAGCCATGTATGCATTACGCCAATAATGTGTTTCTGCTTAATTGGGGGTCAGCAACCAGTAGATCACAGCCAGACGACTGGTAGATCGCGGTCTGGGCTTGCTGACCTGCCATCCCAGAGCATCAGAGTGCAATACAGAGGGACTACTTGTAAAGTTGGAGTTGTAGTAGGGAGCAAGAGGGCATAAGCCGATGTAGTGCTGGCTCATGTCCCATGCGGAGTGATACCAACTGTATTCCACCTCTAATCCTGGCTAGTTTTCTCTAGAGTGGTGCCAGCAGCAGCAAAGAGAAGAGATCTTCAGGTCAGTGTGAGGCACTACACTGGGCATAATAGTATAGAGCTGCTTTCACACTGATGTGCCGCGGTTTACCCACACCGTGGGTGCAGTGCAGTGTACCTGCAGCTTTCCTGAGGGTTTGCTGCGCTTAGACTTCTATTATATCCTGTGGGTTTAGAGCACTTTCTGAATGCAGGAGTTTTAGTGCACTTTCAGAAAGTGCACCACATCTGCAGGATATTATAGAAGTCTATTGCAAAGCGCAGCTAACCCAGCAAGGTCACAGATGCATTCGCGGTGTGGGTAAACCGCAGCACATCAATGTGGAAGCAGCCTTATAGGGGGCTCAGAAGAGTAATGCCGCGTACACATGATCGGAATTTCGGCCCACAAAAGACCGATGAGAGTTTTTTGTCGGAAAATGCGACCGTGTGTATGCTCCATCGGACTTTTGCTGTCCGAATTCCAGCCAGCAAAAGATTGAGAGCATGTTCTCAATTTTTTTGGTCGGCAAAAGTTCCTATCCGAAAATGCGATCACCTGTGGCAATTCCGACGCGCAAAATTCCTACGCATGCTCAGAAACAATTCGACGCATGCTCGGAAGCATTGAACTTAATTTTCTCGGCTCGTCATAGTGTTGTACGTCACCGCGTTCTTGACGGTCGTAAGTTCAGCAAACTTTTGTGTGACTGTGTGTATGCAAGGCAAACTTGAGCGGAATCCCGTTGGAAAAGCCATCATATCTTTTTCCGATCAGAAGTCCAATCGTGTGTACGTGGCATAAGAGTTCATTTGTATTTGTAGTTTTGTGGGTGATAAAACCCCATAGTTAAGACGTGTTTTTTCCACTACTGCCCCAACTGCACCCCCCCCCTTTAGCTGCAGGGGCTAAAGGTGTACACATGTTGCAGCCGCAGCAAGAGTTATACACCCTGTTATGATTGGTGGGTGTAGCACCTGTCAAACATGACCCATTCAAGTGAATAAGGCCACTCTGCAAATGCCCTGCAGTCTTGTGCACTACAGCAAACAAGGAGGATGCAGCCATCTCAGCTAATGATTGGTAAGCTGCAATATATTACATTTTTGGTTTTGGGTTTAATACGGCTTTAACAGTATGACAACAATGAAACAAGAGTTACTAGGTGTCACTATAAACTATAGGACCAGAAGAATTTTGCGACACACAGCAGCTTGAAGAAGGAAGGTCTGGGCTCAGTAAATAGCAAATAAATCAACAGTACATGGAAAGCTGGCATATGCGAAGACAATACTTTTAAACCCTAATATGTTTCCCAGCACAGCATATGCTTCAATTAGATAATAAAATTAGATGATGAGAAACCACAAATATATATATATATATATATACACACACAGCAACCTGTGAGGCTGGGTTCACACTGATGCGAACTGGATGCAGCTTTCAATGCATCCAATTTGCATTTCAGGAGACTGTGATCGGCTCTCTATGGAGGCAGTTCATACAGCTCCGGGCGGCCGCAGTCCGCACAGGAAAAGGGTCCTGTGCATCTTTGGCTCCTTTTTAGGTCCGAATTCAAGCAAAAATGTGCCCCTGAAATGGAGAACAAGGACACACCGGACCCCATGATGTGGGCCACGGCCGCAGCTAGTGTGAACCCAGCCTGAATGTGTGACCCTATTCACCGGGTGTATCCAAAAGATCTCCAAACACAGTCATCATCTCAACCAGCACAGAAAACCCAACCAGCCCATTAACCATTTTAAGACCAGGCCTGTTCTGACACTATTTGTTTACAAGTAAAAATCTGTATTTTTTGCCAGAAAACTACTTAGAACCCACAAACATTATATATTTTGTTTAACAGAGACCCTAGAGAATAAAATAGCGGTTGTTGCAATTTTTTATGTCACACAGTATTTGTGCAGCGGATTTTAAAACGTAATTTTTTGGGGGAAAAAAATACACTTTAAAGTGGTTCTAAAGGCAGAAGGTTTTTTTCATCTTAATGCATTCTATGCATTAAGATATAAAAACCTTCTGTGTGCAGCAACCCCCCTCAGCCCCCTTAATACCTACCTCGATGCAGCGATGAGGCTCGGCTTTCTGGGACTCATCTCCTCATTGGCTGAGACAGCACCAGGTGCCATTGGCTCCCACTGCTGTCAATCAAAGTCAGTGAGCCAATGAGGAGAGAGGGGGCGTGGCTGAGCCATTGCTCCATGTCTAAATGGACACACAGAGCAGCAGCTCGGTTCGGGTGGCCCCATAGCAAGCTGCTTGCTGTGGGGGCACTCGGCAGGAGGGAGGGGTCAGGAGCACTGAAGAGGGACCCGAGAAGAAGAAGATCTGGGCTGCCCTGTGCAAAACCAACTGTACAGAGCAGGTAAGTATAACATGTTTGTTATTTTAAACCCAAAAAACCTTAGTATCACTTTAATGAATTTTAATGCAAAAAAAACACAATAGATAACCCAATTTTTGTTAAAATATGAAAGATGATGTTATACTGAGTAAATTGATACTTAACATGTCACACTTTAAAATTGTGCACGCTTGTGGAATGGCGTCAAACTACTATACTTAAAAATCTCCATAGGCGACACTTTAAAATGTTTACAATTGCCAAGGAGCTCTGGAGCTGGAACTATTGCTCTTGCTATAACGTTCATGGAGATACCTTACATGTGTGGTACAATTAGGAGTGCTTTACTGTACATTTTTTTTTAATTATTTATTTTATTTTAAAAAAAAATATTTTTACATTGTCCCTTTACATTTTTTTTTGTCACTTTTATTGTTATTACAAGAAATGTAAACACCCCTTGTGATAACAAAAAAGCATGACGGGTCCACTTTATGGAGACATCTGGGGTACCTAAGACCCCAGATCTCTCCTCTACCCTAAGCCCTTGTTCTCACCCGGCCGATTTGACATGCGATTTGACTCGTCAAATTGCATGCTAAATTAGAGCTTATTTTCAGCAATGGCACCGTCCGATTCAGTGCGACACCAACTTTGCGACGCCGCACCGATTCCCAAAAGTAATTTCTGTACTACTTTTGGCAACTTCAGGGGAGATTTGTGCGATTTTTCATGTGCATGAACCTGCACAGACGTCTCTCAAATCGCCTCCGAAGTCGGACTCGATTGCCGGTTTGAAATCGTGTGAGTTCAGCTGAGTTTGCACGATTTCAAACCCTCATTCAGTGTGAACCTGGGCTTAAGGACATCAGATCAAAAAAAAAAATAAATAAATCATTGATCTGATGCTTTCCTGAAAAAAAAAGGCAGTGTTTACATCTGCCCTAAACCGGAAGTGATGTCATGGCGTCACTTCCGGCCTCCTAGATCATAGAGGTGATCACAGCTTATCTGGTCCCCCTTCACCTCTATGGCCAGCCGCAACCCGCCAGATCGGATCCCGGGCTTCCCGGTGAGACGGGTAAGATCGAGAAACACCGGTGAGCAGCGAGAATTGGAGACAGCCGTTCGGATCGCTTTTAGGAAAAAGAGATTTGTCAGCTAAAATTGTAATTGACAGCTGACAGCTGCAGCCATAGCCCCAGTAAACCTCTTCAAAACCGCAAAGTATATACAGTATACATAGGTCATCAATTCTATTCTCATCCATTTTTAAAAGTAATGGTCCTTGACTGCCATATTCACCTAGGTTATATGATTATGAAAAATTCCAAGTTTACAATAAAAAACTGCCATGGATAAGATCCTTCATAAACTTTTATCCAACTATAATAGATCACAAGACAAAGGCATATTTTCTATCCAAACTTTTCTCCTCGGCAAAGCATTTTCACAAATGTATTTTTTATTACCTGACATTATTGCATTTGCTGTGCCGGTAAAAGAAATCTCCAATTGATGTTCATTTAAGTGGCACATTTAGCCATTAGGCCTGCGCCTGTATGGGTTAAAGCAATAGATGAGGAGTTTACCGGAATGCAGGTTAAAGCAGCCTCCTTCTCCTGGGGGACTTTGGCTGCCTCAGATTTCATGCAGAGGACACCCTAATGCATAATAGAGAAAATATACAATATGTACATTGTACTGCCAGGCACAAAATAATGGAAGGGGAGCCCTTAATGAACAATTTTCACTCTCAAAACACGTCTGAGTAGGAGTAATCTATAGGCTGCAAGGTTGTATATATGCAAAAAATTCATAAAGAACGATCATTTTTGGGAAATTGAAAATGACAAACATTTTCTTATAGTAAGATGCTGTTACTAAAAGCTACCAATTTGGACTTGACCTAAATTACCAAGTCCCTTTACTAACCACATGTAATAAAATAGACTTAAAATGTCCTTACGTGGTTGTAGAGGGAGAAGGTAGACAGGACTAATAGAGAGGGTGAATCTCCCTACCAGGGACACAGACAGCAATAAAAACTGACAGGGGTTCTAATCCCTCTCCACTCTATCTAAAACTAAAAAGAAAAAACAGATTTTGCCTTTAGTTATACTTCAAATCTAAACTGATAACCTGTACGGCTCTGTTCACATATATATACGAATTGGATGTGTTCTGGACCACATCCGATTTGCATGGCATGTGAACCAGGAGCCTTTTCTATGGATCCGGTTTAAATATACAGTATGCGGTGCAACTGCAGTGCGAATTTGCCGCAAATTTAGATTCAGGTGCGAATTCCAAGCTCATTGCCTTCTATGGGAACGCATATGAATCATACAATTGATCAATTTTGAACACAAATTTGATCCTAAAAAAAAAAAAACAGCGTGGGGGGGGGGGGGTCTGGTATGGATTTTAAGGGGAACACTACACCAAAATGTAACAAAAAATGGTGTGGGGTCCCCCCCAAAATCCATACCAGACCCTTATCCAAGCATTCAGCTTGACAGGCCAGGAATGGGGGGAGAACGAGTGAGCAGCCCTCCCTCCTGAACCATACCATGCCACATATATAGATTAGTAAAATGAGAATGAAAACGGCGCTGCCCTCTAAGTTATTAAGTACTGGGTACGGATGTCATAGAATGCTGTATGTGATCCTTACGGACCAAGCTCCACAGCTTCACACCTAGGTGCTCAGTCTGAAGCTGTGGAGCTTAATCCGTAAGGATCGCATACAGCAGAGGAACGGAAGCACAACTGGAGTGAACATCATCCGCCCTGAGGCACCCACTCTGTCGCTCGGTACCCCTGTAGGGGTGATTATTTCTGGTGAGTGGGGGAGCACTGGGGGGTGAGCACTTCAAGTCACCATTTGAATAAAACGCACAGAAGTCACTGTAGTGTGCCCTCAAGGGTGAAACAAACAGCATTTACATTTGAACTCTGCTTTCCCACCTGGTTAAAAACACTCTTTTTTTGCATGGACTATATATAAAAAAACTTTTTAGAAGTTAATTATCGTCTGTTACAAACAAAAGAAACTGGAATCAACCTTTTATGCATGTTATCTTTTTATTTAATGTATTTAATGCACAGGGAGTGTTTTAATAGAATTTTATTTTATAGTAGTTTGTCACACAGAAAGACATTTCACGTCTCACAAGCGCCATACTGTCCCAATAGTTTTGAATATTGGGGTCAATTACAGCCCAACTCAATTTTTTGTATATACATATGAAAGGGGCAACACGGACATCACATTGACACTACTACGCACATTTAACTTCTCACTATTTAATTACTATTTTTTTGGCGCCATTTTGTCCCAAAATTTTTGAACTCTGCGGTCAATTTATTATTTTTTATTCTTAATTAACTACACCGTTCACTATATTATTTTTTCACTCATTTATCATATATTCAACCTGGGTTGACACATTTATCCCACTGGGGGGACACAACTTATTCAGCAGTTTCTAAAATACTGTTTTTTTTAATATTTTCGGTTATCTCCGAATACATGGTCTTTTTTGGTTTAGACCGCACTATGATAGCTATTGTTTGAGCTTTCATACATTATAGCCATCTGGATTTAGCTTGCATTCTATGACATCCGTACCCAGTACTTAATAACTTAGAGGGCAGCGCCGTTTTCATTCTCATTTTACTAATCTATTTATGTAATTAGACCCCTTGGGGTACTAATTAGGGACAGGCAGCAGCTCTTACACTGTCCTAAGCGCGGATTTATCTACTTATACCATGCCACATGCCCTCAACATGGGGGGGGTGCTTTGGGGTGGGGGGGTAGCTCTGCTGATTGGGACAAGGGCCTTTTTCCCACAACGCTGGCCGGTGGTTGTGGGGGTCTGCAGGCAGGGGGCTTATCCGAATCTGGAAGCCCCCCCAGATCCTGCCCCCCCCCATGTGAATGAGTATGGGGTACATTGTACCAAAAAAAGTGTCTAAAAGAAGTAAAAACACAAAGACAGTTTTTGACAAACCATTTTTTAAAAAAAACATCCCCCAGAGTAGATTCATCGTCAATCACGATGCCCACCGCCACCACTGACCCCCCCCCCCCCCAAAAAAAAGAAGCTCCGCACACATATAAAAAATGCTCCCGCCATCTGTCTGCTCCGTCATCTGGCATTTCTTTATAGCTAAAGCGTGGGGCCATCTGGCAACACTGCCCCCTTGTGACATTATCAACTGGTACATGCTGGGGCAGTGATGTCACAAGGGGCAGTTGCCCCAGGTGAAGTCATTGGGTGGTCCCACCCCTTAGCTATTTAAAAAATGTCAGGTGGCGGAGCAGGCAGACAATGGAAGCCTTCTGCGTGAGCAGAGCCTTTTTTTTTCCTTATTCAGGCAGGCGTGGTGGCCAGCGTCCTGATTGACGATGGATCTACACCGGGGGGGACATTGTTTTTTTTAATAAAGGAATTGTCAAAAACTGTCTGTGTTTTTATTTCTTTTTGACACTTTTTTGGGTGAATGAGTAGGGGTACAGTGTACCCCTACTCATTCACATGGTGGGGGGGTGGGATCTGGGAGTCTGGGATCTTCCAGATTCTGATAAACCCCCTGCCCATAGACCCCCCACAACCACCAGCCAGGGTTGTGAGGAAGAGGCCCTTGTCCCTATCAACATGGGGACAAGGTGCTTTGGTGTGGGGAGGGTAGAGTGGGAGGGGTACTTGCTCATCCCTCTGCCAGGCTGCATGATCGGCACTCACTCGCCCCCCCCCCCCTTCCTGGCATGCCAGGCTGCATGCTCAGATAAGGGTCTGGTATGGATTTTTTTTATTTTGGCATGGGGTTCCCCTTAAAATCTGTACCAAACCCAAAAGGGCCTGGAATGGATTGGGGGGGGGGGACTACGACATTTTTTTCATTTTTTTGCTGCCAATGGTTTTGTTTACATTCAGCTGTCAGCGGGGAACCTGGCCCTCTCCTTAACAACCAGCTGATGATAAAGATGCCGGCGACAGTCGGCTCCAAAAATTCACACTTGAACCACATCGAAATCTCAGCTGAATCACTGAACAGCTGCTTCGGAAATTTGCAGTGAAAACTGAAGGAACATTCGCACCACATATGTGTGAACCTAGCTTTTAAAGCGTTGCCTATGGGCAGTTTTAGGTATTGTAGTTTGTTGTCATTTCACAGGCATGCAACATTTTTAACCTTGACATATTTGGTACCTATTTATTTGATGCATCATCATCTGTTACATTTTACCAAAAAACTAGGTACAATTTGTGTGCACTCATTTAAATGTATTTTTTCCTAAAAAATTGGGTTTGATAAATGGCTGCACAAATATTGCACAACATAAAAAAACTACAACAGCCACCATTTTATTCTCCAGGACCTCTGCTTTCAGAAAATCTATAGAGGTATATCAAACAAGGGACAGCTAAAGAGGGACAGACAGAGTAATCTGGTCTCAAAAAAAAAAAAGGCAATTAAAAGCTGGCGGGATATAAAAAGCAGAATTCCTGAGGTGGTAACTATGTGTGCCTCACATTTAGCTTGTGGAAAATATATGCTAATTAGAAAAGTCCTTTGGCAGGTAAACATATATGTAACTTTGTATTTATCTGTGTGTCTGGGGGTCCCTGATGTTATTGGAGTCTATATAAACGTATACATACTGTATATATTCAATTTTTGTTTTTAACAGTGGTGAATGAAAAGAGCCCTAGCTCAGGTCATCTCTCTATGTTATTACTTTATAATACAGTACTGCCGAATTTCACACCGCTCTGCTGATTAACACGCCTATAGAACACATGATGTGTTGTTGCAATTTGTTTTATATGCGGGTCTGTTTAATATTGGTACTAACATAATAAATAACAGACAATCCAGATTCCTGGAGTTATTAGTGCTGGTTTACACTGAAATCGCACAAGAATGCTGAACGCGCTTTCCTGTGCGATTCAGTGTAGTGCGATTTTCAGCCTACTCATTTGAATGTGCTCAAAATGCATTGGACTGCACCGAAAGTATTGCATGCGCTACTTTTTAAAATGTACTGCAAACGGACCACATGGTACTGCGGTACAGGCAAACGCACTGCGATTGTCATCTGTTTTGGGTTGTCATTAGGAATACATTGACACCTGCAGCAGATCACACCTCCAGTGCGTTTCGAACGTGGTGCGGAAAACATGTACAAAACGGTTTTCTGCACCACGCTCTGGTGTGAACGGGCCCTAAATGAAAGATTATTATTCTATAGCAGACTTTTCATTTTTCCCAGTTTTCTATAACTCCTACCTGTCATTTTTAAAAATTATTATATGGTAACTATCTGGTCATCTGGGAATATTCTATCTATCTATCTATCTATCTATCTATCTATCTATCTATCTATCTATCTATCTATCTATCTATGTTTTCATATAATAGGTATAAAAAAAATGTGGTTGTGAACCTCAGACATGAAATATGAACAAAGCTTATCCTTCTGTAATGTGTACTTGTCTCAGTTAAGTGTCATTTCTGCCTGCTGATTTGTTCCTCCGCTATCAGTATGAATCACTTCTGACAAGTTTTTCTGACACCAAGAGAAAAATGGTGACAGGGGAGGGACCTCCAGCTGATTGACAGCCTCAGCTCCGTCCCTGTGTGCTGTGTGAAGGGGGTGTGTCTCTTCCCTCCAATCACCTCTCATAGCTCTCCTCACTGAGCTCTGCAGAGTGTAACTTCAGCTCCCATCCCCTTGTTTTATGACAGCTCAGACAAGCTTTATAAATTCTGGACTTTTAATGGATGTAGAGAAGATAAGACTGCAGATAAACAGATACAACGTATGTGGGAGAAGACATGGAATATGAACAAAGCATTTCCTTCTGTAGTGTGTACTTGTCTAAATTAAGAGCATTTTCTGGACTTTGAACTGATGTAGAGAAAAGAATACAGCAGATAAACAGGTACAACTTATGTAGGAGGATTTTCTTTCATCTCTGTGTATCACCTGGGGCCATTCACCACACTGGGTATATGTAAAGGTTTACAACCACTTTAAACAAGGATATTTATAGTAAGGTGACTGTAATTTTTAAATATAATTGTATTCATCTGAGAATAATGTTAATTTTTTTTTGTAATGTAGAATAAGGATCCATAAAGAAGTATGGAAACTTTTTTATTTTAGAATCATACTTACCTAGGTGTTGCATCTGCCCCCCACCGACTCTAAGGCTGGGAACTGAGCGATCAAGCACTGCCGATCACTCAGTTCTCAGAGCTCCCTGAGCAGAGAGCTGCTGTCTGTCAGTCACCGCTGTCTGCTCTGCCCCCCCCCCACACGCACTGGAGTGCTGGGCTGTGAAGAGGGTGGGAGCGGCTGGCTCAGGCTCTGAGCGGCTCTCTGTGGCTAAGCCAGGTGTGGGTCCAGGCATGTGGGCAAATCCAGGCCATATAGACCGGCTCTGTGCAACAACGGGCTTCAGCCCACTGTCTGCTGAAAACGGGTCACAGGAGTGCAGAACGAACTGGTTTTGTGAGTTAAACCTATGGTTATTCTAACAATGGCAGTTTCCTAACACTTTCGATCAGCTTTTGGTTGCATAAACAATCTGGAAGATCAGGGTAACCTACCAATATCCTTGCCATATATACACTCTCAGGGGCAGTTAATCTGACTTTCCCTAATAATGGATCTTCGGGTGCTTGTATTTTACATTACAGTGATTGATTCACCACCAGTGTTTGGAAAAAGTCGCATTCATCGTTTTATAAAAAAATTGGCGTTAGCCTACCCAAGAGGCTGTGCAGATGAGATTTGGCTTGTGTCAATAATCAGTTTGACAACATGTTGCAAAGTTTCGAAGGTCATTTAGAATTCATTGACAGGTGCTTTTGATCTGCAGTTGACCTCCTTCTGACCTGCCTCAAGTGGGTTTTGCATTTCTATAAACTTGTATGGGAATGCTAAACCCGCTTGAAGAAAAAATAAAAATAAAAGCCCATCCAGACAAGTCCTTTAAGCAGAACTCAATAACCCAACTAATGAATGGACAGTGAAAAATATACATCAACGTCAAAACGTCACTTCCGCCCATAGCTCTTAAAGCAACATTTTAGTGTAAATGAGATCTGAGGTCTTTTTGACCCCAGATCTCATATTTAAGAGGTCCTGTCATGCTTTTTTCTATTACAAGGGATGTTTACATTCCTTGTAATAGGAATAAAAGTGACACCATTTTTTTTTTTAAAGAACAGTGTAAAAATAAAAAATAAAAGGTAAAAAAAAAAAGTAAAACATTTTTAAAACACGCCCCGTCCTGCCGAGCTCGCGTGCAGAAGTGAACGCATACGAAAACGGTGTTCAAACCACACGTGTGAGGTATCACCGCTATCAGAAAGTATTGCAACGACCGCCATTTTATTCTCTAGGGCGTTAGAAAATATATATATATTGTTTGGGTGTTCTAAGTAATTTTCTAGCAAAAAAAAAAATGATTTTAACTTGTAAACAACAAGTTTGAAAAATAGGCATGGTCTTAGACCCCTTTCACACTGAGCCGCCCTGGGCGTCAGCAGTAAAGCGGCGCTATTTTAAAGTGGGAGTCCGGCGACCAATCTTTTTTTTTTTTTTTTTTTTTTAGGTCATTGAGACACTTTGCTAATCCCAAAATAATACTCACAGTTTGGGTGTAATATTTCCGCCTCTGTCTGTTTTCGTACTGAAGAATAACTTTAAAAATGTGATGCTGGCTGTTTCCATCTTGCTTGTGGGCATATGAAGCCCACAAGCATTGATTTCCTGGATGCGGTGAATGCTGTTCATTCACAGCTTGTTCACAAGCATGATCATTGTTCCCGCACTGAATATTGGGAAGCCTGACCCTAAGCTCCCAGGAGACAGTGCGGCGCCGGGGAAAGGCAATAAACACGCCTACTCCCATGGGAGGAGAGACAGGAAGTGCCACAATAAAGTACAATATAAAGGTAATTACAGTGATAAAAAAAAATTTCGTGCGGCATTTCAACATCTATGCAATTAACTGAAGGGGGTAAGATTAAAGTGGGGTTCCACCCAAAAAAACAAAAATACATGAAAAATCCTAAAAAACAAAAACAAAAAAACATTTGGATATTTTTTTTTCTAACTTACCTCTAAATGCCTGTTGCTAGGGGGTCCCTCGTAGTCTGCCCCTTCCAGTGCCTGGGCTGGTGACATCACTTCCCCCTCGGCACAGGAAGGGCTCCGCTCTGCTCCCTTCCTCCTGTCAATCATCTGGGACCCATTACAGGTCCCAGGTGACTAAGCGGCCAATCGCGGCGCCGCTTGCGCATGCGCAGTGGGTGCCAGGCTGTGAAGCCACAGCCCGGTGCCCACAGTTGCAATGCCGGCGCCGCTGAACAGAGGGGGAGAGGAGCGGAGCTTCGATCCCCCGCATCGCTGGACCCAGGGACAGGTAAGTGTCCAATTAAAAGTCAGCAGCTGCAGTATTTGTAGCTGCTGACTTTTAATTTTTTTTTTTTTTTACTGGACCCCCTGGGTGGAACTCCTCTTGAAGTTAAAAATTTGAGTGGAACCCCGTTTTAAGGGCCTGCTTTACCGTTGTTTTAGCTGCATAGTAGCGCTGCCCCATTGTTTTCAATGGGCAGGAGCGGTGGAGGTGTATTCACCGCTCTTCCACCGCTGCAAAGAAGCTGCTGACAGGACTATTTTGTGACGCCCTGCCAGCGCAGCGCCCCAATGTGAAAAGACTCAGGTTTTCACACTGGGTTTGCAGCTGAGGCTTTTTTCAGGCGCTATGCAGGCGCCTGAAAAACGCCTCAGTGTGAAAGGGGTCTTAAAGTGGTTATAAAAACTGCGCAAATACAGTGTAACATAATTGTAAAACAGTGTCACAAAATTGCAAAACTCACTATTTTATTCGCTCCTTAATAAAATATATATCAATGTTTGGGGGTTCTAACTAATTTTCTGGAAAGAAAAGTGTCAGAAAAAGGTATGGGGGTCCATCTCCAGGATAAAACGAATTTGCAGGTGGAATTACTCATCACAAAGGTGAAAATGCAGTTATAGTGAGATGAATGGAATAAGCGCAGCAGCCAATTCACGGGGGATGGGATATGAAGCTGAGCGCAGCTAATTCGGCACATAAGATGCTTACAACAAAAACACAGTGGAGGGAAGGCAGTCTTCCACGGGAGCACTCACTTTTGGTTGCCTTTGTCAGGTTAGCTGTTTGCAGACATCGTGGCTGATTACACTCGTAGGGGAAGCTGGATTGACACCCGTCCAACTATTGTTTTGAAGGATGTCTGCCCTGCAAAATGTACGAAAACAAACAGAGGTGAGCGAGAAGCTGCTGCTGCGGTAATGCACTGAATTACACATTCACTAAGAATGTGTGAAAAGTAAAAATAGAACAGCCACACTCGCACCCAGAATTGAAAATAGCAGATGACTGCAAGACAGACCTGTATGGGAATTCAGAACATAAACAACAAAGAGTGATGGCTTCTAAAACTGAAGAAATCAAAGAAAGTAGAAAGGATATGGATATGAATATAAGAAAGAACTAAACAAACTATTACAGCTGCATAAAGAAATCAAGAACTCAGTTCAATTGTAACAGTAATTTGGCTCCAAAAAATGTATTATATATATATATGTTACAGGCAATGTATGAACATACTGTATAGGGTTGATTTATTAAAGACTGTACACTTCGCAATTGCAGTTGCACTCTGAGCTTACTAAATGAGGGGAAGCTTCCCTTTGTAAAGATTACCTAATCACATGCCACAAAATAAAAAAACAAACACAAAAAAAACACACCTATTTTGCTTGCACATGATTGGATGATGGGCGTCAGCGGAGTTTCCCCTCATTTACTAAGCTCTGGAATAAATGCTCTTGAAGAGTGCAACTGCATTAGCAAAGTGGACAATCTATTCACCTTTAGTGAATCAACTCCATAGAATCTTGCCAAGTAACCCAACATGGACCATGTATGTTAGAGCAGGCATTTTCAACCAGGGCCGAGGTTCCTCTAGAGCAGTGGCTCTCAACTCCTGTCCTCAGGACCCACTAATGCCTCGTTTCCACCGAGCGGATCGGTTCGGGTCGGATCGGTTTGGAAGGCCTAGAATGGTCCGGCCTATTCAGGCGAGCGTTTCCACTGCAAGTCGGACCGACAGGGGCCATACGTGGGTTTCGAAAAAATGCAGTCATGGCGTCACACGTCCACCAATCAGTGTAATGTATCGTAGCTCCGCCCTAACCGAACCATTCCATTTTCTATGGCCCCACATCTGAAGCAGGACCCTGAATGGAACGGTTCGGTTCGGTTGTATGGGCCGCTTTCATAATGGAAACCAAAATAGCGGAACCGTACCGAACCGAACCGATCCGCTCAGTGGAAACGGGGCATAATAGGACAGATTTTAAGTGTTACCTTGGGGAGATAAAGACTAGAATACTGCAATCACTGAGCAGCAAATGATATCACCTGTGATGTATTTCAGTTATCTTGCAAACCTGGCCTGCTAGTGGGTACTAAGGACAGGAGTTGAGAACTACTGCTCAAGAGCTTGGTTCCTCTTAGGTTCTTCAGGTCCAACTTAGGTTCCTTGAATTGTGGCTAATTGACCACCCATCTTATGGTGCCTACATAGTTCCAGGGCTAATGCCCCTTGGCAAAGCCAGCAGTGTGACACCAATGATCCTTCTAGCTGTCTATAAGGGAGGCATTTTTCCCACTGACCTCCAATGTAAGGTGTTTTTTTTTTACAAATGACCACCAACAAAATTAGTTTTTGCAGGGGTTTCTCAAGGCATTAACAATTATTTTAAGTGTTCCTCTGAGGTAAAAAGTCTGAGAAAGGCTGCGCTAGAGAACAAAGAAAAGCTGACCTTGAGGAAAGGGTCCTAGAAAGCTCCGAAACATTTTTTGTTTTGTTTAATAGTTATGTGTGTGGGACACATGCTGGTGCTTGTTATGAGAGTTGTTCACATCCAATGCAATTTGATAGGCTTCCATTGATTTTAATAGATGCTGCATTTGGGGAAAAATGTATAGGCCTGAATCCGGCTGAAACTTAGTTTAGCACCCAATCACACCATTGTGCTGCAATACGTGCATTGGGGCATTTTGAATGGTATCCCAGCACACCTTGATGTGCATTGCAGTGCACCACAATGCACGGTAGTGCAAAAAAAGTACTGGGACCTGTTGTGGTTAGGTGCATTAGGCAGCACATTCAAATGGGGGCTGCCTTTTCTCCAATTTTTTTAATTAATTTTATTTTCTTTCAAGTGAAGCAGCTGGAGGGTACAATCACCAAAGAGTAAAGCATGTTCTGTAGAACTGAAGATTTGGCATGTTCCCTAAATTCCCGATAGTTGTTCCCAAGTAACTAGTTTTAAACACATTACAATGATATATCCAGGCAGTCTAAATTAAAGATAAACACAAATAAAACTAAGAGGAGAATATTGTAGGCAACCATAAAGCAAATGGTGTGGATAAACTTAAAACAAACGAAATGCCAAGGAATTCCCTGTACTACTTAAATAAGTCATATGAAACCCCACGAGCGGACAAAGCTAAAATGAAAAACTCCCAGTAGTGATGTCTTCCCCGCAGGTCTCTTTTTCCATTGAAAAGAAGGTCAAATCAGGCCTTGCTGAGACACCCATTTTGTTTCACAATATCTAAGGGAAATTAACAGAAAATGGAGAGTAGAAATGCAATTAGTCATTCATCTCATGCGTTTCTTTCCCATTCATTGATAGCCATTAAATAATTTTGAACTAATATTATGTTGATGCAATTAGTAGATGATTATGTGCTCACTGCAGTGAAGTTGTTTCTAGTGCTGGGACCTTGGTGCTGTATGATTTCACTGCACGACGCACACAGGTTTCTGATTTAGGAAATAACATGCTGTGAAATAGACCTTGGTAAACCTTGGGTGACTAGGTAAGTGGGTTAGGTGTAGAGAACTAACGCCTGGTACACACAAGTTTATCAGACGAATTATCGTCCGTTTTGTTTTGCAAGCTAGTCTCATATCAAAAATTAAGAGTTTACTAAAGCAGGGGTCTCCAAACTTTCTAAGCAAAGGGCCAGGTTACTGTCCTTTAGGGGGTGGACAGTGTCTAGTAGGAGTAGAAAATGCCCTGGGGTCAGTGGGAATAAACAATGCCCTCATTTATTCTAGTGGGAGGTATAATGTCCTATTGTTGGTATTCAAGGGAGGAATAGTGCCCCATCATTGGTGTCAGTGGGAGGAATAGTGCTCCATCATTTGTGCCTGTGGCGGGGAATGGTGCCCCATCATTTGTGTTGGTGGGAAGAATGGTGCCCTATCATTGGTGTTGGTGGGAGGAATGGTGCCCCATCATTGGTGTTGGTGGATGGAATGGTGCCCCATCATTGGTGTTGGTGGGAGGAATGGTGGCCCATCATTGGTATCAGTGGGAGAAATGGTTTGCCTACTATTGGTGTCAGTGGGAGGAATGGTGCTCCATCATTGGTATCAATAGGAGGAATATTGCCCCATAATTGGTGTCTGTGGGAGGAACGCCGCCCTATCTTGGTGTCGGTGGATGGAATGGTGCCCCAAAACTGGCAATGAACAATTTAACTTGTCTATACACTTGCACACCTTTACTCGCCTATACTTAAACATTTCACGCCCGCGCTATAGCCGAAAAACGGCTACAGCACGGGCTTAAAATGCCGGGAGAGCGTACATGGAGGTCCTCCCGTGCTCACGCGTGGGCGGCACGCTCTGTGATCGCCGAGTCCTTGGGACTCGGCTGATCACAGATCGGAGTAAAGGGCCGATCATGAAATTAACATACAGTACAATCACTGTACAACCAATGCATATTTTTTCCCCCTTGGGTGCACATTGAAAATGTTTTCTTTATATTTTGATGAATTTCCCCCAGTGTTCTGTACACCTTTTCCTGGCAAAGTGGTCACTAAAGAGCCATTGATGGTGTTTAACCTGTTCTTATGATCAATAAATATAAACCTTCCTGAAGAATCCACTTGGAAGTATCTTTTTTATTCTATGGGTGCCTCTGCTGAGCACACATTGGTTCCATTTTGGGGCTTTATCCTCTTTACCATTGTTCACTGTATCTGATCTTAGCCTAGCGTAGTGCAAGAATCTCTGGAAAACCCTAACAAACATCGAATGCAATTGCGGATACTATGCGCGGAGACAGTTATATTCTCCTCATGTGCTAAAATAGATTTGCTTGACCCTAGGATAGGTATCCAGCAACCTTGTGAATGTGAGTATAAGCTTACTACATTTTTTACCATACCATGTACAAACTGAATACTATTCTTAGAAGGATCCCTCTTGCGACTTTCTCCCACTTTTTCTCCTTGTCTCTGCTCAATTGGAGCATGATTGACTCATTCGATTGTTAAAGCGGAGTTCCACACAAAAATGGAACTTCCGCTTTTCTGAACCCTCCCCCCTCCGTTGTCACATTTGGCACCTTTCAGGGGGGAGGGGGGTGCAGATACCTGTCTAAGACAGGTATTCGCACCCACTTCCGGCATAGACTCCCATGGGAGTCTATGCCTCTTCCCGTCCCCACCGCGCTGTCTGCTGGGAACACACAGCTCCCAGGAGAGAGCGGGGACCACTAGGGACGCGCAGCGCGACTCGCGCATGCGCAGTAGGGAACCGGGAAGTGAAGCCGCAACGCTTCACTTCCTGACTCCCTCACCTAGGATGGCGGCGGCAGCTGCCGAGAACCGAGCGGGTTCTCGGCGTCCCCTGCGACATCGCTGGACCCTGGGACAGGTAAGTGGCCATGTATTAAAAGTCAGCAGCTGCAGTAATTGTAGCTGCTGGCTTTTAATATTTTTTTTTTTTTGGCGGTGTGGGTGAACCCCCGCTTTAAGGGTTCTCTTTAGGGGTTATTTGTTGGGGGATGGAGGGTGCTAAGTGACAATGGATCTCTTTATGAGTTATGTGAAATGTTAAAGTTAGTGTTGCAGATAATGTTTGTGTTAGCAGCCCAATAATGCAGAAATTTTCCCTAGGACTAGCACTAATCTAACTCCCCCCGAGCTAACATCACCAATCCACAGGTGCTAAAAATATTGCTAAAAAATAGGGTGACTAGTTTATCCTAAAGCGTTTGTTACCCCAACACTTCATATTCTTAATGTGCCTGCTGTACCATGTACTTGTATGAGAAAGTATCCTGTTCTCTTTGTATTGTTTCTTTTGTGTGAAATCCCAGGTGTTCCTGCCAGTTCCTCTGCTTTCCTATTAAAAACTGACAACAGTAAGCAGAAGAACACAGTGTGGTCAGTTCTGTAGTTATGCTGGTTAAATGGACGGTAGTGTGTTTCTGCAAAACTGAAATGCACTAAAAAAATGACTCACCTAGGTGGGGACAGCATTGATTTGATGCTGCATCTGTCTCCTGATGCATCTAAGACTGAGAACTGAGCGATCAATGATTGCTGATCGCTCAGTTCTCAGGCTTCAGTGAGCAGAGAGCCAGTGACTGCCAGTCACTGACTCTCTGCTCTGCCCCTCCAGCGCTCACTGGAGCATCGGACTGTGGAGGGGCGGGAGAGTCTGGCTCAGTCTCCTAGAGGCTAGCTGAGAGGCTGAGCAAGCTGCCAGTCCAGGCATATGGGTGGATCCTGACTGGAAAGTCGTGATTGATCAAGGGCCTGGACCGGCTGTCGGTTGAAAACGAATCACAGAGGTGCAGAACGAACTGCACTCCTGTGATCCATAAGTGAAGTAGGGCCAAAAAAGTTTTGGTCATACTTCTCCTTTAAAGTTCCCTGAAGTTTATGGTTAACGTAGATAAAGCATACACATTCTTTTGTGAGAGAATGGGAAAAATGAAATAAAAGAATGTTATAATACTAATTACAACAGAAACCTTCACAATAGATTATATGTGCATTCAACATAATTCAACATAATTTAGGCATGTTATTTAAAAGGTTCCCTTGCTTAAACATATAAAATATGACTACTGCTCACTGCCACCATCTTTTTTTTTTTTTTAAAAAAGAAATCGGTGCCACCAGCAGTACAATTTTCTGAATAAAAAGCATTTATTGAAAGGAAAAACACTGCAAGTAAACATTTAAAACCACTATACCCAATACCACTGCTCAAGGTGCTCTGGTAGATCTGGTGTCTCACAGAAATATAAGGGTGCAGGCTGCCTTGAGCTCCTCCTGAGCCCTGTCTGATGCATTTCACCCCGCCCATCGGGGCGTAATTATAAAGATCTTTAGCCCAAGGGGCGGAGCGAAATGCATCAGTGATGGGGCTCAGAAGAAGCTCAAGGCTGAGACCGTTCACATTTCTTTTCACCTTTTAATGTTTTCTTTTTAAATATTTATTAGCTGATGGGTGGCTTCAAGTGCCAGGAGTCTGAAGTGCCAGATTTTATCCAATCCTTTAATATCAAGTTGGAAAATAAAGTGACAAGTCTATCATAAATGGGATTTCCTAAAATCATCTGACAAATTGATCCAAACCCCAAATCTTTATGAGCGGAGACAAACTTCTCCTATTTAATTGTTCCCTCAATTTTCTTGCCTCCTACGTTAGTAACTGATTAATACCATGTTTCCTATTCTAATGTTACCAATTTCTATGAAATATAAATGAGTGATGGACCATCAATCAATACAATTCTAAAAACAGAAAAGTCTAACTTATTGATGGGAATCCACCCATCTGTGAAAGGAGATTAACTTTTGAGCCAACTCAAGATCGTACAAATGCCATTTATTCTCTAATAACTACAAACAGTATTTCAACTGAAATCAAAAAGGCTCCTTCCCTACTGGACTGACTGCACCATCGACATTATACAGGTGAAAGAACAATACATTAATATAATTTTGAGCTATAGGCATTAATTGATCTATTTGTTCCTTTGCTTCGTTCTTGGTTTCTTGACACATTGTTGGACATCAAACAAATAGAATGCAACTTTAATTTGTCAAGTTTTATGCTATATTACACTGCAATGCTATTTGGGCATTTGTGAATGCCTCATAAATCTTCTAAATTATATGCTCTTATAATGATTTAAGCATCTATTAATACTTACTTATAACCTTGTCAATATTTCATTCATAGGTTATTATAATATTTGTACCAAATTTGTGCTACTTTAAGGCCCTGGCGAATCAGGGCTCTCTGCAAAACGCGTAGGCAATCTGTTTTTATCCTTCCTGTCAGGATCAGCATGTCCTGGACCAAATAACAGTAACTGTGATTTTAACCTGTTATAATTGTAAAATGTTCTTATTTAACCATTGATATATGTAAAATAAAGTTTAACTATTTTTACTCTGTGGTATATACCTTCATTTAAATCCTACAGGGGTACATACAACGTCCCACTTCACTTTACCTTTGTTTTTGATTTTTGTATCTTTTTGGGATGGTACCTATGTAGGGTTATAATTGTTCCACATCCACCTCCACTCCTGTGCAGTATTTCAACTAAGCCATTGCTTATCTGCCTCACCTTCTGTCTGCCCATGTACATACAAACTTAAAGAGTTACGCAGCCAACAATGCTCATCTGAACTCAGTTGACTTTATGAAAGGCTGTGGAGTTAACTAACTACTATCTGAAAAAAGTCAAAATGCCCCAAATAAGTCCTCAGGGGCAAATCACTACCCAGCCTTATTCCCAAATAGCACTTGCAATTTAGATTGTGTGCTGAACCCATTTTAATTAGCACCAGTAAAAGAGTGACAGAAAGATGGACCACATACCCAGTAATTGCAATTATTGTTATGAAAATTTAGATTTGGACTAACAACTAAAGCAAGCATAATATTATAAAAGCAAGACAAAGGAAAAAGCAAACCTGTAATAAAATGTTCAGCATAAATTATTATTCAAAAAGTGGTATTAAACCTGTAACGACACCCCGAGTACGAAGGGGTTAAAGTTGTTTAGGACATTCCATACCCAAACACAAAGGCAGCTACTGAGCACTTCAATCAGCCGAACAAGGAACCCTACGAATAATTCTTCCCCCCCAAATACGAGACGAGGCTCTGTCTTGAGGGTCAAACAGGAATAAACTCATTTATTTTCACACATGGACACAACAGATAAAATAACTCAGAGACTCTTTCCCCCCACCCTTGGAAAACAGGGTGGGTTAGAGTAGACTGTCCAATGACAATGGACACACAGGTCAGGTGTGTCCAATGTCTCATCAGTACACAGTCTTATCAGCAAGGAGAGCTGCTGGAGGATCCCCCCTCCCTCCAAAGAAATACACTTCCTGTGATCCAAGGCAGACAAACACAATAGAACAGTGGAGTACAGCCCCACCCCAAACTAGCACAGCAAACAGTACACAACAGCATGAGACAACACACAATATATACACAACATTGTGCAGCAGTCACTATTTATAATATGGCACATACGGGGTTCCCAGAGTTCTGTGTTTTGGGGGGACATGGACTTGAATGCAAAGTAACATTAGTTCAGGGTCCCCAGGCATACACCTCACAAAGAGTATTGTTCCCTTAAAATCCAGGGCCCATAGTCGAAAGGCAAGAGGCCTGCATTTAGTCCTCTCCAAAAGCCTCTGTCCCAGCTAGGTCTGTCACAAAACCCAACCCCCCCCCCAAAAAAATTGAATTGCACCTTGACAATTCTTAGAAGTAGTGGCTGCATTCGGTTTCTATTTTTAGGCTTTTTCTTTTAATTTTACCTGGTGATCCAGCTAGTAAAGCCGACCATAGATGGTTCGAATCTCGGCAGGTTCAGCAGGCCTGCCCGGCTGATTGGATCGACTTCGGTACAACCAGCATGTCAAATTTTTACATGCGATTATTTTTTCAGTGGCTATAGACGCTAGCAATAATCACTGTGATCTCCTGGGAGTGACGGCTCCCTGCGCCCTCCTACAGGTAAGCCTATAGTAAGGCTTACATGTAGGTACAGTAAATACCTCCTAAACTTTCACTGTTTAGGAGATATTCAATCTGAGGTCATGCACTCTGAAGGAACGGCATACTCGTGCCGTACATTCAGAGCTCTGGGCCAGGGCCGGGGCCACCGTGCCCATGTGTGGGAGTGACGTCATTATGGCCCCCGCCCATTCATACAGCTGCAGTCCACAAACCCGGCAGGAAGACTGGGTGAAGATGGAAGCGCCAGGGAGCCATGACAGGGCGCCACTGGAGGGCTCTGTGTCCAGGTAAGTCTGCCATACTGTGCTAGTTTGCGGTGCAATTTTTTTTATTTTTCTGGCAGTTTACTACCGCTTTACCTACTTGCCTACAGGGCACTTACACCCCCTTCCTGCCCAGGTCATTTTTCAGCTTTCAGCACTGTCGCACTTTCAATGACAATTGCGCAGTCATGCTACACTGTACCCAGATTAAATTTTTATAATTTCCTTCACACAAATAGAGCTTTCTTTTGGTAGTATTTAATCACTTCTGGATTTTTTATCTTTTACTAAAAAAAAAAAAAAAAAGACCAAGAAATTTGAAAAAAAAAAGTTTTTTACTTAGTTTCTGTCAGTAAATTTGGTAATTAAGTAATTTTTCTCCTTCACTGATGTGCGCTGATGAGGCGGCACTGATGGGCACTGATAGGCTGAACTGGTGGGCATTGATGAGGTGGCACTTATGGGCACTGATTAGGTGGCACTGATGAGGTGGCACTGATGGGCACTGTTAGGTGGCACTGATGGGCACTAATAGGTGGCACTAGTGATGCGGCATTTGTGGGCATTGATGGGCATTGATGGGTGGCACTGATGGGCGACACTGATGGGCATTGATGGACAGCAGTGATGGGCATTGATGGGCAGCACTGATAGGCAGGCCTGATAGCCAGCATGGACTGGCATCACTAATGGGCACTGATTGGTGGCACCTGTGGGCACTGATTGCTGGCACTGGTGGGCACGCATCGCTGGCACTGATTTGTGGCACTGTTGTCGCTACTGCAATCAGGGCACTGATGATCAGTGCCCTAATTACATGTGTAGATATCTCCTGTGAGGAGATGCCGCTGATTGGATCTCCTCGCCACACACTCTGTCAGTGTGAGGCGAGGAGCGACGATTACCGGCATCTCCGTGTTTACATAATGTGATTGGACACAGCCGATCACATGGTTAAAGAGCCGCGGACGCGGCTCTTTACAGAGATCAGGGTCATGTTGTTTCCTAGCAACACGGCGTGGTCACGATCTCCGTGCTGCACCCCCTCACCGTCATTTGACGGTGGGCAAGTGGCAACTAGTTAAAGTAATAACATAACTAACAATTTTTAGCCAACTTTGGGTGGGAGAAATATTCCTAGCGTCCTTAATGTATGCTTTGTAATCTTTCTCGTTTGGTCAACTTGGAAGCATAATGATAAAACACATGGAAGATGATGTTATGCACAAAAGCTAATGATAATTCTACATCAACCTCTACAGAAGCCTTTTCAACCTCTTCAACACAGAGGAACCCTTTAAATAACTTTCCAGTCCCAGGGAACCCCTGCTATAAATGACTATATCTACAACTCATGATACATTAGTGTGATAGTCAGTAAGAAGAATGCTCCTTACACTTGTGGTCATTGGAAAGAATTACCCCCTTAAAGATACCTATAAAAAATTATTGGTGTCAGTGGGAACCTATCTGAGAGGCATAAATTGCTCATTGCTCAAGGAACCCTTAACAACCTCTGATTGGGAAACCCTGCTCTACAGCTTTCCACTGGCAATAAATAGAATTCAACAAGATGAATAGTCCAACACATCCAATAAAGTAAAGAAATGAGATCAGTAATAAACTCTACTGACAAAGGTTATTTTTTTACTGTTTATCCTTGTATTTTCAAATTATAGTTGTGTTAAACTCTAAAAAATATTAAAAAATGGCCTCCTACAGATTTAAGTCATAATGTGCTAGTATGCACCGCATTCTGTGCTGTAGCCACTCCAGCTGGTCCCAGGTGCTTCCATCTTGGCCCGGTCTTATTTCTGGGTTCTGTCTCTTTAGCCACTTGAAGGGCTGAGCTGCAATTAAGTCACTCCTGCACATGAGCGCAGGAGTCACATTACCACGGCATACAGCAGGTGCCATAAATGTGTTCTGAGCTGCACATGCGTGGCTCAGATCACATTGCCGCTTACAGGCGGGGTGGGCATTTATGACAGCAGAGACCACTAGGGTCCCTTTTGTTATAAAAATCCTGCCTGTAAGCGTTTTTTTGTAAATATGAGTTGAATAAAACTTTAACCGGGAAAGCGAAAAAAAGATTTTAAATACAGTATCTCTCAAAAGTGAGTACACCCCTCACAATTTTGTAAACATTTTACTATATATTTTCATGTGACAACACTGAAGAAATGACACTTTGCTACAGTAGTGAGTGTACAGGTTGTATAACAGTGTAAATTTGCTGTACCCTCAAAATAACTCAACACACAGCCATGTCTAAACCGCTGGCAACAAAAGTGAGTACACCCCTAAGTGAAAATGTCCAAATTGGGCCCAAAATGTCAATATTTTGTGTGGCCACCATTATTTTCCAGCACTGCCTTAAACCTCTTGGGCATGGAGTTCACCAGAGCTTCACAGGTTGCCACTGGGGTCCTCTTCCATTCCTCCATGACGACATCACAGAGTGATGTCCGTTTGAGGATGCCACCTTCCGTTTGATGATGCCCCACAGATGCTCAATAGGGTTTAGGTCTGGAGACATGTTTGGCCAGTCCATCACCTTTACCCTCGGCTTCTTTAGCAAGGCAGCGGTCGTCTTGAAGGTGTGTTTGGAGTCGTTATCATGTTGGAATACTGCACTGCGGCCCAGTCTCCGAAGGGTGAAGGTCATGCTCTGCTTCAGTATGCAACAGTACATCTTGGCATTCATGTTTCCCTCAATGAACTGTAGCTCCCCAGTGCCGGCAGCACTCATGCAGCCTCAGACTATGACACTCCCACCACCATGCTTGACTGTAGGCAAGACACACTTGTCTTGTCTTTACCTGGTTGCCGCCACACACGCTTGACACCATCTGAACCAAATAAGTTTATCTTGGTCTCATCAGACCACAGGACACGATTCCAGCAATCCATGTCCTTAGTCTACTTATCTTCAGCAAACTGTTTGCTGGCTTTCTTGTGCATTATCTTTAGAAGAGGCTTCTTCTGTGAAGACAGCCAACCATGCAGACCAATTTGATGCAGTGTGCGGCATATGGTCAGAGCACTGACAGGCTGACCCCCCACCACTTCAACCTCTACAGCAATGCTGGCAGCACTCATACGTTTTACATACGTTTCCCAAAGACAACCTCTGCATATGACGCTGAGCATGTGCACTCAACTTCTTTGGTCGACCATGGCGAGGCCTGTTCTGAGTGTAACCTGTCCTGTTAAACCGCTGTATGGTCTTGGCCGCTGTGCTGCAGCTCAGTTTCAGGGTCTTGGCAATTTTTTAGGCCATCTTTATGTAGAGCAACCATTCTTTTTTTCAGATCCTCAGAGAGTTCTTTACCATGAGGTGCCATGTTGAACTTCCAGTGACCAGTATGAGAGAGTGAGAGAGAGAGAGAGAGAGAGAGAGAGAGAGAGAGCGTGCGATAACACCAAATTTAACACACCTGCTCCCCATTCACACCTGAGACCTTGTAACCCTAACGGGTCACATGACAATGGGGAGGGAAAATGGGTAATTGGGCCCAATTTAGACATTTTCACTTAGGCGTGTACTCACTTGTGTTGCCACCGGTTTAGACATTAATGGCTGTGTGTTGAGTTATTTTGAGGGGACAGCAAATTTACACTCGTTACTTTATATTGTAGCAAAGTGTTATTTCTTCAGTGTTGTCACATAAAAAGATATAATAAAATATTTACAAAATTGTGAGGGGTGTACTCACTTTTATGAGATACTGTACATTAAGCCGATGAGGGGTAGAAGTTGTTGGCTTTGGTGAGCCTCAGTGCAATGGAAATCTGCCACTCCAGATCAACGCAAAGTGTAAAGCCTAGTACATGCCATCAGTTTTTTTTCCATTCAACCCAGCAGGCTGAATGAAAAAAACAAAAAAGCTTGGGAGGAGATCCTGTACTAACAATACGATGTTAGTACAGCAATCTCCACACTAAGCTATTGTGTTCTGACAGGGGAATGCCCCCCGCCAGAACACTCTCCCAGAACACTCCGGCAGACCTTTTTCGTCATGCCTCTTCGACAGAAGCTGGATGTTCGGTTGGCTTCTGTTGGACCGACTGCCGTACACACGGGTCGAATGTCAGCCTGTTTCTAATAAACTGACCAATACCGCCTGATGTTCACCGCATGTGTACAGGGCTTAACACTGAATTTGTTTGTGATCAAATAATTATCTGTAAGACCATGATTCCTAGCAAGCACAATTTTTGACTGATGGAAAGCAAACTGTCTATTGAGAATTAAGTTAATGCTGTCATGGACATGTGTATATACATTATAGATACGTCATATATACAAGCTGTATCTATTATATACATTGTCACTACTTTTTTAGTTCAACTTCAACTGCTTGGTTCTTGGAAAAGTTATATGTAAAGAAGAATCATTATTTCCATAAAACGGTGAATTAAAAGACAGAGAAAGAAAAAGCTAACTTCCTTCCTCCTACAAGATGAGCTATATTTAAAGACGCCAACCTCTTCTGGCAAGTTGTTTGTGCTGCTGCATGCATAATGTGCAATGGAAAATAAATGCGTAAAGAATAAAGAAGATACAGTAATATCTGCTTCGTGAGGAACATTGTGTATCCTAGACATACCATTCATTTCAAATTTCCCCTAAAAAAAAGTATAGCAATATTTTGACGTCTAACATGGGTACATTCTATATTATTATATTACAAAAAAAAAAAAAAAAACACCACACACACAAACATTATGTGCTCTCAAATGGTTTATAGAACAAATTAAGTTTTTTAAAAAATGCCCATTGCAAGCAACATCTTTTTTACAACTTTTAAAGTTTTCAGTTTGCTTATAAAAATGTTTGCCCCCGAATGTCCCCAGACAATTGCACCACCAAATGTCAGTTACCTTTAATGCCGCACACACACGGTCGGACTTTCCAGCAGGAAAAGTCAGACGGAATCGTTTCATCGGACATTCCGATCGTGTGTGGGTCTCATTGAACTTTTCTTTTTCGAAAATTCTGACGGAAATAGAACATGTTTTAAATCTTTCCGATGGAATCAGTTCCTATCGGGAAAACCGCTCGTCTGTATGCCGTACAAGACGGCAACTATTGGCTACTCGCTATTGAACTTCCTCTTTCTAGTCCCGTCGTACGTGTTGTACGTCACCGCGTTCTAGACGGTCGGACTTTGGTGTGATCGTGTGTAGGCAAGACAGTTTCAGCGGAACTCCATCGGAACTCCGTCGGAAAGTCCTTCAGAATTTATTCTGACGGAAAGATCGGTCGTGTGTACGCGGCATAAGAGTTACTATTCCACCTACAGTTACTTACTTAAAGTGAACCTTCGGCATGCCATGGACATACACTTTTCCTAACAAGCAGTAAATTAGCTTTAAAACAAGCCTCTGTAGCTATAGGGACTGTGGAGCAATTCATCCTCAAGTTTCACAGCAGAAGTACTTATCGCACTAAAGAGGTCCAGCCAAAAAAAAAAGTAAAAGTCAGCAGCTACAAATACTGTAGCTGCTGACTTTTAATATCAGGGCACTTACCTGTCCAGGGAGCTGCGATTTCGGCACCCAGCCGATCTTCGGATCAGCTCCCGGGTGCTGCCGCCGCCCTTCCTGTTAAAGGAACCAGGCAGTGAAGCCTTTTGGCTTCACTGCAGGTTTCCCTACTGCGCATGCATGAAGCGCGCTGCGCTTTCCAATTGGCCCAGAGGAGGGGGAAGGAGGAGGGGGGCTGAACTTTCATACACGGGAGCCCAGCTCCCCCAAAAAGGTGTCAAATGTGACACCGGATATAAGCGGAAGTTCCACTTTTGGCTGGAACTCTGCTTTAAGTTTTCTCTCATGCAGCTCAGCTCTCTCTCCTCTACTCTCTCCCTGTACCCCAACGCTTCTTCTGCTCTGTTGCTGGTGATGGGCTGTCCCCACTGCTGTAGAACACTGTTCTCTGCAGCCTTCTCCTCTAAACCCTAGCTGCCTAATGATGCACCCCCAGGGGGGTGTCCATGACAGATGGGCTCACGGGAAGTTAGTTGAATTATGTTGGGCAACACAAACCAGAAGAGGACTGGTAGCTATGATGCGAGAAAGATGGGAAGGGTAGTGCTGGAACATGGAGACGATGTGAAGTTTAATGCCCCGTACACAAGGTTGGATTTTCCGACGGAAAATGTGTGATAGGACCTTGTTGTCGGAAATTCCGACCGTGTGTGAGCTCCATCACACATTTTCCATAGGAATTTCCGACACACAAAGTTTGAGAGCAGGCTATAAAATTTTCCAACAACAAAATCCGTTGTCGGAATTTCCGATCGTGTGTACACAAATCCGACGCACAAAATGCCACGCATGCTCAGAATAAATAAAGAGATGAAAGCTATTGGCTACTGCCCCATTTATAGTCCCGACGTACGTGTTTTAGGTCACCGGGTTCAGAATGATCGGATTTTCTGGCAACTTTGTGTGACCGTGTGTATGCAAGACAAGTTTGAGCCAACATCCGTCGGAAAAAATCCTAGGATTTTGTTGTCGGAATGTCCGATCAATGTCCGACCGTGTGTACAGGGCATTACAGTTTGTCCCCTGCCAAAATAAATGTAGAGCGGGACCCTTCCTTGATAGCCCTAGTACTGAATCAGCCGGGGGTGTCAGACATCTGCAGAGACACCATGGCTTCCACAAAGAGAGCAGGGGGTTCTTTTTTGCATCATGATGGTGGGGTACAGGCTTTTCCACTTAGGCTGTGGCTGCTTTCAGAAAACCATCCATAAGAAACAAACTTTATGGAAACTGAATATCCACAGCCTGGGCAAATTCACTTTAAAGCCAGAAAAAAATATGAAGCTAAGTAGACAAACCAAATGTTAACAGATTAGGTTAGAGCAAAGGTGAATTCTAAATACTCGCATAAACATTGGCTCACCATAGGCAGAACATTTTCTTTTCCAATATGACAAAGATTTGCTAAATATTCACAATAATTGGGCTATTTCATTTACAAAAATGTCTAACTGGCAAACATGAAGAAAATGTTTTTGAAACAGGATGTCAAATCTCATCATAGTTCACATGTTATCAGTGCGAACAACAACAACACAGAGCGGTGTGCAGTGGAGTCATTGTTTAAACACGAGTGTAATGACGAACAGTTCCATGGAAAATGGTGTGATTCTCTCAAAGTGTAGTCCTGTTTAAAGGGTGTTTTGCTGTAATGAATGCTTATGTTTAAGGGCTCGTTCACATGTGACTGGCAATTTTCTGTACTGGATAAACGCCAGTCACCATTAAGTGTGTCCCGTTCGCACTGGAACGCAGCCTGGAGGTGCGGTGCAATCATCTGCACAGGTTGGCACCACATATCACCACATAGCAGCGCAACACACCACACTGCTCTGTGGAAACATGAATGAAGTGTCATTGTGCACAGTGACCCCTCCCCATCCATGCGTCCAGCCCCCTAATCTACATGCGGGTAGCCGGATACACATGGATTCCAATTTTTTTTTTTGATGCACATGATTAGAGGCTCTAATAGGCTTCAAAAAAAGGATTGGCTCGGGGAGCAGAGCACACCCTATTGTCACACTGATTCTCCTCCCAGCCAATCAGGAAGCGGATCATGAGACCCGTCACCCGACTGGCTGAAAGGAAAGGTGATCCGATTGGCCACCTAGAAGTAGGAGGGAGGAGATGCATGGTGCACGGAGGAGAGGAGGGAGGAGACGCACTGCGTGATGCAGGGGAGGAGGAGATGCAGCCCAGAGCTGCCGCAACCTAGATGGGGTAAGCGTGGGGCTGGTGACCTGACCGACCGGAGGGGGGGGGGGGTGAAGGGAGATGACCCGGCGACCGACCGGAGGGGGGGGGGTTAATTGTGGGTGCATTGTTTGTCGCCCCCCCCAATATACCACCAGCCACCATAGACAAACTTTACTTATATATTGTGAAGGTTTCGCTTTGAGGACAGAGTTTTATTGGCTCATCCCACTCACCAACTTGTGTTACAAGGACTTTTCCGCCCATTTTTCTTAAAAAAAAAAAAAGTTTTGTTTACATTGAGATTTCCACTCAGGGGTTCAACACCCCACAGAATACAAAGGAAGGCATAGCCTTCTAGCTAATTCGGCCCGCACAAACCCACAACCTGTCTTCACACAGATAACTCAGCCTCCTGGCTATTTGGACTAAATAAGCAAGCCATAAATAATACAATTGCAGCATAGACAAAAACTTGCAGAATCATGTCAAATGTCTCTGTGGCAGATTTGCCCAGTTTCACGCAGAATTTCACTCTTTGTTCTAACTTGCTGTCCATGATGAAATAGCAGACGTGGTAGCGCACGTGGTCAGAATAGCACCAGTTGCACAGCTCCCGATGTACACAGGACGATGTCTTTTGGCACACTGACTTATGAAGGTCAGTGCTCCCTGTGACTGTGCGTGCAACCATCTGTTGGCGTGTTACAAAACTAGTCTTGAAACATTTTAATACCACCTCGTACAAGTGAACTAAACGATCAGAGATTTTTAGGGAAACCTTTTTACAATTTTCTAAAATCTCACCCCAATCCTCATCATCCAGTTCCCCCATATCAAGTTCCCACTGAGCCTTAAGGACATAGGCCAATCTGGTTGCTAAATGACTGAGGAGAAGATTGTAAAAGTTAGAGATGAGTTTACTGGACTCCTCATCATGTAAAATTTCTACAAGCTCCAGGGAAGGGAACTCTGCAGTCCAAGATGAAAATTGTGATTTGAGAGCATAATGTAAATGAAGAAACCGAAATATCTTAAATTTGGGTATTGAGAATTTAGTCTGCAAAGTAGAAAACTGTTTAATTACTTCATTAGCTATTACATGGGAAAGATAAAGAATACCCTGGTTACCCACAATTCAGGATCCAGCACCAGCTGTAGTTCAGGCAAATGTTTATTACACCAAAGGGGGTTATAAGCATGAAGCCATGGAAAAGACATTTTGGATAATGCTAGGTGGGCATATCTCAGTTTGGGGATTTTTTTTACACTCCTTTCGGCCAAAAGAGTTGGCCGAAAGGAGAGGTGATCTGATTGGCTGCCTAGGAGGAGGAGGGAGGAGACACACGGCGTGATGCAGGGAAGCGGCCACCCGCAGCCGCCGCAACCTAAAATGGGGTGAGTGCCGGGCCGGTGACAAAATGTAGCACAAATTGTATAGGCAAAGGACACACCAATGTCATTACCTCAGTTGCACAGTCATAAAGAACTAATATGCAGAGAATTCCGATAAACCCACCAAGGTACTAACTTTGTCAGCAGAAGTCCTATTCTAATTCTCTGCCATAAACTGTAAGTAGAGCTGCCCGATTAATCGTTAAAAAAATTGCGATCTCGATTCAACCCCCCCCCCTCATTATCTTAATCCGGCACTTCCAGAATTCATGTAACAAGTGCAGAGCAGTTCTCTGCTTAGAGCTGTCAAAAAAAAGAAAAGGCCGCCAAAGTTTATCACAACATTGCACAGTGCTGAGAGATAAAAAGAAACATTGTATCATTTGGTTCTTTTAGATCAAAAGGATGAAACTTCGGTCTGTAAATGAGGTCAGTTTAACCACTTAAAGACTGATGCCCTGTACACACGACCGGATTTGCCGTCGGAATACCACTCAAGCTGTCTTGCATACACACAGTCACACCAAATTCCGACCATCCAGAACACGGTGACGTACAACACATACGACGGGACTGGAAAAAGGAAGTTAATTGCCAGTAGCCAATAGCTTCCGTGTTGTACTTGTTTCAGAGCGTGCGTAGTTTTTGATGTGTCGGAACAGCATACAAACGAGCGTTTCTTCCGATAGTAATTTGTTCCGCCCGCAAAAAAAAGAACATGTTCTCTATCTAAGTCCGTCTGAATTTTCGACAGAAAAAGTCCGATGGGACATACACACGGTCGGAATATACGATGAAAAGCTCCCATCGGACTCTTTCTGTCGGAAATTCCGCTCGTGTGTACACGGCATAAGCCTTTTCTGACACTTGTTGCTTACAAGTTAAAATCAGTATTTTTTGCTAAAAAATTACTTAGAACCCCCAAACATCATATATATATATATATATATATATATATATATATATATATATATATATATATATATATATATATATATATATATATATATTATTTTTTTTTAGCAGAGACCCTAGACAATAAAATGTCAGTTGTTACAGTATTTTATGTCACACTGTATTTGCGCAATTCTTTGGGAAAAAATACACTTCAATGAATTAAAAAAAAAAACAGTAAAGGTAGCCCGTTTTTGTATAATGTGAAAGATGATGTTACGCCAAGAATTGTGATCTTTATTCTAAGCAAAAAAATTGTGATTCTCATTTTATCCAGAATCATGCAGCTCTAACTGTAATGCCGCGTACACACGGTCGTACTTTTCGTCTACAAAAGTCAGACAGCCTGTCCGACAGACTTCCGGCAGACTTTCGGTGGACTTGCGGCGGACTTGCGGCCTACTTTCTAACGAACGGACTTGCCTACACACGACCACACAAAAGTCGGTCGGATTCGTACGTGATGACGTACACCGGACTAAAATAAGGAAGTTCATAGCCAGTAGCCAATAGGTGCCCTAGCGTGGCTTTTTGTCCGTCGGACTAGCACACAGACGAGCGGATTTCGGGGTCCGTCGTAGTTACGAAGTAAAGTTTTGAAGCATGTTTCAAATCTAAAGTACGTCGGATTTGAGGCTAAAAAAGTCAGTTGAAAGTCCGGAGAAGCCCACACACGATCGGATTACCAGCCAGCTTTAGTCCGTCAGCGTCCGTTGGACTTTTGTAGACGAAAAGTACGACCGTGTGTACGCGGCATTAGGCTTCAGCAACACACACACTCGGTGTTCTTACTGTATGTCTGACCATTCTGGTGATGGTTCATCCTCTCTCAGTCCAAATAGAAATACATAACGAGTACAAAATTATAATCTAGTCAAGAAGGGATTTCTTTAATATATTCAGTCACTAGCAGAGCAGGCTATCTGTTAATCCACGTTCGTGATATGGGAAGTAGGACAGACTTCCTCTCTAAAATACCAATATCCATAAGGAAGTCATGGTTTACATCAAAGTAAAACGGTGCTCCTTATGCGTTCACAGACACTTGTTATTGTAGTTCGTATTAACTAATGCATATTGGGGAAACTTCATAAACGTTGTCGTAGGATTCTGTTGGGGCGTAGTAGTGAAAGCGTCGGTGCTTGCGCCCAATTTATGAATCTGTCAGACGCATACTGAACACTCCATCATCACTACACTCATCATACTGGCAGACACATGGCAGAGACGTTGTATACTAGTGGCGGGCAGATCCCATAGGGCAACTGAAAGACTAGTTTCCCATCAGGCCCACTCTACTTCTGATTGACTGCATACAGCAGAGGGCAAATCCAGCAGCTTTTGAATCCACCCACTGCAGTGTGCGGTCAATCAAAAGTAAAGCAGACCTGATGGGGAACTAATCCCCAAACACAGGTGTGAAGCTGTGTGCATTGTATGATAAATGCAGTGGACTGGCTTATATAAAGGTGCTATAACATATCAAGCAAAAACCAGTGAAAGATATATATATATAATAATGAATAAATCATTTGTAAGTGCATAAGAAAGTTAATTTACGTAGAACAAATTTATAAATAGATGAAAAGCCCAAAGACTATACAGTAAAAATTAAGTAATTAATGTCCATGTATCAAAAATGAACTCCCAAAAGTGACTGGTGCAAAAAAATGGTGGTGACAATCTATCTTGAATTCCAGTGCCGAAGTATATAAGTGACTTTTCCGTGCTCCCGTCTCATATTTGCACTCACCAGAGTGCCTTACCCCCTGCAAGGGTAAAAGGCGTGTAATACTCCTATTCCTGGTGGCCCAATGCCGGGATATTTCCTCCTCCACTGCGTGGAGGAGGAAATATACTTCTGGCACTGGAATTCAAGATAGACTGTCACCACCATTTTTTTGCACCAGTCACTTCTGGGAGTTCATTTTTGATAGTCTTTGGATTTTTTCACCTATTTATAAATTTGTTCTACGTAAATTAATTTTCTTATGCACTTACATATGATTTATTCATTATATATATATATATATATATATATATATATATATATATATTATTTTATTTTTTTTCACTGGTTTTTGCTTGATATGTTATAGCACCTTTATATAAGCCAGTCCATGGCATTTATCATACAGTGCACACAGCTTCACACCTGTGTTAGGGGATTTGTTCCCCCGCACTACACGGAATACTTCCACCACCCCCATTTTACATTTTATGGTAGATTGGCTTCATAGAACAGCGCCGTTTTCCCTTTCTTTGATTTTATATTTATTGGATTTCACTTTGAGAAGTTTGTTATAGGGAGGCAGCAGTTCATATTATTCCTAAGCATGGAATTCTTTTTAATTCTGATGGGGAACTAGTCTTTTAGTTCCTGAATCTTGATACAATTCAGTATAATCCACAAGCAAGTAGCCTTTATTTAAGAAGAACAAATCCACACAAAGGCCCAATGCGTTTTGGCCATTGGGCCTTAATCATGGCTGGCAATGTTGTACAAGTACATACCATATATAGAAATAAAGAAACCACATGTAATTAGGGAGAAGGACAAAAGAAAGCTGGGTAATATATGAAAATTGCATCAGAATGGAAGGGAATATGGATACAAATATAAACTACCACATAAACATAAGGATATACCAAATCAGACGATGTACATAACTATTTTACTGTTGTAAAGTTTGATCTGGGTCCCCCTGACATATAATAAGCAGGTCATCAATAAAACGACTGTACCAATAAAAATTATTGGCAAATAGGGTTACGCAGGGAAAAGATGTAAAGCTCCTCCCACTACCTTATTTATAAATTAGCAAGGGAGGGGGAAAAAAAACCTGGCCCCCCATGGATGTTCACCATGGCTGTAAGTGATAAACTGCAATATGTGGGTTGTAATACTCGCCCACTACAAGGATAGGGGAACATTACTGTGATGCGGTCAATGCAAATGACAAAAATATTTCCAGTGTATCTAAACACTGTAGAACTGCACTCAGTGGCAATATGTCATCATTTGTCAGAACAAATAAGGAAAATCTTGCGAGCCACAATAATCCAATGCTCAATGTGCACAAAACGTGAAACTCAGAAAATAAAACATATAAAAATATATATATATATATATATATATATATAAATATATCTAGCAGCAAACGCAGTTCACGTATTCATAATCGTGCAAAAAGTATAGATAAGAGATATTTGCGCTGCGCTTGATAAACTATTATAAATGGTGTCAAAGATCACTAATAAACAAATATCAAATAAATAAATACAGCTTTCCACATAAGAACTTCCTATATATAGTTTGCGTACTATCTTCTACATTGTGTATACATATCAAATAATTAAAGTGCAATGTGCATATATAATAACGCCAAAGTAAACTTAATCCAGTGATGTACAACATGCAATAACACGCATCTAGTGCAGCATGCAAAAAAATATATCAAATAGCATAAAAGTGCACAGTGCGTCTTAAACGCAGTCAATATAATCTGCGTTTAGTGATCTCCATATTATAGTGTCCATAAAAATGTCCAAATCAAATGTGCATCTGTGTCCAGCAAAATCCAAAACATCCAGTGCACTGAATTCGAATGCTGCAAACAACCGTGGTGTATTCTGGTAACCCCCCAAAGTGATTGCGCTCACCTCAGAGCGTGTGACACAGTAGCTAGCTATGTCAAATCACGCTTGGTAGCCACTCCTTGGGCTCTGCAAGGTATGTTAGATGCGATCTCCACTCACTCTGGGTTGAAAAGGCTCCATAGACATCCAATTATAAAATGAAGAGAGACTACATAGTGTAATACTATTAAACACTAGTTTACTGAGATATAAAACCACTTCCCACAGAGGGGTACTCACATTCTCCTGGTGCTGCTGTGCACCAGACAATAAAACGCTGTGTAAAACCGCTAGTTTGTATGCCGCAGGGTATGTGTTTCTCCCAGCTCAGCTGTGTGCTGCTTCGTCCGTCCTGGCCCCTCCCCTACGCGTGTTCGACACAGAGGGTCACGTGTCTTCATCAGGGGGATCCCCCTGATGAAGACACGTGACCCCCTGTGTCGAACACGCGTAGGGGAGGGGCCAGGACGGACGAAGCAGCACACAGCTGAGCTGGGAGAAACACATACCCTGCGGCATACAAACTAGCGGTTTTACACAGCGTTTTATTGTCTGGTGCACAGCAGCACCAGGAGAATGTGAGTACCCCTCTGTGGGAAGTGGTTTTATATCTCAGTAAACTAGTGTTTAATAGTATTACACTATGTAGTCTCTCTTCATTTTATGATTGGATGTCTATGGAGCCTTTTCAACCCAGAGTGAGTGGAGATCGCATCTAACATACCTTGCAGAGCCCAAGGAGTGGCTACCAAGCGTGATTTGACATAGCTAGCTACTGTGTCACACGCTCTGAGGTGAGCGCAATCACTTTGGGGGGTTACCAGAATACACCACGGTTGTTTGCAGCATTCGAATTCAGTGCACTGGATGTTTTGGATTTTGCTGGACACAGATGCACATTTGATTTGGACATTTTTATGGACACTATAATATGGAGATCACTAAACGCAGATTATATTGACTGCGTTTAAGACGCACTGTGCACTTTTATGCTATTTGATATATTTTTTTGCATGCTGCACTAGATGCGTGTTATTGCATGTTGTACATCACTGGATTAAGTTTACTTTGGCGTTATTATATATGCACATTGCACTTTAATTATTTGATATGTATACACAATGTAGAAGATAGTATGCAAACTACATATAGGAAGTTCTTATGTGGAAAGCTGTATTTATTTATTTGATATTTGTTTATTAGTGATCTTTGACACCATTTATAATAGATTATCAAGCGCAGCGCAAATATCTCTTATCTATGTCATCATTTGTATTTTCTGGCATAGAAAAAGTAACTTTTACAGACAGAGATGGTAACAGATATTGCAAGCTTTTAGAAAGATCTGGTGGATATATAAAATTACAAACTCATGCACCAGATGGTCTCAGTTATCATTGGGCTGTAGATATAAATCTGAAATAATCTGAAATAATTATTATGTACATCTTGTGATTTGGTATATCCTTATGCGGTATATTATTTTTTTATCCATATTTCCTTTCATTCTGATTTTTATATATTACCCAACTTTCATTTGTCCTTCCCGCTAGGGATATGTGGTTTATTTATTTCTATATATAGTATGTATTTGCACAACATTGCCAGCCATGCTTAAGGCCTGATGGGTGAAACCCATTGGCCCATTGGCCCTTTGTGTGTATTGTATGCTTTGTTTTTCTTAAATAAAGGCTACTTACCTGTGGATTTTACCTAAGTGCTGGCATTCTATTAAGATTTATGCCCTGTACACACGGTCCGATGGAAAATGTCCGATCGGAGCGTGTTGTCGGAAATTCCGACCGTGTGTGGGCTCCATCGGACATTTTCCATCGGATTTTCCGACACACAAAGTTGGAGAGCAGGAGATAAAATTTTCCGACAACAAAATCCGTTGTCGGAAATTCCGATCGTGTGTACACAAATCCGACGGACAAAGTGCCACGCATGCTCAGAATAAATAAAGAGATGAAAGCTATTGGCCACTGCCCCGTTTATAGTCCCGACGTACGTGTTTTACGTCACCGCGTTTAGAACGATCGGATTTTCCGACAACTTTGTGCGACCGTGTGTAGACAAAACAAGTTTGAGCCAACATCCGTCGGAAAAAATCCTAGGATTTTGTTGTCGGAATGTCCGAACAAAGTCCGACCGTGTGTACGCCCTATTAGTCTCTACAGGGTTCACAACAGCCAACAGCCAGAGCACCGCTGCATACACTCAGTGGTGTATTTTCGTTTTGTATTGCCCTAAGCAAGACTAAAATCGGGTGACCCCCCCCATGTAAATGTAAATTTGTCCCACCCCAGCAGCGGTATACCGTTCTTGTCTCAGGGTCTGATGAGGAAGCTGCAGCTGTTCACAGTAAGCAGCTGTTGCTTCCTCATTAGACCCAGAGACATCATTCCTCCAAGAGCCACATATCAATGGAACAGAGGATATTCAGAGGAGGTCTGCGGGACATAGGACGGGGTCAGCAGGACAGAGGATGAGGCGGCACTGGTGGGCACTGATGAGGAGGCACCGATGGGCACCAATAATCGGCACTGATGGGTACTGACGAGGAAGCACCGATTGGTAGCACTGATTGGCAGCACTGATGGGCACTGTTGGGGCTGCACTGATCATCAGGATACTGATGATCAGTGCCCTGATTATCAAAGTAGATGCCCCCTTTTACACTAGCCGGTTACCGGCTCTCTCCTCTCCTGACGCTGTGACAGCATTAGGAAAGGAATGCCGATATCTGGCGTGTTTCGATCATGATCAGCTGTGATTGGATACAGCTGATCACATGGCAAAGAGCCGCTGTGATTGGCTCTTTATCCCGATCTGTGGGATCACAGATTGGGCCGACCACGCTGTAGCCGTCATTCAGCTATAGCGCGGTGGCCTGGGTGGTGGTGCTGCCCCCCTTAAAAATGCCACCCAAGGCAAATGCCTGGTTTGCTTCGCCACTGGTACATCCCTGCATACACTCAACTTAATTAGGGAGAGACGGCAACAGCGCTGTATATTTGGCTTTAGTTCCCCATTAGACTCCACCCAGCCAGTGACAAGTCATTTTCCAAATTATGGGCATTGCCTCTTAACAGCGGAATGGTGCTGGTGATAGAGCACTTTATGGGAAGCTGTCACATACATGACAGTTTCCCAGCATAGACATGTCCAACTGGCATACCTCTGTCACCAATTCAAACTTGTACTTAATTATTCCCAGCTTCCTTTGCTGAGAACTGTCGTAAATTCATCGAGTTTGTCACTGCCATAGCAACAGAAAAAGCAAAAAGGGGGTGCCCCAGGGATTTTTTGGGCAAGAGTAAAGACCAGATAAAGGAGTAGAAAACTACTCCTTCATCTGGTCTTTACCCTCGCCCATAAAATCCCTGGGGCACCCCCTTTTTACTTTTTCTCTTCGATATGGGATGTGGCTTGGGTTCCAGTTCCTAACCTATAGGTAGCCTTCAATCAATTTTGTCTGCCATAGCAACAGGTTCTAAAAGTGGCGAGAGCAAGGACTACCTGAAATTGCCACACCTGTTGGTAATGTTATCGACACTGCCGAAAATACTTGCCTGAATTAGGTGCAGGCAGGTCTTAAGGAAACTACCACCAGAAAAGAGTTGTTATAGTTATATTGTATTTTCCTGATGGTATCTAATAATCTACAAAATAAAAGCTGATAGACCGTTCTCAGTGTCCTCTCCATTGGGATGGGTTTGCTGGCAACAAACCCAACTCCAGTCAAAATCGTTTACTACTTTTGGATAAAACAGGGAAAGGTTAGTGCCACTGTCAGGTTTCTACTGCTGTCTGTATCCTTGCTAGGGAGATTTCCCATCAGTTTCTGTCACAACAGGATGGGAAATATTTTGGATGGTCAGGAGCCCTTCATCAGTCATGAAGGTCTTTGGTAAGGCAATTCCTGGATACTTTGGGTCTCATTTTTTTAAATGTCTGAGGGAAGAAATGCCGCTTATAGTCTGTTTTGTCTGTAGATATCTATTCTGCAGATTAAACAACTAGTTGATTTATCCAAATGGTTATGTGGTCACTGCTAAATTACAACATTATTCTTCTCAAAAACCCAATGGTATAATAAAGATCATACAGAGAGATATTGTATTAAAACCCCTTTCTTATTGCCTGTTGATTACGAAAATCTTTGACACAAACTAGAGTATGTATCCTTAAATGTTTGTTCTTCAGTGTTCCATTACAATTTCAACGCACACAGGAGATGCTGAAGCCTAATTCCCATAATGCTACAAAACTACACAAGCTCTAATGAAGTTCATTAAGATATTCTCCTGATGACGATGGCACGTCACTCTCTGGCCACTTGGGACATGCGTTTGGACAGACCTATGCCACCTTTAATGATCAAATCAAAATATTGACAGCACTAAACATGCAGAGCTTCAGCTTTGTCGATAAGAAGCTGGAAATACTGAGACATGTTGATTCATCTCCTAATACGGACTCATGTCCATTTCAATTACTCTGTATTGTGGAGACTAGAGGACAAATACTAATTACATTATTTGTCCATTTTGGATCTATGGCACCAAGCTAATCTGTCTTTCTCTAGGGAGAAAAATATCTCAAAAGGGCAAATTAAATCAATGTTTTGCTTTGCGGTCTTTGGTTGGAAGCTCTCCCAGAAGTAGGCCAATAGTGGAGGCAAGACATTACATAGAATATCTCTAAACTAACAAACAAGTTGTCAGTCACCTACCTGCTGACACCTACAAAGGTGACACATAGAACCATTTACACCCTTAATACAAGTACCTTTCTAATAATGAAAATGATGTTAAGCATTGGTGGGCACAGTACATTTTAAGGGTCCTATTATGCAGTTACCAACTCCAGTAATAGAACTGTCTATGATAAATTGTATACATGAACTTCACCCTCCAATGCATTTTTTTCTCTAATATCCCTACTTACTTTTGTTGCTGGGGCTATCTATGATTACCAAACTCACATGCCAAGCAAATACAGCATAGTTTGCTCTGATCTACTGATGCCATGATGCACGCTGGGTCTTGCGTCACCATTTTTAATTTTATGTTAATGGGATCCAGGTGTCTCTTGAGTTTTTTCAGACAGTCCCCGATGATGCACCTCCTCCAGCCACAGGTCTGCCCTCCTCCACCTGCACTGTGGAGGTCAATGCCATCTGGGATATCTGATGTAGAACTTCCAAGAGGCTGCTGGAGGAAGGGACATGCCATTCTTACCTAGGTTGGAATGGAGTTGGGGGGCAGACTGGAGTTAGAAGCGTAAGAAAAAAGGTAAATAAATCTAAAAAGTAAAATGTGGCTTTACAAATTGTAGAGGGGGTTGAGTTGCAAGGGTTTTGGGAGTGAAGTTCATGATTTAATAAGTGAATTTAGCTAACTAAATGCTACTTCTAAAATCTGATTTCCTCTCAGGGTGTCAGGAAGGATTTTTTTCCCCTGCTGTAGCAAAATTGAGCATGCTTTGCTGGAGTTTTTCGCCTTCCTCTGGATCAACTGTGGGTAAAGAATTGTGTATATGGGATTGTATTATTTTTTTTGTTGAACTAGATGGACTTGTGTCTTTTTTTAAACCAAACTATGTAATATATATATATATATATATATATATATATATATATATATATATATATATATATAGATAAATAGATAGAGATATGTATATATCTATCTAGTTATCTATATATATATATATATATATATATATATAGATATATATATAGATATATATCTATATCTATCTATATATATATCTATATAGATATATATCTATCTATATATATATATATATATATATATATATATATATATATATAGATATATATATATATACATACATACACAGCATCTTAAAATCTTAAAAGTGAGTACACCCCTCACATTTTTGTAAATATTTTATTATATCTTTTCAAGTGACAACACTGAAGAAATGACACTTTGCTACAATGTAAAGTAGTGAGTGTACAGCTTGTATAACAGTGTAAATTTGCTGTCCCCCCAAAATAAAACTCAACACACAGTCATTAATGTCTAAACCGCTGGCAACAAAAGTGAGTACACCCTTAAGTGAAAATGTCCAAATTGGGCTCAACATGTCAATATTTTGTGTGGCCACCTTTATTTTCAAGCACTGCCTAAACCCTCTTGGGTATGGAATTCACCAGAGCTTCACAGGTTACAACTGGAGTCCTCTTCCACTCCTCCATGACATCACAGAGCTGGTGGATGTTAGAGACCTTGCGCTCCTCCACCTTCCGTTTCAGGATGCCCCACAGATGCTCAATAGGGTTTAGGTCTGGAGACATGCTTGGCCAGTCCATCACCTTTACCCTCAGCTTCTTTAGCAAGGCAGTGGTCGTCTTGGAGGTGTGTTTGGGGTCGTTATCATGTTGGAATACTGCCCTGCAGCCCAGTTTCCGAAGGGAGGGGATCATGCTCTGCTTCAGTATGTCACAGTACATGTTGGCATTTATGGTTCCCTCAATGAACTGTAGTTCCCCAGTGCCGGCAGCACTCATGCAGCCCCAGACCATGACACTCCCACCACCATGCTTGACTGTAGGCAAGACACACTTGTCTTTGTACTCCTCACCTGGTTGTCGCCACACACGCTTGACACCATGTGAACCAAATAGTTTATCTTGGTCTCATCAGACCAGAGGACATGGTTCCAGTAATCCATGTTCTTAGTCTGCTTGTCTTCAGAAAACTGCAGGCTTTCTTGTGTATCATCTTTAGAAGAGGCTTCCTTCTGGGATGACAGCCATGCAGACCAATTTGATGCAGTGTGCAGCGTATGGTCTGAGCACTGACAGGCTGACCCCCCACCCCTTCAACCTCCGCAGCAATGCTGGCAGCACTCATACGTCTATTTCTCAAAGACAACCTCTGGATATGACGCTGAGCATGTGCACTCAACTTCTTTGGTCGACCATGGCGAGGCCTGTTCTGAGTGGAACCGGTCCTGTTAAACCTGTATGGTCTTGGCCACCGTGCTGCAGCTCAGTTTCAGGGTCTTGGCAATCTTCTTATAGCCTAGGCCATCTTTATGTAGAGCAACAATTCTTTTTTTCAGATCCTCAGAGTTCTTGGCCATGAGGTGCCATGTTGAAGTTCTTGTGACCAGTATGAGAGAGTGAGAGCGATAAAACCAAATTTAACACACCTGCTCCCCATTCACACCCGAGACCCTGTAACACCAACGAGTTACTTGACATCGGGGAGGGAAAATGGCTAATTGGGCCCAATTCGGCCATTTTCACTTAGGGGTGTACTCACTTTTGTTGCCAGCGGTTTAGACATTAATGGCTGTGTGTGGAGATATTTTGAGGGGACAGCAAATTTACACTGTTATACAAGCTGTACACTCACTACTTTACATTGTAGCAAAGTGTAATTTCTTCAGTGTTGTCACATGAAAAGATATAACAAAATATTTACAAAAATGTGAGTGGTGTACTCACTTTTGATACTGTATATATATATATATATTTCTACAGTCAAATGTGTTATAATTGGTATAAAACTACTGTATTTGTAGAAATCTCCATCTTTTCCACAACAATCTATAACCTTTTTTTTTTTTTTTTTTTATTTTTTTTTTTTTTATTCATCTTCATCATATACACTGCACTGACTTGCTCCATCATGGCAAAATAATGTCAATAGCATGCGGGTCAGATTGGAGAGGAATACTTTTACTGCTTACTATGTAATGATAGAAAAATCATCCATTATGTAACGCTTCTCAAAATGTATCCTCGTCAAATGTAATCTTCCAGCATTGCTCATTGAGCTGTCACAGGGGACAACAGCCAAGATAATAGCAGTTAAGAGCCAGCAGGGGAAGGCAAAAGGATTAAGATGGTGATTGCGCATTACCTATCATGACACAGAAATAAAGAGTGTACGAGGACACATTAATATTTGCATTTAAATAGTTTGTTCAAAAAAGTTTAGACACGAAAAAAAAAAAACACTGAGTCCGACCATAAGAGCATTATTGCAAAACAAAGGTGACATGCTAGAACACCTGCTGTATACACAAAATCAAATTGCATTGACAGTTTAATGATGTGTCTGCTTAAACCACACACATCATTAATGCACACAGTATGATCTCTTTATTTCAATCATCAAAGCATTGGGGTTGATTTACTAAAGGCAAATAGACTGTGCACAATGCAAAGTGCAGTTGTTTCAGAGCTTAGTAAATGAGCAGCAGCTCTGCTGATTTCCATCATCCAATCATGTGCATGCAAAAATGCTGTTTTTTTCCAATTTTTCTTGCATGTGATTGGGTATTCTTTGCAAAGTAAAGCCTTACCTCATTTACTAAGCTCTGGAGCAACTGCACTTTATAAAGCGCACAGTCTATTTGCCTTTAGTAAATCAACCCCACTTTGTTTAAATTGACTCGGGTAAACCTACACAATGGCTAGACACAGATAGCTCCAATTTTATTCTTGGCATTTCTTTTATTTAACTAGTATAATTAAACTGTATATAAACATAATCAATTGTCCATGAAAAACAGAATAATGGCCAAATCCAAATATATTCTCTGTGAATGAAGGAAAAGGATTTTACGTGACATTAACTTTACCACTAATTTACCTACTTAAAGTAGTTCTAAAGGCTGAAGTTTTTTACCACCTCCATGCATTCTATGCATGAAGGTAAAAAAAACTTCTTCTGTACCCAATGTACCCTGTCAATCAAACTCTGTGACGAGGGAGTGGGGTCGTGCCCCACTGACTGTGTCTATGGACACGGGCAGCGGGGCTCAAGAGCGAGCGCGCACGTGTGCCCCCTTAGGAAGCAGCTTCCTATGGGGTCACTGGATGAGGAGGAGGAGCCAGGAACATCAGCGGGGGACCCAAAAAGAAAAAGGATCAGGGCTGCTCTGTGCAAAACCATTACACAGAGCAGGTAAGTATGACATGTTTGTTGTTTTTGTAAAAATAAATAAATAAAAGGGAGAAACAAAATTACCTTTAGAAACACTTTAAGAAATGTTTCCACAGACTTTTTTTAAGGGCGTACAAGGCTCTTATTTGGGACAATGTTGTAATAAATACCCTGCTCATATGCATTATTACTGGCTATCAAAATAAAAAATAAATAAATATATATATATATATATATATATATATATATATATATACACATACACACACACACCATACAAGGGGTCTTCAACAAGTTTCCATACTTTTCCCTGTTTAATAGAGTTAAAAAAACATGTGGAATCTTTTTAAAGAGATAAATATATATATATATCAGGGTGGATTTGATTAAAATCAAGTCGATTTAAATCCTGATTTAAATCACTAGTAAAAAGGCTTAATTTAAATCCTAACTTTTAAAGAGCAACTGTCATCTCTGTCCCGCGGTGGCTCCTCCTCTGACCCGCTGTAGACTCGCCGACAGTCCCATTCACTTTAATGGGACGGCTGGTAATGCGGCAGTGACGCAACAAGGTGAGGGACGTGGCGGTAGCAGGTGAGTGGATGCCCGCTAACAGGTGCTGCCATGATGGGTCTGAAATGACAGGTGCTCTTTAAATATAAGGACTTATTCTTGCTGGTAGTTAGAATCTTTAATATTTGCAAACAAATTGAAGGTTTCCCATTTAGAATAATAAGCTGTCAGGTTAGTAAAACAGCGATATCAGAACCGATTCAATCATACAGTTTGTAGTGTACATAGATTTGCAAAATAATGGGATAAAGGAATATTCCTGAACTTTGTTTTATCTCATGGTTACTGTGACATTGTGTGAATGCATCAATACAGTGCATGTTATCTCAGCTCGCAGAGCTTGGATTCATTGAATGAGTTTACCAAAGATGTAAATATTGCAAAATATACAGCCTCATGCTACATAACTATTTCATTTCATGCTGCATAAACTAAATTATTAATGTATCTTAAATAGAAAACTATCTTTAGATAGATTTTTAATCCAAAAGCATTTTATTAAAATAAATTTGATAAAAATCAAAAAAAATGATTTAAATAAAAAAAATTAAAAAAAATCTGTTTTTTTTTTTTTTAAATCATTGATTTATATCTACCCTGATATATATATAAACGCACATGAACTTTAATGGCATCCCAGTCTTAGTTCATAGGGTTCAATATTAAGCTGGCCCACCTTTTGCAGCTATTAACAGCTTCAACTCTTCTGCGAAGGCTGTCCACAAGGTTTAGGAGTGTGTCTATGGGAATGTTTGACCATTCTTCTAGAAGCGCAATTGTGAGGTCAGGCACTGATGTTGGATGAGAAGGCCTGGCTTGCAGTCTCTGCTCTAATTCATACCAAAGGTGTTCTATCGGGTTGAGGTCAGGACTCTGTGCAGGCCAGTCAAGTTTCTCCACCCCAAACTCACTCATCCATGTCTTTATGGACCTTGATTTGTGCACTGGTCCAAATAATTTCATGGAGGGGGGGACTATGGTGTGGGGTTGTATTTCAGGGGTTGGGATTGGCTCCTTAGTTCCAGTGAAGGGAACTCTTAAGGTGTCAGCATACCAAGACATTTTTGACAATTTTATGTGCCTAACTTTGTGGGAACAGTTTGGGGATGACCCCTTCCTGTTGATACATGACTTCACACCAGTGCACAAAACAAGGTCCATAAAGACATGGAGCGAGTTTGGAAGAACGGTCAAACCATCCTATAGCCACTCCTAAACTTTGTGGACAGCCTTCCCACAAAAGTTGAAGCTGTTATAGCTGCAAAGGGTGGGCCAACTCAATATTGAACACTACGGACTAAGACTGGGAAGCCATTAAAGTTCATGTGCGTATAAAGGCAGGTGTCACAATACTTTTGGTAATATAGTGTGTATATATATATATATATATATATATATATATATATATATATATATACACACACATATACATATACAGTGTCACCTCGGATTGCGAGTAACGCGGTTAACGAGCGTTTCGCAATACGAGCACTGTATTTTTAAAAATCGTAACTCGGTTTGCGAGTGTTGTCTCGGTTTGCGGTGTGCAGTACCACTTTTGGCCTGAGGTGGGCGGCGCCGGAGCCAAGCAGAGCCGAACGTCCCGTTCCGAAATGCACGGAAGGGCCCGAGTACAGCACGGCTGACCTAGGCAAATCTCAGGTAGGAAGTCTTTGCGAGGTTTGCCGAGGTCAGCCGAAGTGTCCTCGGGGCTTTTCGGCCATTTCCGAGGCTCTCCGGCGCCCCCCCCCGCCCTCTGGCCGCATGTGGTATTGCATCCCATTGAAGTCAATGCAGAACGAATTATATAATATATTATATATATATATTAGAACCTGGGATTACGAGCATAAGCCGTTCCAGGAGTATGCTCGTAATCCAAAAACACCGCTTTGGCCTGAATCGTGCTCGTGTTGCGAGACAACACCGAGTTACGATTTTTAAAAATACAGTGCTCATATTGCGAAACGCTCGTTAACCGCATTACTCGTAATCTGAGGTTCCACTATATATATATATATATATATATATATATAATATTTATTCATGCTAATTTAAAAAAAATGCATTTCTTTATGCTCAGAGAAGGCAATAAACTGACACTTGGAACAATAACGGTTTGTTATAGCTAACACAGTGAACATATCATGGACCATGAAGGTCTAAAACGACGCTAATTGGCTCCCTTTGGCTTGCAGAGACCAAAAGCTGTCAGTTACAGAGCTAAAAGTGAGCAGAGCTGTGCGCTCCAAGCTGTGAAAGGAAATTTAGATGAACGTTCTCTGAGCATCATGATAAGAAATATTACTGTACACACTGCGGTCACCTACGCTGGGAAAAAAATGTAGGCTGCAGTTATTGATCTCCTTCTGCAAATATTGGCTGCCCGGCTGTCATGCTGACCCGCTGACCTCAAACAAGTGCGTATATCATATGTTATGTGCACATTCATTGACAATCAAAGTAACATCCCACCTTAAGAATCCCCTTGTCTATACAGAATGTTTTCTGGCTGAAAATATTATATTATATTATATATTATACCCTTTATTATACAGGCAAAAGCCATCACCTAGCTAGCTGTGCCTAAAGGTAAGCTGCCCATACATTAGTCATATTTTTTCATTCAACCAGCGGGTTGAATGAAAAAACTGACCATATTCCCCATCCACACATTTGATGGAGGAAACCTCCCTGCTGTGACATTGTATTCTGACAGCAGAGAGACTTCCCCGCCATCAGAATACTCTAATCAGTCCTGCAGGCTATAGCCTGCAGCACTGATCAGGTGAAAAAAAATCCAACAGGGTGGTTGAAAAGACGTTGATCGAGTAGATTACATCAAATCAAAGTCCCTCTGCTCCCCCCCGTGCCTAGAGCACATGGCCTGTGTTTACATAAGACATTAACCACTTGCCGACTGGACAGTAGTAATTTTAGTGTTGGCTGGCAGCTCCCCAGAGCATCGCGACGTAACCTTACGTTTGTGCTGAACTTCCGGTTTGACAGGTGCATGCGCCCCCTGCCTCTCGTGCTGGACATTGCACAAGTTTGTCAGCAGGCTCACAGCCAATTTTGGCTGTGAACCTGCTGATTGCTGTGGCCCATCACAGCACAGTTCTATGTGTGTTAGTAAACACAACACAAATTTGGCTGGTTTTGTTTTTCTCCCCGATTTCACTTACCGTTAAGAGATGAAATCAAGGAGGAAAGCCAGCCAGTCTAAGTGAGTTAAATCAGCACACAAACACTTGTTAGGCACACAGTTAACCCTTTGACTGCCCTCCTGATCACCCCTGTCTCCCAGCCAGTGTCATTAGTACAGTGTCCGTGTACAGTATTATCACTGATCACTGTATTAGAGTCACTAGTGACATCAGCTAGTGTCAGAGTCAGTTAGCGTTCCTCCCAGACAGTGTCAGCGCCAGACCCGGATTGCCCGCCACACTATCACAGTCCCACTACAAGACGCTGATCACCGCCATTACTAGTATAGTCTCTGTATGAATCAGTATCCTGGTAACAGTCAGAACTATACTAGTGTCCCCAATAATATAGTGTCCCCAAAAACTCACTTATAGCACTTGCGACATAAAGCAGAATACATTTTGGCACAAATTTATGAAGACATTTTCATTTATAATATAAATAAAAATATAAATAAAAATGCAGTGGTGATCAAATACCCTCACATACACCCAATGAAGTGAACGGCCTCAGATAATACACAGGGATGAAACAAATCTCCCTACATAAGTTATACATGTATATCTGCTGTTTTCAGCTTTATATATTCTTTAGAAAGTTCAGATCATGTTAGGTGATTTTATCTTTCTGTTCAGCACTGCAGTGAAGCCTGGCCATACAGCCAAGACAGCTGATTGGAGGAAAGGCACACACCCCTTCTCCTCATAGGTAGAGACTTTCAACTGTTTGAATAGTTCAGCTTTCCACTAATCTATTTAGAGCATCCTCCCCAACACAAAACTCAGGCTGCTTTTATCTCAGTTGACAGAGAACTTATCAGAAGTTATCGGCTGATAACAGAAGAACAGAGCAGCAGAAAGCCATGAGACATAGTGCAAAGAGAGATAAGAAACCACAGCAGATATATGTGCCCAGCACAAATTTCATGAATCCATTTTAACCACCTGCAGACCAGCTCACACAGATACAGTGCCTTGCAAAAGTATTCGGCCCCCTTGAACTTTTCAACCTTTTGCCACATTTCAGGCTTCAAACATAAAGATATAAAATTTTAATTTTTTGTGAAGAATCACCAACAAGTGGGACACAATTGTGAAGTGGAACGAAATCTATTGGATATTTTAAACTTTTTTAGCAAATAAAAAACTGGAAAGTGGTGCGTGCAAAATTATTCGGCCCCCTTTACTTTCAGTGCAGCAAACTCACTCCAGAAGTTCAGCGAGGATCTCTGAATGATCCAATGTTGTCCTAAATGACTGATGGTGATAAATAGAATCCACCTGTGTGTAATCAAGTCTCTGTATAAATGCACCTGCTCTGTGATAGTCTCAGGGTTCTGTTGAAAGCGCAGAGAGCATCATGAAGACCAAGGAACACACCAGGCAGGTCCGTAATACTGTTGTGGAGAAGTTTAAAGCCGGATTTGGATACAAAAAGATTTCCCAAGCTTTAAACATCCCAAGGAGCACTGTGCAAGCGATCATTTTGAAATGGAAGGAGTATCAGACCACTGCAAATCTACCAAGACCTGGCTGTCCCTCTAAACTTTCAGCTCAGACAAGGAGAAGACTGATCAGCGATGCAGCCAAGAGGCCCATGATCACTCTGGATGAACTGCAGAGAACTACAGCTGAGGTGGGAGAGTCTGTCCATAGGACAACAATCAGTCGTACACTGCACAAATCTGGCCTTTATGGAAGAGTGGCAAGAAGAAAGCCATTTCTCAAAGATATCCATAAAAAGTCTCGTCTAAAGTTTGCCACAAGCCACCTGGGAGACACAGCAAACATGTGGAAGAAGGTGCTCTGGTCCGATGAAACCAAAATCGAACTTTTTGGCCACAATGCAAAACGATATGTTTGGCGTAAAAGCAACACAGCTCATCACCCTCAACGCACCATCCCCGCTGTCAAACATGGTGGTGGCAGCATCATGGTTTGGGCCTGCTTTTCTTCAGCAGGGACAGGGAAGATGGTTAAAATTGAGGGGAAGATGGATGCAGCCAAATACAGGACCATTCTGGATGAAAACCTGTTGGAGTCTGCAAAAGACCTGAAACTGGGACGGAGATTTATCTTCCAACAAGACAATGATCCCAAACGTACAGCAAAATCTACAAAGGAATGGTTCACAAATAAACGTATTCAGGTGTTAGAATGGCCAAGTCAAAGTCCAGACCTGAATCCAATCGAGAATCTGTGGAAAGAGCTGAAAACTGCTGTTCACAAACGCTCTCCATCCAACCTCACTGAGCTCGAGCTGTTTTGCAAGGAAGAATGGGCAAGAATTTCAGTCTCTCGATGTGCAAAACTGATAGAGACATACCCCAAGCGACTTGCAGCTGTAATCGCAGCAAAAGGTGGCTCTACAAAGTATTAACGCAAGGGGGCCGAATAATTTTGCACGCCCCGCTTTTCATTTTTTTATTAGTTAAAAAAGTTTCAACAATCCAATAGATTTCGTTCCACTTCACAATTGTGTCCCACTTGTTGGTGATTCTTCACAAAAAATAAAAATTTTATATCTTTATGTTTGAAGCCTGAAATGTGGCAAAAGGTTGAAAAGTTCAAGGGGGCCGAATACTTTCGCAAGGCACTGTATACTGCGGCAGGTTGGCTCTTCTGCGTGAACCGACGTACCTGTACGTCGGATCGTGTAGGGAGGATAGCGGGCACACGCGCGCGCCGCACCGCGGGAGCATGCATGCAGGTCCAGCAGACTTGATGTCTTCTGGCAACCTGCAATCGCAGTGAGGAGAGGCAGAACGGGGAACTGCCTATGTAAACAAGGCGATTCCCCATTTTGCCAGATGACATGACAGAGATCTACTGTTCCCGGTGATCGGGAACAGTGATCTCTGTCATGTTCCAGTAAGCCCATCCCCCCCTACAGTTATAACACGCTGAGGGTATACACCTAACCCCTTGATCGCCCCCTAGTGTTAACCCCTACCCTGCCAGTGACATATTTACATCGAACAGTGCATTTTTATATCACTGATCAATGTAATAATGTCACTGGTCCTCAAAAAGTGTCATTTGGGGTCAGATTTGTCCGCAGTCCCACTAAAAATCGCAGATCGCCGCCATTACCAGTAAAAACAATTAAAAAATATAAAAAGTCCCTAAATCTATCCCGTAGTTTGCAGAATCGATAACTTTTGCGCAAACCAATCAATATACACCTATTGCGTTTTTGTTTACCAAAAATATGTAGAAAAATATATATCCGCCTAAACTGAAGAATAAATTTGTTTTTTTATATTTTTTTTTTGGAATATGTATTATACCAGAAAGTAAAAAGGAAATGTTTTGTTTTTTTAATTGTTGGTCTTTTTTTGTTTATAGTGCAAAAAAATAAAAACTGCAGAGGTGATCGAATACCAAAGGAAAGCTCTATTTGTGGGGAAAAAAGGACGTCAATTTTGTTTGGGTACCGCGTTGCAGAACCACGCCATTGTCAGTGCCGTATCGCAAAAAATGGCCTGGTCATACAGGGGGCAAATCCTTCCTGGGCTGAAGTGGCTAAAGTACCCATACATATTACATTCTGATTTAGCGATCTCCTTTACCAATAACAGTATATACCGATCTTATTCTGCCCAGCCTCTCATTTTTATTGATGCCATATAATTAAGCCCCTACATTCGCACCTAAACACACAGGTGATTGCGCAGGAGGCTACACTGAAAAGAATCATGTGACCAGAAGCTGCAATTCTGTACAAAATCAAAAGGATTCAAGAGACTTTAGCCCCGCTCAGGCGCATAGTGAAAAGCTCATGAAAACAGCGGCAAGGTGTTGCATAAACTGAGGTAAACTGAATTTGAGATGTTGCAACAATGTTTTCTTTGAATCAGAGTCATAGTCAGAAAAAAATGTGAATCTGTAGTCTTCATTCATCAAATACATATTTGTTTCTGTGCACTATTTTTATTCCTATAGGGATCCTTTACTCTGTTGCTAGGTCCCAAGCATATTACGATATCTCTAAGCAATATTCTACCCACCCTACACCGTAAATACAGTATATTGTCATTTCCTTAGCAGGAGCAACAGATGGCATACAAAATGTATGTTTTAATAAATGCACAAGAAGCCATTTAATCTTTTAATCTTTAGCCATCAAGAACGATTTCTCACCAGCCTAGCCAAAAGTAAACCATTCCTGAACCACAATAGTGCATAGGTGGCCCCACACTCATAATGACTTTGACCAGGAACCTGAGGAACATCTGGATTCTATTACTCTGCTGGGGAGACCTTTGATGATCTGCTGGGGAGACCTCTGATGATCTGCTGGGGAGGCCTTTGATGATCTGCTGGGGAGGCCTTTGATGATCTGCTGGGGAGGCCTTTGATGATCTGCTGGGGAGACCTTTGATGATCTGCTGGGGAGGCCTTTGATGATCTGCTGAGGAGACCTTTGATGATCTGCTGGGGAGGCCTTTGATGATCTGCTGGGGAGACCTCTGATGATCTGCTGGGGAGGCCTTTGATGATCGGCTGGGGAGACCTTTGATGATCTGCTGGGGAGACCTTTGATGATCTGCTGGGGAGACCTGGGGAGATTGTTGGGGAGCATAAGATGTCTTTGCATTCCAATCAACAATGTGGAAACCTCTAGTCCACTTCAGTAACACCATCAATGGCTAAGTAACTGTTGTAGGAGTATTGTGAAAGCTCTGCAACTGTCTTTTTAAAGTGGACCTTGCACTAAAATTAAAAATCTGCTTATGGCATTAGGATCCAATTTGCAAAATGCTGCAAAAAATTAAGAACAAAACATACAGGGGAAAAAAATGAATATAAGTACCTTATTGCCGTTTCCGGGGCACCTAGGCAAAGGGTGACATCGGCATATTTTTGGCAATATCTTTCGCTAATTGCAAGAAGCCTAGATCTTGCTAGAAGATGCTATTGTACTGTGCCTGTGCTGCAGAATAATCTCATTTAAGGTCCATTCACACTCGGAACTGCATGTGAATAGCACAGGAAAGCGCTGTCTGTTCCTCTGCGATTCACACGCAGTTGTGTGCAGTGCAATTTCAGTCCAGTCATTGTGAATGGGCTGAAACTGCACCACACCGCACCGAAAGCAGTGCATGCACTACCTTCGGAAACACACTGCAACCGGTACAAAACTACCATGCATCAGGTCTTTAACCTGCTTTTGGGGTGTCGTTAACTTTGCATCGATACCTACTGCAAATCGCAAGAGCTGTGCAATTTGAATGCAGTGCAGGAAACCAGCACAGAATGCAGGTTTCCTAAGTGTCATTCTAGTGAGAATGAGATATTTCCTGAAGGATTTCTCCCCCAAAAGTGTTTTCTTTTAAGGGGCATTACCCAAGGAGGGGGGCTTTCACCAATCAGACTGGCCTTGTATGGAGTGCAAGGTCTGATTTAAGAAAACAGCGTAATGAAGGCCCCTTGAGCTCTATAGGGATAGGAAGCCTTGATGTCAGTGGCAGATATTCAGTTCCCCCTTAGTGTCAGTTAGTGGCAGATTATCCGCCGCACAGTCCAACTATAAGTCACTGATCACCACCCATTAGTATTATCGAAAAAAAACATGTTTTTACAGTATATATACCATCATTTGTAGACTTAAGTTTTTTTATTGGACATGTTTTATAGCAAAAAGTATGAAAAATTGTTTGTTTGTTTTTTATATTTCGGTTATAGCACAAAAAATAAAAAAACCCAGTAGTGATCAAATACCACCAAAAGAAAGCTCTAAGGCTCGATTCACACCTATGCATGTTGCTTTTGAGCGTTTCTGCAGTGCTTTTTGCGTTGCTTGCCGCGTTTTTGAACATGCGTTTTTGCAAGGGTTTTTTTACAGTTTTTTTTTTATACTGTATACAGTGTAAGAAAAAAGAAAGAATAAAAACGCAAAACGCGTCAAAAACGCGGTACTTGCGTTTTTTTTTTATGCGGATCCATTGAATTCTATTACATGCAAAACGCTGCATTTTGCATGAAAAAAAGTCCCCGACCCTTTCCAAAAACGCAGAGGCACAAAAATGCATTGATGTGAACATGTTCCATAGGAACCCATGTTAAAAAATTCCCATGCATTTCTGCAAAATGCAAAATGCATCAAAAAACGCATTAGTGTGAATGGAGGTGTGTAAAAAAATATATACATTTAATTTGGGTATAGTGTTGCATGACCACGCAATTACTGGTTAAAGTAGCACAGTGCTGAATAGCAAAAAAAAGCCCTGGTCATGAAAGGGGTAACATTTTCCGTAGCTTAAAGTGGTTGTAAACCCTCCCTAGTGACTTTTAACTTTTAACCAGTAGCTCCCGCTTGCACACAGGAACACATACAGAAATAAATGCTGTATAATATGAAATACACTATAATCCTTATTTATAATAGCCAATACATATATTTCTCCTTGCTAATGTTTGAGCATCCTCATTGATTCTTCACAAAACATTTCCAAGACAACACTGGATAAAGGGCAATGGTCAACTGCAAACTATTTTGTTAGAGATTAGAAAAAGGAAGAACAACCAAGCATTAGAACAATTACTGTATACAATATTATAGAAGGCCATTAGTCATATGCAAGTGTATACTGTATACTGTATATATGTTAATCTAAAAAGAACATTTTAAATTGTAACTGAGGCTTCATGGCAGGCCTGATCTATACTAGAATGCAGTTATTTCATTCTAAAGGAAGTATTTTAATATTTATCCTTAACCATTCTCAAATCAGATCTCTGAAGATGAAACTTATCTTATCAGAGATGTAAATTCTAGGGTAGTGGTTCCCAGACCTATGCCTCCTTGAAGGTCAAGAAAAGCTTCCAGCTTTAAGAAAGCACCTCTGGAGACTGTCTGTAGCGCTAATTTTTTTCCTGATATCATTTTAATGCTAATTTGTGGGTGGCAGTGACATCATTGACCTGGGTAATTTCTGATACAGCCCCTGGAAGACGTGATGATGTCACGAAACGCATAGGGCGGATCTAGATGACGCGCTGACGTCACCTCCAAGCTGTGCTGTACTCCAGCAGGACAGGTTTGTCCGTGTTCATTTGGCCAAGAACCGGACTTAAGGCTATCTATTCTCTGGATCTTTGTAAGTGTCCATTTTATGTATACAAAATTAAATAAATCCCTATGGTTTTACGCTATGTGAGTTCCCTTTTTCGTTTTATGGTGCATCTCTGCTACGAGCTTTGCTGTTGTTATTGACGGTGTGATGACCCCTAGCGGATGCTGATAGAAGTTCCCACAGCCAGTTTTAAAGTGTACCTGCTAGCTATGATCCTCTGTAGTGGGGGATCGTGGCCATCCGGTAAGAAGTGACCCCTTCTATTCCTGGTGGTGGATCTTCTCTGGTTCTCACGGATGAATTATTACTTATCACTTGGACTTTTTTCTTTTTAATATTTATGGGTGATCCGTAGTCACTTTTTATTTTATTTTCAGTTGATGTGACACCATTGTGGGTTATATGCAGTTGTCATGTGCATTTATCCTCTTTTCACATATATTGTATGTATTTTGCATTTATTTCATGTATGCAAGATTGCACATCTATTTAGCGCGATTCCCTTTTTTTTCCATCTAATACAGCATACCCTGGGAAGACATCTGTGGTGGGGAAGCAATGAAGCAGCATGGATGAGTAAGTGTTCCCTGCTAATAGGGTGGACTATCAGAGAGGCTGTCACTTTGCCCTGAATCAAGCTCTGTAAAGAGGATAGAAGTGATGGAAACCTGTATATAGCACAGTGGCTAAGTGGTTAGCACTAGGGTTATCGGTTTAAATCCCAACCACGACACTACCTGCATGGAGTTTGCATGTTCTCCCTGTGCCTGCGTGGGTTTCTTCCTGATACTCCCATTTCCTCCCACACTCCAAAGACATGCTGGCAGGTTAACTGGCTCCTTTCCAAATTGGCCCTAGTGTGTGTATGTATGAATAATGCCCTGTATAAACTGTCGGACTTTCCGACGGAATATGTTCGATCGGAGCTTGTTGTTGGAAATTCCGACCGTGTGTGGGCTCCATCGGACTTTTTCCATTGGAATTTCCGACACACAAAGTTTGAGAACAGGCTATAAAATTTTCTGACAACAAAATCCATTTGCGTAAATTCTGACCATGTGTGGACAATTCCGATGCACAAAGTGCCACGCATGCTCAGAATAAATTAAGAGACGAAAGCTATTGGCTACTGCCCCGTGGATTTTTTCCGATGGATGTTGGCTCAAACTTGTTTTGCATACACACGGTCGCACAAAGTTGTCGGAAAATCCAATCGTTCCGAACGCGGTGACGTAAAACACGTACGTCGGGACTATAAACAGGGGAAACAGCCATTAGCTTTCGTCTCTTAATTTATTCTGAGCATGCGTGGCACTTTGTGCGTCGGATTTGTCTACACATGATCGGAATTTAAAGGATCGGATTTTGTTGTCAGAAAATGTTATATCCTGCTCTCAAACTTTGTGTGTCGGAATTTCCGACAGAAAAAGTCAGATGGAGCCTACACACGATCGGAATTTCCGACAACACAATCCGATCGCACTTTCTCTTTCTCGTGTGTACAGGGCATAAGACTAAAACTAAATTGAAATTTGACTTCAAAATTAACACTGGTCTGTAATGCATGTTCATACCTCAATACCTTAAAGTGGATGTAAACCCGAAATGTATTTTTTTTTTTTTTTAATGTCATACTGTAGAGTATAAGATTTTCTATCATTTGAGCCCAGTCTTGCCACACTGAGTTCATCCAGCTCTGAGCAATTCTCTTTTATTGTTCAGTGAGATAAAAGTTGACAAACAGAGAAAAACTTTGTCAAATCCTCCCCCTTGCTGTGAGTGACAGGTGATTTATATATCTCGTGCACTAGCCTAAGACACAGGCATTATTTTTTAATTCCCTCCCCCACTCCTTTCTTCAGCAGCTCTGCAAGGATTGGCTGTTCCACACCTCAGCATGATTTGGCATGCTGAAGTCATGTGGTTACTTTCCTGTCTTTTCACTGGATGCTAGAGATCATAGCAGAAGTTCAGTTAGAAATACACAGGAGAAAATGCATATTGACAAGGGGAGTGTAGAGGTGGGCGGGGAGTCTACTGACATCACGACTCCACCCACCGAGCTCCAGACAACAGACCCACCCACAGAATATGCCGTTTTTCGGCTCTCATAACAGACAGAGGGGAGACATTTGACAGGTAAAGATACATGCACGAGGCATGTATATCCTTATAGATAACCCCTATGGCAGTAGTTTAGAAAGGATGATATTGGGTTTACATCCACTTTAAATAATATATGAGATTTTTCACTCCAGCAGTATATAATGAGTTTGGAAATTGTAGAGAAATGTTCACTAATGCATTACAATTTGATTACACCCATTAGATTTTAGATGTCTAAAATGAGTTTTAGTCGACTAAAATGTGCTGGAGATTTAGTCGACTAAATACGACTAAAACTAAAACAATTGCAGAAGTCTAAAATGGGACTAAAACTAAAATGCCATTTTAGTCCTAAGACTTATGCCCCGTACACACGGTTGGATTTTCCGATGGAAAATGTGTGATAGGACCTTGTTGTCGGAAATTCCGACCGTGTGTAGGCTCCATCACACATTTTCCATCAGATTTTCCAACACACAAAGTTTGAGAGCAGGATACAAAATTTTCCGACAACAAAATCCGTTGTCGGAATTTCCGATCGTGTGTACACAAATCCGACACACAAAGTGCCACGCATGCTCAGAATAAATAAAGAGATGAAAGCTATTGGCCACTGCCCCGTTTATAGTTTTACGTCACCGCGTTCAGAACGATCGGATTTTCCGACAACTTTGTGTGACTGTGTGTATGCAAGACAAGTTTGAGCCAACATACGTCGGAAAAAATCCATGGATTTTGTTGTCGGAATGTCCGAACAAAGTTCGACCGTGTGTACGCCCTATTAGAGTCAGTGTGGTCAGGGCATAAGACTAAAACTAAATGGAAATTTGCTGCCAAAATTAACACTGCCAGACAGATGGTTGTCATAGAGTAAACAAAGACAAATTGAGTGTTAAATCCTTTATCAACTGGGGTAGTGGCAATTTTAATAATTTTTGAAGTACCAAAAGCACAGCTTTATAAAAAAAAAAAAAATCTGCATTGGTATTATAATTCAGTATGCCTAAATCACATTTCCATAACTCTGGTCAACAAGGCATTGTGGACCATATTTTGGTTTTGTCTGAAAATACGAGACTTCTTGAAAGAGGTCTTTTTTTAGGAAACATAATACCTTTTAATTCACCAACGCAGAAGATGATTAAACCATATTCTGACAGCTTCTCGCTATTTTGTTTCTCAGTATTTGAAAGATTTAATACTGCTAATAATAAATTCACTGTAGGCTTTAAAAGGATGGAATAAATGGCAGGTATATTACACACAGTAGAAAATTTCATCAAAACGTGGTCTCTGTAGAAAAATTATATAATGATCTTTCTCCATATCCTGAGATGTGTCTAATTGTCACTTGATATTTTGGAGTTGATTTACTTAAAGGCAAATCGTTTTTTTGCTAGCACATGAGAAGGGGATGGAAGTTAGCAGAGCTTCACTTTTTTCATAAACCACTTCAGCCCCGGAAGAATTTACCCCTTTCCTGACCAGGCCATTTTTTGCCATACAGCACTGCGTCGCTTTAACTGACAATTGCGCGGTCGCGTGACGCTGTACCCAAACAAAATGTATGTCCTTTTTTCCCCCACAAATAGAGCTTTCTTTTGGTGGTATTTGATCACCTCTGTGGTTTTTATTTTTTGAGCTATAAACAAAAAAAGACCGACAATTTTGAGAAAAAAACACAATATTTTTTACTTTTTGCTATAATAAATATCCCAAAATAAAAAAAACAAAAACAGTTTAGGCCGATATATATTCTTCTACACATTTTTGGTAAAAAAAAAATGGGCAATAAGCGTAAATAGATTGGTTTGTGCAAAAGTTATCGCATCCACAAAATAGGGGATAGATTTATGGCATTTTTATTATTTATATATTTTTTACTAGTAATGGCAGCGATCTGCTATTTTTATTGGGACTGCGACATTACGGCGGACAGATCGGACACTTTTTTGGGACCAGTGACATTTATAGAGGAAACCTCAGACATAAAATATGAACATAGAATATCCCTCTATAGTGTGTACTTGTCTCAATTAAGAGCACTAAGTGTCACTTTTGTCTGCTGCTTTGTTCCTCCGCTATCAGCATGAATCACTTTATACACGTTTTCCAGACACCAAGGGAAAAATGGTGACATGGGAGGGACCTCCAGCTGATTGACAGTCTCAGCTCTGTTCCTGTGTGCTGTGTCCCTTCCTTCCAATCAGCTCTCAGACCTCTCCTCACTGAGCTCTGCAGAGCACAACTTTAGCTCTCCGCCCCTTTTTCTGAACTCCCAGACAAGATTTAAAATTCAGCATTTTGAACAGATGTACAGAAGAAAGAGCTGCAGATAAACAAGTACAACGTATGTAGGACATCTCTGTATATCACCTAAGGCCAGTACCTTCAATGGGTATATGTAAGGTTTACAACCACTTTAAGCCAAGAAAAATTTCCCTTGCTTGCTTAGGGGGCACATGTGCAGGGTCGCTTCCGAGCTGGGCTGTGTACGTCCAAAGATGTTTTAACTTTAGAACTACCTTAAAGTGCTTGTAAAGTCACATAGTGACTTTACTGGTATCCTGTCTGGATTACGCAGCCATTAACTACAATGTATGTGTTTTTTTTAAATGAAAAGGCTAAATACCTTTTCTCACACTGCGGCTGTGCGGTCACATGATCCCCCTCGGCTCTTCTTCCTCTATCTATGGAGAGAAGTGGGAGGGGCTGATATTCCCCTGTGACATCAGCCGGCTAGCCGAAGGAAGTCATGTGACCACACAGCGGCGGAGTGGGAAAAGGTATTTAGCCACACACACTGTAGATAATGCCAGAATAATCCAGAGGGGATACATGTATTTTTGCTGAATAGCGGTGTGAGGGGCAGATGGGAGAGCTGCTCTCACGCTGATGGACAGGGAGGGTGGAGGAGAGGGGAGAGACTCACAGCAGAGAGCGCGCTGACGGAGGCACGTAACCTGACCACGGTTTCATGGATCAACAGCCATGATTAACGTGGTCAGCACAGACAGGTGGACACAGGAAGAGGCAGGATCAACTAGGTATATTACAACACAGGATGGGACAAATTACATGGCACAAGCACTGTGCTATAGAACATGCCTTAAAGGAACAAGATCTTTTTTTTTCTTTTTTGTTACAATCACTTTAAAAAAAATATATATTTTTAGGATTTAAAATATTATTCATGTAGTCCATGGAAAATCCAAATGTCTCTTTATTATTTTCATGAATGTTTCTGGAACCCCAAAGTGGCGATTCTAACTTCAAAAGGTAGAACTTTTGTACCCTCCACTTACTCCTCTAACAATATAAGCCTCTCTATCTGCTGCTGTGGCTTCAGCATTGCATTAATGGATATAGACTCTGAAGTCAAACGTTGCATATTTAATACCAGAAATCATGGGCACCCAGGGGGATGTCGGGGAGAAAGGGGGGTGGACGGGTACATACAGATGTTGTTGGGGTTATAATAGCATTATAATTTAAAATTAAAGGAATTGTAAACCCTCGTGTTTTTTCACCTTAATGCAGTGGTTCTCAACCTGGGGTCGGGACCCCCTTGGGGTTCGAATGATCATTTGCCAGGGGTCACTGAATCCTGGGCTGTTCCTGAAGCCCACACCACTCTTTTTGTGGCTGCCCAGCAGGGCTTTCCCCGGAGCCTGTGGCCACCCGGCTAGGCTGTTCCTGGAGCCCGCAGCCGCCCACTTAGCCTCTTTGCAGCCATCCACTCAGTTCACGGCATGGCTGGGGGCAGAGACTAGAGGTGAGCTGACTAGTGAGGACTGTGAAGTGGGAGGGGCTGGAGGAGACCCTATCTTCTGATTTTGGCATAGGTGTCACTGCTACGAGACACCACAAAGTCAGAGACACTGTGAATCTGGAGACACAGTGGATAGCACTTCCTGTAATTAGTTGCCATTAAAAGGCCCCACTACAGTTCTCAGATCAACAGATGACCTTGATCATGAGCACCTAAGTTGGCTGATCAGAACTCCCCGCCAGCACTGCCACTCCTCCCAACTCCCCGCCAGCACTGCTACTCCTCCCAACTCCCCGTCAGCACTGCTACTCCTCCCAACTCCCCGCCAGTACTGCTACTCCTCCCAACTCCCCGTCAGCACTGCTACTCCTCCCAACTCCCCGCCAGCACTGCCACTCCTCCCAACTCCCCGCCAGCACTGCCACTCCTCCCAACTCCCTGCCAGCATTGCTACTCCTCCCAACTCCCCGCCAGCACTGCTACTCCTCCCAACTCCCCACCAGCACTGCTACTCCTCCCAACTCCCCGCCAGCACTGCTACTCCTCCCAACTCCCCGCCAGCACTGCTACTCCTCCCATTCCCTCTACCCCCCAACCAAGGAGTAAGAAAAGGAATACAAATAGAGAATACATGGAAAGGAGAGGAAAAGAGGGGGAGGAACAAAGAAAAAGAGAGAAAGATTAAGAAAAAAAACAAGAAAGATGGCTAGAGAGGGGGATGGGAAAAAAAAACAAGAAATTAGGATAGAGAGAGATAAAAGGGAAAGAAAGGAGAACAAAGAGAGAGTGATACATCCTAAAATGTACCATAAGGGGTTGTAATACTGTACAAGTGGAAGGGACTCAGGGAGCGCTAAATGTCCATGGGTTAAGGGTGAAATTACTTGTCTTGCCTTGGGTGCTGACAACCCAGGCTACAAAAATAATTTTACTGTTAGGGGTCCCCACAACTTGGGAAATTTTATCAAGGGGTCACGGCACTAGAAATGTTGAGAACCACTGCCTTAATGCATCCTATGCTAGGACGCGCTGTGCATGTTTCCGGGGTTCTCGGCACTTGATTGGACAGATTGATAGCAGCGCAGCCATTGGCTCCCGCTGCTGTCAATCAAATCCAATGGAGCACCCCAGATAACGGCTCCTTAGCTGAAACATGTCGGGTGGACCCCTCACGATCGCCGCTATATGATATTTGAGCTTATTCTTGATCTTCAAAATGTGAGTTTGTTTTTTAATATTTTAATAAATTAGTGTTTTAAAACGTTATCACGCTATGTGAGTTTTCTTTGCTCCTCACATATGAAAAACACGTTTGGCTTATACTGGATTGTCCATGGGTGAGGAAGCCGTGCTGTTACCTTTGTCTCCATTTCATGCTGATGACATCTGACCAGACGTACCCCTCACAAACGTGGGTTATTAAGCCTTTCCGACTTGTCTGACGTATGCCATTTCAGGTCATATTGCTCCGGTAAGCCTCCTCTACTCCTGGTGATGGCCACGGCACTGATGTAAAACCTCTGCACACTTGTGGTCTTCTCATTTTCTACTTATCCGCTAGATCTGGTGAAATCATTCATCTGTGCATTTGGGAGTTTTTCCATCTCTGGCCACTTATTACCCCCATAGACTTTTTTTGTGACGTTCTCTCCACCAAAAGGAAAATGTTTTTTCACATAACTTTTTATGTACATAAAATGACTGTTATGTTCTATATTTTTGTTGTGTTTAGTTTATAGAACCAGCACGGGCACTTTATTACTAGTCACTGGTATATTTGCTAACAAGGTATTTTCACCGTTTTATATAAATTTTCTTGGTGGTCAACACCGTTTAATTGTATAACTATCTGATATTATTCATATTTTTGGTTATATACTTTCACTTTATATAAGCACTTATGTAATGTGATATACACGTTCATGGATGTGTAATATAGCGCTACACTTTTATTTTTTTAATCAAATCCAATGACACGGGCGACGGGGGGGGGGGCAAGCCTGGCATTTGTGTCTATGGCGCAAGGTAACCCCCTCGGGAGAGCACTATCTGATGTGAGGAGGAGCCGCGAGAGCCGCCGGGGGACCCCAAAAATCGAGGATCGGGGCCACAAAGCGAGCTGCACAGTGGAGGTAAGTATGACATGTTTGTTATTTTACAAAAAAACGATCCTTTACAATCACTTTAAATGTATCATCACAAGATGGTGTTGTGGATACAGATAGGTATGAGTGTGCCAACATCCTAGATATATTGCAAAATGTATTCAAAAGAAGGAAACATGGACTTTAGAGGCACATCTGCATCGTTGAAATAAAAAATTAACTTTTATTAATCTTTAAAAATTTTAATCTTTAAAATTCACACTATTGACATGACATGTTAAAAACAAAACATGGTGTTTGGTCTAAACGACGCTCACACCACCTAACACAATCAACTATTACCACAGTGGAACAGATCAATCAATAATGATTCAAAATGAGATGATGTCAAATGGAAGGAGCAGCTGGTTGGTGGTAGAGATGTAGTGAAGAAAACTCTACATGTTACGCGCCCTTAAGCGCTTCTTCAGGAGATTGCAGTCTAATATATACGTGAAAACAATAAAAATAATTAAAAAACAAAGACAGCCGAATAATGTATCAGAACTAAAAATGTAACAATCATTTAATAATAGTGTAGACAAAAACTAACATGTCAAGGTGTCTGCCCCTCACCCCTACCCCTCAAAAAAAACCTTGGGAAGCAACCAACCCAGATCAGCGGTTTCTCATGCCTTAAGCCAGTGGTTCTCAACTCTAGTCCTCAAGACCCACTAACAGGCCAGATTTTAAGTATTACCTTGTGGAGACTAGAATACTGCAATCACTAAGCAGCAAATGATATCACCTGTGATGTATTTCAGTTAACTTGCAAACCTGGCCTGTTAGTGGGTCCTGAGGACAGGGGTTGAGAACCACTGCCTTAGGCCCCTTTCACACGATTGGACCGATCAGGTCCGCCTGTCAGTTTTGACAGTGGACCTGAACGGGCGCTCCATGTTAGCCTATGGAGCGACGGATGTCAGCGGAGACATGTCCGCTGACATCCGACCCTGTCCGATCCGCTAAAAGCAGACGGATGGCCCTACGTCCAGATCCATCGCTGGCGGATCGGATTGGGTGAGATCTGATGAAAACGGACATGCTGTCCGTTTTCATCCGATCCCTCCATAGGCAGCAGCGGCGCCTGACAAGCCCCTCCCCGCTCTGTAAGCAGAGAGGGACCTATCATCTGCCGGCTCAGTGGAGATCAATGGACTGATCTCCCGCTGAGCCGGCGGACCGAGGCAGGCTCCGTGTGAATGAGGCCTTAAGCAATATAGAGCTCTAAAAGGAAGTGCACAAATATGTATGTGTCTATACGTATAGAAAAACAAGGCACAAGAGAAACACCCTATCTGTAAGAAACAGCCAAGGATGGTGTATAGAGTTCAAAAGGTGCTTACCGAAGGGTCCTTATAACTTGTGTGGGACGGGGGTAATAACCATATCCTCAACAGCCAAACTAGGGCACTTTGAACCAGGCACTAGTACCATACAGCGTCTACAAAATAGGGGATAGTTTTATGGCATTTTTATAATTTTTTTTTTTTTTTACTAGTAATGGCAGGACTGCGACATAATGGCGGACACATCAGACAATTTTGACACATTTTTGGGACCATTGGCATTTATACAGTGATCAGTGCTAAAAAAAAGCATTGATTACTGTAAAAATGTCACTGGCAGGGAAGGGGTTAACACTAGGGGGCGATCAAGGGGTTAAGTGTGTTCCCTAGTGTGTGTTCTAACTGAAGGGGGGAGGGGACTGTGTAGGGGAGATGACAGATCACTGTTCATACCCTTGGAGACACACACAGATCCCGGGCGATCGTGGGAGCCCGGTGGTGATTGTGACCGCCGGGCACTCGCACTGGCTCCAGGGGTGAGCAGCGGGCGCGCGAGCCCCTAGTGGCCACAGGGAGAAGCGACGTAACATAATGTTGTTTCGCCCAGCCGTGCCATTCTGCCGCAGTACAACTGTGGCGGCTGGTCGGCAAGTGCTTAACATGTCACGTCAATAGTGTGAATTTTAAAGATTAATAAAAGTTCATTTTGTATTTCAATGCTGCAGATGTGCCTCTAAAGTCCATGTTTCCTTCTTTTGAAAGTGTGGGGGTATTACTAGCATTATAGGTGTAAACAAAGGTGACAGACTATTTTTTGCAAAACCACTAGACAGCGAAATTAGATTGCTGGTTCTAATGATACAAGGACTAATGTGAATGACTTAAAGCTACACTTAATGTGTTAGAGCTCTAACAGGAAAAAAAAAAACCATATCAGCATTAAAGATAAATTAAAAATAGTCTTAAAAGCAAGGTACCAGTGACTACCCTAAGGGTATCCTGTATAGCACACTGGGAAAAATATGTTTTGCTGCCTAACAGACAGGAATACATGCTTACACAGAAGGTTCTTAAATACTGCCAGCTGTTCTACAATACAGACGCAATAAAAGTGGGACAATTAGACAATACGCTGCTTGCTGCCATTGCATAACAAGAACTACTACTAAAATCTTACTCCAGGACGAAGCTCTGTACTGGAGATAAAGTCTGATTAATTAACTTAAAAAAAAAAAATACAAAAATATCATGAATGGTATTAGACAGCATAATTTTTTTAGTTGCCAAAAACCTGGAAAATCTGAAACACATTATGAAATACTGCAAAAGCCGAAGGGTCAAAATTGCAGATCCACAGATATCAACAGCTAAGATTATATGCTAATGCCCAATAAAATCTCGACCCCAACATCTCCTGAGCTCCCCGTTTGGTCTTTAAGTCTCTGTTCACAACTCAGAGGTGCGTTGGAGCACGCGCATTCCCATTCATTGTGTTTAGGGCAAACCATTTATTTCAAGAATGAAAGTGGTTGTAAAGTCTCATGTATTAATTACTTTGATTCTCTCTGTTTTAGGTCCCTATTCCGTACAGTGTGTGCGTTTTCCTAAAATTATAATGCTAAAAACCTTCTTTGCAGAGTCCTGCTGTCCTGTCATGTGACCTCCCTCTGCTTCCCTTCCTGAGTAAGTGAGCACAGTGGGAGGAGCTGAGATTCCCTTCTATTGAATGCAATCTAGCAAGGGGAGGTCACATGTCTGCACAGCAGGGCTCTGGAAAGAAGGTATTTAGCATTAAAATTTTAGGAAAACACACACACTGTACTGAACAGGGAAACAGAAAAAAAAAAAAGTTTACCACTCTATACAAAACCATAAAAAAAATGCTTTGGCTTTAAATAAATTTTAATAATTTACTATTTTAAAAATGTTCTGGACTTCAAATTAAAGTTAAAAAAAGCTCATGACTTCAAAGCATCGCTGACATCGTATTTTTCAGCCAGCAATCAGTTGTTCAGTAAACGTGATGCTTTTTTTGATCACTGTTTTGGCAATAAGAAGGAACAGTGATAGCAATAGAGTAATGTCCCGTACACACGATTGGATTTTCCAACGGGAAATGTTGGATGTGAGCTTGTTGGCGGAAAGTCTGACCGTGTGTATGCTCCATCGCACATTTGTTGTCGGACTTTCCGCCAACAAATGTTGGCTAGCAGGTTCTCAAATTTTCCGCTAACAAATGTTTGTTGTCGGACTTTTTCGATCGTGTGTACACAAGTCCATCGCACAAAAGTCCACGTATGCTCGGAATCAAGTACGAGCCAGAAACGCTCCGTCTTGTAAAACTAGCGTTCATAATGGAGACATCATGTACGTCTTGTACGTCACTACGTTCGTAATTGTCGACCAACATTTGTGTGACCGTGTGTATGCAAGACAAGTTAGAGCAAACATCCTTCGAACAAAAACCCACAGTTTTTTTGTGGGAAAGTCCGATCGTATGTGCGTGGTATTAGATGAAAAGAAAAAATAAAAAAAGTGAAAAATAAATAAATAAAACTATAACAAAATAAATAGTGGTTGTAAACTTAAAAAAAAAAAAAAAAACAACCTGCAACCTGCATCGCATACTAGCTCATTATGAAATACTTACCTTAGATTGAAGCTGTTGCAGCAGTCCCTGCACACCGCTGTGACCGGCGACCTGTCTCCCGGAGTTATTTCCGGGTTCGCGGGCTCTGCGCTGTGATTGGCCGCAAGTGTGCTGGAGACGCTGGTCATGGCACAGCTCCTGAAGAAACGGCGCAAGCGAGCTGTTTCCTCAATGCGCATGTGCTGATGACATTGGCACATGCGGATACAGTGAATACCTCCTATATATCGATGCAAGTTTGGGAGATTTTCACGGTACCTACAGGTAAGCCTTACTATAAGCTTACCTGTAGGTAAAGCCTCGTACACACGATCAGATTTTCTGCAGACAAAACCTCAGACTTTTTTCCGAAGGTGTGTGCTTGGATTTTGTCTTGCATACACACGGCAAGGAATTGTTGGCCTTTATTTCTTGTAAAAAAAAAAAGGAATTGTTGGCCAACAAACACGAACGTAGTGACCTACTATGTGGTATTTCCGCTCTTTAGCGCCACCCTTTGGGCTCCTTCTGCTAGTTTCGTGTTAGTAGAAGTTTGGTGAGTGTTGATTTGCGCTTTTCATTTTGTGCTTTTCAGTTTGTTTCTGAACGGCCGCTCGTCAACCAGAATCAGAGATAATATTGTGGAATCCGAGGTAATGTGTTATTTATTATTGGCCTTGGAGTTATTGCTTTGACCCAAGTCCAGTCCAGGAACAGGAGGAGGAGGATTTCTTGGACCAAAAATTGGTTGCTTTATTAATCGTGACCAATTATGTCATATGTCATTGCTGCGGGAGCTCCAGGAGAATAATCCAGATGATTTTCGGGATTATCTCCGGATGACGGACCCCTGCTTTCACCAACTCTTGGCATTGTTGACCCCCTATATTAAGAAGCAGGACACATGCATGAGGCTTTTATTTTATTTCTTGGTAGAATAGTAATGATTTGATTTGTTATATTCTCTATATTTTTGGATGCATAGAATGCACTTTTTGGTTAAGTTCTATTGGCAGATAGCATGTCTAATTTTATTTGTTTTCTTTTTTTAATGCACAATAATAAAAAAAATGTGGCGAATAATACTTGGCTCTGTGTTTTACTTCAAATGACAGTTTAGGAGTAGGCAGTTACATTTAAAAAAAATACAATGTAAAATTGACAAGGGACACCAACATAGTTGTATCTTTGATCTTAAAAACTACGGGATAATGGTGTTGTGGTATAATAATATTATTCTTGATATCATTAAAAAAAAAAAGCCTTTAAAAATTCGTTTGCAATAACTCCATCAGTATCACCAGCAAAGCAGCTTCATCATTATCCCAATAAAGAGGAAGAGAATTGTGCGCTGCATTTGGAGATTTCATAATTTGCCACGTCACGAATGTTAATTCTCCATTACGAACGCTAGTTTACAAGACCGACCGCTTCTAGCTCATCCTTGCTTCCGAGCATGTGTGTTTGGACTTTGGACTTTTGTCCGACGGACTTGTGTACACACGCTTGGAAAATCCAACAGACATTTGTCTGCGGAAAATCTTAAAACCTGCCATCCAATATTTGTCCGCAGAAAATCCGACAATTGTCCAATGGAGCATACACATGGTCGGATTTTCCGCCAACAGCCTGTCATCACACATTTCCCAACAGAAAATCCGATTGTGTGTACGCAGCTTAAAAGTGGTGTAACTGGGTTTACGCATCCCTCCTTTTATGAAACTAAGCGCACGTAGGGCTCACAAGTGTATGTAAACAACGATTGCGTCACACAAGCTTCTGGGTGAGAGCAATAATTCTAGTGACTTAGTTCATGGTAAACGCTAAACATGTAATGGCTTTAAAAGCATCATTTATGAAAAATCTTAGGTTCTGTAGTTTTTACCATTTCACAGGCGTACACAGTTTTTTTATTCTTGACATGTTTGGTATCTATTTACTTGATGCTACCCCATCTTTTATTTTACAAAAAAGGTATTTTATTGTGCTTATGTGTGCTAAAATTCATTTTAGTGTATTTTTTGCTAAAAATGTGCATTTTGATAAACAGTTGCACAAATATGTAACACAAATAACTTCAACTTTTACCATTCTACGGGGCCTCTAGTTTCAGAAAATATGTAATTGTTTGGGGGTTATAAGTCATTTTCTACAAAAAAATGCAAGTTTTAACATGTATGTGAAAATTTGAAAAATTGCCTCGGATACAAAGTGGTTAAAGACAGGGCTGTTGCAAGGATCTTTGTCTATACATGCGAAGGTGCATTTTTCTGGCCCTCTTACCCTGACCTTGATCCTTACCCTAACACTAACCCTGACACTGACCTAGATCAAGCCTTGATCTAGCCATTTTCTTTTCGTTTTTTTTTTTTTTTAATTTTTACTATAAATATTTTTTTCTTGCACACTTTTCTTTGTTTACACCTTTCTCCCTTGGCAAGGAGAGACAGATGCAATGTATCTTTCTCTCCATTCAGAGGGAAAGACAAAACAAAACACATGGGCATGCTGCACAATGACTGATCACTGTGATAGCCAATCAGAGGCTATCACAGAGACCAGGTGATTGGGGAATGGAAGCCCTGGTTCTTGATCGTTAGTATGAGATCCGGCCTCACTGAGAACCTGATCACTGTGCTGGGAGTGCACTGCACTGTACAGGCAGTGGTGTATTTTGGTTTTGTGCTGCCCTAAAAAAAGTCCCCCCATCTAAATTTGTCCCACCCCAGCCATTACAAAATTGCGCACACACGTGCAACGGCGACAAACAACGTAAATTTTACTATCCATAGATGAAGCTTTAACAGCCTTTACAGGATACCACTTTAGATTTAAAGAGGAGGTCTGGTGCTGGAATTACCGCCCATGATCTGACGTTCGCTGTGATATCTCACATGTGGAACGATCGCTGCTTGCGTGCATGTGGGACCGACATGCGCATTCGCCTTTCATGCATACATGGGAGGGCGGGGGCACTTAAAAAAATTTTTTATTATTATTAATAATTTATTTTCTATGTTTTATTTTTTATTTTTACACTGTTGCTTTTAATTTTTTATATCACTTTTATTGGAGTCACAAGGAATGTAAGATTCCTTGTGACAGTAATAGGCAGTGACAGGTACTCTTTATGGAGGGATCTGGGATCTATAAGGCCCCAGATCCCACCTCTGCACTGAAAAAGCATTCAAAACACCAAGATCTGTGTTTTTGAATGCTTTCGATTTTTAAAAACTGGCGCCTGTGGTTCCCAAGTAAACCGGAAGTGATATCATATCATCGCTTCCGGTTTACTGTTACGAACAGCAGAACAAAGCTTATTCAGGCTTTTCTTGGCTGTCCCGCCAGCTGACAGACGCACCGGCTGGTGGCTTGGGTCTCCCAGTGGGATGCGAGAGCCCCGGATAGCCACGGAAGATGGTGGAAGTGGGGGGGGGGGGAGGTGTCCCCTACTGCTGCATATAATAGCAATCGAGCGGGTAGTAAGCCGCTCCGATTGCTATTACAAGAGAGCTGACCACAGGCTATATAAATCTATACCCGGGTGATGCCTGCATCATCCCGGTACAGACGTCGCACCCCATGAAAAATGCCACCCTAGGCGGATGCCTTGTTTGCCTCGTGGTAGATATACACCCCTGTGTACAGGCAGTGGGAAGGGGTTAAAAATCAAAATCAAGTGGCTGGAGAGAACCCCGCATTAATATCTGTTTAAATTTACCAACATAGCACTAAGTTCCCCCATAGCTGCACACATATATGCAATAAAAACTTCCCACTTAATGAGTCATTATTTCCACAAGTTAAAGGGTAAAGTCACAAGGTGCCCTTTCATCTAATAGACTGACATGGTATTTTTCTTGTAATATAATGTTAAACGGAAGGTTTTGTGAAAAGGCATAAATACATGACTAATTGCTGCCCTAACTACTCCGCAGTGTGAATTTTCAATGCTGTGATTCACAGGTGGTGATTTCCTATTCAAGATGCACAATGATATTTCAGTCGCGTAATATTTAGTAACCAAAAAAACAAATAGAAATCCTAAAATAATTAAAAACAGAGGAAGTGTTACAATGTTTATTCACACACTTGACATTTCGCTGTAAATCAGACTTTCTATGGGAGTGACCTAAAGTTTAATATGGATAAATATTAAAGTTTGTATAATGTCTGTCTGGTTTATTGACAGCATTTTTAACCAGATTTATATTTTTTATAAGTAGGGAAAAAATATGTCGCCTTAATCTTTGCTGTCTCTTCCACTGGGATATTTCCCTTCACTTCCTGTCCCAAAGATGAAATAAGAAGTTACAATAAATTTCCTTCTTAGATAGTTGGTGCTGGAACAGCTGCCCCCATTTGGAAGATTTACCCTCAACCCTTGTTTCTGGTGGCACATACATCATTTTGGATTATCATATGTTAAGGTGGGCTGTGTTAAACCCATTCATTTTCATGAAGCTAGGGGGCTTCATGATATGTGCTTGCTGCACATGTGACTGAGCCCTAAAAAGCAATGCAGTGTCAATCTTCTGACTGAGCTGTCATTATGAAATGTATGAATCAGAAAAGTGGCTGGACACAATTACATATCCTTAGTTAGATAAGTTCACATGGATTGTGTGTCCACCTATAAAGTATATGGCCCCTTTTACATGGGGCGCCTTCCGTTTTGATCAGCAGGCCATCTGCCCGCTGATCCCTGCTGATCAGAGCAGGGCGGGTGGATGACAGGTCCATGTCCGCTCCGTTTAGGCAGAGTGGACATGGACAGAGCCCACCCTGCTTTATGGGTGGCCAGGAGTAAACGGACTCCGCTGTCTGTTTACACCCAACTGCCCTCCGATCCAATCCGCCTAAATGGAGGACAGATCCCCTTCTGTTTTTATTTTAGGGCAGCCTTTCTCAACCTTTTCAACACAGAGGAACCCTTGAAATAGTTCTCCGGTCTCGAGGAACCCCAGCTAAAAATTAGAAATCTACAACTCATGATACATTAGTGTGATGGTCCATGAGAGGTCCTTACACTTGTGGTCATTGGGAAGAATTACCTCCTTACAGATAGCTAAAAAGATCAATGGTATCAGTGGGAACTTATCTGAGAGGCAGAAATTGCCCATTGCTGAAGGAACCCCTAATAACCTCTGGAGGAACCCTGGTTGAGAACCACTGTTTTAGGGGATCGGAGGGGTAGTAGACAGGTGTAAACGGACACAAGTTGGTTTACACTCGGCTGTCCATAGGGGTGAATGGACCGTCGTGTGAAAGACCTAAACCAATTAGAAAAAAACGAATCGTGTATTTCTTGCATGACATCCAGTAAGTCACACGCTCCTCCACACCCAGAAATAATACCTTATCTCTTCACTTCCAGCAGCTGATCAGAGCAGCAGGGGAACGAAGAAAAACCTATTATGTACTGCTGAGGAGAAGGGCACTAAGGTTCCATTGAGACCTTTCGGTCCAGAGCAGTGTGTTATCGCATGTGAATTTAGACAAATTTGTTAGTTCGTAAATATTCAAATATTTCGGAATATTTGGAAATTTGAAAATTCAGAAATTCAAAATTCAAAAATTCTAAATTCGATAATTCGAAAATGTAAGGTTCGAAAATCAAAAGAACAAAATTCCAAAAATAAGAACGAAAATCCGAAAATTCATAAACCCAAAAATTCTAAATCTGAAATAATAACTAACTAATAATATATTAACTATTACTAACTATTAAATTATAGGTATTGGAATTTCCTTTCAAATTTGTTTAATTCGTAAGTCCTGAATTATCTGTGATAACGAATGCCGTAAACGAATGGAACATAACAAATTAATAATAATAATTAACATTGATAATAATAATAATAATAATATTAATAAAAACGTATTATTATTATTATTATTATTTATTATTGTTTAGATGCGGCATTCGTTATTTCGGATAATTCGTAAACTTCAGATAAATTTGTATTCGTTACGCTCACTAAAGCCGTGTACACACGACCGGACTTTTCGACCAAACTGGTCTGGCGGAACTAATCCGTCGGACAATCCGACCGTGTGTGGGCTTCATCAGACCTTCAGCGGACCTTTTCAGTCGAAAATCAGACAGACTTTAGATTTAAACATGTTTCAAATCTTTCCGACGGATTCAAGTCCGGTCAAAAAATTTAGTTCGTCTGTATGCTAGTCCGACGGACGAAAACCGACGCTAGGGCAGCTATTGGCTACTGGCTATCAACTTCCTTATTTTAGTCCGGTCGTACGTCATCATGTACGAATCCGTCGAACTTTGGTGTGATCGTGTGTAGGCAAGTCCGATTCGACGGAAGACCGTCGGAAGTCTGTCAAAAGTCCGTCGAAAAGTCCAACGGGATTCAGTCTGTCGAAAGTCCGGTCGTGTGTACACGTCATTACAGCCAAATTTGAAAGGAAATTCCAATACCTGTGATTTAAAGCGGAAGTCCGACAAATTTTTTTTGTCGGGGAGGGAGTTCGACGCTCTGACGTCATCGCACCTTATCCAGAACGAGCGCTCGGTTGCCGGCCGGCAAACTGCTCTTTTTAAACTACTATTCTGTAAGTTTTCTACCTTATTTTTAATAAATTGCTTTATCGGATTCACGCTATGGCCACCTTTCCTTTGTCCATAGGTCCTTGAATTCGGGTGTTGTAATATCCCTTCCCATGCTTGGAGCCACGCTGTACAGAGGGACGCTCTACTGCTAGTGGGACACCTGGATACAGTATACCACGTGCTTATTTGTTTATCATCCCACACGCTGCTTAGAGGATCACTTCAGTGCTAGCCGCACACCCGGATCTGGGTTCACTACATGCCTGCTGTGCTTGCGATCTGGTAAGCGCATATTTTAGTCGGTGGAGGATCACTGTGAGGGGTGTTTTCATTTCTTACCTTTTCACATTGGCTTTCATGGAGAGTTATTGGGGGACTCTTCCCATCTCCATAGAAGATTTGCTAGATTTCTAAGTTCGTGGACTTTACTATTATTTTGCACATTTATGTTTTGATGCAATTTGATGTCACCATATATTTTTTTCTGCATTGATTGATTTCTATGCATTTTTCACATCTATGGTATAGCGCAGTTTTTTCCTTGTTGTTTTATGGTAGTATGTTATTGCACATGTGTCTGAGTTGCCTTCCTTTAGTATTCTGGGGTGCCATTAAACCCTTACATATACCCACTGAAGTGATTAGCCTCAGGTGATACACAGAGATGAAACAAATCCTCCTACATAAATTGTACCTGTATGTGCAGCCTGCTCCTCTCTACTGCTTTCCAAAACACACAGATCACATGCTTTTTCTCAGCTCCAGCAGGCAGGGGGTTTGGATCTGATGTCACAAATGGCACAGCATAATGAGGACAGCTGAGTGTAATATGAGACTTGAGTGGGGGAGGGAAACAACTCCTCTACACAGTGTCATAGGGAAACATACACAGCAGAGGCTGTCAATCACCTGCTGTGCACTGGAGAGAGTGTGGGCCCCCTCCTGGGATTCTGTGGTGTTGGCATGACTTGTTGGATGTGCGTTGTGCAGAGAGCATTGACAGAGCAGACAGAAATCACACTAGGTGCTTTGAATCTAGTCCCATGTGTCCAACTAGATTTTCTAGTGAAGAAATCTTGTGTTATTTCCAGACTGGAAATGACGCAAACGGGAGGACCGGGATGTCCTGATTGACAGGTTGCTATAGCAATGGGGCAGGAATTGCCGCCGACGCCGCCATTGCTATGGCAATGAATAAATGATGGTGTAGCAATCTGTAAATACTAATAAACTAAAAGTATGTGCAGCAGAAAGCTACATAAGTGTTAAAATAATATCAAGTGAGAAATGCCACAAATAAACAGTGATAATTGAAAGTAAAAGCTGAATCCAAAATATATAATGAACATCAAGCAGATGAATGAGTGGAACAAAGTATCAAAATTTAGGATATGTAAGTGTAATCCAAACAAGTTTGAAACAATCCAACGATTAAAAGATGTGATCCAAACAATTATTGTGACAGTCTGATTTTTTCCCCCCCCCCAAAAATGCAGAGTAGATCCCTCCACCGTGAACCAAAGGGCGGTGCCTGGCCAATCCTCTGTGATAACACCTGTGTGTGTGCAAGACCCTCACCCAACTGCCGTAAGGTTACTGCATAAATAGATCACCGGCAGCGGTCTTCAGAGGATCCCTCTTGGTTATGAATGAGGCTTCCTATACTGATATGCTCGATAGGCGAGGGTTAAAAATAGGAAAGATGTGCCCATAGCCTAATCCAGGTAAAAACTGTATTTATTGCAGCAAACAAAAAAGATACACTCACTTTTTAAAATGTAAAAAACCGGCAACAATCCACGAGCACCAAGCTCGTTTACTTCCGTCCAATCCTGGTAATGCCCATCATATTAGTGGCCTTGGAGTTATTGCTTTGACATTATTTTTTTGGTTGAATAATGATTTGATTTCTTATATTTTCTATACTTTTGGATGCATAGAATACACATTTTGGTTAAGTTCTATTGGCAGATAGCATGTCTAATTTTATTTGTTTTCTTTTTTTAATACACAATAAAAAAAATTGTGGAGAATAATACTTGGCTCTGTGTTTTACTTCAAATGACAGTTTGGGAGTAGGCAGCTACATTTAATAAATTACAATGTAAAATTGACAAGGGACACCAATACAGTTGTATCTTTGATCTTAAAAATGACGGGATAATGGTGTTGTGGTAACTTGCCCAAATAAAAAAGAAAAAGCATAATACCGTATATACTCGAGTATAAGTCGAGTTTTTCAGCACATTTTTTTGTGCTGAAAGTGCCCCCTCGACTTATACTCGAGTCAAGCACTTTTCAGCAGCAAAAAACTTCATTTTCTGAACCGACTTTGGGGCCCCGTATCTCAGGGCCCCTTTGTGCTAGGAACCCCAAATTTGGTGTGCGAACCCAGTGGAACTGGTACCACAACATATCCAAAGCTGGGGTCCCTAGCACTAAGTGGCCCCGAGATACGGGGCCCCAAAATCGGTTTGGAAAATGTCATTCTCTGCTGCAGAAAAGTGCTTGACATTTTCTGAACCGATTTTTGGGGCCCTGTATCTTTTTATGATATCTTATGGTGCTAGTTCCACTGAAATTGCACACCAAATTTGGGGTTCCTAGCACTAAGTGGCCCCAAGATACGGGGCCCCAAATTCGGTCAACTGTGTCTATCTGCAGCAATGTCATTTCGGGACCATTTGGGTTCAGAGACCCCAAATTTTGGCTGCAGCTAGGGGGCATCTAGGAACCCTTAACTACCGAGTTTGAAGTTCGGGGGACCTATGGCTGCAAATAGGCACAGTGAGGCTGCAAATGGGCATTGTTGACCCTCTTTTCCACTTACAGTAGCTGTGCATTTCTCACCCTCGTCTTATACTCGGGTCACTAAGTTTTTCCCATTTTTTTGTGGTAAATTAGGGCCTCGATTTATACTTGGAACAACTTATACTCGAGTATATACGGTAATATTATTCTTGATATCACTAGAAAAAAAAAGCTTTTGAAAATTAGTTTGCAATAACTCCATCAGTATCACCAGCAAAGCAGCTTCATTATTATCTTATTAAAGAAGAGAATTGTGCGCTGCATTTCTAGATTTCATAATTTGCCGCGTCACGAATGTTAATTCTCCATTACGAACGCTAGTTTACAAGACCGACCGCTTCTGACTCGTCCTTGCTTCCAAGTATGCGTGTTTGTACTTTGAATTTTTGTCCGACGGACTTGTGTACACACGCTCGGAAAATTCGACAACAGACATTTGTTGGCGGAAAATTTGAAGACATGCTAGCCAACATTTGTTGGCGGAAAGCCAGACAACAATTGTCCGATGGAGCGTACACACGGTTGTATTTTACACCAACAGCCTGTCATCACACATTTCCCGTCGGAAAATCCAATCGTGTGTACGAGGCTTTTACAGTCAACCGCAGGGGCCGAGCCTACCTTCAACGACAATCTCCTTTGCAGCATTTATTATAGGATGACAGGTGCTGTTAAAGCGACATCTGCTCGTTCATATTCCTTAGGCAAAACACAACACACAGTAATGATCTGCACAGCAGTCAACAGTCATCTCTGCAGTCATGCAGCACGGCGTTTGGGAATCCTGTCTGTAACCTATGACCGCGCTGTGATAACTCATTTTTTTCCACTCCCTGAGGACGGGAAGGTTTCCTGATATTTGAAATGTATCTGTGTCAGACTTGTAGGAAAATGAGAAATAAAATGAGGACAAAAACGACAGATGTAGAAAAAAAAAAAATGAAACTGAATCTGCAGTGTCAAAGTGATCATGATGTGATCAGGTGACGTTCAGCAGAGCCCGAGCCATTTCTGCTGGAAATTAACGACGTCCCAGCTGTTTACAGCATATCGAGCATTGAAATCGCACACAGAAAATGCGCCTCCAGCCAGCCGGAGTAGCTTTTGAAGTCCCAGTTCATCAGCCCCAGGTTTTCTCACCACTGGACACAAAGGGGATAGAATTGCTGTCATCCCTCGATGGCTGTCACATCTTATAACATCGCTTGCTTTTTTTTCTTTTTTTTTTGCTTTTTCTTTCCACCAACAGCTTTTAAATGCAACAAACACAAGACTACCAGCAAATTCGGAATGATCAAATTGAGCATGAGATTCTTGTCATGGAAACAGTTCCTAAAAGCCTTTATTGAACATACGCAAGCGCATCTAAACACGTTTATGTTAGAACATTCCTCTCGGGGCTCATTCACACATGCTTTGATCTCTGAAGAGCAAAACATTCAGATCACTCCACAGAGAGCATTTGACAGGCGATGAGCTGGCATTGTATTGCCTATTTACTACCTGCTTTAAAGTGATTGTAAAGTCTTGTTTTTGTTTTTTTTAATAACAAACATGTTATATTTACCTGATCTGTGTGATGGTTTTGCATCCTCCTCTTCTTGGGTTCCCCACCAGCACTCCTGGCTCCTCCCTTCTGCTGGGTGCCCCCACAGCAAGCAGCTTGCAATGGGAGCAGCGGTGCAGGTGTGCTCCCGATCAGCAGCTCCGTGTGTCCATTCCCACTTCAACTCCTAATTGGCTCACTGGCTGTGATTGACAGCAGCGGAAGCCAATGGCTCCTACTGCTGCCAAAAGCCAATAAGGAGTGTGAGTCCCAGGAGAATCAAGGCTATTGTGGACATAGCTGGATTGAGAGGGGGCTTAGGTAAGCATTAGGGGGTGGGGGCTGGGAGGACTGCTGCGCACAGAAGGTTTTTTTGCTTTCATGCATGGAATACATGAAGGTAAAAAACCTTGTGCCTTTACAACTACTTTAACTCCTTAAACCCTGCACTAGTGTGCCACAACTGCATGCTTTCCAGAGCTGCCCCACTCACTTGGATCACACTAGCCAGGTGCTACACCCGCTGAAAGCAACGGGGGGGAGGTTAGGTATAATTCCTGCCACGGCCAAGCAGGGCTTTATGGCTGTGGCACATGTATACCCACTGCCTCTACACCCAAAGGCGGGGGAGGCACTAGGAGGGTAGTAAAATGGGAAGGTGGTGAATGAACCCTTAATCTTGACTATCCCTCTTCAGGTAGTCCTCAACAGAGAACCTGTAAGACCTGGATAACACTTGGGGTTAACTTAGGGCAATAAAAACAGGTGAGCTACGTTTAAAATGCTCCGCACACCACCCAACCCCCCCCCCCTTCCAAGAAGGCAGCCGTATTGGAGTATACACATGTAGAGGATGAGGTGCTTTGCCTCATGGCAAAAATGATCCTAGCAGGCTTAGCGGGCAGTACTGCCTTGCAAATGTGACCCATTTAGGTGCAGGGGGCCACACTGCTGATGTGAATGTGTAATATACTGTATGTAAAGGGCTGCACAAACTGACAAAGCTATACAAGTACCTGTAATAAATAAATAAATATGGGCTATAATTCCAGACTAAAAAATCCAAATAAAGATGTAGCACTCAAAAAATACTTAACAAAATGAAATAAATATAATGTCCAAAATGTGCAACCCCTGAAGCGTGCTGTGATTATTAGGCTACTTTACCGCCGATGCCCCCAACGCCCCAGTGTGAAAGCGCCACTATTTTTAGCGGCGCTTTATTGTCCTTTTTTGCGGCACTTTTAGGCTGCTAGCGGGCCGCTTCTAACCCCCGCTAACGGCTGAAAAAAGGTTAAAAGCGCCCGCAAAGTGCTGCTGCAGCAGCACTTTGCCGGCGCTGCCCATTGATTTCAATGGGCAGGGGCGCTGTGGGAGCGGTGTATACACCGCTCCCATAGCGCCTCAAAGATGCTGCTTACAGGACTTTTTTTGGCATCCTGCCAGCGCACCGCTCCAGTGTGAAAGCACTCGGGTTTTCACACTGGAGTGAGAGGAGAGGCGCTTTACAGGGGATATGTTTAGCGCTGTAGCGCCTGTAAAGCGCCTCAGTGTGAAAGCAGCCTTAAAATAAAAATACCTCTTGTTGTGTTTGCATATGTATGCTTAATAAATCCTATGAAATTCTTCCTATACACAGTCATACACCCATTCAGGCCCGTTAGATTTTCAAGGTGGACATGATCAGAAGCTGCATATGCAGCAAGTCTATGGGCAGGCAGATATATACAGACGTACAACCGTTTACATCTCATTACCTCAGAGTTGTCCATCAAGCCGAGAAAAAAAAAAAGAAAAACGTCCCATGTCCTTTTCTGTTTTATCCAACTTAAGCGTGTCGGATTGAAGGTAGTCTGATAAACTCAAGTGCTGTTTACATCTGGTTTCCCATGGATCCAATATGAGTCTGCAAAGCTTCAGAAACTGAACAAACAGGGATGTAATAAAATTTCCATCCTTTACGTTCTGCTCCAATTCAGCATGGGATCTGTTCATGGATTGCCGGCTGATCGGACCGAACATGGCCCTTTTCAAAGGAGTCCTGCTTGCAAGTTTAAAAAATAGATTTCTATTTATTTCAATTTACTTTGTATTGTGTAGATGACCATTCTGAGCGTGCATTTGACCTGCTTTGTTTTGAATTTGTTTGGGCGCAGCTGGTCTCAATGAGATCCGCTTGTGTTGCAGGAAAAAGCAGGTCAGATGCAGCCCATAATCCTGATACAACCAATATTTCCGGCATTTATGTTTAAAGCACGGAAGGAAAGAAAGTGTGAGGAACGCCATTTCTTACTTAAACAAAACACATTCATAACAATGTGACACTGAGCAGGTGGGTTTGTTTACACTGCTTTCTGCAGCTGCTCTGGATATACTATATGATATTGTAATATCATTTGGTGACGTGCACTTTGCAATCACACAGACTCAGATAGATACAACAAGTGGATTTTATGGATGGATAATATCGTATGTAAAGCTTCTTGATTCAGTAGTAGATGCACACTGGATAGGAGGATTTTGCACCTACAAGTGAACAACGTGATATTATTTGTTCAGTGAATTGTGGTATACAGAGGGATCTGGTTGTAAGCTATTTTGTGCTACTGTCCAATTGTAGTTTTAATTTTATTTTTATTTTTTTTACAAAGCTCCCCTTCTACAACTGAAAAATCTCTATCCATCCAGAAGATGCCGCAAAAGCCTGTCATACATGGATCAAAATTCAGCCAGTTCAGCATAGACCGACCTTTGATCCATGTATGGGTAGGGTGGTTGTACAGAAGTCAATCTACCGATCACCTTCTGTACAACCGCCCTGTTGGATTGCTGCCGTTTGATAAGCGCCGCTGGCTATAGCCTGCAATGCTGATATGTGTGTTCTGATGATAGGGAAATCTCCCTGCTTTCAGAATACAATAGCGCAGAGGGGAGGATTCCCCATTCACATCAAAAGTTTGGATGGAGGAATCAAGACTTTTTTTTTGTTTAAACCTGCTAGTTCAGGGGTCTCCAAACTTTTTAAACAAAGGACCAGTTTACAGTCCTTCAGGATTGTGGGCATTGGGAGTAGAAAAGGTCCCCACATGGGAATAAACAATGCCCCATCTTTGGTGTCAGTGGAAGGAATGGTGCCCCATTGTTGGTGTCATTGGGCCCCATTGATAGTGTCATTGAGAGGAATTGTACCCCATCTTTGGTGTGATTTGGAGGAATTCTGCCCCTTCATAGGTGTCTGTGGGGTGTAGGATTATGCCCCATTGTTGGTATCAGTGGATGAAAATAGTGCCCCAAGGGCCGGATAAAAGCAACCAAACTGGCAGTTTGGAGACCACTGTGCTAGTTGAACCAAAAAAAAAAAAAATCACTTGTCTATGGCTAGCCTAATTTCATCTAATTACCCATCTATGGCCAGCAGGTTGAACAAAAAAAACACTGTACTAACAATCTGACGTTAGCACAGCGATCTTCCCTGCTGAACTACTGTGTTCTGACAAGGGGACGGACCCCCCTGCCAGAACACTCCGGTCAGCGTTCTCAGCCATTGGCTGTGAGCACTGATCAGGAGCTAGTCGGCAGACCTTTTTCAGTCATGAGCCTTCTGTCAGATCGGCTGCCATACACATGGGCCAAATGTTGGCCGGCTTCTATTGAACCAGCCGATGCTGGCCAACATTTGGCCCATGTGTACTAGGCTCGAGGGTTGGTGGACAATGTTAAGAGAGGCAGTCTCTGCAGTGTTATGATGCACCCCCATCCCAGCTTGTCACCACTAAAATGTTGCAATTAGCAAGGAGTGTGAAAACTTTTATCATTTTTTTTTGTAAAGTGAACCTGTGCCCAGACTATGTACACTAATTCAATTCCATAAACTGAACTAGCAGTAAAAGCACTTTAAAACATCGTTTATTTATCTCCTACCTCTGTAGCTTCGGACACTTTGGAGAAATGCTATCTCAAAATTCTCAAAAGAAGCATTGAAATCTTAGCTATTTTCCATAGAGAGCAGCAATCTTGGTAGCCTGCCAGTCTTCTAATGTAAACAAGCACCAGGTCTTTCTAAGCTGATCCACATTTTTACCACAACCCCCCCGCCGACAGCCCCCTTAAGCTAACATGGCTGGAGGGGTCACACACATGCTGCAGCCATGATGCTTTGCTTCACAGCCACTACAAAAATTGTACCATAGGTTGGTTTGGCTTGCAGTACCGATGCCAAACGCAATCCATTTAGGTAAATGGGGCTGTGCTGCAACCACCTTGCAACAGTGTGTAATGCAGAACCTTTATCCAAAATGAAAAAAAAAGTTTTAGCTACTCATAAATGTTGGATTTCCATTACACAAAGGGCATAAGGACCAAAACTGAGGGTGAAGATTCCCAGTGGGGACACTACTATTAATAAAACCCCACAGAGACGTTGTAACCCTTTCACATTCTACTCAAAACTTAAAAATATATTTTGGCTTTACATGCACTTGAGCACATTTACTACACAGATTTGCATCCATATTCACCACATTCAGAGACATTCAGAGTTCATGTACACAGACATTTTACGGGCATTTTACATGCCTGGCACTCTCCGGCACCCGGAAAGCCGCAGGTACCATATAAATGAATGGTTGTATACAGCGGAACTCTTGGAAATGTTGATGCTTTGTTGTATTAGCAGTTAAACGCACGTGCATGTCTGACGTATTTTATGAACACTAAACTTCCCCGTTTGTGATAAACATTAGAAGAAGTTTGTTTCAGGCTCAGTCTTATACATTATCTTTATTACAAGGAGAATGGTACATTCGCCAATGACAGGTGGGCTTACACATCTACTTCTCACAACTATGTAATCACTGTTTGATCATCACACATTCACTGATCATTCCCTGCACATTCATTAAAAAATCTTCATTTGCATTCAGTCACATTCGCCTTCTCCAGCTAGCGCCAAAAAACGTTGTAAATCATGTGAATATGCTTGGATTTACTAAATTTTTATATGCACGCCCCTAAAGCATAATGCTTCAGTATAAATGCATCACAAATTAGTGCCAAGGTTGCAAATGCGCACACATTTTTGTAGATCACGTTTGAGGCAGCCCATTGATTTGAACATCACCTCTCGCCACACCAAAATGCATGGTACTTTATCACCATGTGTTTTGGCGTATGCTTTCCCATGCATATTAGCAAGGTGAGCCGGGGTGCCATTAAGAATTAATGGCACTGCTAGGTCCCTGCAAAGTGGACGTGCATATTTCATGTGCTGTGGGAATGCACGTGATTTTGCGTGCATTCCCACATCACACAAATGTGAACCTAGCCTAAGTGCAAAACGTAAATAAACAGTGATTGCAACACATACAGCATTCATTTTATAACCTTAAAATTAAAAACAACTTCACTGGGCCTTTAGTAGATCCCACTCCAGTCCAAAACAACAATGAATAGGACTAAAATTCTCCCTACTTGTCCTTGTACTGCCTTTCCCACACTCTAATGCCCTGTACACACGGTCGGACATTGATCAGACATTCCGACAACAAAATCCATGGATTTTTTCCGACGGATGTTGGCTCAAACTTGTCTTGCATACACACGGTCACACAAAGTTGTCGGAAAATCCGATTGTTCTGAACGCGATGACGTAAAACACGTACGTCGGGACTATAAATAGGGCAGTAGCCAATAGCTTTAGTTTCTTAATTTATTCTGAGCATGCGTGGCACTTTGTGCGTCGGATTTGTGTACACACGATCGGAATTTCCGACAACAGATTTTGTTGTCGGAAAATTTTATAGCCTGCTCTCAAACTTTGTGTGTCAGAAATTCCTATGGAAAATGTGTGATGGAGCCCACACACGGTCGGAATTTCCGACAACAAGGTCCTATCACACATTTTCCATCGGAAAATCGTATCGTGTGTACGGGGCATAAGGGTACTTTCATGCTGGGGCGGCGGGTCCTTTAGCACTAAAGTGACGTTTTAGCGGCGCTTTTCGGATGCTAGCGGGGTGCGGGGAGCCCCTTTATCGTCCGAAAAAGGGGCTAATAATAGCGCCTGTGTTGCGGCGCTTTGGAAGCGTTGCCCATTTATTCCAATGGGCAGGGGCGGTGTGGGAGCACTGTATACAGCGCCCCCACACCGCCCCAAAGATGTTGCTTGCGGGACTTTTTTTCCCGTCCCGCAAGCGCATTGCCCCAGTGTGAAAGCACTCGGCCTTTCACACTGGTAAGGCATGACAGGCACTTTACAGGTGCTATTTTTGGCGCTAAAACGCCTGAAAACTGCCTCAGTGTGAAAGTAGCCTAAACCAGCTTTTTTTAACCTTTTTAGTATAGAGGAATGCTTGCAACAATTTTAATGTGTCAGGCATATTTGCATGATTGCAAGTTGTAAATATAATAATACATAAAAGAATAGAGCATGTTGTGTATTGAGCATATTTGACACCCAGAGCAGACAGTTTTTTTTTGTTTTTGCTTTTTAACACTGCCTTACTCTGTAAGGCTCCGTTCACACCTAGGCGTTTTGGGGCGCTTTTCTGCTCTAAGCCTCAGCTCTAAAAAGTCCAAGACAAATCCCATTCATTTCAATGGCCCCTGTTCACATCTGAGCATTCTGTCGCCTAGAGCAAAACACCCGTCGCTTAAAAAAGTACATTCGATTCTTTTTTGGCAGATTACAGGCGTTTTACTGCTTTTACATTGGTGACCTTTGAACTTCAAAACGCCTGTACAAAAATGCAACAAAAACTCTGCAAAAACGGCCAAAAAATAGCAACGCCTAGATGTTAACGGAGCCTAAGAAAAAAATGTTTCCATAAAAAACATTAAATGGAACAAATAATAAAGTAGAACTATAGACAAAACTTTTTTTTTTTTTAGTTTTGAGTAGAGTAAGGGAGGGTTATAACCCCTGTAAGGTTTATTTTGCCATCTTTGTCACATTGAGGAGATATCCCTTCACTTCCTGTCCCATAGCCAAAACAGGAAGTGAGAGGAAATACCTGCAAATTAAAGGAATCCCTTGGGGCCCCCCAGGTCAGCAGAACTAGTGTCCCCATTGCTGTCCCCTCTATTTCTTTTCTGGGGACAACCCAAAATTTGTGATTTTCTTCTACTTTCACTTTCAATGATAATAGTAAACAAGACAAATAGAGAGGGAGAATCTTCCTAATGGGGGCACAGACAGCAATAAATACTGACAAGCGTTCTAGTGCCTCTCCACTCTGTCCAAAACTAAAAAAAAAAGGTTTTGCTCTTAGTTGTACTTTAACGGGGACACCGACAACAATAAAAATAGACAGTAGTTCTACTCCATCTCCACTCTATCTGAAACGAAAAAAAAGTTTTGTCTTTAGTTATACTTTAATGCTTAACCACTTCCCATCCCAGCCATAGTCATATGACCTCCGCAGGAGGGATCTCCCATCCTGGGTGGGCATCATATGAAGTCCTGGGCTTCCCGGCCGTCTGCGCGCGCGCGCCCCCGCCGCATCACTCGGGAGCCAAAGTGTGTGCCCGCCGGGCACTCGCGATTGCCCGTTAACAGAGCAGGACCGTGGATCTGTGTGTGTAAACACACAGATCCACGTCCTGTCAGGTGAGAGGAGACAGATCGTGTGTTCCCAGTACAGAGAGTCCCCTCCCCCTACTGTTAGAATCACTACCTAGGTAACACAATTAAACCCATGATCACCCCCTAGTGTTAACCCCTTCCCTGCCAGTGAAATTTATACAGTAATCAACATTACACAGTAATCAATGCATTTGTATAGCACCGATCGCTGTATAAATGTGAATGGTCCCAAAATAGTGTCAAAAGTGTCCGATATGTCCGCTGTAATGTCGCAGTCACGATAAAAATCGTAGATCGCCGACATTACTAGTAAAAAAAAAAAAGAATAAAAGTGCCATAAAACTATGCCCTATTTTGTAGATGCTATAACTTTTGCGCAAGCCAATCAATATACGCCTATTGCGATTTTTTTTTTTTTACCAAAAATATGTAGAAGAATACATATCGGCCTAAACTGGGAAAAAAAATTTGTTTTTATTTTTTTAAAAATTGGGATATTTATTATAGCAAAAAAATATTGTTTTTTTTTTCAAACTTGTCGCTCTTCTTTTGTTTATAGCGCAAAAAATAAAAAATGCAGAGGTGATCAAATACCGCCAAAAGAAAGCTCTATTTGTGGGGAAAAAATAATAAAAATTTAATTTGGGTACAGTGTTGCATGACCTCGCAATTGTCATTCAAATTGTGACACGCTGAAAACTGAAAATTGCCTTGGGCAGGAAGAGGGTGCAAATGCCCGGTATTGAAGTGGTTAATGGACAGAAAAGAAACACCAACACTGAAAAATGTGGTCAGTGGAAAAGTGCCTTCTTATATTGGTAGCCAGTGCAGTGGCCAATTGGAGAAGGACCCCTTATATTAAAGGAGTTGTAAAGGCAGAAGGTTTTTATCCTAACGCATTCTATGCATTAAGATAAAAACCTTTTGTGTGTAGCAGCCTCCCTCAGCCCCCCTAATACTTACCTGAGCCCCATCTCTCTCCAGCGATGTCTACGAATGTCTAAGCCATTCGGGACACTCCTCCTGATTGGCTGAGACACAGCATCGGTGCCATTGGCTCCCGCGGCTGTCAATCAAAGTCAGTGAGCCAATCAAGGGAGAAAGGGGGTGGGCCTGGGTCAACAGCTCCATGTTTGAATGGACACACGGAGCTGTGACTCGGGTCAGGTGCCCCCATAGGAAGCTGCTGGCTGTGGGGGCACTCAATAGGAGGGAGGTGCAAGGAGCAGCAAAGAGGGACCAGAGAAGAGGAAGATCTGGGCGGCTCTGTGCAAAACCAACTGCACATAAGAGGTGAGTATAACATGTTTGTTTTGTTTTTTTTGTTTTTTTACGAGCCTTTACAATCACTTTAATGGTCATTTGGAGAGCGACACTCTTATGCCCCGTACACACGGTCGGACATTGATCGGACATTCCGACAACAAAATCCTAGGATTTTTTCTGACGGATGTTGGCTCAAACTTGTCTTGCATACACACGGGGCAGTAGCCAATAGCTTTCGTCTCTTAATTTATTCTGAGCATGCGTGGCACTTTGTGCGTCGGATTTGTGTACACACGATCGGAATTTCCAACAACGGATTTTGTTGTCGCGAAATTTTATAGCAAGCTCTCAAACTTTGTGTGTCGGAAATTCCTATGGAAAATGTGTGATGGAGCCTACACACGGTCGGAATTTCCGACAACAAGGTCCTATCACACATTTTCCATCGGAAAATCCTATCGTGTGTACAGGGCATTAGGCCTAATGTGCACAGGACGCTGAGGCAACCTCTTCTGAAAGATTTTTTTGACAGCTTGAAAACGCTGTTTAGCCGCGTCTGCATGCCGCGTTTTTTCAGCCATTCTGTGAGACCAGAGTGAGTAGCAGCAGTGTACTTGTATCTACCTCAGTTTCGGTGCTTTTACTATGGATCCCATAATGAGAATACGTGAGGAAATGCTCCTGATGTTGCTGTTGATGAAGCTAGAAAGACGTCGGAAATTGCGTGCAAGGACCAGAGTTCATCTGGTTCAAGTCTAACAACATATGGGTGAAATTCCAATTCTACTTTGGCTAACAGCAATGCTAGTGGTGTATTGGATTGGATCATGGGCTCATTAGGGGTATATAAATGGTCTATGAAGCATTGCAAGCAATTACAAGTTTTTAAAATATTTTTTTTTTTGTGGTTTTTCATCATTTGCGATCATTTTTAAATTTTGTAATTAAAAAAAAATAGGGCACCTGTAAAAACACTTCTAAAACGAAAACGTGGCTAAATGCCGGTACCGCGTTTAGACGCGTTTGACGTCTGAAACGTTGGAAGCTTTGGCGTCTGAACTCATTTTTTTGCCTTCAAAGAAAAGCCTCTAAACGCAACTACCTAAAAACGACACTAAACAAACCTGTGTAGATGCACACATAAGGCCTCATGCACACGAGACGCTGTTAAACTCGTGTTCAGAGGCAGTTGGACACTTTTTTCAACTGCCCCTGAACCCATTCAATGTTATCCTATGTGTCCATGTGCACAGTCTTGTTTTTTGGCGTTTTTAGGCAGTTGCGTTTAACCTCGTTTTTCCAGAAGCAAAAAAATGGGTTCAGACGCAAAAGTTTTCCACATTTCAGACGCTAAACGCGGCTAAAAGCCGGTACCGCGTTTAGCCGCGTTTGCGTTTATAAGTGTTTTTACAGCCCGACTTTGGGGCCCCATATCTCGGGGTCACTTGATGCTAGGAACCCCACATTTGGTGTGCTAACACAGTTCGACTAACAATATAACATATCCAAATTTGGGGTTCCTAGCACCAAGTGGCCCCAAGATATGGGGCCCCAAAGTCAGGTCAGAAAAACCCGGCTAAACGCGGCATGCAAACACGACAAAACGGGCGTTTCTAAACGCCAGTATCAGCTTTTAAAAACATGTGTTCAGCAGAGTTTGCACCAGCGTCTCGTGTGCATGAGGCCTAAGATAACATTGGATGAGTTCAGGGGCAGCTGAAAAAAGCATCCAACTGCCTCTGAACATTTAGCAGCAGCAGTGTACATGAGGCCTTATGCCGCGTACACACGGTCCTACTTTTCGTCTACAAAAGTCGGACAGCCTGTCGGACAGACTTCCGGCAGACTTTCGGTGGACTTGCCGCGGACTTGCGGCCTACTTTCTAACGACCGGACTTGCCTACACACGACCACACAAAAGTCGGTCGGATTCGTACGTGATGACGTACACCGGACTAAAATAAGGAAGTTCATAGCCAGTAGCCAATAGGTGCCCTAGCGTGGCTTTTTGTCCGTCGGACTAGCACACAGACGAGCGGATTTCGGGGTCCGTCGTAGGTACGAAGTAAAAGTTTTGAAGCATGTTTCAAATCTAAAGTACGTCGTATTTGAGGCTAAAAAAGTCGGTTGAAAGTCCGGAGAAGCCCACACACGATCGGATTACCAGCCAGCTTTAGTCCATCAGCGTCTGTTGGACTTTTGTAGACGAAAAGTAGGACCGTGTGTACGCGGCATTAGGCTTCATGCACACTGGGGATCTTCTAAACGTTTTTCTCCTGGCAGGAGAAAAGCAGCTGCAAAAACACTCAAACAGATTTAGGTGAGTTTAGGTGTGTCAAGTACTTGGGCATTTATTGACTTCATTGGCCAGAATATTGATTTATTCTGGCCATTGAAATAAAAAAATGCTCAAGCACCTAGCGTTAAAGCGTATTTAGACGAGTTTATCCGCATCAGGTGTTTTTTTTTCTGCCAAAATGCTCCTCTTTTTTTTTTTTTTTTTTAAATTCCTTTATTTTCACACTGAGTGGGTACAGTCAGTTACATATTCATTTATATAACAGTGTCAGAATCAAGCGTACAAAATACAGGAGTAAGTTTATAACCCGAGATATCAGAAACAATAGGGTCAAAATATCTGATTACTGAAATTAGCACCACAATCACAGTTTGTGGGGATTATACCCCAGCATAACACTACTGCCTAAGTATGGGACCTTGGAGGTGCTCTGGTATCTTAGTTGCTTGATTCAATACTGAGTTCCTTGAGTGTTAGATTGCATCACTCAGTGATAGATGATGTTTTCTCTTAAAGAGGAGTTCCACCCAGGGGGGCCGTCAAAAAAAAAAAAAAAAATTAAAAGTCAGCAGCTACAAATACTGCAGCTGCTGACTTTTAATTGGACACTTACCTGTCCCTGGGTCCAGCGATGCGGGGGATCGAAGCCCCGCTCGTCCCCCCCCTCCGCTTGTCGGCGCCGGCATTTCAACTGTGGGCGCCGGGCTGTGGCTTCACAGCCTGGCACCCACTGCGCATGCGCGAGCGGCGCCGCGCGCCGTGATTGGCCGCTCAATCACCTGGGACTTGTAATGGGTCCCAGATGATTGACAGGAGGGAGGGAGCAGAGCCGAGCCCTTCCTGTGCCTGGGGGGAAGTGATGTCACCAGCCCAGGCAAAGGAACAGGCAGACTACGAGGGACCACCTAGCAACAGGCATTTAGAGGTAAGTGAAAAAAAAAAATATCCAAATGTTTTTTTGGGTTTTTTTTTAGAATTTTTACAGGTATTTTTGTTTTTTGGGTGGAACCCCACTTTAAGGATGGTAAAGGTAGGGAGCTTAAAGGCTATGAAGCCCAGACATGGGACCACGTGAGAAGGTAGTTGATTTTAAGATTTTCTTTGTATCTGGCCATAGAGAAACCCATGCATGAGAATGCGTTATATAGAGACTAATACCCCCGGGGGTAAGTGAGGAATGTGACCAGGATAAGGGGTGAAGGGAGGCAAGGAAGGGAAAGGGAACAGAAAGGGGAGTAGAAGCGGGAGGTTAAGATATTAGAGAGAAAGAATACAGAAGATATGAGAATATGAAATATGAGATATGAGGTGTATTGACCTCTGCCTGAGGTGTAGAACCGGTTCAGTCAGTTAGCTGGATTGCGCCATTTTCTGGAGATAGGCTTCCGTGTATATAAAGTGCTGCCAGGGTCTCCAGGTTTCCCGAAAGGTCTCCTCCCTATTGTGTAGGGTAGCCGTAAGATCTTCCATGTCCCTTAATTCATTTACTTTAGTAAACCACAAGGATTTCGCCGGTGGTCTCTCCGATTTCCAGCACAAGGGAATACATGCCTTTGCGGCATTCAGAAGTTGGATGGTGAGAGAGGTCTTATATTTTTTAATGGGTCGTTCTGACAGATGGAGCAGACAGGCTGCAGGGTTCCCCTCCAGGGAGACATCTGTGAGGTGTCCGATTGTGCGGGCCACCCCTAGCCAAAAAGGGGCAAGTTTGGGACATGACCAGAAGATGTGCAACATCATCCCCTCCTCAGCACCACAGCGCCAGCAGAGGCTGGGTACTTGAGGGAAGAAGCGATGTAGAATGGCAGGGACCCTGTACCAGCGTGTCGTGATTTTGTAACAAGTTTCTTGCACCCTAGTCGCAATTGAGGATTTCTGGGAAAAGTAAAGAATTTTTTGTCTCTGTACATCGGTGAATTGGATTCCCAGTTCCCCCTCCCATTTAGTGAGAAACGGGGGTACGTATCCTTCCTCTGGTTGGGTTAGGGATGAGTATATCAGCGAAAGGCAGTGTCGTATCGGTTCCCCGCGATGGCAAATGAGCTCCAGTTCAGTTAGTTTGCGGGTAATGCCTGGTTTCCGTAGATAGCTGTAAGCTGCTCCAGAAATCTAGGGGGGGGGGGGGTCTGTCACTAACGTCCCGACATTTAAGGAAAGTTGGCCATTGGGCTCCATGAAATCATGTAAGCACAGCCTGGTGCCCATTGCGAGTCGCTTAAATTGAGGGCTCTGCAATCCAGGTGGGAATTCCGGATTACCAAGAATCGGCACCATGGGGGACGGCTGCGGGGATACAGATGAGCGCCGAAAAGCATCTCTGGCCACCGTTAAGGTACTGCCAAGAGTGGGGTGTTCTGTGATTCCCTTGGGTAGTGGTGTTGTAATCCAGGGACAACTCCTGGCCGAACCCCCGGAGTCCTCCTCCTCCATTGCGACCCAGTGTTTCGCCTCTGCATGAATGCTCCTCTTTTTAACACACAAGTGATGGCTTGTTTTCTGTCTCTAAACTCTTGTAAATGCCTATAGTGTGCATGGACACATAGGTAACATGGCGGGGAGATAAGAGGCAGAGAAACGAAAAAGCTCAAACGCCTGTAAAAGCAGCATTTGAGCATGAGCTCAAGTGTGCATGAGGCCTTACATTTTTGGTCAGTGGGAAAGCTGCCCCCCTTACACAACTAAAAAGATTATTTAGTGATTACTGGGAGGTAGAAATTCTTCATTGCTCAAAAGAACCCTGGCTGAGAAACGGTGCTCTAAACCAGGGGTCTCCAAACTTTCTAAACAAAGGGCCAGCTTATTGTCCTTCAGACTTTAGGGGGGCCGGACTGTGGCCATCGGGAGTAGAAAAAGTACCAGCATCAGTTGGAGTAAACAATGCCCCATCTTTGGTGTCAGTGAGAGGAATTCTACCCCATCGTTGGTGTATTTAGTAAGAATTGTGCCCCGTCATTGGTATCATTGGAAGGAATTGTGCCCCATTGTTGGTGTCATTGGGAGGAATTGTGCCCCATTATTGGTGTCATTGGGAGGAATTATGCCCCATTATTGGTGTCATTGGGCCCCATTGTTGGTGTCAGTAAGAGGAATTGTGCCCCATCGTTGGTGTCATGGGAGCAATTGTGCCCCATCTAGATGTCGTTAGGAGGAATGGTCCCATGTCATTGGGCCCCATGGTTGGTGTCATTGGGAAGAACTTTGCCCCTTTTGTTTGTGTCAGTGAATGAAATAAAGCCCCTGGGGCCAGATAAAAGCAAGCAAAGGGCCGCATCCAGCCCCGGGCCACAGTTTGGAGGCCACTGTTCTAAACAATGCATCACCTGAACCCCCCCCCCTTATTATTATATTGTCATGACTATGGTAAAACAGATGTCAACCCCCCAAAATACCATACAGCTACTACAACCCCTACCCCTTTTACCAACTGTTCTATAATTACTAGACGACACCATTTGGAGTGAAAATTGCCCGTAGTGGCCATTTATTAAGGAGGTTTTTTAAAAAATGCATTGCATACTAGCACATTATGAAATACCTTAGAACAAAGCCCTGCACTGCCGCGCTGTGAGCTCTGGCAGATGCTTCCATCTTCACCCGGTCTTCCTTCCAAGTTTGTGTCCTCCGGCCATCTGATTGGCCACCCCACAATGGCGTCACTCCTGCGCATGCGCACGGGAGTCACGGACCGCGGTACGGAGCTCTGAAGGCACAGCAAGGGTATACCGTCCCTTCAGAGCACACGCGCCAGTGACATCACCGGCTGCATGAAGAGTGAATATCTCTCCTAAACCCTGAATGTTTAGGAGATATTCATAGTACCTACAGGTAAGCCTTAATATAGGCTTACCTGTGGGTACAGGCATACAGAATGGGTTTACATCCACTTTAACGTATAACCAATACAAAACATTCTTTTAAACAGAAACATCATAATATCAATGATAAACAATAATCAAGGTTGCTGATTTTTAAAGGCAGTGAAGAACCAAAAATGTGTTTTTGTATCCGCGTAACCATTTACAGGTCCCCAGCCGCAACACACTGACTTGGGGACGATTCCAACCCTCCACATTCTCCGCAGAAATTCACCATGTCCCAAATGCCCAGTTAATCCTCCATTACTGGAATTTTCCAGAGGACACCCATACCATAGATGGGTCCCCACTATGCATTATTAGAAGACTTCCAAAGATCCCAATAGCCAAGTCACTAATAGCCAAAGAGCACCAATCCAAGCATCTGGGCTGGAGGGTGGGAAATTTCTTCTTCGTCCATTGAGATCAAACTGCATGAAATACTCCTTAATCCCACCTATACCACATAGAAGCCTCTCCTAATCCCTGAAACCCATCAATCCTTCAATCCCAGTATGTAACCTATCTGCTGACTGAGCTGGTAACCCTTTATCTGCCTGTTTCCCAGTTTATCTAGTCATGCCAGCCCTTCGCTTATTATTATTAATTGTTTTTTTTTTTGGGTTCGTGCCTATCTATAATACTAGTGCCCCGTGCTCCAAAGGATTAAACAGGCCCTCAGTGGACAATAAAAAAATTTCACTCAGTATCCTTTAAGAACTGTTTCCAGGTACCGTGGCTTTCCCATACTCCAAAAATTTGACACAATTTGCACTCAGAGACTCTCAATTGAAAAGTCAGACATCTGTCCTCCTACTCAAAAGGTAACCCTTGAAGGAGTTTTTGCTTTGTATTGGAGTGTGACAGATGCAGAGGATTTATAGGATTTACCTGTCACCATTTTAAATAAAATGATACGTCAATTTCTAAAACCTGGGCTTCAGAGACAATTTAAATGTCTTGCTACTAAGTAATGTACCCTCAATTGGACCATCTGGAAATCAATAGCAGGAATTAATCAGAAGTATCCGAGACAAACTTCCTAGATTAGAGGTCTCCAAAGATTCAATCCAGAATCCCCATGGAAAAAATATTATAAGAATCCTTAAAAAAATCCATTTTCCTAGATATCAACATTGCACGCTCTTGATGGCTTTTGCTTTTACTGTGTCATACACTTTAGACAATCCCAAATCGCCAGATGTGAATGGGGCCTAATATCGCAGGGGGTAAAAATATAAATAATTACAAATTTCCAAGGACAACACTATTGTACATCACACTGAACATACTGTACTGGAGGCTGTACTTGAAGACCACTTGAAGTCTAAGAAGCAAAATGTTTTACAATAACACTGTATATCCATTCCGAACAAACAGTGTAAACCATTAATGTCAATGACGTAAAAACATGTCACCCCCTATATTTAGTGATTTGTGAACTCTCTGTTATCAGCAGAGATTTCTGGAGGATGCTGATTAGATCTGTTAGACCTCACATTGCAGCTTGAAAAAGCTCAGTACAGCTCAGTACTGATCTAAAATGCAGCCCATTGTTTACAATGTGCCTGTATACACTGGCACGTAAACAAGCGCTGCGTATTCTTGAGTAGGAAAAAAAAAAAAAAGAAAAATCTGCGTTTCCAGTCAGTATTTTATGCTGGTACGTGCATATGAGCATACATTTTAATTAATTTTGCCTAGGAATGTATTGTGCACGCGAATGCACATATACGGGCAAATATATGCATAAATCTACGCAAAACAAACGCTTGAAATTACGTCCAAAAAAGCAGATGCCCAAACATCAGCACTGTGTGCAAGAAACCTTATTCTGCTCCTTTACTGGATATAAAATTATTTTATTCATGTATAGTTAGCTGATGTTTTGCTAGAACTACCTGCTTTAGGGTAGCAACAGCATTAATCAGAACAGATATCAGAAAACTGACTTAGCCATTCCAAAACATGTCATTTATGTACAAGGCACTCTGTTGTTCATTTACTCATCCAATTGGGATTGTTGCCATGTTGCATTACCCAGCCTTTTCTGAATATTTGATGACACATTTCCTATTATATTGCTTCACCAAGCAAGTTGGAATTTATTGGATCTCATTAATAAGACTCGGGGCCACTCATTACAATTAGAAGAAAAGAGGTTTAACCTTAAACTACGTAGAGGGTTCTTTACTGTAAGAGCGGCAAGGATGTGGAATTCCCTTCCACAGGCAGTGGTCTCAGCAGGGAGCATTGATAGCTTCAAGAAACTATTAGATAATCACCTGAATGACCGCAACATACAGGGATATATAATGTAATACTGACACATAATCACACACATAGGTTTGACTTGATGGACTTGTGTCTTTTTTCAACCTCACCTACTATGTAACTATGTAACTATTGATTACAAGACATCCAAACCTGTATGACAAAGCAGAACTACAACACTTCTACTCCCTCCGCCATGCTTCACGGTCAGGATAAGGTTTGGGTTTACAGAGCTTTGCTTTCTCTAAATGTAACCATGGGTGTGTTTGTCAAAATGGTTTAGTCTGTCCACAGAGCACTGCTCCAATAGGAAAACATTTAGGGCTCTTGCACCCAGTCCTAATTTTCAGAGTACAGGCGAACAGAGCAAGGTACAGTTGTTGTTGTTGTGGCACCCAGAAGCCACAGTGCAGCGTATATTTTTGCACACAGGGATGCATTACAGAAAATGCCCTGCACATCTTTACACAAGCTGCAAAAATCTAGGAAACTGTCTTCAGGAAAGGTCTCCTGAGTGTTCCACAACTGGGATGCCAGGAAAAGGCACCTAGAAAGGACATTAGGGTCAGTGTTGTAAGCTAGATCCAAAATTGCTGGAGGGCACTGAAGAGTCAGGCCCTCACTAGGGAAGGGAGCAGTAGGGACTGATCCTTGTTGACCCTGTAGTTTACTAGGTCCCTCAGGAGGGGGATAAAGCTGAGGAAAATCAAGCACTGCAAGGGCTACAATCATATGTGATGGAAAATGACTCTGTGGGAGGAAGTGCAAGGTTGAATGGGATACCATTTCCAAGCATAGGCTCCTACCAGAGTAGGAATTGGAGATCTTAAGGTGCAGGCAAAGTTAAAATGGAAAATATGTGCAAAATTAAAGAGGTTCAAGTCAAAAATTTTTGTTTTTGTTTTTTTTTAATTTAAAGTGGTTGTAAATGTACAAGGTTTTTACCCTAATCCATTAACGCAAAAAACCTTCAGGGTGCAGCTCCCCCACTTCCACTTACCTAAGCCCGATCTCGATCCAGCGATGTGCACAAGAGCAGAGGTTCTCTTGGCTCTCCCCGTCCTCACTGGTACAGACACAGCAGTGAGAGCAATTGGCTATTAATCACAGCCAGTGAGAAGGGAGCGGGGCTCAGGGCATTTTGCTATGGGGGCACTCGGCAAGGGGAAGGAGCCAGGAGCGCTAACAGGGAACCCCAGAAGAGGAGGACCGAGGCTGCTCTGTGCAAAACCATTGCACGGAGCAGGTAAGTATAACATGTTTGTGGAAGAGATGTTGCATGTCCTGAAGATGCCGGCGCCGTTAACAGACTTCAGACCATTGAAGGAGAGGTATTGTGGACCTTAGTTCTACTTTAATATGTAAACTCCTTGTCAACATCTAGTAACTTGATACTGCAGATGTCAAACACCCAGTTTACAGGCCTTTGACTTTTTTTTTCCTGCCCTTAAACGCCCCTTTATGTTAGCCTATGTGTCCATGCACAAGTAGACTTTTAGAAAAGTGTACAGGAAGGGGCATTTAGGGGCAGAAATCTGAGTGCGCCAAAATCGCATTTAGGAGAGGAACGTTTGGGAAAAAAAAAAAAATATGTAACATTCCTAATAGGCGTGTAAACAATCCTAAACGCTAGATGCTGTGCTTGCGCGTTTATTCATTTCAGAATAAGTTAATATTCTTGCCAATAAATTAATAAACTCCCAAAAGCTTTATGCACCTGGACAAATTCAAACTCGCCTAAACGTGTTTGAAAAACACAGCTTTTGGCGCGTTTTTAATGCTGCTTTTCTCCTGTCAAGAGAAAAGGGCTCAGAAGAGTCTAGTGTGCATGGGGCCTAACTGAGGCCTAACTGAGGCCTAACTGTCTCTCCTAAACTTGCTCATCTTTATTCCATTGTCTGCTCACAGTTTTTTAATATAAGGACTTTAGTTTTAAAAACCTAATATCTGCATTTATCTTTTTCTGTTTCTTTGTTCCGCTGTATGTATGACAGACACGACCCCCTCCACCAAAGGTCCACAACCACAAATCTACTTTAATGTTTACTGCACATAGAACTAAAGGTATAGAGATGAAATACTGCATACGAGGCTGAAAGCCACAAAGACATACGTAGAAGAAGAGCCTCAACTTTACTTTCCATCACAAAGCGTAATGTAGCAACAGCAGACAGTGCAATGTAAACACATCATGTCCTGCTTATAACATACACTCAGAGATAGAGAAAAGACCACAGAACCACAACACCGTCTGAACTACACCTCTCGTATTATTACCAGTATTATAAATACCACCAAGTGTTATTATGGGCTAATTCAAAGGTTTTCATTTTTTTTTTTTTGTGTCAAATTGTAAAAGGAATCATCAAGGAAGAGCTACCCCTCTGTATGTGTAATACACAGCCTATACAGAATATAACATTTACTATATATAAGGCATTACATTCAATGATATTATTCTACAGCCTTGTTATATTGCAGCACAAAGGGATGAGATTTGTATCAGATCCATATGTACATATCATGCAGACAGGAAAGGGAGAAAAAGATCAATTAGATGAGATTAAAAAAAAGGATAAACGGCATAAAAGACAGTCAACTATAAGCTATACAAGTACAGTATAAACAACCACTTTTTTAAGACCAAGTACAAGTACTGATACTTTTTTTCAAGTACTCGCCGATACCGATTAAAAAATTTTTTTTTAATGTCATGTGACAGTGCCACTAATATGCAACACTGATGGGCACTGATAGCTGGCACTGATGGGGTGGCACTAACATGCAGCACTGATGGGCACTGACAGGTGGCACTCATGGGCACTGATGAGCTGGCACTGATGGGGTGGCACTGATGAGGAGGTACTAATATGCTGCACTGATGGGCACTAATGAGGCACGGACTGTGTATTTTTTTTTCTACAATTTTTTTTATTATTTTTTACAATTTATTATTTTTGGTTATTTTATTTTTTACAATGCTTTTTTTTTTTTTTTGGGGGGGGGGGGTGGACGTTGTCAGTGGTTTTTTTTATATTTTATTATTTTTACAACTTAACCTTTAAATATCTTTTTTACAATTACAATTCTTTCTATTTATTTATTTTTATCAGCCCTGTTGGGGGTGGCTTTGGTGAGATATCAGGGGTCTAAACCCCTCACATCTCCCTTGTGAGACAGGGAAAGGGCCTGAGGACACACATTCCCCCAGTCCCTTTCTCTGCAGCCTCAGCTGCACTGGAGATGAATGGACAGGAGACAGCGGCTCCTGTTCATTTATAAACTGAAGCGTCATAAACACAGTTTACGATGCTCAGTTATGAATGGACAGAGTCAGGGATCATTGAAAGCTATACAGGGAGATCGGTACTTGTAATTGCCCCCACCGCTGCAGCGATCATCTGTGTGGCTGCCTGCCCCCCCATGCTACGCTGAGGACGCCAGGCCCGGTACAACAGATATCAGATTAATCATCGGAGCTTTTGCACGAGTACTGGTCCCGGTATTGGTGCAACCCTAGACAACAATAAGCTAGCTTGTGTTAAAGCTTCATAGGGCTTTTGATCAGTATATCTGTAGTCCAAAAGATAAACACAACGACATGTAAATGATGTAATGCCAAAAGATCCGAAGGGCCCGTTCAAACTTGCGTTAACACATGCCATAAAGTGCATTAACACTTGACAATAGAATCCTTAAAGTATAACCAAAGGCAAAACTTTTGTTTTTAGTTTTGGATAGAGTGGAGCGGGATTAGAACCCCTGTCAGTTTTTATTGCTGTCTGTGCCCCTATTAGGGAGATTCACTCTCTCTATTTGTCCTGTTTACCATTACTATTGAAAGTGAAAGTAAAAGAAAATCCCAAATTTTGTCCCCAGAAAAGAAATAGAGTGGAAATCTTCCAATGGGGCGGGGGGGCTGACGATTCAGGCACTTGGGCACTGTAGTGGCAGGGCAGGTCGCTACACGCAGCTGGTGATGGGGCCGGGGAGCAGCAGGATGGTTAGAGGAGTCCATAATATTAGATGAATGGACACTGACTCCTTCACCACGGCTGATGTAGTGCTCAGGGAACCCTGCTGAAATTTGGCGCGCGCGGGGGGGGGGGGGGGGGGGTGGAATTTCCCGGTGCAATTTCCCGGTGCAATTTCTTTGGGAAAAGTCTCCTTGTGTAGGATGGGGGAATAGGGGAGCCCCCATCCTCTCTCACCCCCCCTCACTGATATACCCTCAACACTCCTCTCCTGTAAATAATTCCCACTGTAATACCCTCCACACTCCTCTCCTGCACATACTGCTCATTTTCATACCCTCTGCAATCTTCTCTTATACATACTGGTCACTGTCATAGACTCTTCATTCCTCTCCTGCACATACTGCACACGGTCAAACCCTCTGCACTCCTCCCTTATACATACTGCTCGCTGTCATACCTTTTGCATTCCCCTCCTGCACATAGTGCTCACTGTAAAACCCTCTGCACTCTTCCCCTGCTTATACTGCCTGCTTTCATACCCTCTACACCCTTCTCCTTCACATCCTGCCCACTGTCATACCCTCTGCACCCCTCTCCTGCACATACTTCCCACTGTCATACCCTCTGCACCCCTAACCTGCACATACTGTCCTCTGTCATACCCTCTGCACTCCTCTCCTACACATACTGTCCACTGTCATACCCTCTGCACCCCTAACCTGCACATACTGTCCTCTGTCATACCCTCTGCACTCCTCTCCTACACATACTGTCCACTGTCATACCCTCTGAACTCCTCTCCTGCACATACTTCCCACTGTCATACCCTCTGCACCCCTCTCCTGCACATACGATCCGCTGTCATACCCTCTGCACCCCTCTTCTGCACATACTGTCCACTGTCATACCCTCTGCACCCCTCTCCTGCACATACTGTCCACTGTCATATCCTCTGCACCCCTCTACTGCACATACTGTCCACTGTCATATCCTCTGCACCCCTCTCCTGCACATACTGTCCACTGTCATACCCTCTGCACCCCTCTCCTGCACATACTGTCCACTGTCATATCCTCTGCACCCCTCTCCTGCACATACTGTCCACTGTCATATCCTCTGCACCCCTCTACTGCACATACTGTCCACTGTCATACCCTCTGCACCCCTCTACTGCACATACTGTCCACTGTCATACCCTCTGCACACCTCTCCTGCACATACTGCCCACTGTCATACCCTCTGCTCCCCTCTCTTATACATAGTGCCCACTGTCATACCCTCTGCACTCCTCTCTTGCACATACTGCCTGCTGCCATTCCACTCATAGTATTCTCCAGCATCTATTGTCCCCTAAGGCACTCCTTTTGCATTGCTTGGTATATAACCAATACACTCTCATTCTGGGATGTGCACACTTTTGCTAGTTATGTCAAAATGCATGGCATTCCATGAATAAATTGTATTTTTTGTTCCATCTGCCTGAAGTTTAGCTTTAAAAATATGGACACCATTTCTTGGCTATCTTTTTCTTGGGAATGCTGATCACCTTTTTCAGGTGACATCTTTGCATGGAAATCCATTAGTTTTTTGGGTTTTTTTTGTAAATAATAGTTCTACTACAACCTGCCTGTTTTTCAGAATCAGCAGGTACTTGTGCTTTGGGGCTGAAAGGGAGGTTGGATCTACAGTATGTTCTCTATATGCTTGTTCCGCAATGCAAACACTGACCACAAAATAACCAATTTGTTCCTGATAACAGTTCCAACATTTTCAGAAAAAACAAAACAAAGCCGAGGGTGTTTGCAATATTTCACAAATAAGATGCCTGTTAGGCTCGGTTCACACTGCTGCGCTGTAAATTTGTTCCGTTTTTTTGTCCTGTGTGAGGTGCGAATTTACAGCGATTTTACCGCGAATTTCAGGAGTTGGACACAGCTGTGATTGATATTCTAGCCGATGGAATCATAATGTAAAAAAAAAAAAAAAAAAAAAAAAAAAAAAAAAAAGGTGTTAACTTCCTGTGCACTTCCTGGCTTTTGTGGAGAGTAGTGTGTGGAATTCGCACATATGTGAACCATCAATGCGATTCAAGAACGATTTACATTGATGTCTATGGAGACTAAATTCGCAACGCAAAGCAGTAAACTCGCACAAGACCCTTTTTATCGCTTCACATTCGTAGAGGAATCGCAACGCATGTATGTGAACGACCGTCATTGAAAACAATGTCTTTAGGGATGACATGCGAATTTAAGGTGTTTTTGACGCATCGCATTCGTTTTGAACTCGCATCAGTGTGAACCGGGCCTAAGACCTTTTAAATCTCATCTAAAACCTATCAGTTTGATTAAGTGTAGCCTAATCTGCAATCAGTAAAGTGGCGTTCTGGAATTTATCAGTACAGTATGTTCATCCCAATCACCGTCATCCTTCACATTGGAAGAATTTACGAGAGAAGGAAAAAAAGTGCATGCAACAGATAACTATTAGCTCTTTAAAGCGGTTTTTTAACCCAAAGCCAAAATTGTTAAATATTGCAGTTTACCAATCATTAGATGAGGTGGCTGTAATAAATCCCTTTCTCTTTTTCCCCCTCTGTTTTCACCTAAGGATCTGGCCAGTAACACACCACCTGTATTAGAGTGCCCCCAGTCTGGATGAAGGTGCAACAGAGACACCTTTGGACAGCAGCACTGTTCATCTGGGGGTAGGGTAGTGTTAGATGCACTAGCAGATTTAGATACACTAACAAATTGAGACTGGACTCCAGCTAACACTTTACAAGCAAGGAATTTCCTAATTTTGTACATTTAAGTAGATGGAAGTGCTTCTCCAACATAGATCATATAGGTTTGACAAACTCACTCATTAAGTCCAGATGCTAGCTCAGGACATGCTCAGTCATAAGAAAATCATTCCTCTTTCTTGGCTTCATGTGCTCAAAAAAGATACTAAGTTAGATGAAGATACTTTTTTTTTTTTTTTATAAATATCTTTAATCATTTTCCAATAGAAAAACATATTACAACATGTACTTTCAATCTTCAACTTTCTCACTCTCGCAGGAGCTTTCACATCATTTTTCTTAATAAAAATTACAACAAATAAAAACACTCATTCTCCCCCCTAAACCTTTGTGTTGATGGTGTGGTTTGTTGTTCCCCTTCACTTTCCTATCCAGCATCTCTTTACTTTCTTTCTTATTATTTTAGCTGTTCACTTTTTGGGTTTCCCAGAAGCCGTTGTAGGTTCTACTATCCAGCTTGCCCAAACTCTCTCATATTTTTCTTCACATCCTCTATTACAATATGTTTCTCTATACAGCGGCAAGTTGTCATTTACTAAATATTTCCAAAAGGCTAATGAGGGAGCTTCTGTTTTTTTCCAATTCAGTACCATTGCCTTTTTTTCGCATAGAAAATCAACAGACTTACTTGTGTTCTCTTTGTCCTAGTGCGGATATTATTTCTTACCAGTAGAGCTGGGCGATTTTCTCCAAAAAAAAGAAATCTGCGATTTAAAAAAAAAAAAAACTCGATTCACGATTCGAATCTTTTTTTTTTTGATGGACACCGCGCCAGTCCTGAGGAGCTGCAGGCAGGAGTTTTTAGGTGAGGCCGCGGCTTTAGCCTAGTCCGCGGCATCCAGCCTTGCGGACTAGGCCAAAGCCACGGCCTCGCCTAAAAACTTCTCCCCGCAGCTCCTCAGAACCGGCGTGGTGTCAGCGCCGGTCCTGGTGAAAAAAAAAAAAATCGTAGTGATTACCCTTATAACCTCTCTCCAAAATACTGCTACAGCGGGGCAGGACCAGACTGTATGGAAAAAATCTCCTGGAGTATACCCACATCTCCAACAATTCTGAGGGTTCAATGGGCACATTCTATATAATCTATAGGGTGTATAGTATATTCTATGTGTTATCTTAAATTGTATGAGCTTGTCTCGAAGTGAGACTAATATCTGGAAAGGGAATCCCCATAGCTCCTTTCAATTTCCCTCTTCTACTTTTGGGACATCTTTCATCCATCGTGCTCGTAACCGTCTTATATCTAATAATGCAGTTTTCACTAAATAAGTATAGTTGATATTGGTTTCTTTTCCAGTCTCCTTCTAGTTATTTGTTCTAATCCTAAATCAGTCAATTGCGGAAAACCTTGAGGAAATTGGGCAGAAAGAGCATGGGCAAGATGAAGATACTTTAATTAGAGTTGAATTAGGGAAGTTCAGAAGAGATCTGGACGATTATAACTCTGACAGAGTCTTCTCTTGGAAACAAAAAAAACTATACATCCATTCACTAGAACACTTTTTCACCCATCGCCTTCCTTTTCTCCCAAGACACATTTCCTTTCCCTCCCACCACCGAAGCCCCCCCCCCCCCTTCTTATTCTCCCTCTGATGAGTCTGTCGACACCGAGCGGAATCCCCTTTCCTGACCCCCCCCCCCCAAATTAAATTCTAGACATCCTAAACACCTCAAAACCAAAGTTAATAATAAAAACGGTGAACTTTTGTCTGATCTGAATCTATTTTTACAACAGACGCATGGAGGCACCTAGTGCTAAGAATACTCTGGAGCATGGCTCCAGGGTTTCTCTCCATGCATCTGACCACCCTCAGGCTACTGCCCACTACAAAAAACAGAGTGACAAATTTGCCCTATCAGGTAACTCCTCCAGAAAAAGACCATCAGAGGTCACCCATTCAGGTGATGATATAGGTCAGATAGATCAAGATAACACCCAACCACCTTTTGTTGACATACTGGACTTCTCCACATCAGCTAGACAGGCTACCATTGGCCCTACTTCTCCAGAAGTTAGTATGCCAAAATTGAATAGGACTATACAACCTCTTCCTACAGACATATCTTTTTTAGTACACAGTCCTCCTCCGGCCACCTCCAAAAAAAGAAAATTCACAGGAGAGGTTGTAGAGGATGAACCAGGTCCAAAACCAAACGCCCAGAAATTCCGCAAACTGTGAAAATATTTAATTTATCATTGCATGTTCTCTCCACCGCTGATACCTCCCTTCTGAGCCGAGGATTGAATTTTGCTCCAATTAATAAACCCAATCCTTTTTTGTTATTCAAAGATCTAAATAGATACATCCGTAATCTCACTCTAAAAAGATATTATAATATTAAACAAGCCAAAGCGAAATCTGTCCCAGATACGGACTCTTCAGACATTGACCCACCGATTATATCACCTAGTCTTTTTGAGTGTGATACTGACATTATGGACACATTGGATTCACTATCCATAGAGGGTGGCTCACTCAATTTATTTACACATCAAGCCACATCCCCTCCCATAGTCCACTCCTCCCTTAGACCAAAATCCATCTTCTATCCTGCCCATGTAAAAGGTCCCTACCTAGAGAGCTTCTATAGGATTGTATTTGCATACTTCCTAAAATTATGTCGATCATCGTCCACTCCCAATAACCATAACCTTTCGCCCTTCAAAACGAAAGCTTTAGATTCTCTGATGCAAGCAGCAGATACCATTATTAAATCTGCTTACAAAAGGAGGAACAGAATAGTTACAGAACTATGTAGCAGAAGCCAATAGGCTCCTCTCTGACAATACTACATACATCAAACTCAGAAAAGACCCCACATCTGACTTTGCACGCGAAGTCGACATCTTGGTAAAATCAGCTCTTCAGGAGGGAATCACAAAATAGAGGCTTAATTTTTTCGTAGGGATTTTTACCAAATTCCCTACTTCTATCATCTTTCAAAGATCTACAATCCCCTCCAGGCAGGCCAATAGTGGCTGCAATGGACAGTGTGATCACAGGTTTCAGCCAATATATACAGTAGATCAGTATCTAGAGCCACTGGTCCATCAGCTACAATCTAACATTATGGATGGGACACATCTTTAGGCTCTCCCTAGATGTCAATTCTTTATATACCTCCATTCCCCACAGTTTTGGTTTGCTAGCTCTGGAATTTTTTCTTGCCAAAGATCCACTAATCAACCGTAGACAGGCTGCTTTCATTTTGGAAACAACCTATTTTTGCCTTACTGTAAGAGAAGTCAGGTTAACAAACGCGCATTGGCGCGCAGGCGCGGGCACACCAGTGTGTGCACAAGAAGAGACATGTATTAGCGCATGCGCGAGTGCGCACACACACGTGTACGTACTGGCGCCAGACAGCCTATTTAAACCAAGCATTGACACATACACATTGTTGAGTGGTCTTTCAGCTTGTTCCTGTTGACCTGTGCCCTGATCTGTTCCAGTTTACCTGCGTTTGACCCGGCTTCACCTGGACCCTCCTCTGGACTTCCGCCTGCTATGACCTTGGCCAGTGTTTGACTCTGCTCCTAGCTCATGCTTCTGTACCTTGCTGCCCGATTGTGTACAGAATCCAGCTTGTATCCTGTCTCATCTTCAGTCTCACGTTCCTGTACCTGCTCTGCCCGGCTGTTGACAACCCCCTGGCTTATGTTCCAGCTACGCTTCTGCCTGCTGATCCAGCAACGCTGAGTTCCAGTTCCCAGTGCCTGTCCAGTGATCTACGGCCAACGGGTTCCTGTCAAGCCTCAGCTAGTGCCACCTGCTATACCGGCCCTCGTGCCACTCTATGTCCTACACTCCCTGTCATCTCTATCAGGGGCGATGGACAGGAGGTGCCAGAGAAGCCCTCTCTACAGCTCAATCTCCACCAGGAACGTGACAGCACCACTCAGCCGAATGTTGGCGATCAAGAGAGAGCCTTCGCCTCTGGAGAAGCTATGCCAGCAACTTGCCTCTTTTACCCAGGCAGTCAGCACCCTGCAAGAAAGCTACCTCCAGCTAGAGGGTTACATCCAATCCATGACCTCTACCTCAGTAACTTCTGCACCTGCTACAGCACCTGGCCACTCCACATCTGAACAGACTTTACTCGCATCCACAGGAACTATGCCGCCGCCAGAACCCCAAGTTCCTGCACCAGGCATTTAAGAAGGCTTGTGAACTATGTTCCTGTGTTCCCTTTCCTTTTTCTCCCCTTCTTCTGGTTGTTGCCTCCCCCCCCCCCCACTTCTCCTTTTTTCCTTGTTGTTCCCCACCCTTCATCCAATAGGTGATATTATATTATTTATGCTTGATGCTATGATTGAGTTGTGATTAATTTTTTGTTTCATACTTTTTTAGAATTATGATTGTATGGGGGATGTATGATGTGTGTATGTGTATGTATACATATATGCACATACATGCCTTTTTTTATTGAGCATCTTTCTCATGCCTCATTGTATTCAATCAATATATTATTTACAATTCATATTTATATGGTATTATTATTATTACTGTTACTATTTTTTCAGTTTATATTCCTTTTCCCACTGCTACTGATACAATATTAGATGTTTACAGGTATATATATTATTTTTAGTAATATTGCACAAGTATATATAACATGTTTTACTGCTGCTTGTTTATTATTGTTTTATTACCATTTTGATCTTATAATGTTCATGTTTATGGTTTTATGTATATCATTCCATCCACCCAGTCCTCAGTATCACTGTGTTTTAAATATATTTACGTCCAAGTATATTTAACATTCTGGTCCCTCACCTTGCTGTGCCATATAATGTTAGTTCTCTATTCCAGTTGTATTGCTTGACAAATGAGCACGGCTGCCACAACACACACAGTGCGCATGCTCGGAAATGCGGCGCATCTTGGTGACTTCATCCCTCCCACTGCCCAGCCACCTGCGCACCAAGCCTCGTTTTGGCCCCCACATACCGTATGGCCGTCTTTCCAACAAAACGGTGACCAGTGGGATTACAGTCCCTGCAGAGAGACCGGAGAGGACGAGGAGGATCTTAACCTGCTTACCCACACTAGTCCCTGGGATGCTTTAAACTACAGATGTGCTTTTTTAATTCTCCAAAAATGTGAGTTGCCATTTGTATGACCAAATAAAGTGCTTTTAACTCCTACACTTAGAGGCGCGAGATGTTTACTAACATTTTACAAGCAGTTACAGCAATATTTTTTTAACTTTTGGGATAAAGGTTTTACATTAATAAATAAATGAAAGCTGTGTATTGTAAACACCCGTCAGTGGTAAATGGTTTGTCTCAACCCTGTAACTGCTACATCTGCAAAACAGTTTGTACTACTGAAAAACAACATACTCAACAAACATTAGCGTCTTACTTATTCATAGCTGGCAAACGGATGATTTCTAGAGTGTGGAAGAAACCTCCTGTCCCGTTTGCCATAGTGAAGAGCATTTTAAAGGACCTCATGATCAATGTAAAAATGTCTAGCATGCTTCATGATTGTGTGGTCACCTTGGTGGACTTATGCTCTTCCCACCCTGCATCGGGGCAGTTTCTGTCCTAAAGGTCCGCTATGTAATTCCCCCAACCTGCAGGACTCCCACCCCCTCCTCCTTATTCCACCTTCTTCTTCCACCCCCCCCTTCCTTTCTCTTGTTTTTCTCAATTTTTTGTTTCCTTTCTTTGATGCCGAGGCTGGACACTTGCCCGCCCTCCATCCCTCCCTATTTTTGTGTTACCCTAAGTCCCTCGACCTAGGGAACTTTTGTTGACTTGCGGTTATGCCCTCAGGTCACTCTTTTTGCGTTTTTCCCACTGAGTTGTTCTAATGGATGAGCTTCCCCTTTTCCCCCTTCGTTATTAGTCACTCATCCTGACCAGCAGCTGGGGACGCCCAGTAGACTTCTACGCACCTTACCCGTTGACGCGAACTAGTGCACCTGACCGATGGGCTCCCTCTATCGGCCCTCGGGCCTAGACGATATAAGTGGACCTGCGGCTTGCTCCGCCAGGTCGCTCAGTGGTCACTCATTCTTCAAAAGTTAACTGCTCATATGTCTTTTCTTGCCCATGTCTGGAAGTTATGTTTGTTTTGTTGTATCCCTGCGTGGGTGAACGGTTATTATACTGTTATGCTTCCCTTTTTTACATTAAATATTATTGTACCAGAAAAACAACTTACTTACAGGCAGGATCACCAGGTAAAATTAAATGAAAGGAAGCAAAAAAAAAAGAAAACTAATGGCGCCATCACATCTAAGAATTGGTAAGCTGCACTATAATAAATGTTGGATTTTGGGTTTATTACTGCTTTAACATACATTTCCTGAGAAAATCAATTTGGTGTGTATCACATAAGAATTTTGCATTATTGTGAATGTATTTTGCAGAGTGTCAAATTATGTTCAGTATTCATCCAGCAGACAGGCAGATCATCTAAGAATAATAATGAAGTGAACTACACAGATAGATGCTAAAGTGTCAGCGCCCGGAATAGGAGCATTGAGCTGCTAACACATCCCCCCCCGTACAAAGCCCAAGTGCACCGAGTCAGACAGACTGAACTGTACCCATGTGATTTATAGAATAAAAGTAAACATGTCTTCTTTTAACCACTTAAGATCTGGAGGATTTTACCCCCTTATGACCAGCTCATTATTTACTATTTAGCACTGCGCTACTTTAACTAGTAATTGTGCAGTCATGCAACGCTGTGCCCAAACTAAATTTTATAATTTTTTCACACAAAAAGAGCTTTCTTTGGGTGGCATTTGATCACCAATGGGTTTTTTATTTTTGTGATATACATTAAAAAAGACAGAAAACTAAAAAAAATGACATCGGGTGGCTCTGCCCCTTGGTTATTTAAGAAATGGCTGACAGTGGGAGCCTTCAACAAGACCGGAGGTTTTTTTTCTTTTTTCAAGTCTGGCCGTGCGGCGTGACTGATGATGGATCTACACTGGGGGATATTTTAATTTTTTTTTTTTTTTAAAAAAAGGACTTCTCAAAAACTTGTGTTGTGTCTTTACTCAGTTTTAACCCTTTTTTGGTGAATGGGTACCACATACTCATTCACCTAAGGGTGGGGGGCTGGGATCTGGGGGCCGTTTTTGCAATTTTTAAAAGGGGGCTTCCAGATTCCGATAAGCCCCCTGCCCATAGATCCCCACAACCACCGGCCAGATTCCGATAAGCCCCCTGCCCATAGACCCCCACAACCACCAGCCAGGGTTGGTGGGAAGAAGCCCTTGTCCCTATCAACATGGGGACAATGTACTTTGTAGTGGGGAGGGGCAGAGCCCCCCTGCCCCAAAGCACCCCCTTCCATGTCCCCATGTTGATGGCGTGTGGCTTGGTATGGTTCAGGAGGGGGGGGGGGAGCAATGCATGCTCGGATAAGGGTCTGGTATGGATTTTGGGGGAGGACCCCAAGCCGATTTTTTTTTTTTAACTTTGGCATGGGGTTTAATAAATTAATAAATTAAATTAAACTTAATGAAATTAAACGAAACTAAACGAATTCTGCAACTAATCAACGAAAAAAAATTAGTAACATAACAAATGTATCCTAAACAACTAAACAAATCTAATTTGTTCATTCTGCACATGTCTAACACAGACCACTGCGTGGCGAGGAGTTTTGTAGTGTGGTGGGTAGGGATGAGCTTCGTGTTCGAGTCGAACCCATGTTCGACTCGAACATCGGCTGTTCGACCGTCCGTCGAATTGCGAACGATATGGGCCGTTCGCGCCGAATTCGTGTGGCGCGTCACGGCCCATAATTCACTGCGGCATCGCAGTGCATTGCTGGCTGATGATTGGCCAAGCATGCACTATGACCCGCATGCTTGGCCAATCACAGCGCCGTCAGTAGAGAGAGCTGTAATTGGCCAAAGCCAGGGTGGCTTTGGCCAATTATGGCTCAGGGGATTTAGTACACGCCCCACACTATATAAGGCCGCCTGCACGGCGGCCCTGTGTAGTGTGTGTTCCGGTGTGCTGAGAGATAGAGAGAGAGAGAGACAGTGTCATTTGATTTGAGTTAGATAGATTAGGCAGAACAGTCAGTCAGTTAGCTGCACTTACAGTGTATTGTGTATATATATGCATCCCAGGTGTTGCATATATATATATACACTGTATTCAGTTTAGCTAGATCCGTTCCTGTTATCTTCTATCTAGACTATTTACATTTAGTGCAGTGCGTCCTGCTCACAGTGTTCAGCTAGATCCGTTCCTGTTATCTTCTAGACTATTTACATTTAGTGCAGTGCGTCCTGCTCACAGTGTTCAGCTAGATCCGTTCCTGCTATTTACATTTAGTGCAGTGCGTCCTGCTCACAGTGTTCAGCTAGATCCGTTCCTGCTATTTACATTTAGTGCAGTGCGTCCTGCTCACAGTGTTCAGCTAGATCCGTTCCTGCTATTTACATTTAGTGCAGTGCGTCCTGCTCACAGTGTTCAGCTAGATCCGTTCCTGCTATTTACATTTAGTGCAGTGCGTCCTGCTCACAGTGTTCAGCTAGATCCGTTCCTGTTATTTACATTTAGTGCAGTGCGTCCTGCTCACAGTGTTCAGCTAGATCCGTTCCTGCTATTTACATTTAGTGCAGTGCGTCCTGCTCACAGTGTTCAGCTAGATCCGTTCCTGCTATTTACATTTAGTGCAGTGCGTCCTGCTCACAGTGTTCAGCTAGATCCGTTCCTGCTATTTACATTTAGTGCAGTGCGTCCTGCTCACAGTGTTCAGCTAGATCCGTTCCTGTTATCTTCTAGACTATTTACATTTAGTGCAGTGCGTCCTGCTCACAGTGTTCAGCTAGATAGGTTCCTGTTATTTACATTTAGTGCAGTGCGTCCTGCTCACAGTGTTCAGCTAGATCCGTTCCTGTTATCTTCTAGACTATTTACATTTAGTGCAGTGCGTCCTGCTCACAGTGTTCAGCTAGATAGGTTCCTGTTATTTACATTTAGTGCAGTGCGTCCTGCTCACAGTGTTCAGCTAGATCCGTTCCTGCTATTTACATTTAGTGCAGTGCGTCCTGCTCACAGTGTTCAGCTAGATCCGTTCCTGCTATTTACATTTAGTGCAGTGCGTCCTGCTCACAGTGTTCAGCTAGATCCGTTCCTGCTATTTACATTTAGTGCAGTGCGTCCTGCTCACAGTGTTCAGCTAGATCCGTTCCTGTTATCTTCTAGACTATTTACATTTAGTGCAGTGCGTCCTGCTCACAGTGTTCAGCTAGATCCGTTCCTGTTATCTTCTAGACTATTTACATTTAGTGCAGTGCGTCCTGCTCACAGTGTTCAGCTAGATCCGTTCCTGTTATCTTCTAGACTATTTACATTTAGTGCAGTGCGTCCTGCTCACAGTGTTCAGCTAGATCCGTTCCTGTTATCTTCCTACTGACAGGCAGGCTTGTCTGGTTACAGTATATAAAGCTACCTGAAGAAAATTACAGGTGTTCTATTTGATCCTATTAGTACCACGGTCAGGCAGCTAGACTATTTACATTTAGTGCAGGGCGTCCTGCTCACAGTGTTCAGCTAGATCCGTTCCTGTTATCTTCCTACTGACAGGCAGGCTTGTCTGGTTACAGTATATAAAGCTACCTGAAGAAAATTACAGGTGTTCTATTTGATCCTATTAGTACCACGGTCAGGCAGCTAGACTATTTACATTTAGTACAGTGCGTCCTGCTCACAGTGTTCAGCTAGATCCGTTCCTGTTATCTTCCTACTGACAGGCAGGCTTGTCTGGTTACAGTATATAAAGCTACCTGAAGAAAATTACAGGTGTTCTATTTGATCCTATTAGTACCACGGTCAGGCAGCTAAACTATTTACATTTAGTACAGTGCGTCCTGCTCACAGTGTTCAGCTAGATCCGTTCCTGTTATCTTCCTACTGACAGGCAGGCTTGTCTGGTTACAGTATATAAAGCTACCTGAAGAAAATTACAGGTGTTCTATCCCAGCTTAGTGCAGCTACAGGCCATTAGTATGTCTGGAAGGCCAAGAAGGAGAGGCAGACAGTCACAAGCCAATAAGAGAGGGCAAGCAGGCTCTGTGTCTAGTGCTGGTCGTGGAAACGGTGCATCCTCATCAGCACGTGGCCATGGGACACGCTTGGCCTTTTTTTCGGCAGCTGGCCGTGTTGAGCCGCAACATGCGGAAGACTTGGTCGAGTGGATGACCAAGCCGTCCTCATCCTCCTCATCCTCTCTCACCCATGCCCAGGGTGCTTTGTCTGGCAAAGCAGCGGCCTCTTCCCTCAGCTCAATGTCATCAGTGACTCCTTCCCTAGCTCCACCATGTCCTCCTGAGGATTCCCTCGAACTGTTTGACCACAGTGTTGGGTACATGCTCCAGGAGGATGCCCAGCGTTTGGAAGGCTCTGATGATGATACTGAGCTCGATGAAGGCAGTAACATGAGCACGGACAGAGGGGGTGCCCAAGAAGGACAGCAATCTGGCAGTCATGCTCCCCCTGCTGCAGCATACTGCCAGGTTTGCTCCAGTGATGAGGAGGGAGGGGATGATGAGGTCACTGACTCAACGTGGGTGCCTGATAGGAGAGAGGAGGAGGAGGAGGAGGAGGAGGAGGCGGCACATCACCAACGAGGCAGGATGCCCTCCAGGGGCCAGCCTAAGGGCAGCACATTGACTGCATCACACCCCAAAGCTCCACATGTGCAGGGCGCTGCAGTCTCTGCGCGTTATTCAAAAAGTTCTTTGGTGTGGGCCTTTTTTGAGACGAGTGCATCAGATCGCACCGCTGCTATTTGCAACATATGTCTCAAGCGTATCTCGCGTGGCCAAAACATCTCCCGCTTGGGTACCACATGCTTGACCAGACATATGTTGACCTGCCATGCAGTTCGTTGGCAAGCGTATCTAAAAGACCCACACCAAAGAACAAAGAGGATCTCTCCTTGCTCCTCATCAGCTGAGATTTCCAACCCCACTAGACCTTCAGTCCTCTCTGAGACCTGCAGTGAGAGGAATGAAGGTGTAGAATTAGGTGTGTCACAGCCAAGTACTTGTGGGCAATCTGCTTTTGGTACACCGACGTCAGATTGTACCAGGCAAATTTCCCTGCCCCAGCTGCTGCGCCGCCAAAAGAAGTTTGCTCCCAGCCATCCACATGCCCAGCGGTTGAATGCTAGCTTGGCAAAATTGCTAGCACTTCAACTGCTGCCTTTTCAGTTGGTAGACTCTGCCCCCTTCCGTGAGTTTGTGGAATGTGCGGTTCCTCAGTGGCAGGTACCCAAACGCCACTTTCTCACGGAAGGCGATTCCGGCTCTCTACCGGCATGTGGAAGGCAATGTCCATGCCTCGCTGGACAGGGCGGTCAGCGGTAAGGTGCATATTACCGCTGACTCATGGTCCAGCAGGCATGGACAGGGACGTTACCTAAGTTTCACGGCGCATTGGGTGACTCTGCTGGCAGCTGGGAAGGATGCAGGACAAGGTGCAGTAGTGTTGGAGGTTGTTCCGCCACCACGCCTCCAAAATGCTGATTGTGACACACCTCTCTCCTCCACCCCCTCCTCTTCTTCTTCCTCCATGGCCTCTTCCTCGGAACCAGCGGTGCTCCGTAGGCGTTCAAGGGGCTACGCAAGTACGCAGGCCAAAAGATGCCATGCGGTGCTTGAGCTGGTGTGCTTGGGGGACAGGAGCCACACTGGGGCAGAGGTTCTGTCAGCTCTGCAGGGGCAGGTTCAGAGGTGGTTGACGCCACGCCAACTTAAGGCAGGAATGGTGGTTTGCGACAATGGCACCAACCTCCTCTCTGCCCTCCGACAGGGACAAATGACCCATGTGCCCTGTTTGGCTCACGTCCTTAACTTGGTGGTGCAGCGGTTCTTGGGCAGGTACCCGGGCTTACAGGATGTCCTGAGGCAGGCCAGGAAAGTCTGTGTGCATTTCCGCCGGTCATATAATGCCAGTGCTCGGCTGACGGACCTCCAAAAGGAGTTTAACCTGCCCAAGAACCGCCTAATCTGTGACATGCCCACCAGGTGGAACTCAATGTTGGCCATGCTGCAGCGGCTGCACACGCAGCAGAGGGCCATCAATGAGTACCTGTGCGACTATGGCACCAGGACAGGGTCAGGGGAGCTTGGTTTTTTTTCCCCACGCCAGTGGGCCATGATCAGGGATGCATGCACTGTCCTGTCACCATTCGAGGAGGCCACGAGGATGGTGAGCACTGACAGTGCATGCATCAGTGACACTGTCCCCCTTGTCCACCTGTTGGAGCACACGCTGCGTGGAATAATGGACAGGGCACTTGAGGCAGAACAGAGGCAGGAAGAGGAGGACTTCCTTAGTTCTCAAGGCCCCCTTTATCCAGACAGTGTTCCTGCGTGCCCGCCGATCACACAGGAAGAGGAGGAGGAGGAGGAGGAGGAAGATTGTGTCAGTATGGAGGTGGAGCCTGGCACTCAGCATCAGCAGCAGTCTTTAAGGGATCAGTCCCAAGGAACACATGGACTTGTACGTGGCTGGGAGGAGGTGGCTGCGGACGTTGTTGTCCTTAGTGACCCAGAGGACTCCGGACCGAATGCCTCAGCAAACCTACGCTGCATGGCCTCCCTGATCCTGCAAAGCCTGCGTAAGGATCCTCGTATTCGTGGTATCAAGGAGAAGGACCAATACTGGCTGGCAACCCTCCTTGATCCACGTTACAAGGGTAAGGTTGCGGACCTTATCTTGCCATCGCAGAGGGAGCAGAGGATGAAACATCTTCGGGAGGCCTTGCAGAAAGGTCTGTGCAACGCGTTCCCAGAGACTGGGAGGTTACAAACTCCTGTTTCTGGACAACGTGTTGCTGAGGCTTCGGTCAGTCAAAGAAGGAGCGGTGGAGAAGGTGGCCGTCTGACCGATGCGTTCAGACAATTTTTTGGTCCGCAGCCCCAAGGTATGATCGGTTCCAGCAACCATCGCCAGCGTCTGTTTTACATGGTGCAGGAATACCTAGGGGCAAGATCAGACTTGGACACCTTTCCCACCGAAAATCCTCTGGGTTACTGGGTCTTGAGGATGGATCACTGGCCAGAGCTTGCACAGTATGCAATTGAGCTACTGGCCTGTCCTGCATCCAGCGTTCTTTCGGAACGCACATTCAGTGCTGCTGGAGGCGTGGTAACCGATCACAGGGTGCGTCTGTCCACCGACTCGGTCGATCGGCTGACCTTCATAAAAATGAATCAGTCTTGGATCACCACCAGCTACCAAGCACCTTATGCTGATGTAACCGAATAATTTTTTTTGAAATCTCAGATCCCTTCAAAGACTGCCTATGCTGATGCTGAGTGACTATCCCTGAGTAATTATCCTCTTCCTCCTCAATCATCACGCTGATAGCTTGTAAGAACATTTTTGGTTCTGGGCGCCACCACCAGTGCCTAAGGCACAATTTTTCAGCCCCTGTTTAACAGGGGCGTGTAATTACAATTTTTGATGTAATACTTTGCAGCAGGGCTCGTTCCTGCATTCCAACTAGAGTGTCTGTGAGGGGTTGCAGTGTTGTGGCACCAGCACCAGTGCCTAAGGCCCAATTTTTCTGCCCCTGTCTAACAGGGGCGTGTAATTACAATTTTTGATGCAATACTTTGCAGCAGGGCTCGTTCCTGCGTTCCAACTAGAGTGTCTGTGAGGGGTTGCAGTGTTGTGGCACCAGCACCAGTGCCTAAGGCCCAATTTTTCTGCCCCTGTCTAACAGGGGCATGTAATTACAATTTTTGATGCAATACTTTGCAGCAGGGCTCGTTCCTGCGTTCCAACTAGAGTGTCTGTGAGGGGTTGCAGTGTTGTGGCACCAGCACCAGTGCCTAAGGCCCAATTTTTCTGCCCCTGTCTAACAGGGTCGTGTAATTACAAGTTTTGAAGCAATACTTTGCAGCAGGGCTCGTTCCTGCGTTCCAACTAGAGTGTCTGTGAGGGGTTGCAGTGTTGTGGCACCAGCACCAGTGCCTAAGGCCTAATTTTTCAGCTCCTGTTCAACAGGGGCATGTAATTACAATTCTTGATCTAATATTTCACAGCAGGGCCCTGTGAGGGCTTACAGTGTTGTGGCCACAGCAACACCTAAGGCCCAAATTTCTGCTGAGTATATAGGGCAGGACCCTACTTTCAAACATCTAACTTACAAACGACTCCTACTTGCAAACGGAAGGAGACAACAGGAAGTGAGATTAAATCTACCCCTAGGAAGGGAAATTCTCTCCTGTAAGAGTTAATATGGGAAAACAATTTCTCCTTTCCACTGATGCTTTCCAATCCTTGTTCCACAAAAAAACCCAAATTTTCAAAAAACATTTTTCATTGGGACAAAAAAGTGAGGTGAAATCTTCTGAAGAGGAGGAAAGACAGCAAAACAAATGTCACAGGGGTGATAACCCTTCCCTATGTTTTCCAAAAAGCTTAGAAAAGATTTTTTGGCTGGAGCTAAACACGTTAAAAATGTTCAAAATTACAAACAGATTCTACTTAACAACAAACCTACAGTCCCTGTCTTGTTTGCACCGCCTGTATACTGCTGTTCAGAGTATATAGGGCCTGGTGGCCCCACACCTTTCCTTATTTTAATTTGGGTGCGGGGTTCCCCTTAATATCCATACAAGACCCAAAGGGCCTGGTAATGGACTGGGGGGTACCCATGCCGTTTGTCTCACTGATTTTCATCCATATTGCCATGACCCGACATGACATTAAACCCGCAAGCAGTTTTAAATGAGATTTTTTCCTTTAAAAATGACATTTGGTGCAGGGACTGTTCTAAACATGGGAAACACGCGTCACTTTACAGGCATACTATAGACACCCCCCAGGTACGATATTTAAAGGAATATTTCCCTTTTTTTTTTTTACTTTAAGCATCATTAAAATCACTGCTCCCGAAAAAACGTCCGTTTTTAAAAGTTTTTTTTGCATTGATACATGTCCCCTGGGGTAGGACCCGGGTCCCCAAACCCTTTTTAGGACAATACCATGCAAATTAGCCTTTAAAATGAGCACTTTTGATTTCGAACGTTCGAGTCCCATAGACGTCAATGGGGTTCTAATGTTCGTGCGAACTTTCGGTCCGTTCGCGGGTTCTGGTGCGAACCGAACCGGGGGGTGTTCGGCTCATCCCTAGTGGTGGGCACAGACTCATGGGGAACTGAAAGATTAGTTCTCCATCAGGTCTGCGGTGCATGTGATTGACACTGTATGGCAGTGGGCAGAATCATAGCCGCTATCCAGCTCAAAAGCGGCTTTCACATCACCTCAATATCATCCACTGTTCATCAAGAGGCAGTAGTAGAGGGGCACTACGTAAACATGGATTTTCACAGGTCATCAAAATGTGGACCAACTCACTACTTAGCCTAAATTTGGCAGCTCACCACAAAGACGGGAATCCCCCAAGGGAGCGCATTCACCCAAGTTGAAGAATCCAGTGTAAAGGTAAAAGAGAGATGTTTTTTCAATTCTTAAAGCGGAGTTCCACCCACATTTTACACTCCTCACCATGCAGCACGAATGTGTACCCTTAAAACGAATTGGCATTTTTAAAAAAAAAAATGGGATCACTTACTTTATTACAGCTTTTTTCACTTCCTCCTTAGTGTCCGCGGCCCCGCACATCATTTCCGGATTTGTAATATCTCCTGGAAGATGTGTGCCATCAATCCCAGGACGCAATAGGCAATAGGTTTCCATTGCAAAGGGGCGGCGCCGCTCTGACGCCTCCGTTGCTATGGAAACCTGACCTACAAACTATTATACTGCTCGCACTGCACTGCGCATGCGTGAGAAATCGGCAGGTGCATGCTGGATATCCAGCATGCACGGAATCCGGGAAGTAATACACTGCGGCTTCAGATGCCCACACAGGAGATGGGTACGGCGTGCTGGGACTTCCTAAGGTAAGAAAAAAACGCTGCACATATACAAAACAGCCCTTAGTTTACACAATACCTTTAGTAGACAATATTAAACATGAGTATTATAGGGTATTTCTTATCTAAAAAGTTAAATTTTGGCCGGAACACCGCTTTAACTTTGGACTCCTAAGGATTTTTCAGTTGGTGCTATCTTTGACCTACTACACTGATGGGGAACTAGTCTCCCAGTTCCCCAACTGGCTCTGCCCACCTAATAGGCACTGCAGCTGCAGGAACTAGTTTCTCATCAGGGCACTTCCCTTATGGCTCGAGTCATTTACCAATGTCAAATTTGAGTACTAACATCACCAGTATGCCCGTCCCTTTTTTTAACATTCAGCTTTGGGCTGGGAAATCTCCCACCCAACAGCTAAGTAGAGGTTGGGGATACAGCCCTGTGCAGGACACTACCACATCTATGACAGCTTCCCAGCACTAAATTGTCCACTCTGAGCACTACCATAGCTCTATACGCCAGCTCAGAGCTGGTCAATTACCGCCGGTTTTCTAATTTGTGGGGGTATGGATTTGCCCACAAGGCGTTTTAATCCATGCCCTATGCAGGGCTGTGTTTTTTTACAACATGGGGTGCACAGGTATTGCGTGCATCCCCGTGCCAGCAGACCCATTGCTGTCCGTCTGGATGTGGCAGCTGCACGGACACAGCCACTGATCACAATATGACATCTAAGTGGATGCGGATGCACAGCCCTGAACGCTGCACCCACACAGATGTGACATTACACGCACACAGCTGCTGTGTCCCAATTGACAGCTATGGGACTGCTGGCATGAGGATGCATGCCCTTGCATAGGGAACAGATTAAAATGTCCCATGTGAACGAGGCCTAATTCTTTAAAGTGGTTTTAAACCCTCACTGTTACCCAGTGGAGGGACTGAGAAAGGGGACAGGGAGAAGGTCACTCAATTTGCCACATCCGTAAGTATAGGGAAAAAGGGGTACTACATGGTAGCCAAAAAGTCGAACTTTAGAGGCATAGAAACAATGGAGAAGTATTTAAAATAATAATCACATCATTTATTGAAAAAAAATCATAATATTCACACAACAATCAAAAAAAAAGGATAAAACCATAGACGAATGATACAATTTGTACAATGAGCCCTTGTGCGTCTACGCGTTTCGCCGTGAGGCTTCTTCAGGACACAAAACAGGGTTCAAAATTGTAACAAAATAGAGACAAAAGCGAATCTCACTATCTTTAAGAGATGAGCCTCATGTACAAATTTGCAGCAGCCGGAATGTTTCCAAAGATAAGGAATGCTTTTAATTTAGTATTTTACTTTATATATATAAAGTTTTAGCAGGGGCTGATGTACGTCAAATCTCCAAGGGTGAAAGTGACCACACAGATAATCAGGTATAGATAAGTCCAGATTCCATAGAGGAGAGGTCTTGGTACTATTCAACCATATAAGTAGCATATAGCAAAATTCAGAAAAAGCATACTGCTTAAACCTTGGAATAAACAAGTATGCCCCTGGGAGACCGCCGGATGCTAATCACTAATTTTCAATAAATTATGTGATTATTATTTTTAATACTTCTCCATTGTTTCTATGCCTCTAAAGTCCAACTTTTTAGTTAGTAGTACCCCTTTTTTCCCAGTGGAGGGACTATCCTCAGGTGATACACAGAAATAAAACAAATCCTCCTACGTAAGTTGTACCTGTTTGTCTGCAGTCTTCTCTTCTCTACATCCATTTAAAGTCATGAATTTATGAAGCTTGTCTGAGAGTTCCAAAAAAGGGGTGGAGAGCTGAAGTTACCCTCTGCAGAGCTCAATGAGGAGGAGAGCACTGAGAGCTGATTGGAAGGAAGAGACCCACCCCCTTCACACAGCACACAGAAACAGAGCTGAGGCTGTCAATCTGCTGGAAGTCCCTCCCCTGTCACCATTTTTCTCTTCAGGTGTCAGGAAAAATTGATTCATGCTGATAGCAGAGGAACAAAGCAGTAGACAGAAATGACACTTAGTGCTCTTAATTGAGACAAGTACACACTATAGAGGGATATGCTTTGTTCATATTTCATGTCTGAGGTTTACAATCACCTTAAGACTCTGTTGCCATTGTAGCGATAGATTCTTAAAACGGTGGTAGTACACACCAGCAGCTGTGGTATAACCATAAATTCTTTATCTTCAGAAATGGTCCAAATAATCTGGGCTACACATATTAGCTATTTATTACATACTGCACATGCATATAAAGATAGGCACAACCTATATATTCTCATATTCACAGACATCACATTTTATCAATACCAGCCACCAGCAGCCAGATCGATCTGTCAATAAAAATGAACAATAGCTAAACATTCTCTAAGCAATCAACAGTGTGTACAATTTCTCCATCCATCTACTTTTTTAACAGAACAATACCCCTGTAATGAAGAATAATAATCTCAGCCCGATGCAATATATTAGTATCCCTATTTTGTGATTCACTCACACTTTATTTTTCTGCATTCTACTCATTGAAAATTCATGTCAGTACTTTGTGTTTAGCTCATGTCTATGAAGTTGATTTACTATAGGCAACTAGACTGTGCACTTCGCAGGTGCAGTGCCATTTATTTCCCCCAGAGCTTAGTGCCTGAGGTTAATTTTCATCATTTAATCAGGTGCAAGCAAACATCCTTTTTTTTTTTAAATTTCCTTGCACCTGATTGGGTATGGTTAACAAAGCGGAGCTTCACATTCACCAAGCTCTGGGGAAGAAAATTGCAACTGCACCTGCAAAGTGCACAGTCTATTTGCCTTTAGTAATTTGAACCACTATGTGTATCTGTTTAAAGCGGGGTTCCACCCAAATTTTGAACAATATCTGTATGTATTCTCTTCCTTGCCTAGATGCTGACATGCCGTTTAAAAAATTTTTAAATCGCAGTAATTACCTTTTATTTTTCTATTCTTCTTTGCACTTCCTGGTTCTCCTCCCATGGGAGTAGGCGTGTTTTTATCCTCTCCCAGACTCCGCACAGTCTCCTGGGAGCTAGTCTCAGGCTTCCCAGGATGCCACTGAGCATGTGCGGGAACGAGCTGTGAATGCTGGGAGCACAGCATTCACCGCATCCAGGAAATAAATGCTTGTGGGCTTCAAATGCCCACAATGAAGATGGAAACGGCCTGCAGTGAATAATATAAGTTATTCTTTCTGACGAAATCTGACACAGGCGGACATATTACACACAATATGTGAGTATGTAATGCTGAGAAGAAAAGTTTGTGAATGAACTCAGAAAAAAAAAAACAATAGATAGGTGGACCCCCGCTTTAACATCAGTGTAAATCAACAGAATTGCACTCCACTGCAAGCTCTGAGTTTCCCTTCTCACCCCTGGCTGCAGGAGCAGGAACTCTACATGATTGGGAGCTGCCAAATATTCATTTATGAATATTCCATAAAGTGCACCATAAAGGCCGATGTAGATTTATTTCATAGACTAAGGCCTCATTCACAAAGGGCATTTGCCCAGCTCCTCTAAACGCCTTTGCTCCTGGCAGGAAAAAAGCGGGTGAAAAAATGTGTTTAACCTCCCTGGGGGTATGATTATGTCAGATTTTTGCGTCTCAAAGCAGTACAATGTTTTACATGGAAATTTGGCGTTTTTTTTATTGTAGGCCTGTAATTCTTAGGAATAACACTTAAATCTGTCCAAACCAGAGTCTAGTAGACATCCCGGGTATGATAAAGTTTGAAACACTAAATCATAAAATTATAATATAATAAATACTATAAATAATCATCACAAATAATAATATAATAATAAAATGTATTCAATAATGTAATCAAATCAAAAACACTGAAAATTGCTCAGTTGCAAAATTGTCGGTGTTGTTACTTTCAGTGTTTGATGACAAATTTCCCAATAAAATCGCTATCACTCAATTCTGCAAGTGATTCTAATTTATTATCGCTGTTTCCTAGCTGGTCTAAAACCACTTTTGACGTAAAGGGACATTTTTTGGTTGCCATTGTCAATCTCAAGTTTCCAGGCAGAAAGAGCAGTATATATAATATAAAACTGCATGCAGGGCACTGGACAAAGCACTGGGGACAAAAGGGATGTGAAATAATTTGATACAGTAATGTAATCTATAAGATTACACTGTACTGTATGTGGGGTATTTTTTTTTTGCACTTTTTGAATTTGGCGCCGGGCTCTGTCCCTGTGCATCACAACGCACTCTGCCAGTGTTGCCAACCGCCCATTAATTTATGGGCAGCCCAGAAAATTCCACCCCATTTTCGGGGTGCCCGTAAATGTCCGTGCCCGTAAAAAAGATGGCTGCAGGCCGACAGAGCAACAGTGCGTGCGCTTTTCCGAAGCCTGCTGGGCTCGGGAGGACTCGTACACGCTCGGCCGGGCACCGCAGGTAGGCGCATACGCAGTGATATAATGGCATCGCCTGGCGCCACTTTTGAATGGCCGGCGCTCGTTTTTGGCAGCGCCTCGACACAGCAGGGATCCTGGCCTTGATAAGATTCTGGAACAGAGCACTGACTGACCACAGGTCAGACCTCAGATGTGTATTGTGCTGACCTATACTGAGCCAAGTATGGAGGAGGAGGAGGAAGGACAGATAGACAGAGCGACTGAGCAGGAGCAGAGTCATCCACAGAGACAGACCCCCTCCTGTACCATGTCCTATTTTACCACTCTCATTAGCAACTTATCATCCTGTCCCCGTCAACTCTTCTCCACCTTCAACTCTCTACTTCGTCCTCCACCGCCTCCACCCGCCAACTCACTCACTGCCCAGGAAATCGGCAATCACTTCAAACAGAAGATTGATACTATTCGCGCGGAGATCTCTACTGTGCCGACACCCTCCACGCTTTACACTTCATGCCCACAGGCACAATTATTATTTCCCTCTTTAAACCCCACCACTACAGATGAAGTTGCTAAACTACTTGCTAATGTCCACCTTACCACCTGCCCTCTGGATCCTGTTCCCTCACAAATGCTACATTCACCCTCTGGCCCTATGCTACACTCTCTAACCCACATCTTCAATCTCTCGCTCTCTTCTGGCATCTTCCCTTACTCTCTAAAACATGCACTTGTCAGACCCATACTTAAAAGCCCTCACTGGACTCATCCAATCTTAACAACCTACGCCCCATCTCCTTGCTCCCCTTCTTATCCAAACTCCTCGAATGTCTGGTCTACAACCGACTGAGCGTCCACCTCGCTGATAATAGCCTTCTTGATCCCCTTCAGTCTGGATTTCGTCCTCAACACTCCACAGAAACTGCTCTCCTAAAACTAACAAACGATCTACTAACGGCCAAAACCAATCGACACTATTCTGTACTCCTACTCCTGGACCTCTCTGCTGCCTTTGATATGGTTGACCACCCCCTCCTCCTCAAAAAACTTCACGCCTTTGGTCTCCGTGACTGTACACTTCGCTGGTTCTCTTCCTACTTATCCAACCGCACCTTTAGCGTAACTCTACTTCCTCCTCTCCTCTTCCTTTCTTTGTTGGGGTCCCTCAGGGTTCTGTTCTTGGACCTCTACTATTTTCAATCTACACCGCCTCCCTGGGTCAACTGATAGCCTCCCATGGCTTCCAATACCACCTCTACGCCGATGACACCCAAATCTATTTCTCTACCCCTCAGCTCACTCCCTCTGTCTCCTCACGTATCACTAATTTACCCTCAGACATATCAGTCTGGATGTCACACCACTTCCTCAAAATCAATCTAGCCAAAACCGAACTTATAATTTTTCCTCCCCCATATGCCTCTTCCCCTGATCTCTCTGTCAAAATCGATGGCACAACTATAAGCCCATCCCCACATGCCAAGGTTCTAGGTGTAGTCCTAAACTCTGAACTCTCCTTCAAGCAACACTTCCAATCTTTGTCCAAATCCTGCCGCCTCAACCTCCGCAACATCTCCAAAATACGCCCCTTTCTAACCAATGACACAACAAAGCTCTTAATTCACTCGCTGGTCATCTCTCGCCTCGACTACTGCAACTGCCTTCTCATTGGCTTACCACTACATAGTCTATCACCTCTTCAATCCATTATGAATGCCGCTGCCAGACTCATCCACCTTACCAATCGCTCTGTGTCTGCCACTCCTCTCTGTCAATACCTCCACTGGCTTCCGCTCGGCCAAAGAATTAAATTCAAAATTCTAACAACTACGTACAAAGCCATCCACAATTTCGCCCCCAGCTACATCACTTGCTTAGTCTCTAAATACCAACCTACTCGTTCTCTTCGTTCCTCTCAAGACCTCCTGCTCTCTAGCTCCCTTGTCACCTCCTCCCATGCTCGCCTCCAGGCCTTTCCAAAGCCTCTCCAATCCTATGGAATGCCTTACCCCAATCTGTCCGCTTACCTCCTACTTTATTAGCTTTCAGACAATCCCTGAAAACCCTTCTAATCAGAGAAGCCTACCCTACCCACACCTAACAACTGTATCTTCATTTTTTCCAACAGTTCATCCCCCACAGTTATTACCTTTTGTTTCCACTTGACCCTCCCTTATAGATTGTAAGCTCTAACGAGCAGGGCCCTCTGATCCCTCCTGTATTGATTTGTATTGATTTGTATTGTGTGTACTGTCTGCCCTCATGTTGTAAAGCGCTGAGCAAACTGTTGGCGCTATATAAATCCTGTATAATAATAATAATAATAATAATAATAATAATAATGTCCACGCAGCCTCTAAACCCTTTACCATGTCCACACAGCCTCTGACCCCTGTACTATGTCCACACAGCCTCTAAACCCTTTACCATGTCCACACAGCCTCTGACCCCTGTACCATGTCCACACAGCCTCTGACCCCTGTACCATGTCCACACAGCCTCTGACCCCTGTACCATGTCCGCACAGCCTCTGACCCCTGTACCATGTCCGCACAGCCTCTGACCCCTGTACCATGTCCACACAGCCTCTGACCCCTGTACCATGTCCACACAGCCTCTGACCCCTGTACCATGTCCACACAGCCTCTGACCCCTGTACCATGTCCACACAGCCTCTGACCCCTGTACCATGTCCACACAGCCTCTGACCCCTGTACCATGTCCGCACAGCCTCTGACCCCTGTACCATGTCCGCACAGCCTCTGACCCCTGTACCATGTCCGCACAGCCTCTGACCCCTGTACCATGTCCACACAGCCTCTGACCCCTGTACCATGTCCACACAGCCTCTGACCCCTGTACCATGTCCGCACAGCCTCTGTCCCCTTTACCATGTCCGCACAGCCTCTGTCCCCTTTACCATGTCTGCACAGCCTCTGACCCCTGTACCATGTCTGCACAGCCTCTGACCCCTGTACCATGTCTGCACAGCCTCTGACCCCTGTACCATGTCTGCACAGCCTCTGACCCCTGTACCATGTCTGCACAGCCTCTGACCCCTGTACCATGTCCGCACAGCCTCTGACCCCTGTACCATGTCTGCACAGCCTCTGACCCCTGTACCATGTCTGCACAGCCTCTGACCCCTGTACCATGTCTGCACAGCCTCTGTCCCCTGTACCATGTCTGCACAGCCTCTGTCCCCTTTACCATGTCCGCACAGCCTCTGACCCCTGTACCATGTCCGCACAGCCTCTGACCCCAGTACCATGTCTGCACAGCCTCTGTCCCCTGTACCATGTCCACACAGCCTCTGACCCCTGTACCATGTCTGCACGGCCTCTGACCCCTGTACCATGTCCACACAGCCTCTGACCCCCCCCCCCCCCGTACCATGTCCGCACAGTCTCTGACCCCTGTACCATGTCTGCACAACCTCTGACCACCCCCATGTACCATGTCCACACAGCCTCTGACCCCTGTACCATGTCCACACAGCCTCTGACCCCTGTAACATGTCCGCACAGCCTCTGACCCCTGTACCATGTCCGCACAGCCTCTGACCCCAGTACCATGTCTGCACAGCCTCTGTCCCCTGTACCATGTCTGCACAGCCTCTGACCCCTGTAACATGTCCACACAGCCTCTGACCTCTGTACCATGTCCACACAGCCTCTGACCCCTGTAACATGTCTGCGCAAAACTCTGACCCCCCCCCCCCCCCGTACCATGTCCGCACAGCCTCTGACCCCCTCCTGTACCATGTAAATGGAGAAATATGGTTTTGGGCTTTTGTTTAACTTAAACACATTGCTAATAGCACTAGCTACATGTTTATAGTTTTATTATTGATATTTGTACTGTTTAGCACTGAAAATGGGCATTGTAGGTACTTTTTTCCAGTGGCAGAAAAAAAATGTGGCTCTGTCAGTAAATTTCATGATTTTTGACAGTAAAAAATTGGTGGCGTTTGTAAATTTTGGGGTCCTGACAGTTAATTTTACTTTGGGGGGTTTGGCAACACTGCACTCTGCATGACCCTCTGCATCGCAGTACAGAGGGGTGTACCCATGTAAATGAGGCTTTTATGTGAACTCAATGCCAAGTGATGGCAGTAAGCAATATTTACAGAAAACGTGCATGTTCTCCAGGCACAGACAGCCAATGGTCTTCGAGGTGCCACAGAACCAGTGGTGATGCGTCCATAAGGGCACACGGGTGCCGCCCCCTCTCTCCAGCCACCCCTCTATCACCAATAGATAGATTCATGCATCGCATGAATCTATGGCCACCGCTGCCACCCCCTATTCAGGCGCCCGGCCCCTTTTCGCCTGAATTACAGGAGGCAGGTAGAGCCATAGGCTCTAATAGGCGTCAAAAAAGGTGACCTGCCAGCGCCATGCTGGACGCTCGCAGGTCACTAAGCTGTGTTAGAAAAGCGAATGAATATTCGCTTTCCTAACACTAAACCGCCTCTCCACCAATCAGGTGCTCGGATCTGTTACCCGTCACCTGATTGGCTGAAACGACAGGTGCCGTGATTGGACGCCTATCAGGCCTACAGTGGCGGCAATTGATAGGCACAGTGGCTGCGTTTGATGGTACATTGGCTGCGTTTGATGGTGCAGTGGCGGCAATTGATGGGCACAGTGGCTGCGTTTGATGGTACAGTGGCTGCGTTTGATGGTACAGTGGCTGCGTTTGATGGTACAGTGGCTGCGTTTGATGGTACAGTGGCTGCGTTTGATGGTACAGTGGCTGCATTTGATGGTACAGTGGCTGCATTTGATGGTACAGTGGCAGCAAATGATGGGCACAGTGGCTGCGTTTGGTGGCACAGTGAGGCTGCAATTGATGGGGTTTTTTTTCAGAATCTTTCCGTTTGTTTGTGCCCCCCCAAAAATTTTGAGCACCAGCTGCCACTGTACAGAACCACAAGTCCCACCATGTCCTGCTTCAGGGAATCGCATCTCTAAGATGAAGCGCCTAGCTTTCTTTAACCTAATTTCCATTATGCAGAGGCAGCTTATACAAGACATGACTAATGTACTAGGTGACCACACACAGAGTGGAATTAAGAAATAAATTACATGGGAAGGAAGGTCCCAGTAGGCGAATCTGTTGAAGTTCTACATACCATTTAGGCTTTAAATTACAGGAAAAATACAGTGAGCTCCAGGTAAAAATGCAAAAATAATTGCTTATGAATGAGAGACTGATCTCCCCTGTCCTTAGAGACAGGGATATTTTGAGCTTGCAAATATTATTTATTTCACAATTCTGAATTATTTATAAAGCCGTCTTTACCGAGCAAGATCTAAAATAATTGCCTAAATGCTTTCTGGTGTTAAAAAGAAGTGTTTATGGAATTTTTACCGTAGAAAATTGGCCATCGAAGTGAATGAGAAATATTTCACTTAAGCAGCTAGACTGCTGGCACACATGACCCTCTACATAACCTTGAGTCTGCAGATAAGGATGTATTACTGTATGTCTGGATGGAGATGACTACAGTGTTCTATATGCCTGCTACAATTGCAGTGCTAAACAAAGAGCAGCACACAAAAGGTAGCTGATGTGGTTTGAGAAAATACGCAAAATACCACCAACGAAAAAAAGCCAGTTTATCATAGAATTCCAAAGCCTACAAGTACGCAACATAAAGGTGGCCATACACGGTTAGATTTTCAGTAGAACATTCATAAGGAAAATCTGGACAATAAATCATCAGAACATTCTTTGAGTCAATTGTCTTTTTTTAAAAGCCTTAAAAGCGATATTAAACCCAAAACCAAAAATGTAATATATCACAGCTTACCAATGAGATGTGGTGGCTGCATCAGCTTTCTTTGGCTTTTTTCCTCTCTGTTTTCACCTGGTGATCTGTTCAGTAACACACCTGCTCAATCGGTGAGACGCAACTCTGGAGGGATGAGCATAGGAGGCACAGCAGACAGCAGCATTGTCAGTCTGGGGGGGGGGGGGGGGGGGTAGTGTTAAATGTATTAGAAGTATAGGTGTGTGCAGCCTATTGCATTATTTTTATATTTTATATATATAGCAGTATGCAATGGACAGCGTCAGTAGAGCAATGGACAATGCCAGTAGGCCAGAGGTTGGTGTCAGCAGAACAGTGGACGATGTCAGTAGGGCAGAAATTGGTGTTCGTAGTTTATTTTTTTACTTTTTCTACATTTCTTTTTAGTTTACATTTCTACAATAATTTATTTATTGGTTTATTTTTTTTACATTTTTTTTACAACCCTTACAGACCCCTGATGTCTCACTTTTGGGACAGAGAAAGAGACTGAGGAGAGAGATTCCCCAAACCCTTTTCCTGCAGCCAAGCAGCAGGGGAAATCTGTGCGGCACACCTATGATTAGAAGATTTAGATACACTAATAAATTAAAGCCAAACTCCAGCTCGCATTTTATAAGCAGTTACAGCAAACAGCTTTTTTTTTCCTTTTAGGATAAAGGTTTTGTATGAATAAATAAAAGCTGATTATTTTAACCCCTTGGCGCAGGCCGCACACAAATATGCGGACTTTCGGCGACTGGGCCTCAGCGCCGAGAGGCCACATATTTGCGTGAATTGCGATCAACAGCGCTGTGCCCAGAGCGTGCGTCCTGCAGGCTCCCGGCACAGTGACCAGCGTCTAACCGAAAGCTCCCGACCGCTGCATGCGATCCGGAGTTTTTTGATCATGTGACCGCCGTGACAGCCAATCACAGCGGTCACATGATCTTAAGCCACGCCCCGCCTCCCTGCATCTTAAACCTCTTAGGCCTCTTGCACACGGCAGCTTGAAAAAGCTCAGTACAGCTTTTCTTTTTAAACTGAGCTAAAATACTGCCCATTAATTGTAATGAGCCTATGCTGTGTATTTTTCAGTAAAAAAAAACAAAAATAAAAAAATCAGCTTTTTTGGTCAGTAATTAATGCCGCATTGCGTGCAAATGCCCATTTACATATTGTGCAGAACGCGAGAATACGTCATCGCGTAAATTACGTGCAAATACATACAAAACAGAAGTTTGAAAAAGTAGATGCTCAAACAGGGGTATTGTGTGCAAGAGGCCTTAAAGAGATCAGGAGGCACCGGCGTGAAGAGGTTAATCACCCCTGTCAGTGTTAAGTGGTTTGTCTCATCCACGTAAACTGATATATTCTGCTGGAGAACTTGGGCTTTTGAAAAACAACAAACTTGCTGGCTGGATTACCAGATGAAAATGGAAGAAAGTAAGCCTGAGGCTTCATGCATACTAGCATTATTTTAAGCTCCTAGTAGCTATTAGCATTTTTTTTCTGCTCCTAGAAGCTAAATAGTGTTATCCTATGTGCCCATGCACATTACTTTAGGCTTTTAGACTTTTTTGAGCTGCAGCGTCTATGAGCAGAAAAAACAAAATCTGTAACTTTTCTTGGAGCATTTTTCCAGCAGAAAAAAAAGGCGAACGCTCCTAAAATGCTCCCAACAGCTGGGAATGGGTTAACTACTAGTGGCAATCAAGGGATTAACTGTGTGCCTAACCAGAGTAATGTGTGCTGCTTTTACTTTACTATCTGGCTGTTTTTTCTCCCTGCTTTTCAGGGAGAAGAAACAACCAGATCACTGCTGCCTGTACACAGAGTTCTGTGTGTTTGTAACACACAGAACTCTGTGTGTGATTGGACACAGCAGATTATTGGCTGAAATCTGCTGCCAAACTCGGAAGAAGGCCATACATGATTGTGCCTGTACCTTCAACCCGCTCGCAGTATATTTACTCAGTTGGCGGGTAGTTAAAGCGGATGTAAACCATCATATGTACCCAGTGAAGATGATACGTATGAAACAAATCTCCCTACATAAGCTTTACATGTATATCTGATCTCTTCAGCTTGCTATAGTCTTTAGAAAGTGCACATTGTGTTCCAATTTGTTCTTTCTTTTCCAGCAGGGGGAGGGGAGTCTTGGCATACACTGTGTGACAGCTGATTGGAGGAAAGGCACACACCCCCCTCCACATAGGCAGAACAATGAAGAAGACAGCGGAGAAGACACGGCAAAAGAGCGAGAAGACAGCGCAGAGAGAAGGACCGGAGAGGGGAGAACCGGGGGGAGAGAGAAGGACCGGAGGAGGAAGAAGAGCCGTAGAGGGGAGAAGAATTCGGAAAAGACACCGGAGCTACGTTAATAAAGTACTTTAAAAACCCGTGTACTGTGTTTATTTTTGACACTTTTTTTAGGTGAATGGGTAGGGCTATAACATGGGGGGCCAGGATCTGGGGGCCCCCTTGTTAAAGGGGGCCTTCAGATTCTGATAAGCCCCCCGCCCGCAGACCCCGACAACCACCGGCCAGGGTTGTCGGGAAGAGGCCCTTGTCCTCATCAACATGGGGACAAGGTGCTTAGGTGGGGTGCAGGGCCCCCCTGCCCCAAAGCACCCACCCCCCATGTTGAGGGCATGTGCCCTGGTATGGTCCAGGAGGGGGGGGGGCTCGCTTGTCCCCCCCATCCTGAACTGCCGCACTGTGTGCTTGGTCAAGGATTTGGCATGGATTTTGGGGGGACTCCAGGCCATTTTTTTGGTGTGGGAGTTCCCCTTAAAATCCAGACCGCAGGGTCTGGTATCATCCGAGGGGGGGAACCCCACACCAATTATTTTTTTAATTTTGGCGGGGGTTCCCCTTCATCCTTAGCACACAAGTGGCACCGCAAGTCAGATCATCATGATCTGGTGCGACTTCTATTCAAACCAATTGGGCTCCCATAGGGAACCATTGATTTTGAATAGAGGCAGAGAAACCCCTGATGAGGCTTAACGCTCTGTTTACAGCGTTAACCCGCGTTTAACAGCTTTTACTGGCGTCTGGCATTTTCAGGACTGCACTTGAACGTGATTTTAGGGCGTTCAGACAACAGCCCATAAACGCCCCTGCTGATAAACGTCCAAAAACGTTCATTGTTCATGGACACATAGGATAACATAGAGGGGAGTTTATGGGCTGTTAAAAAAAAAAAAATGCCCAAACTCCCAAAAACGGATGTTTATGAGCTTCAGTGTGCCTGGAGCCTTATGCCCTGTACACACGATCGGACATTCCGACAACAAAATCCATGGATTTTTTCCGACGGATGTTGGCTCAAACTTGTCTTGCATACACACGGTCGCACAAAGTTGAAAATCCGATCGTTCTGAATGCGGTGACGTAAAACACGTACGTCGGGACTATAAACGGGGCAGTAGCCAATAGCTTTCGTCTCTTAATTTATTCTGAGCATGCGTGGTACTTTGTGCGTCGAATTTGTGTACACACGATCAGAATTTAACGATCGGATTTTGTTGTCGGAAAATTTTATAGCCTGTGTCGGAAATTCCGACGGAAAAAGTCCGATGGAGCCCCCACACGATCGGAATTTCCGACAACACAATCTGATCGCACTTTTTCCGTCAGAAAATCCGACCGTGTGTACAGGGCATTAAGGTTGTTTAATCCAATACTTTTGTGGCAGGCTCTCTCTAAAAAAGTGAACTTTAAGGGCTGGTTCACACCACAAAAACGCGCTCCAGATCCGTTCCGGATGCATTTCTGCATGTGCGTTTTTATTGATGTGTTTTTAATGCGTTTCCGGGTTTTTTTTCTTCTTATTTCCTGGGGGTTTTTTTCACTGTACTAGGGTCGAGTGCATTTTTAATGCATTCCAGTGCGTTTTTAATGTGTTTTTAATGCGTTTTACAGCCTTCCAGTACAGTCCGGTGCAGGAAAAATGCAGCATGTTCTACTTTTTTATGGAACTGGAACGCCCTGAAACTGACCGCACTGGAGTGAATTATGCCATTGGAAACCATATAACCTACTTTCCATATGCTTTTGTGCTTTTGATGCAAAAAAAAAAAACAATGCACTGGACTGCATGTGGTGTAAACTGGCCCTTAGAATTCCTTTGACTATAACTTAAAATGTATTTCTCAGAAAATACATTGCACCTGTGTACAATAAGGTAAAAGTAAAGTAGAATGTTTCTGTACTTTTCTGCAGCATTTAAAAATCTTCGCCTATGGAGATTTTTAACCTCCCTGGCGATATGATTATTTCGGATTTTAGGTGCTGAAAGCGGTACAATTATTTTGCATGGAAATTTGGCGTTTTATATTGTAGGTCTGTAATTCTTAACAATAACACACTTAAATCTGTCCAAACAAGAGTCTAGTAGATATCCCGGGTATGATAAAGTTTGAAACACAAAAACATAAAATTATAATATAATAAATAAAAATAAATAATTAAAAAAATAAAAATAAAGTAATAATAAAATAAATTTCCCCACGATTCACTATCGCTCAATTCTGCAAGTGTTCTAATTTACTATCGCAGTTTTCTAGCTGGTCTAAAACCACTTTTGACGTAAAGGGACACTTTTTGGTTGCTATGGACAATCTCCAGTTTCCAGCCAGAAAGAACAGTATATATAATATAGAACTGCATGTAGGGCATTGGACAAAGCACTAGGGACAAAAGGGATGTGAAATAAGATTACAGTACTGTATGTGTTATGATTTTTACAGTTTTTTGAATTTGCCGCCAGGCTCCGCCCCCGTGCGTCGCGACGCTCGCAGGGAACGGAGCCTGGCATGGAGAGGCTTCGGGCAGAGGACAGAGCCCGCAGACACAGCGGGGGACATCGCAGGATCCCGGGGACAAGGTAAGTAACGCCGCACCAGGATCCTGCAATGCGATCCCGAGTGTGGTTTGGGGTTACCGCTAATGGGACTGAATTTTAACCCCGAGCCACACTCGGGAAAACCGCCAGGGGGGCTACGTATCAGTCCTCATGCACACGGACGTTTTTACAGCTGCTTTTTTGAGCTTTTTTTGCAGCTTAAAAAGGCCTGTCTATGTTAGTCTATGGCTTCATGCCCACCTAGGCGTTTTTGAGCTGCAAGTGGCATAGGCATTTTTAAGCTGTAAAAAAAATCCAGGACCAGTGGGTTCTGAGAGACGTTTTTCAGCTGTAAAAACACTCTAATGCTGAAAAACGCTCAAAAAGGCTCAAAAACGCTCAAAAACGTCATTCACCAACGTTTTTTAACGTTTTTGTTCCATTGAAAAAAAAAAAAAAGATTTGAAAAAAAAAACGCTAAAAAACGCTCAAAAACGCTAAAAACCGCTATTGCAAAAACGCTGAAAAAAGCTGAAAAAAGTTTAAAAAAATCACTGCAAAGATACTGGCGTTTTCATAACGTTATTTTAACAGCCTGTGTGCATGAGGACTCATAGTTTGTTGCCATTCCACAAGCGTGTGCAGTTTTAAAGTGTGACATGTTCATGTTAAATTCCTGAAATTGTATTTTTCCCCAAAAATTGCATTGAAAAAAGCGCTGCGCAAATACCATGTGGAATAAAAAATTGCAACGACCAACATTTTATTCCTTAGGTGAATTTTTTCAGCCTCTGCTGAAAAAATATATAATCTTTGGGGGTTGTAAGTAATTCTCCAGCAAAAAAATGCTGATTTTCACTTGTAAACAAAAAGTGTCAGAATAAGTCTGGTTGTCAAGTGGTTAAAATGAAAGTTCAACTGGGCTTTAATATTTCCCAGTTTCTATTTCTTTCTGCAGTGCAGGTAGATTGTTGTATGCTGCTCTGTCCCTATATTTTGTCATATATTGCCTTGGGATGTGACCAAGCTCCTGTGTTGCATGTATAGTTTGGAGTCATATCAGAAATAAACAAATGTATTGAAGAATTACAAAAAAAATGCATGCCCTTTAGAGAATGCTAAAGCTAAAAAAAGAAAAGCAATACTTTTTACAAGGTCACAAGTGATCTTGTGTGGCCAACAAATGTCTTAAAGCGGTATTAAACCCAAAGCCGAAAATGTAACATAGTGGAGTTGATTTACTAAAACTGGAGAGAGGGCAATCTGGTGCAGATGTGCATGGCAGCCAATCAGCTTCTAACTTCAGTTTGTTCAATTAAGCTTTGACAAAAAAAATGGAAGCTGATTGGTTTCTAGGCAGAGCTGCACCAGATTTGGCACTCTCCAGTTTTTGTAAATCATCTCCATTGCAGCCTACTAATCATTAGATGCAGTGGCTGCATTAGTTTTCCTTTTCTGTTAGGCTTTTTTCCCCACTGTTTTCACGTGGTGATCCAGCCAGTATCACTGCCTAAACTGTGGATGAAAGAGCAACAGAGACACCTTTGGGCAGCAGAATTGTTAATCTAGGGGGAGAGGAGGATTAGATGTACTCAGGGCCGCTGATAGAAATCATTGAGCCCCGTACAGCCTACCTTACAAGGCCCCCTTCAGCTCCACCCTCAACCCCACCCCTGGCCCCTTCCCAGACCACACCTTGAAACAAAGTGCAGGTTTGTCCTTGTGCTGTGATTGGCTACACATGTAATGCACATGCCCCCAAAATTGTAAAAAAGGCCCTTGACTGCTCCACCATCACATCAGCAGAGAGGGGTCCAGGAAATAGTAGTAACACGCCCCCCCTAAGCTAGTAAGAGCGGCTGAGCGGGGGTGTAATTTAGAAAGCCCTTTTTTTTCTGCACTGAACTGTCTGTGAAGCTGCCTGTGCCCACCTGCTGAGCTGATGACGTCGGGCCCGGTACAACAGGGCCGGTTGTACTGGCTTATCAGTGACCCTAGCAGATTTAGATACACAAATAGATTAAATCTGAAGTCCAGCTGACACTTTCTAAGCAGGTACAGCAACATTTTGTCCCTATTGGGATAAAGGTTTTACATAAATAAAAAAAAAAGAGTTGACCATTGTAAGCACCAGTGTTAAATGATTTGACCCAATCCCGTAACTGCTAGATCTGCAGGACAGCTTGTTCTGTTGAAAAACAGCAGACTTACTGGCCAGATCACCAGGTGAAAATAAAGGAAAGACTGCCCACAAAAGAAAATGAATGCAGCCATCACATCCAAGAATTGTAAAGCTGCTGTATAATCAATCTTTGCTTTTGAGTTTAAGGCGGTAGTAAACACCGCTGGTACACTACACTGGTTTACACTTATAATAAAGCTTATCTGATGGTACAAGGAATATCTCCTAAACATGCACTGTTTAGGAGATATTCTCTGTTTCTGCAGCCAATGACATCACCGGCGCATGCGCTCTGAAGGGACGGCATACTCATGCCGTCCCTTTAGAGTTCCGCGCCACGGCCTTGACTTCCACGCGCATGTGCGAGAGTGACATCATTGTGGCTTGGCCAATCAAGCGGCCGTAGGCCACAAACCCAGAAGGAAGGCCAGGTGAAAATGGAAGCCCCGTCAGCTGTAAGGGCTTCGTTCTAAGGTAAGTATTTGCACATTATGACATTGCTTTGCAGGAGGATTTTTTTTATTGGCGAAAGATTACTACCGCTTTAATACCACTTTAAGTGCAAACTCTGCGAGAAGAAATCTAATCAAATACATATATATATTTTTTAAGAGTGAAGAAAGTATGCAAATTGGCTGTTTCTCTAAGGAGCACATATTCACAAAGCTGCATTTGCCATCATATTCCACTGATGGTTCTTCCTGTCAATTTGCCAGCTTCTTTCCATTTCCTTGCAAATCTCTACAGCAACAACAGGAACACAAATCTCAAGTCGTGATCCTGCAACTAGTTACAATAGGACAAGAAGATCTGCTATATGAACAATTAACTAATTATTCAAGTGGATCTGGTAAAATGAATCCACAGTAATCTAAGGTTTACCCATCATGGCCCCATCACTATATCTGCTGATGAGGCCACACTCACATGATGTCAGCAGGGTTGGTTGGTTTTAGTTAGTACTGTTGGTTGGCTTTAGTTAGTACTGTTGGTTGGTTTTAGTTAGTACTGTTGGATGGTTTTAGTTAGTACTGTTGGATGGTTTTAGTTAGTACTGTTGGTTTTAGTTAGTACTGTTGGATGGTTTTAGTTAGTACCGTTGGGTGGTTTTGGTTAGTACTGTTGGGTGGTTTTAGTTAGTACTGTTGGATGGTTTTAGTTAGTACTGTTGGATGGTTTTAGTTAGTACTGTTGGGTGGTTTTGGTTAGTACTGCTGCCCTACAGATGGGAATTCTGGCTCATTTATTGGAGTATCTCTATGCTCCATGCATGTGTTGCCTCTTGGGCAAAATAACCAAGCCAGTAATCGGTACAATGTTTGGAAAGTAATAACATTTGCCAATATTAGATTTACTTATTCTCAAAAATGAATTCAGTAATGATGCTATGACCATAATTTACATATGGTTATATTTAGACAAACATAGCTTGAGGCTAAATGTGTTTAAATTAAAATTCTCAGCACTTCCCCTACTGGGGACATTACTGTGCCATGCAAGGGGCCTTGTGCCACCTAATGCATTCTTCATAATGTCAAATAATTGAAGCTTAGGCTTTTTTCCAGCACCGGCAAGGAATGTGTATGATGTATTTCTTTCAACTGTTATTCTGAATATTGTACTTCTCTGCCTAGCTCATATTTAGCCAACACTACATTTGCAAATAGCCAGATTAGGGGCCTCTGTCAATGGGCTATGGGCTTCTGATAATGGCTTCAGTTTGATATCAGCTTGAAATGCTGCAGAAATCATTCCAAATTCATTAGCAGGTACAATTGACCTGCATTTGACCTGATTCAATTGAGTTTTGCACTCCCAGAGACTTGTATATCTTGGATACTCCAACAGCGAGAACCTTCTGCTGTAATTCTGTTTCTGTCTCCCTGAAGAGTTTCGGGTGCTCCCACCCACCTTTGCATGCTTTAGGACAGGGGTCTCCAAGCCTTCTAAACAATGGGCCAGGTTACTGTCCTTCAAACTTTAGGGGGGCTGGACTGTGGACAGTGGAAGAAGAAAATGTCTTGGCATCAGTGGGATTAAACAATGCCCCATAATTGTTATTAGGGGGAGTAATAGCGTCCCATTGTTGGAATCAATGGGAGGAATAGTGTCCCATTGTTGGTGTCAGTGGGAGGAATAATGCCCCATCATTGGAGTCAGTGGAAGGAATAGTGCCCCATCATTGGTATCAGTGAGAGAAATAGTGCCCCATCATTGGCATCAGTGGGAGAAATAGTGCCCCATCATTGGTAACAATGGAAGGAATACTGCTCCACTGTTGGTATCAATAGGAGAAATAGTGCCCCATAATTGGTATCAATGGGGGGAATAGTGCGCGATAGTTAGTGTCAGTGAGAGGACTAGTGGCCAATTGTCGGTGTCAGTACTTATTCTCTGCCAGAACGTCGTTCCGGTACCTCAGCCAGTGCATTCCCATGTCAAAATCTGTGTAGCCTGCAAACGCGGAGGCACCTCTGCCAGAGCACTCACCGCCACTAAGGCAACTCTGCCAGAGCACTCACCGCCACTGAGGCAACTCCGCCAGAGCACTCCCCGCCGCTGAGGAAACTCCGCCAGAGCACTCACCGCCACTGAGGCAACTCCGCCAGAGCACTCACCGCCACTGAGGCAACTCTGCCAGAGCACTCACCGCCACTGAGGCACCTCCGCCAGAGCACTCACCGCCCCTGAGGCACCTCCGCCAGAGCACTCCCCGTCGCTGAGGAAACTCCGCCAGAGCACTCACCGCCACTGAGGCACCTCCGCCAGAGCACTCCCCGCCGCTGAGGAAACTCCGCCAGAGCACTCACCGCCACTGAGGCAACTCTGCCAGAGCACTCTCTGCTGCTGAGGCACCTCCGCCAGAGCACTCCCCGCCGCTGAGGCACCTCCGCCAGAGCACTCCCCGCCGCTGAGGCACCTCCGCCAGAGCACTCTCTACTGCTGAGGCACCTCCGCCAGAGCACTCCCCGTCACTGAGGCAACTTCACCAGAGCACTCTCCGCCACTGAGGCAACTTCACCAGAGCACTTTCCGCCACTGAGGCAACTTCACCAGAGCACTCTCCGCCACTGAGGCAACTTCACCAGAGCACTCTCCGCCGCTAATGCACCTCCGCCACAGCGCTGTGGGTAGGTAGCCTGTCCTCCTCCTCACTAGGCTCCTGTTAACTGTTGTGTGCTGGAGACTGTGGTAAAACCTGTGGTAAAGTTTTTCGTTTCTGGAGGTGACAATGCTGCTGAATAGGGCTGTGCTGTGCCTGCTGAGAGGCTGTCTCTTGCTGGACTGAGCTGTGGCTGTCTCTTGCTGGACTGGGCTGTGGCTGTCTCTTGCTGGACTGGGCTGTGGCTGTCTCTTGCTGGACTGGGCTGTGGCTGTCTCTTGCTGGACTGGGCTGTGGCTGTCTCTTGCTGGACTGGGCTGTGGCTGTCTCTTGCTGGACTGGGCTGTGGCTGTCTCTTGCTGGACTGGGCTGTGGCTGTCTCTTGCTGGACTGGGCTGTGGCTGTCTCTTGCTGGACTGGGCTGTGGCTGTCTCTTGCTGGACTGGGCTGTGGCTGTCTCTTGCTGGACTGGACTAGACTGGGCAGTCTCTTGGTGGACTGGTCTATGGCTGTCTTTTGCTGGACTGGACGGGACTAAGCGGTCTCTTGCTGGACTGGGCTATGGCTGTCTCTTGCTGGACTGGGTCATGGCTGTCTCTTGCTAGATTGGGCTGTGGCTGTCTTTTGCTGGACTGGGCTATGGCTGTCTTTTGCTGGACTGGGCTATGGCTGTCTTTTGCTGGACTGGGCTATGGCTGTCTTTTGCTGGACTGGGCTATGGCTGTCTTTTGCTGGACTGGGCTATGGCTGTCTTTTGCTGGACTGGGCTATGGCTGTCTTTTGCTGGACTGGGCTATGGCTGTCTTTTGCTGGACTGGTCTATGGCTGTCTTTTGCTGGACTGGACGGGACTAAGCGGTCTCTTGCTGGACTGGGCTATGGCTGTCTCTTGCTGGACTGGGTCATGGCTGTCTCTTGCTAGATTGGGCTGTGGCTGTCTTTTGCTGGACTGGGCTATGGCTGTCTTTTGCTGGACTGGGCTATGGCTGTCTTTTGCTGGACTGGGCTATGGCTGTCTTTTGCTGGACTGGGCTATGGCTGTCTTTTGCTGGACTGGGCTATGGCTGTCTTTTGCTGGACTGGGCTATGGCTGTCTTTTGCTGGACTGGGCTATGGCTGTCTTTTGCTGGACTGGGCTATGGCTGTCTTTTGCTGGACTGGGCTATGGCTGTCTTTTGCTGGACTGGGCTATGGCTGTCTTTTGCTGGACTGGGCTATGGCTGTCTTTTGCTGGACTGGGCTACGGCTGTCTTTTGCTGGACTGGGCTACGGCTGTCTTTTTCTGGACTGGGCTTTGGCTGTCTCTTGCTGGACTGGGCTGTGCCTGTCTCTTTCTGGACTGGGCTGTTTCTGTCTCTTGCTGGACTTGTCTTTGGCTGTCTCTTGCTGGACTCATCTGTGGCTGTCTCTTGCTGTGTCTCTTGCTGGACTGGGCTGCGACTGTCTCTTGCTGGACTGGTCTACGGCTGTCTCTTGTAGGACTGGTCTACGGCTGTCTCTTGCTGGACTGGGCTGTCTCTTGCTGGACTGGGTCGTGGCTGTCTCTGTTGGACTGGGCTGTCTCTTGCTGAACTGGGATGTGGCTGTCTCCTGCTGGACTGGGCCGTTGGCTGTCTCTTTGCTGGACTGGGCTGTGGCTGTCTCTTGCTGGACTGGGCTGTGGCTGTCTCTTTGCTGGACTGGGCTGTCTCCTGCTGGACTGGGCTGTGGCTGTCTCTTTGCTGGAATGGGCGGTCTCTTGCTGGACTGGGATGTGACTGCATCTTAAAGGGGACGTACCTGTATGCCCATTTGCGCAGCCGTGCCATTGTGCCGACGTATATCGTCGTGCACTGGTCGGCAAGCGGTTAAAGTCTTAGGCCCCTTTCACACTGCCGTGAATTTGCCGCAATTTCAGGGAATGCCTGTGTAAACTTGAGGTCTATGGACCTCAACTCGCATCAAAGTCAGACCAAAGTAGTACAGGGACTACTTTGAAGTCAGGGGCGACTTGAAGTTGCACAGATATGAATGGTACTCATTGGAAATCATGGGGTACGACTTGTCATGCGACTTTGCAGTCCCAAGTCACACAAGTGTGAAAGGGGCCTAAGTGTACTGCCCCCAAAAATTTGACAAGATATGGTCCACCTGGATAGACTCCTAGGGTTCTAGTCAACCTGTATAATGACAACAGTGGAACTGTACTAGGTAACGATCGACTCTATTTTTTGGATGTTGTGTCCTCTCTGTGGCTGCTTTCCTCCACTTCTGCCCTCACACTTCTTCATTACCCTGTGTGTTCTCTTCTCTCCCCTGTCCCCCCCCCCCTTTTATTTTTCCTTCCCCCTCACTGTGAGAGTGTCCTTATATCATTTTAAAGTCCTTCAAACTCTTTTATTAGTTGCTTATTAGGCTTTTTTGATAAGCCAGTCGGTAGATTATCCTTGTTAACTTGTTTGGGGCACCTTTGTATTCATTCTCAGATGTAATTTCGTAGCGACTTTGTATTAGATGATGGTGGATTGTACTCATGTTTCCCCTATTTGTTTCCTGTATGGCAGGGATATGAAATTAGCGGACCTCTAGTTGTTGCAGAACTACAAGTCCCATGAGGCATAGCAAGACTCTGATAGGAACAAGCATGACACCCAGAGACAGAGGCATGATGGGACTTGTCGTTTTGCAAAAGCTGGAGGTCCGCTAATTGCATATCTGTGCTGTACGGTTATCATGCTGCTCACTTTGTATTCATCTGTTTTATACTCAATAAAACTTTCTACGTGTTAAAAAAAAACAGTTTAACCTCTTGCTTACTGGGCACATAAACTCCACTCCTGCCCAGAACAATTTTTAGCTTTCAGTGCTGACGCACTTTGAATGACAATTGTGTGGTCAGGCAACACTGTACCCAAATGAAATCTTTATCATATGTTCACACAAATAGAGCTTTCTTTTGGTGGTATTTAATCACTACTGGGGTTATTTTCTGCTAAACTAACAAAAATGACAGAAATTTATGAAGAAAAAAAAACAAAACGTTTCATAGTTTGTTATAAAATTTTGCAATCGGGTAATTTTTCTCCTTCATTGATATTCGCTGATGAGGCTGCCCTGATAGGTACAGATAAAGCGACACTGATAGGCACTGATAAGACAGCACTGATGGGTCCTGATGAGTGGCATTGATAGGTGGCGCTGGGGGGGCACTGATAGGTGGCACAGGTGGGCACAGAAGTCTCTGCAGAGGCTCTCCATGATCGGGAGTGATCGGCTTGTAGCATGAGGAGAAAAAATAGCCAATTGCCGGCTCTGTTTACGTCACATGGTCAGCTGTCATTGGCTGACAGCTGCTCACGTGGTAAGAGGTCGGGATGAGTGCAGGGGGCACACAGGTTGCTAGAGCACGGGAGGACGTCCATGGGCGCCCTCCTGGCAAATTAGGTCCACGCTGTAGCCATCTTTCAGCTATAGTGCAGACGGGAGGTGGTTAAAGGGGACGTACAGCCAAAGTTTGTTTGGCTGTACTTCTCCTGTTGATCACAGGAGTGCAGTTCATTTTGCATTCCTGTGACCCGTTTGAAGTCTGCTCTCTGCTGACGTCACAGAGTTGGTCCAGGCTCTGACATCACCTTGACCATAGAGTCGGGATCCGCTCACATGCCTGGACCGGCACCCGGTTCAGCCTCTCAGCGAACGGTTTAGAGTCAGAGCCGTGTTCTATCGAATACTGCCCACCGCTATAGCCTCCGATGGGTCTGCGCAGATCGTCCGGGGCATTATCCGATGCTATGCAAACAGCGGAGGGAGAATGTAATTGTCAGATTACGCCCCGCTACTGCAGGGTGTGTTTTGTGTGTGTCGCAGGGCGGCTTCAGTGTGTTGAACGGTGGCTTTTGTATGTGTTGCAATATCCACCATTCAACACACTGAAGCCGCCCTGCAACACACACAAAACACGCCATGCAGCAGTGGGGCTTAATGTGACAACTACTTCCTCCCTCTGCCATTTGCATAGCATTGGATAATTGCGCAGACGATCTGCGCATGCGCTATGCTCAGGTCCTGCCACTGATCAACATATCAGCTGCAGTGACGTTCTGTATCGCATATGCACAGAGGCTAGACGGGGGGCAGTATTCGACAGAACATCGGCTGCTCCCACCCCCTCCACCGCATAGCTGGGGGGGGGGGGGGCAGAGCAGAGAGACGATGACTGACAGTCTGCAGCTCTCTGCTCACGGAGCCGTGAGAACCGAGTGATCGGCGATGTTCAATTGCTCAGTTCTTAGGGTTAGAGGCGCCGGGGGACCGATGCTGTATCCACCTAGGTAAGTATGATATTAAAAAAATAAAAATAAACCAATACATCTCTTTTAAGTGCATCAATATAAGGGGCATAAGTTGCAGTCAGTAGGATGTGTTCCTTGTGCTAATGCCCCTTCTGTTAGGTGAAATCCTTATTCGTCCATGCCACCCCCCATCCCCCTTTCCAGAAGATTACAGCGGCGGGGGGGGGGTTAACAGTAATGGGGGTAGCTGTCACAGGCTCTCATCAAGGATACCCGACTATGCCCACCCTTTCCGCCAGCTCCTCCATTCATAGAGGCCATACTACAGCTTCTATGAATGGAGGTTTTAACCAACCGCCCATCCTCCATTCATAGCCTGTGTTTCATTCATAGAAGCTGTAGCAGGGCCCTTTGATTCCTCCTGCATTGAAATGTATTATAACTGTACTGTTAGCCCTAACATTGTACAGCGCTGCGCAACTGTTGGTGCTATATAAATCCTGTATAATAATAGTATAGCTTCTATGAATGGTGGAAAGGGTGGGCATAGTTGGGCATTCTTGATGAGAGCCTGTGAAGCTCCCCCAGTTCTATGAACCCCTGCCACACCGGAAGATTACGGTGGTGGGGGGGTGATGGATGGAGGAGGATTTCACATAACAGAAGAAGAATAATCAGCACAAGTTATGCAGATTTTTTTGATTTTTTTTTATTAAATTTATTTTAGATGTACTTAGGCTTTAAAAGTTCTTTTTTGTGCTTTGATGTATTTTATTACTTTTTTTCCAAATGACCCTACACACGGTCGGATTTTCCGATGGGAAATGTTCGATCGGAGCTTGTTGTCGGAAATTCCGACCGTGTGTAGGCTCCATCGGACATTTTCCGTCGGAAATTCGGACAAACAAAATTTGAGATCTGGATCTCAAATTTTCCGACGACAAAGTCCATTCTCGTAAATTCTGATCATGTGTACACAATTCCGACGCACAAAACTCCACACATGCTCGGAATCAAGCAGAAGAGCCGCACTGGCTATTGAACTTCCTTTTTCTCGGCTCGGCGTATGTGTTGTACGTCACCACGTTCTTAACGTTCGGAACTTCCGACAAGATTTGTGCGACCGTGTGTATGCAAGACAAGTTTGAGCCAACATCCGTCGGAAAAAAAACATGGATTTTGATGTCGGAATGTGCGATCGTGTGTACGCGGCATTACAGTATATAACCGATACAATAAGCGTAAAGGGACAGAAATGTTGTTTAGGTGGAAAAATGTGCAGCAAGATGTAATCAAGTGTAAACAAAGCCTTTCGCTTTGGCTGCGTGTCATTTGCAGCGGAGGTAGAATGTACTTACAGGATCTGATACATGGAAAAGTGCCTTTTAATTAGTATTTGATTACATCCACCCTACTGGTTGTTCTAGACGCTTCACATAGTGTTCAATCTATTTTCTTTTAAATAACAAACCCTCGCTGCGATTACAGCTGTGATTTATGAACTATATGGAGGACTCGGGTGTCTAGTCGGGCACTGCGCCAGGATCTGCAGGCACTGAGACACAAGATTTTAGTGTCGGCTCATAGACGTTGGCTGGTCATGAGACTGCTGAGGTGAACAGTTTCTGGTTACATACTTTTTCATCCAGTCCTGGAACCGCGGCCAATTACAAGATTAGCCCAGGCTGCGATTATACTGGACTTCATACACGATAAAATGCTTAGACGTCGCACAACTTGCATTTGATTACCGACTTGTTTACGTTCTATACTGACATTTGATATTTCAAGCATACATTCTGCAATCTTGATTCAACAATTCTTCCCATTCCTGGGGGATCAGAATACACAGCAACCAAATATACACACGCAGAACAAGCAAATGAGTAAGAAAATGACAGATGTCCAGATCGCAGAGTAGAAACGCAGAATCCAGCTTTCTCCGTACGGTAGAAATTCCTTGGCGTATTTTAGATTTTTTCTTAGGCCTCATATGCACACTGGACGTTTGTTGACGTTTTTACAGCAGCTGTTTTTGGCTGTAGACATTGTTCTCTACAGTCATTAAAGAGCAAGTAAACCCTCTCTAAAAAAAAAAAAAAAAAAAAAAAAACACACCCTGCAGGACAAAGGCATAATGAGCTAGTATGCATAGCATACTAGCTCATTATGAATTACTTACCTGAGATCAAAGTGCCTGGAGGGACCCTCGTTCACCTCCTCCGTTGCCGCCATGATACCGCTGGTCCGGCGCTGTGACTGGCCGGAGCAGCGATGGCGTCACTCCGGCGCATGCGCGCGGGAGCCGTCAGTAACGGCATGATCGCCCTCACTAGCAGCACGCTCAGTGCGCCTGCGCCGTCGCGCCGTAGACATCGGTGCCCGTTTTTTGGAAAATATCTCCTTAACCGTGTAGGTTTAGGAGATATTTCTTACACCTACAGGTAAGCCTTAATCTAGGCTTACCTGTAGGTTAAAGTGGTCTGTAAGGTTTTACAACCATATTAAACTCCCCATCATGTTATCCTATGTGTTCATGCACACATAGGCTGTTAGCAGTTTTGGGCAGTGGTGATTTTGAGCAGTAAAAAAACCCCCAAAACTGTAAAAACGCTCTAACGCTGATAAATGTCGATAAATGCTCAAAAACGTCGCTCATCACCGTTTAACATTTTTGATTCATTGAAAAAATAAAAAATAATATATTTTTTTTTCCTTCAAAAAAAAAAAAAAAAAAAACGATAACGTGGAAAAACGCTAATAAAGGCTAAAACCCGCAAAAACGTTGAAAAAAGTAAAAAAACTCACTGCAAAGCTACTGACATTTTTATAACGTTATTATAATGTCTAGTGTGCATGAGGCCTTAGGCTAAAAAAATTCAAGATTGTTTCAGTCATTCTAAAGAGGTGATAATTCTGCTTAGTAAGTACCTGCTGTGTATACTACAAGAAGTTTAAAGCGCTATTTGGCCTCTTGCACACTGGACGTTAAAATAACTTTATAAAAATGCCAGTAGCTTTGCAGTGAGTTTTTCAACTTTTTTCAACGTTTTTGCAATAGCTTCCTTGTCTGGTAGTGCGGCGCACTGCCTGTGACCTGCTCTTGCTGTGACTGGACACAGCAGGAGCCAATCAGCGGGTCAGGTGGACTTGATGTCCGCCGGGGCCGGCCAATCGTTTGGGACACAAGCAGAATAGCAGTCTGCCTGCGTAAACAAGGCAGATTGTTGTTCTGTCAGCAGGGAAGGATTTGATCCTGTGTTTCTGCTAGGCAAGAACACGGATCTCTGCCTTCCCCTAGTCAAAGCACCTACCCCATAGTGAGTAAGTACAATCTAAGCATACATTTAAGCCTTTAATCACTTCTGAGGTTAACCTCTTCCCAGCCAGTGTCATTAGTACAGTGACAGTGCATATTTTTTAGCACTGATCACTGTATTAGTGTTATTGGTCCCCAAAAAGTGTCAAAAGTGTCAATTAGGTGTCCGATTTGTCCAACCGCAATACCGAAGTCCTGTTATAAGTCGCTGATCGCTACCATTACTAGTAAAAAGATAAAAAAATATCACATAGTTTATAGACGCTATAACTTTTGCGCAAACCAATCAATACACGCTTATTGGGATTTTTTTTACCAAAAATATGTAGCAGAATACATATTGGCCTAAATTGATGAAGAAATACAAATTTTTACATTTTTTTATTGGATATGTTTTATAGTAAAAAATATTGTTTTTTTTATGGGTTTTTTTTTCAAAATTGCCAGTCTTTTCTTGTTTATAGAAAAAAAAAAAAAAAAAAAACGCAGAGGTGATCAAATACCACCAAAAGAAAGCTCTATTTGTGGAAAAAAATTTAAAAAAATTTATTTGGGTACAACGTCTCATGTTCGCGCAATTGTCAAAGTAACGCAGTGGTCTATCACATAAAATGGCCTGGTCATGAAGGGGGGTAATCCTTCCCGAGATGAAATGGTTAAAGGGGTGGGGTGGTTGGCAGGCAGCAAAAACACGGCTCAACCGCATCTAAACAAGGTCTAAATCAATACCTTTTATTAATTGTCCAAGAGATAACCTGTATGCTGGTAAACTTTATATAGCTATTTACCTATCACGATCACAGAAATTGCAGTTTATATTTTAATAAAAAAAAAATCTTCTCTTATCCTGCATTTGATTATTCATTCGCGTTTATGAAATGTTTTGTTGCTGTCTTCCTCAGGGACGCGATCTTGCTCATTCAATTTTTTTAAAGAGGAATACTGTACCAAACTAAACTAACTAAACGAAAAAATCGTTCATTCTGAAAACTAATAACAATGTAAAAAATATATATATACAGTGGGGATGGAAAGTATTCAGACCCCCTTACATTATTCACTCTTTGTTATATTGCAGCCATTTGCTAAAATCATTTAAGTTCATTTCTTTCCTCATTAATGTACACACAGCACCCCATATTGACAGAAAAACACAGGATTGTTGACATTTTTGCAGATTTATTAAAAAAGAAAAACTGAAATATCACATGGTCCTAAGTATTCAGACCCTTTGCTCAGTATTTAGTAGAAGCACCCTTTTGATCTAATACAGCCATGAGTCTTTTTGGGAAAGATGCAACAAGTTTTTCACACCTGGATTTGGGGATCCTCTGCCATTCCTCCTTGCAGATCCTCTCCAGTTCTGTCAGATTGGATGGTAAACGTTGGTGGACAGCCATTTTTAGGTCTCTCCAGAGATGCTCAATTGGGTTTAAGTCAGGGCTCTGGCTGGGCCATTCAAGAACAGTCACAGAGTTGTTGTGAAGCCACTCCTTTGTTATTTTAGCTGTGTGCTTAGGGCCATTGTCTTGTTGGAAGGTAAACCTTCGGCCCAGTCTGAGGTCCTGAGCACTCTGGAGGTTTTCGTCCAGGATATCCCTGTACTTGGCTGCATTCATCTTTCCTTCGATTGCAACCAGTTGTCCTGTCCCTGCAGCTGAAAAACACCCCCACACCATGATGCTGCCACCACCATGCTTCACTGTTGGGACTGTATTGGACAGGTGATGAGCAGTGCCTGGTTTTCTCCACACATACCGCTTAGAATTAAGGCCAAAAAGTTCTATCTTGGTCTCATCAGACCAGAGAATCTTATTTCTCACCATCTTGGAGTCCTTCAGGTGTTTTTTAGCAAACTCCATGCGGGCTTTCATGTGTCTTGCACTGAGGAGAGGCTTCCATCAGGCCACTCTGCCATAAAGCCCCGACTGGTGGAGGGCTGCAGTGATGGTTGACTTTCTACAACTTTCTCCCATCTCCCGACTGCATCTCTGGAGCTCAGCCACAGTGATCTTTGGGTTCTTCTTTACCTCTCTCACCAAGGCTCTTCTCCCCCGATAGCTCAGTTTGTCCGGACGGCCTGCTCTAGGAAGGGTTCTGGTCGTCCCAAACATCTTCCATTTAAGGATTATGGAGGCTACTGTGCTCTTAGGAACCTTGAGTGCAGCAGAAATTTTTTTGTAACCTTGGCCAGATCTGTGCCTTGCCACAATTCTGTCTCTGAGCTCTTCAGGCAGTTCCTTTGACCCCATGATTCTCATTTGCTCTGACATGCACTGTGAGCTGTAAGGTCTTATATAGACAGGTGTGTGGCTTTCCTAATCAAGTCCAATCAGTATAATCAAACACAGCTGGACTCAAATGAAGCTGTAGAACCATCTCAAGGATGATCAGAAGAAATGGACAGCACCTGAGTTAAATATATGAGTGTCACAGCAAAGGGTCTGAATACTTAGGACCATGTGATATTTCAGTTTTTCTTTTTTAATAAATCTGCAAAAATGTCAACAATTCTGTGTTTTTCTGTCAATATGGGGTGCTGTGTGTACATTAATGAGGAGAAAAAATGAACTTAAATGATTTTAGCAAATGGCTGCAATATAACAAAGAGTGAAAAATTTAAGGGGGTCTGAATACTTTCCGTCCCCACTGTATATATAAAGGGAGCAAAAGAATCAGTACAAAAATCAAATGTCAAATTAATAATATACACTGTGTATCTAATTAATAGTGCACAATAAAATAAACCATCAGAAATGTCCATAATAATCATATGTGTACAAATCTTCTTGTGTATGCTCCAACACCGTGAAAAATAAAGTGCAAACGTGCTTCAATAATCTGGTAACTAATAGAGCTGCACAATTAATCGTTTAAAAATCGTGATCTCGATTCACCTCCCCTGACGATCTCTCCTGCAGAGGTTGCCAATTCTTTCATATAAACAAGTGGAGAGACTATCTGCTCACTCAGCTGTCAAAAGAAAACATCTGGGCATTCTGCCAAGTCTTTAACTTGAAACATTGTAACTAAGCTTCCTTCTTAGATCAAAGGGATAGAACTTCTGTGTAAATAAATAATCTGGTCACTCTGCCAAGTTTTCAACAACATATAAATGCAGGAAGTTTAACCACTTAAAGTCTGATACTTTTTCTGACACTTCTTTCTTAGGTTAAAATCAATATTTTTTTCTAGAAAATTACTTGGAACCCCCAAACATTATATATATTTTAGCAGAGACCCTAGGGAATAAATTGGCAATTGCTGCAATATTTTATGTCACACTGTATTTGCCCAGCGGTCTTTCAAATGCAATTTTTTGGGAAAAAATACACTTCAATGAATAATAAAAAAAAAAACGAAACAGTAAAGTTAGCCCAATTTTTTTTTTTTTAATGTGAAAGATGATCTGATCTTTCTGATGATCTGAAAATATGTGTTTATGGGGCTTAAGGAAGAGAAAATCAAACGAATACAGAGATTTTCTTCTGATTTTCTAATAACGTGTACTAAGCTTTAGGCGAGGAACCAAAGCCCCCTCATTGTAATTTATGCAGATGATTTTTTTATTCCTGCAAGCATCAATAGAGACGATCGCAGAGGTAGAAAAGCCTCAATCCCTGTGAAGATGAAGTCATTTGTAGCCATGATGATCATAGGGAGGTCAACAAGTTCCCTTAAGGCTTGGTTACAGCTGTGTCCACTGCAACCCATTTACATTTATCACTAGTGAAGGACACTGAATGACCCGAATCATTATTCAGAAGAACGTTAACAGACAACTCAAAAGCATCTCAATAAAAGAAATATTCTTTCCATTGGGTAACACGGATTTGTCTTCTAGGAGACATGTTCATAAATAAGAACTAAAACGTCTTACAGGACTATTTGCAGGCCTTATTTAACCTCCCTGGCGGTATGATTATTTCAGATTTTAGGTGCTGAAAGCGGTACAATTATTTTGCACAGAAATTTGGCGTTTTATATTGTAGGCCTGTAATTCTTAGGAATAATTCACTTAAATCTGTCCAAACCAGAGTCTAGTAGACATCCCGGGTATGATAAAGTTTGAAAAACGAAATAAAAATTATAATATAATAAATAACTATAAATAATTATAACAAATAATAATATAATAATAATAAAAATTATTCAATAATGTAATCAAATCAAAAACACTGAAATTTGCTCAGTTGCAGAATTGTCGCTTTCGTTACTTTTAGTGTTTGTGACGGATTTCCCCACAAATCACTATCGCTCAATTCTGCAAGTGATTCTAATTTATTATCTCTGTTTTCTAGCTGGTCTAAAGCCACTTTTGATGTAAAGGGACGGTTTTGGTTGCTATGGACAATCTCCAGTTTCCAGGCAGAAAGAACAGTATTTACAATATAAAACTGTATGCAGGACACTGGACAGACCACTAGGGGCAAAGGGGATGTGAAATTATTTGATACAGTACTGTAATCTGTAAGATTACACTATACTGTATCTATACTGTGTGTTTTACTGTTTGAATTTGCCGCCGAACTCCGTCCCCGTGCGTCGCAACGCTCGCAGGGAACGGAGCTCGGCACTGTGAATCGAGCGAGACACAGCGGCTCGCCGATCACAGCGGGGAGACATCGCAGGATCCAGGGGACAAGGTAAGTAAACTCTTCCTGGATCCTGCGATGCGATCCCGAGTCTGGCTCGGGGATACCGCTTTTGGTATTGAAAATCCACCCCGAGCCAGACTCGGGAATACCGCCAGGGGGGTTAAAGAAGAACTCTGGGCATTTTTTCCCCCCATGCAGTGGGGCTTTGCCTGCAGTGAATGGGTTAACTGCTCGTTTTTGTCCAGGGCAGGGGTCTCCAAACTGCGGCCCGAGGGCCAGATGTGGCCCTTTGCTGGCCTTTATCTGGCCCTTGGAGCACAATTCCTCCCACTGATATGAGGCAATATTCCTCCTACTGACACCAACAATGGGGCACTATTTCTTCCACCGATACCAATGATGGGATACTACTCCTCCTTCTATTGACCACCAACCCTTGGGCCATATTTATTTTCACTAATGTTGGGCCCATGACATCTATTGACCCCGCTGGCCACAATCCGACCCTCCTAAAGTCTGAAAGACAATAAACTGGCCCTTTGTTTGAAAAGTTTGGAGACCCCTGGTCTAGGTGATTACAGAGCCGAGATATACTTACCTAATCCGCCAATCCTCCAAACGCAAAACCGGTCCCTGCTGCTCCTGCCCCCCCCCCCCCACACACACACACACACACTAGTGGTCTTGTGAATGGACTGTTCCTGATGTCATCGCGCCCAAAGATCGGCTTTGGATCTGAGTAGAGCAGGAGCAGTGCACTGGTAGACATGGAGAAGCTCTGTTTTCAGGAGGATTAAAGGATCGAGTAAGCATTTCCTTGCTCCCCTGGAATAAATGAGCAGTTAACCCATGCAGTGTAGGTACAGCCCCACTGCATGGAAAAATACAAATCCTTTTTCGCTGCCAAAGCCATTTTTGCGTTTTTTGCACACATTTAAAAAATCATTTTAGGCCGGAAAATTACACAAAATCCTCTGACATTATATATTTTCTGAAAGCAGACACCCTAGTGCAGTGATGGCCAACCTTGGCACCCCAGATGTTTTGGAACTACATTTCCCATGATGCTCAACTACACTGCAGAGTGCCAGAGCATCATGGGAAACATCTGGGGTGCCAAGGTTGGCCATCACTGCCCTAGTGAATAAAAAAATGGTAGTTCCATTTTTTTATTTCACACGTTATTACCGCAAAGTTCTAGGAAATTTCCTGCTTGACAAAGGAGAGCAGCTAAGATACGCAGCACGCACGCTCAGAAATGCGCCTTAGCGATGTTGCGATTTCCGTACTCGTTTCTGCTCTATGCACTTCAAGCCTCGTTCTGGGATCATCACCGCACGGCCAGAACTTCCATCAGCGGTTTCCATCGAGGACCCTACGCTTTGCGGCGGCTTGAGCGAGGGCATCTGACAGGTCACCATCCTTATCCTCCCGGATTATCATACATACAGATGTGCCTGTCATGCTCCTTCCTGAGATTAGTGTAGAATTGGAGAAACCATTACTCGGTCACCTATCGTGCCCCTGGATGCTTTACTCACAGATGTGCCTGTTTTTGTCTTCACCCATGTGAGTTGCCATTTGTCTGTCATTATTAAAGAGTTTTTAAACTTCTACACTTAGAGGCGCCCTTTCCTTGTGGTTTTCAGCTTTGCTGGAATTTTGGCTTCTACTCCTTATTGGTGGCAGCCCTGAGTGTACGGACTTTATTATTATTATTTATCTTATTTTATATGGGCTAATTATGGACTTCTTTGGGCTATGCTGGAGCTGGTCATATGCTCCTTGTACTTGTTTTTGTTTTCTACCGAATGTACATTGGGCTGCATATGTGCAGATCAGCGTGCATTACCAACACACTTTAGCTGTGCCAGAATGACTTACTCCCATCACATCCCCTGCTGACCAATCAAGAGGCGGAGAATCCAGTACCCAGGAAGAAGATGAAGGGGGCTGGTGAGATATGGAACCGCTGAATTCCTGGAAGGAGGAAGGTAGGCTACATGGGGAATGTAGTTCTGCTCTACAGGAAGTTGAAAAACAACAGACTTACTGGTGGAATCACTAGGTACTAAACTATGTTACGGGGGGACTCCGAAGAACAAAGACTGCTGTGTTAATACTAGTTACAGACTGCATCGTACAGGTCATTTTTTTTATTTTGACAACAGTTAAATGTTAAACAACCAGAATGATAGATACAGTGCCTTGCAAAAGTATTCACCCCCCTTGCCATTTTTTGTGTTTTGTTGCCTTACAACCTAGAATTAATACGGATTGTTTGAGGATTTGCATCATTTAATTTACAGAACATACCCACAACTTTGAAGATGTTTTTATTTTTTTATTGTGGAGCAAACAACAAATAGGACAAAATAACAGAAAAAGTCAATGTGCATAACTATTCACCCCCTAAAGTCAATACTTTGTAGAGCCACCTTTTGCGGCTGTCACAGCTCCAAGTCGCTTTGGATAAGTCTCTATGAGCTTTCCACATCTTCCCACTGGGGTTTTTGCCCATTCCTCCTTGCAAAACTGCTCCAGCTCCTTCAAGTTGGATGGTTTGCGCTTGTGAACAGCAATCTTTAAGTCTGACCACAGATTTCCTATTGGATGGAGGTCTGGGCTTTGACTAGGCCATTCCAACACATTTACATGTTTCCCTTAAACCACTCAAGTGTTTAGCAGTGTGTTTGGGGTCATTGTCCTGCTGGAAGGTGAACCTCTGTCCTAGCCTCAAATCACACACAGAGTGGTACAGGATTTGCTCAAGAATATCCCTGTATTTAGCACCATCCATCTTTCTCTCAACTCCGACCAGTTTCCCAGTCCTGACTGCTGAAAAACATCCCCACAGCATGATTCTGCCACCACCATGTTTCACTGTGGGGATGGTGTTCTTTGGGTGATGTGTTGGGTTTGTGCCAGACAGCGTTTTCTTTGATGGCCAAAAAGTTCAATTTTAGTCTCATCAGACCAGAGCAACTTCCTCCATACATTTTGGGAGTCTCCCGCATGGCTTTTCGCAAACTCAAAACGTGCCATTTTGTTTTTTTGCTGAAAGTAATGACTTTCTTCTGGCCACTCTGCCATAAAGCCCAACTCTATGGAGCATATGGCTTATTGTCATTCTATGTACAGATACTCCAGTCTCTGCTGTGGAACTCTGCAGCTCCTCCAGGGTTACATAGTTACATAGTTAGTCAGGTTGAAAAAAGACACAAGTCCATCCAGTTCAACCATAAAAAAAATAAAAAAAATAAAAATCGTACAATGCAATATACCCAATACTATACCCACAGTTGATCCAGAGGAAGGCAAAAAACCCCAGCAGAGCATGCTCCAATTTGCTACAGCAGGGGAAAAAATTCCTTCCTGATCCCCCGAGAGGCAATCGGATGTTCCCTGGATCAACTTTACCTATAAATGTTGGTAGCCAGTTATATTATGTACATTTAGGAAAGTATCCAGGCCTTTCTTAAAGCAATCTACTGAGCTGGCCAGAACCACCTCTGGCGGGAGTCTATTCCACATTTTCACAGCTCTTACTGTGAAGAAACCTTTCCGTATTTGGAGATGAAATCTCTTTTCCTCCAGTCGTAAAGAGTGCCCCCTTGTCCTCTGTGTTGACCGTAAAGTGAATAACTCAACACCAAGATCACTATATGGACCCCTTATATATTTGAACATGTTGATCATATCACCCCTTATTCTCCTCTTCTCAAGAGAGAATACATTCAGTTCCTCTAATTCTTTCCTCATAGCTGAGCTCCTCCATGCCTCTTATCAGTGTGGTTGCCCTTCTCTGCACTTTCTCCAGTTCCCCGATATCCTTTTTGAGAACTGGTGCCCAAAACTGAACTGCATATTCCAGATGAGGTCTTACTAATGATTTGAACAGGGGCAAAATTATATCTCTCTAGAGTCCATACCTCTCCTAAGGTTACCTTAGGTCTCTATGCTGCCTCTCTGATTAATGCCCTCCTTGCCCGGTCCATGAGTTTTGGTGTGCGGCCGTCTCTTGGCAGGTTTGCTGTTGTGCCATGTTCTTTCCATTTGGTTATGATAGATTTGATGGTGCTCCTAGGGATCATCAAAGATTTGGATATTTGTTTTATAACCTAACCCTGACTTGTACTTCTAAACAACATTGTCCCTTACTTGTTTGGAGAGTTCCTTGGTCTTCATGGCAGTGTTAGTGGGTTAGTGGTGCCTCTTGCTTAGGTGTTGCAGCCTCTGGGGCCTTTCAAAAAGATGTGTATATGTAATGACAGATCATGTGACACTTAGATTGCACACAGGTGGACATCATTTCACTAATAATGTGACTTCTGAAGGTAAATTGGTTGCACCAGAGCTTTTTATGGGCTTCATAACAAAGGGGGTGAATACATGCGCACTTGCCAATTATCAGTTTTTTATTTCTGATAAATAGTTTGATGTATATATTTATCTAATTTTACTTCACCAACTTAGACTATTGTGTTCTGATCCATCACATATAATTCATTTAAAAAAAAACATTGAACCAAAGGCTGTCATGTAACAAAATAGGTTAAAAGCCAAGGGGGGTGAATACTTTTGCAAGGCACTGTAGATAGATAGATAGATAGATAGATAGATAGATAGATAGATAGATAGATAGATAGATAGATAGATAGATAGATAGATAGATAGATAGAGTCGGATTGTACTGAGATATTTTTTCTTTAATAGAAGAATAAAGAGACCATCGTGGGGTGGCTTTTACCAGACAAGGCTCCCATCCAGGGCCTGTGGCTACCATCGCTTGGCTTCCGGGAAAGATGCTAATTCCAGGATAGGTACTGTACATCACTATGGAGTTCATTCACTATGTAGTGAAAGTGGTGAAAATTCACTTTGCAAAGAACACCCAATAGAGTACCAGGAAAAAAAGGATATAAGTCAGCAGAGCTTCACCTAATTCAATAAGCTAAGGGTAAAAAAAGTGAACATTCCCTTATAAAGTTAACAGCCTATTTGCCTTTAGTAAATCAACCCCAATGTCTCATGCAGAAGAGGTGTGATCTAAAGGAATCAGATACTAGCAGCTTCAGCACAAGATGGGGGACAAGCCAGTACGGACCCTGCTGAGGCCCCCCTATACTTTGGAGTGAACTGTATTGTGGACTACAGCGCTACAAATGAGTAGCCAGATGAGGGATTTTAATTCACTTTGTTTGTGAGTATCATTTTCAACAACTGATTTTTAATAAATGCTGTGGGATAATGCACTAGGCTGGTGTCCATGTTCTGTAGTGCCTTCAGGACATCCCAAGGCTGAGAGGGCAGCAAGGCTTGTGGCTACATCCCCATGATGTAGAGATATCCTCAGTTCCCTTACTGGGACACTACACTTTTGCGCAGGAGGTGTATTTTTTGTTGTTTACACATCCCAGACATCTTCAGGAGGGGAGGAGGGTTTTTTTCAGTTAAGCACACCCTCCTGCCTGCATGCCTGAGCTAAGGGCAGATGGATTCCAGGAAGAATCATCAGCTCTTAGGTGGCCATGGACAGAAATGCTAAGGTTTTTGTGATTTCTAAGCAAAATAAAGCACAGAGACGTGGATGGATGGGTGAGTTTGCTTTGAATATTAAACGTATTTTGTATTGTGGTGCTCAGATGCAGTGTAGTTCCACTTTAAGTAATTATTGGGTTAATTCACAAAATAATTTTGCATGAGATATAAAGGTCACGTGACTCATTTTTCATAAATATCACATGGGATCTTAAAAAAAAGAGATAATTCATCAAAGTAAAATATCGATTGGGAGGTAAACACTGCACATATTAAAAATGTGACGTAAATATCGCAAAAAAAAAAAGACAAAAAATGAACCACGTAGAGACCGCCCCATAGCAGTTTTACTGCAACAAGGCGGCCGCTATGTGCAGGATGACGTACTGTACTATATATACACATGTGATCCTGCACCTCCGGGCAAGGGGCGGGAATGCACGCTGCCGCAGGCTTGCTCCCGCTTTGATTATTACACAGCGGGAGCCGATGGGCAGGTACCACAGACCCAATGTCCCCGCCGATCATTCGGTACAGAGGTAGAACAGCAGTCTGCCTATGTAAACAAGGCAGATTGCCGCTCTGTCAGGAGGGAAGACATGGATCCATGTCCTCCTCTAGTAAAAGCACCCCCCCCCCCCACACTGTAATAAGACACCAGATAACACACAGTTAACCCTTTGATCGCCCCTGATGTTAACCCTTTCCCTGCCAGTGTCATTAGTACAGTGACAGTGCATATTTTTAGCACTGATCACCGTATTAGTGTCACTGGTTCCCAAAAAAGTGTCAATTAGTGTCCGATTGACTGCCACAATATCGCAGTTCTGCTATCAGTTGCTGATCGCCGCCATTACTGGTAAAAAATAAATAAATATATCCCATAGTTTGTAGACGCTACAACTTTTACGCAACCCAATCAATATCTACGCTTATTGGGATTTTTTTTACCAAAAATATGTAGCAGAATACATATTGGCCTAAATTGATGAAGAAATTAGATTTTTAATTTTTTTTATAAGATATGTTTTATAGCAGAAAGCTAAATTTTTTTATTTTTTTTTTTCAAAATTGTCTTTTTTTGTTTATAGCACAAAAAATAAAAACCACAGAGGTCATCAAATACCACCAAAAGAAAGCTCTATTTGTGCGAAAATAGTAGATACATTTTATTTTACAGTGTCGCACAACCGTGCAATTGTCAAAGTAGCGCAGCGCCGCTTCGCAAACAATGGCCTGATCAGGAAGGGGTAAATCTTCCAGAGGTCAAGTGGTTAAAGTCAATTCACTCAGCCCTTATTCACAAAAGGGCGACTTGTCATGCGATTTCACAGTTCCATGACAAGTCGCACCCTATTTATGGCTATGGAACCATTCAAATTGGCGCTACTTCCACATACACCAACTTTTAAAAAGGTTCCTGCACTATTTTTGGTGATTTCATGTGCGACTTGCATTGACATCTGCGCATGAAGTCGCATCGATTTTTGGCAAGCCGCACATGAAATTACACTGAAGTAGCGCAATTTCATAGACGCATTCGGTGTGAACTGAGTGCAAAGAACACACACATTGATTATTTATCGTCGGTATTTTAGCAAAGTACAACAATGAGGGGAAAACTGCACTGGCCAGTAAGTTAAAAGTTTACAATGTATCAATGTGGAAACGTTCTGTCCTGAGCCCAGCAATAAAAATAAATTGTAACATCTCACCAGAGGGAAATCCTTCCGTGAATGAAAGTACACTAGAATGTTTTCACAGCTTCATAACATTTCTGTGTGCATTTATTTACAGAACTAACTTCGTCTGATGCAGTGTTAGCATGGAAAAAAATGCAAAAGAAAAATGCCAAAAATAACGCTAATTTTAAGTGATAAATATCACAAAACATAAATATTTATGTTTTTTAGTGAATTGGCCACTTTTGAAATAAATACTGTTATTTTAACTCAAAAATTCACGCAGGATTTATATCTTATTGAATTGAACCCTCTGCCTTAGTACATGCCTCCTAGACTAGATGAACACTAGGGGGCGCACAACTGTAATGTCCAATCTGCAAGAAACAAGATATAAGGGGAGCGAGGGGTCAGCAGTCTTTGTGGAGAAGCCCCCCCACAGCTGTATGTGTAATGGGAGGATGTCCACCAATTAAAACATGAGCAAGGCTGGTATGTACTATTCAGAGAACATGAAATTACATGGGGGGGATTTGGGGAAAATCTTGCTGAAGGTGAACTTACACTTTAAACTGCATATGGATACACTGCCCAGATAATAATTATATAATAATAATAATAATAATATTAATAATAATAAATAAAAACAATAATATAGCCTTTGCTGAAAAATATGGGAAAAAAATAATGAAAAATGTTTAAACTGAGATAAAAATGAAATGTATTGAGAAATACAGCGGAGACTGCTGCTAGTACAACACTTTAATGCTGAACTGTCCGGGGGCCATTGTCACCATCCTGATTGCATTCAGAAAAGGAAATGTAATACTGCTGAAGCCCATGATTACCAACAAATGAGTTATGCAAATAACAACAAATTTAAAACTGCTAAAAACACAAAATATTCTGGCACAGGAGCCAATTTCTAATATGATGTGATACTTCATATATTACTAGACTGGAATTGCCACTGGAAAGGAACTCCAGCCTTCCTTTCACACATGCGCCTCTCCTGTACTGAAAGTGCTTTCCTTGCACACTGTCAGCTTCTCGCAGTGTGCATTATTAAGTCAGATAATGCCCGCCTCATTTCCTGATTGGAGGTCATCCAGCATCTTGCCCTTTCCTCCCCAACCTGACTGTCCTTGGCCCACCCCTACTATCACTAGGATCAAAGTCCTTCAATTATGGAAGCATAACGTGGGCGTTACCCGGGGCAGTCTGCAAGCAAATGTAGTCTGCCTAGGAACACCCACCCATCAAGACATGTTCAGATTTGCATAACTCCTCCCAAAAGCCAGCCTTTCCTGAATCAGGACCGAGGGCTCATAAGGAGTGCTGCAATGCTATGTACAGCACCCTCCCAGCCATCATCTGCTTGTGTTGCCTAGAGAAGCACAGCGACCCAGTGATAATGACAGCACTGGGTCCAAAATAACGTCTATAGTGAAAACGAAAAGATTTTATGTAAAGTGATTGTAAAGTCTCGTTTAAAAAAAACAAAAAAAAAAAACAAACATGTTATACTTACCTGCTCTGTGCAGTGGTTTTGCACAGAGCAGCCCCGATCCTCCTCTTCTTGGGTTCCTCTTCTGTGCTCCTGGCCCCTCCCTCCTATTGAGTGCCCCCCACAGTCAGCAGCTTCCTTTGGGGGCACCCGAGCCACAGCTCCGTGTGTCCATTCAGACACCGAGCCCCGACCCAGCCCTGCCCCCTCTCTCCCCTGATTGGCTGACTGACTTTCATTGACAGTCATGGGAGCCAATGGCGCCGCTGCTGTGTCTCAGCCAATCAGGAGGAGTGTCCCAGATGGCTTAGACATTCGTGGACATCGCTGGAGAGAGATGGGGCTCAGGTAAGTGTTAGGGGGGCTGAGGAGGGGCTGCTACACACAAAAAGGTTTTTTTTTTTTTTATCCTAATTCACAGAATGCATTAAGATAAAAAAAAAACTTCTGTCTTTACAACCACTTTAAAGATGTCATTGGCTTATTGATGTGGGAAGGAGGGAGGCACCAGGGAAAGCATAATATAAGCAGATTTAATTTCTTTAAATCCATTGTCATTTTATAAATCAAATACTTTTTGATATACTTTAATAAAGGGAATTGTAACTCTCTCTATCACCCCTCTTTAGATTTACAGAGTGAGTATTGTGGTCCTCATGTGCTGAATCTGTCCCAATGGGATTAGAACCTCCGGGTCTGGTCATCTTGGGGGGGGGGGGGGGGGGGTCGGTCTGAATCTGAGGGAATATAACAATCCAGTGCATTCGCTGGATACACAAGACCGCATATCGCTTCTAAAGTACAACGATCCATACTACCATTGATATTCTATTCCGTGCTCCCTTGTGGTACTCCATCACCTGATATAGTGCTGCCGATGTCTAGTGTCAAGTCTACTATACACCATCCCAAAGTCATGACATGGAGGAACCGCAGGTATACTGGGATAGACATACAAGGAATACAGACCACAATACATATCCTCAACTTCCGTGCAATGAACTCACCGAGACTCATCTACTTAAAGCACACCTCCACTCCCAATAATGGAGTTTGTTCCCATTCAACCTGCACCTCCCTTGCAATCCAACCTGAACCTCCCTTCCCATCCAACCTGAACCTCCCTTCCCATCCAACCTGAACGTCCCTTCCCATCCAACCTGAACCTCCCTTCCCATCCAACCTGAACCTCCCTTCCCATCCAACCTGAACCTCCCTTCCCATCCAACCTGAACTTTCCTTCCTATCCAACCTGAACCTCCCTTCCCATCCAACCTGAACTTTCCTTCCTATCCAACCTGCACCTCTCTCTTCCCATCCAACCTGAACCTCCCTTCCCATCCAACCTGAACCTCCATTCCCATCCAACCTGAACTTTTCTTCCCATCCAACCTGCACCTCTCTCTTCCCATCCAACCTGAACCTCTCTCTTCCCATCCAACCTGAACCTCCCTTTCCATCCAGCCTGAACCTCCCTTCCCATCCAACCTGCACCTTCCTTCCCAATCCAACCTGCATCTCTCTTCCCATCCAACCTGAACCTCCCTTCCCATCAAACCTGCACCTCAATTCCCATCCAACCCGCACCTCCCTTCCCATCCAACCTGAACCTCCCTTCCCATCCAACCTGAACCTCCCTTCCCATCCAACCTGAACCTCCATTCCCATCCAACCTGAACTTTTCTTCCCATCCAACCTGCACCTCTCTCTTCCCATCCAACCTGAACCTCTCTCTTCCCATCCAACCTGAACCTCCCTTTCCATCCAGCCTGAACCTCCCTTTCCATCCAGCCTGCACCTTCCTTCCCATCCAACCTGCACCTCTCTTCCCATCCAACCTGAACCTCCCTTCCCATCCAACCTGAACCTCCCTTCCCATCCAACCTGAACCTCCCTTCCCATCCAGCCTGAACCTCAATTCCCATCCAACCTGCACCTCCCTTCCCATCAAACCTGCACCTCAATTCCCATCCAACCCGCACCTCCCTTCCCATCCAACCTGAACCTCCCTTCCCATGCAACCTGAACCTCCCTTCCCATCCAACCTGCACCTCCCTTCCCATCCAACCTGAACCTCCCTTCCCATCCAACCTGAACCTCCCTTCCCATCCAACCTGAACCCCCCCTTCTCATCCAACCTGCACCTCCGTTCCCATCCAACCTTAACCTCCCTTCCCATCCAACCTGCACCTCCGTTCCCATCCAACCTTAACCTCCCTTCCCATCCAACCTGCACCTCCTTTCCCATCCAACCTGAACCTCCCTTCCCATCCAACCTGAACCTCCCTTCCCATCCAACCTGCACCTCCGTTCCCATCCAACCTGCATCTCCCTTCCCATCCAACCTGCACCTCCCTTCCCATCCAACCTGCACCTCCCTTCCCATCCAACCTGCACCTCCCTTCCCATCCAACCTGCACCTCCCTTCCCACCCAACCTGCACCTCCCTTCCCAATGGGAAATGCTCCCAACTGCCATTTGCACATAGCAGAGAATGACGAATCCTTGATCCTGCAGCCTTCTGGGATACCACATAACATCACCATGGGCACAGAGCTGCCAGAGGGCAGGCCCGACACGTGTCATTCAGGACCCCCAAAGGGCAGCCACCTCCCACTAAAATCTAACTATAAAATCCCTCTACAACCAACGTTATATCTACCAAAACTATGCAATATGAGCACCTACCTAATCTATCCAATTCATTTATATCCAGACAGGCCTGTCCATTTGTTAGTAGATCTAATTGAAATTGTACAACCAGATTGTAATGTGTATGGTGAGCTTAAAAAGGACCAAGGTGGTGGCGCAGGATCACGCAGGAAGAGCAGATCTCAACAGGACGACACTGGATTTTTTGGGCGGGTAAGTATGTGTTTTGAGAGAACCCAACAATACAGGGAAGAGTGGAAAAAAAAACATGGAGGGCTGCATTCGCATCTGAACACGTGTTTTTCATGTTATCCATGTGCATTTCTGTGCGTTGTCATGCTACACACGTAGGGTAGCGTATTAAATTGAACAGGCTGCCCTACACGTGACAAATGCACCAAAGAAGTGCATTTACCTTTTTGGGGGTTGAGCGTTGTACTCTTTTTAACCGCTCGTTTTGGCACATTTCACGTATGTCTAGGGTGCCATTGACAATGAATGGCACTGCAGGCATGGCATGCATTTACATGCATTCCGTGAACGTATGCAAAAACACAACGCGTTCTTGGAAAGTTTTAGATGTAAATGCAGCCTAAGTGTCAAGACTTATGCCCCGTACACACGGTCGGATTTTCAGACGGAAAATGTGTGATAGGACCTTGTTGTCGGAAATTCCAACCGTGTGTAGGCTCCATCACACATTTTCCATCGGATTTTTCGACACACAAAGTTTGAGAGCAGGCTATAAAATTTTCCGACAACAAAATCCGTTGTCGGAATTTCCGATCGTGTGTACACAAATCCGACGCACAAAGTGCCACGCATGCTCAGAATAAATAAAGAGATGAAAGCTATTGGCTACTGCCCCGTTTATAGTCCCGACGTTCGTGTTTTACGTCACCACGTTCAGAATGATCGGATTTTCCGTCAACTTTGTGTGACCGTGTGTATGCAAGACAAGTTTGAGCCAACATCCGTCGGAAAAAATCCTAGGATTTTGTTGTCGGAATGTCCGATCAATGTCCGACCGTGTGTACAGGGCATTAAGCTTACCACACATGTTACAATTGTACAATCTCTTTTTGATCTACCATCAACTATGTAGTGCAAGGGCCTGTCTGATTGGATACAGAATGTTAGGATAGCATAAGTAGATCCTCATATTATATCATTTATGTAAAGATAATTGTACAAAGAATGTACACTCAGATTGTAGTGATTTGTCCTGAATTGAATTGTATTGTAACTGTACTGTCTGCCCTCATGTAGTAAAGCGCTGTGCAAACTGTTGGCGCTATATAAATCCTGTATAATAATAATAATAATAATAATAATGTGTACAGTGACCCTAAAGGATGCTCTTATTTCCCAAAGCTACCAATCAGGCACTGCCATTTTTAAAGTCAAAATCTGGCCTTGGTTGCTGACATTCTGCTGACATTTATACAATTGGCACCCCAAGATCACAGGGTGTGATGTCATATACACAATATTATCAGTCCAGTGCTACTCCAGACTCCACTGTTCCCATGATCAGGAGGTCTCCCCTCATCATGCCAGCTTCCACAATGACACCATGATATCATGACTGCCGGTGACAATGACAGGGGCCACCCCGAGGTGACATTACAATGTGACCCCCATCTACAATGGTGATATGATGAAGCCCACAGGGGTCCCCTTGTAGTGATAACCACCTGGCACGCGGTGATGTCCACGACGGTACACAACTGTACATGACAGCAGTAATGGTGGCAGTGCAAAAAACAAGTGTCTACCATGACAATCCTGACTATGACAACTGTGATCAGCACTGACAGGCAATGACACCCACCGGGTCATCCTGAGAGCTGCAATCACAGACTATGACTGGTGCATGATGATTATGATAATAATAACAATATTAATATTAATAACAGTCATAATAATGATAATACCAATAACGATAATAATAGCAATAATAACATGTTTAAGAAAAGCTTGTAATTGTATTTTTTTTTAAGCCGTGTGAATGAGGCGTCAAACTGATGGACTCCACCATTCATGGCCATGACGTCTCACCACACCGGAATGACAGTGCCAACTTCCACAATGACACATGTCCTATGACTGTGCACACCATGACTGCTCGTGACAATAACTGGGGCCACCCCGAGGTGACATGACAGTGTGACCCCCATCTACAACTGTTTTATGATGAAGCCTGAAGGGGTCCCCTTGAAATGAGTGACACCTATACGGCCCCATCTATAACTATATATGACAGCAGTAATTATGGATGCAAAAAACAAGTGTCTACCATGTAAATCCTGACTGTGACAACTGTGTTCAGAACTGACACCCGGCGGGTCACATGGATGGCAGCCATAAAACACCCACAGTGGTCACCCTGATATGATGAATGGATAGAGCAGTCACCCTGATATTAGAGGATGTGATCACCTGATCAATGACCCTGAAAGCTGCAATCACAGACTATGACAGGTGCACGACGATGTTAATAATAACAATAACAATAATGACAATAATAATGATAATAATAGAAATAACAATATAAAAAAAAGCTTGTAATTGTATTTTAGTTTTTTAAAGCCGTGTGAATGAGGCCTCAAACTGATGGACCCCACCATTCATGGCCATGACAGGATGACAATGCCAACTTCTACAATGACACATGTCCTGTGACACCATGATATCATGACTGCCGGTGACAATGACAGGGGCCATCCCAAGGTGACATTACAGTGTGACCCCCATCTACAATGGTGATATGATGAAGCCCACAGGGGTCCCCTTGTAGTGATAACCACCTGGCACATGGTGATGTACATGACAGTTACTGTACATGACAGCAGTAATGGTGGCAGTGCAAAAAACAAGTGTCTACCATGACAATCCTGACTATGACAACTGTGATCAGCACTGACAGGCAATGACACCCACCGGGTCACATGGATGGCCCCAATATGACACCCACAGTGGTCACCCTGTTATGATAAATAGATGGGGCAGTCACCTTGATATTAGTGGATGTGATCACCTGACCAATGACCCTGAGAGTTGCATTAACAGACTATGACAGGTGCATGATAATGATAATGATGATAACAATAATAGGGATGATAATAATAATAGGGATGATGGTGATAATAATAACAGGGATGATGGTGATATTACTAATAATAGAGATGATAATAATAATAACAATAATAATAATAATAATAATAATAGAGATGATGATAATAATAATAATAATAGGGATGATGATGATAATAATAATAATAGGGATTATGGTGATTCTGATCATGACATGGTACATTGACACTGATCCATCACAGATGATGATAATAAATAATATTGGAGGTGATGATGACACTATATAATAATGATATTAGGGGTGATTTTGACACTATATAATAACGATTATATTGGGGGTGATGATGACAATATATAATAATGATAATATTGGGGGTGATGATGACAATATATAATAATGATAATATTGGGGTGATGATGACAATATATAATAACGATTATATTGGGGGTGATGCTGACAATATATAATAATGATAATATTGGGGGTGATGTTGACACTATATAATAACGATTATATTGGGGGTGATGATGACAATATATAATAATGATAATATTGGGGGTGATGATGACAATATATAATAATGACAACATCTCCAGAGCCTCTCCCATCCTCTTGAACTCGCTGCCTCCACCTGTCCGGCGATCCCCTACTCTTGCTACCTTCAGGCGATCCCTGAAAACTCACCTCTTCAGGGAAGCCTATAACGTCTCTAACTAATCTTTTACCGCTTCCATCAGCTCATTCCCCACAGTTACAACTTTTTTGTACCACCTGCCCCACCCTATTAGATTGTAAGCTCTTCTGAGCAGGGCCCCCTTAATCCTCTTGTATCTTATTGTATCATAACTGTATTGTCTCCCTTTTATATTGTAAAGCGCTTCGTAAACTGTTGGCGCTATATAAATCCTGTATAATAATAATAATAATATTGGGGGTGATGATGACAATATATAATAATGATAATATTGGGGGTGATGGTGACAATATATAATAATGATAATATTGGGGGTGATGTTGACAATATATAATAATGATAATATTGGGGGTGATGTTGACACTATATAATAATGATAATATCTCCAGAGCCTCTCCCATCCTCTTAAACTCGCTACCTCCACCTGTCCGGCGATCCCCTACTCTTGCTACCTTCAGGCGATCCCTGAAAACGTATCTCTTCAGGGAAGCCTATCACGTCTCTAACTAATCTTTTACCACTTCCATCAGCTCATTCCCCACAGTTACAACTTTTGTGCACCACCTGCCCCACCCTATTCGATTGTAAGCTCTTCTGAGCAGGGCCCCCTTAATCCTCTTGTATTTTATTGTATCATAACTGTATTGTCTCCCTTCTATATTGTAAAGCGCTGCGTAAACTGTTGACGCTATATAAATCCTGTATAATAATAATAATAATAATAATGATAATATTGGGGGTGATGATGACAATATATAATAATGATAATATTGGGGGTGATGATGACAATATATAATAATGATAATATTGGGGGTGATGACAATATATAATAATGATAATATTGGGGGTGATGATGACAATATATAATAATGATAATATTGGGTGATGATGACAATATATAATAATGATAATATTGGGGGTGATGATGACAATATATAATAATGATAATATTGGGGGTGATAATGACACTATATGATAATATTGGGGGTGATGATGACACTATAAGATAATATTGGGGGTGATGACAACACTATACGATAATATTGGGGGTGATGATGACACTATATGATAATATTGGGGGTGATGATGACACTATGATAATATTAGGGGTGATGATGACACTATATGATAATATTGGGGGGGGGGGGTGATGACACTATATGATAATATTGGGGGTGATGATGACAATATATAATAATGATAATATTGGGGGTGATAATGACACTATAAGATAATATTGGGGGTGATGATGATAATATTGGGGGTGATGATGACATTATATGATAGTATTGGGGGTGATGACAATATATAATAATGATAATATTGGGGGTGATGATGACAATATATAATAATCATAATATTGGGGGTGATGATGACACTATATGATAATATTGGGGGTGATGATGACACTATATGATAATATTGGGGGTGATGATGACACTATATGATAATATTGGGGGTGATGATGACACTATATGATAATATTGGGGGTGATGATGACACTATATGATAATATTGGGGGTGATGATGACACTATAAGATAATATTGGGGGTGATGACAACACTATACGATAATATTGGGGGTGATGATGACACTATATGATAATATTGGGGGTGATGATGACACTATGATAATATTAGGGGTGATGATGACACTATATGATAATATTGGGGGGGGGGGTGATGACACTATATGATAATATTGGGGGTGATGATGACAATATATAATAATGATAATATTGGGGGTGATAATGACACTATAAGATAATATTGGGGGTGATGATGATAATATTGGGGGTGATGATGACATTATATGATAGTATTGGGGGTGATGACAATATATAATAATGATAATATTGGGGGTGATGATGACAATATATAATAATCATAATATTGGGGGTGATGATGACACTATATGATAATATTGGGGGTGATGATGACACTATATGATAATATTGGGGGTGATGATGACACTATATGATAATATTGGGGGTGATGATGACACTATATGATAATATTGGGGGTGATGATGACACTATATGATAATATTGGGGGTGATGATGACACTATATGATAATATTGGGGGTGATGATGGTCCATGACCAATGCTCCAGCCCAGCCCGGCTCCTCCATGCAGACACAGGGGGGGTGAGCCATCCCGGTCGGTGTCCGTCCATCGGGGAGGTCAGACACATGTACAGGGACGCCCCGGCCGGTACTGCAGTGCACACTGGCAGCCCGCTCCATCCATTCAAGGTGATGAGACAATGCGGAGTGACCGTGCAGGGACAGAGGGTGATCGCTGTCCCGTCCCTGCAGTGCAGACACATCATATACAATGCACACTCTCCCCGCTCACCTGGCTCATACACCCGCCGTCTCCTCCTCCCGGCACATCCCTGCAGCAGGTTTAGTGGACGCTGCCTCCATTCTCCGTACACAGCATCTGATCTCTTCTTACTTCACCCTGCAGAACTGGCGGACCGCCCCCTTGTCTTCAAGATGTGTGACGACACCGAACCGGCTCCTCCCACACCCCCCTCCCAGCCTCCAGCTGTGAGTGACAGCAGCCGGAGGCGGCTTATTGGTTCAGTCGTGTGTCGATCAAAGCGTTTGCCCGGTAGGTGGCGCCCGCGAGAAGAGAAGGGGGCTGGCTTTATTGACAGGCAGACGGTAGTTTGGTGATGGGGAGAGCAGGGCTGTGATTGGCTGTTGCCTTGAACGCCGTAACTACTAGTCTCCGCTGGTCCTCCGGTGTGTCCTGCAAGTGAGCTGAGCCCAGTCCTCATCCCTGGGATCTACACCTATACATAATCACAGTGCAAACACAGACCTGGGAACAATCAATGCCATTCACTGACCCCATTCACACCATTGTGGTGATTTAGTGTTAAACCACTTGACCTCCGGCACTGCGTTACTTTAACTGACAATTGCGCGGTCGCGCGACGTTGTATCCAGATAAAATTGATGTCTTTTTTCCCCACAAATAGAACTTTCCTTTGGTGGTATTTTAACACCTCTGTGGGTTTTATTTTTTTTGTGCTATAAACAAAAAAAGAGTGTCAGGTTTTGAAAAAAATATATATATTTTTTACTTTCTGCTATAAAACATTTTTAATAAAAAATCTGGAAACAATGGAATTTCTTCATCAGTTTAGGCCGATATGTATTCTGTTATATGTTTTTGGTAAAAAAAATTCCAATAAGAGTATATTGATTGGTTTGCTCAAAAGTTATTACTTCTACAAACTATGGGATAGTTTTATTTATTTTTATTTATTTTATTTTCTTTACTAGTAATGGTGGTGATCAGCGACTTATAGCGGGACTGTGATATTGCGGCAAATATTTGGGCACTAACTGACACTTTTTGGGAACCAGTGACACTAATCAGTGCTAAAAAAAGCACTGTCACTATACTAATGACACTGGCTGGGAAGGGGTTAACATCAGGGGAGATCAAAGGGTGATCTGTGTGCTTAGCCAGTGTTTTACTACTGTGGGGGAGGTGATTTTACTAGGAGAGGAGATGGAATTTACACAGGATCCATGCCTTCCCTCCTGTCAAACCGCCGTTCTGCCTCTCTGCTGGATCATTGGTAGGGATGAGCTTCGTGTTCGAGTTGAACGCATCTTCGACTCGAACATCGTGTGTTCGGTCGTTCGCCGAATTGCGAACGTTATGGGCCGTTCGTGCCAAATTCGAGTGGCGCGTCACGGCCCATAATTCACTGCGGCATCGCAGTGCATTGCTGGCTGATGATTGGCCAAGCATGTACTATGACCCGCATGCTTGGCCAATCACAGCGCTGTCTGTACAGAGAGCCGTAATTGGCCAAAGCCAGGGTGGCTTTGGCCAATTATGGCTCAGGGGTTTTAGTACACGCCCCACACTATATAAGGCTAAATGCAAGGTGGCCCTGTGTAGTGTGTTCCGGCGTTGATACAAAGATAGATAGACAGAGAGACAATGTCATTTGATTTAAGTTAGATAGAGTAGGCAGGTTGAGTCAGTTAGCTGCACTTACAGTGTATTGTTTATATATATGCATCCCAGGTGTTGTGTATATATATATATATATATATATATATATATATATATATATATATATATATACACTGTATTCAGTTTAGCTAGATCCTGTTCTTCTCTTCCTAATATACTGACAGGCAGGTAGGTGTTTTTACAGTATTTCCAGTTACTGTACTGTGTACCCTGCACAGTCTCACCTATAGTATAGCTACCTGAAGCCAGGTGCTTGTGTAGGCTCTTGAAGTATTTCCAGTTACTGTACTGTGTGTGTACCCTGCACAGTTGCACCTACAGTATAGCTACCTGAAGCCAGGTGCTTGTGTAGGCTCTTGACGTATTTCCAGTTACTGTACTGTGTGCCCCGCACAGTTGCACCTACAGTATAGCTACCTGAAGCCAGGTGCTTGTGTAGGCTCTTGACGTATTTCGTTACTGTACTGTGTGTCCTGCACAGTTGCACCTACAGTATAGCTACCTGAAGCCAGGTGCTTGTGTAGGCTCTTGAAGTATTTCCAGTTACTGTACTGTGTGCCCTGCACAGTTGCACCTACAGTATAGCTACCTGAAGCCAGGTGCTTGTGTAGGCTCTTGACGTATTTCCAGTTACTGTACTGTGTGCCCTGCACAGTTGCAACTACAGTATAGCTACCTGAAGCCAGGTGCTTGTGTAGGCTCTTGACATATTTCCAGTTACTGTACTGTGTGCCCTGCACAGTTGCACCTACAGTATAGCTACCTGAAGCCAGGTGCTTGTGTAGGCTCTTGATGTATTTCCAGTTACTGTACTGTGTACCCTGCAGAGTTGCAGCTACAGTATAGCTACCTGAAGCCAGGTGCTTGTGTAGGCTCTTGACGTATTTCCAGTTACTGTACTGTGTACCCTGCACAGTTGCACCTACAGTATAGCTTCCTGAAGCCAGGTGCTTGTGTAGGCTCTTGATGTATTTCCAGTTACTGTACTGTGTACCCTGCACAATTGCACCTACAGTATAGCTACCTGAAGCCAGGTGCTTGTGTAGGCTCTCGACTTATTTCCAGTTACTGTACTGTGTACCCTGCACAGTTGCACCTACAGTATAGCTACCTGAAGCCAGGTGCTTGTGTAGGCTCTCGACGTAATTCCAGTTACTGTACTGTGTACCCTGCACAGTTGCACCTACAGTATAGCTACCTGAAGCCAGGTGCTTGTGTGGGCTCTCAACGTATTTCCAGTTACTGTACTGTGTACCCTGCACAGTTGCACCTACAGTATAGCTAACTGAAGCCAGGTGCTTGTGTGGGCTCTCAACGTATTTCCAGTTACTGTACTGTGTACTCTGCACAGTTGCACCTACAGTATAGCTACCAGATGCCAGGTGCTTGTGTGGGCTCTTGACGTATTTCCAGTTACTGTACTGTGTACCCTGCACAGTGGCACCTACAGTATAGCTACCTGAAGCCAGGTGCTTGTGTAGGCTCTTGATGTATTTCCAGTTACTGTACTGTGTACCCTGCACAGTTGCACCTACAGTATAGCTACCTGAAGCCAGGTGCTTGTGTGGGCTCTTGACGTATTTCCAGTTACTGTACTGTGTACCCTGCACAGTTGCACCTACAGTATAGCTACCTATAGCCAGGTGCTTGTGTAGGCTCTTGACGTATTTCCAGTTACTGTACTGTGTACCCTGCACAGTTGCACCTACAGTATAGCTTCCTGAAGCCAGGTGCTTGTGTAGGCTCTTGATGTATTTCCAGTTACTGTACTGTGTACCCTGCACAGTTGCACCTACAGTATAGCTACCTGAAGCCAGGTGCTTGTGTAGGCTCTCGACTTATTTCCAGTTACTGTACTGTGTACCCTGCACAGTTGCACCTACAGTATAGCTACCTGAAGCCAGGTGCTTGTGTAGGCTCTCGACGTAATTCCAGTTACTGTACTGTGTACCCCGCACAGTTGCACCTACAGTATAGCTACCTGAAGCCAGGTGCTTGTGTGGGCTCTCAACGTATTTCCAGTTACTGTACTGTGTACCCTGCACAGTTGCACCTACAGTATAGCTACCTGAAGCCAGGTGCTTGTGTGGGCTCTCAACGTATTTCCAGTTACTGTACTGTGTACTCTGCACATTTGCACCTACAGTATAGCTACCAGATGCCAGGTGCTTGTGTGGGCTCTTGACGTATTTCCAGTTACTGTACTGTGTACCCTGCACAGTGGCACCTACAGTATAGCTACCTGAAGCCAGGTGCTTGTGTAGGCTCTTGATGTATTTCCAGTTACTGTACTGTGTACCCTGCACAGTTGCACCTACAGTATAGCTACCTGAAGCCAGGTGCTTGTGTAGGCTCTTGACGTATTTCCAGTTACTGTATTGTGTACCCTGCACAGTTGCACCTACAGTATAGCTACCTATAGCCAGGTGCTTGTGTAGGCTCTTGACGTATTTCCAGTTACTGTACTGTGTACCCTGCACAGTTGCACCTACAGTATAGCTACCTATAGCCAGGTGCTTGTGTAGGCTCTTGACGTATTTCCAGTTACTGTACTGTGTACCCTGCACAGTTGCACCTACAGTATAACTACCTGAAGACAAGTGCAGGTGTTCTCATACTAATAATACTACAGGCAGGCAGTTGATTCTGCTAGATGCAGTATAATTGGTATATATATATATATATATATATATATATATATACATCCCAGTTTTGTGCAGCTACATCTCACTGCAGGCCAATAGTATGTCTGGAAGGCTAACAAGGAGAGGCAGACAGTCACAAGCCAATAAAAGAGGGCAAGCAGGCTCTGTGTCTAAAGGCAACAGTGCTGGTCCTGGACACGGTGCATTCTCATCAGCACGTGGCCGTGGGGCACGCTTGGCCTTTTTTTCAGCAGCTGGCCGTGTTGAGCCGCAACATGCGGAAGACTTGGTCGAGTGGATGACCAAGCCATCCTCATCCTCCTCATCCTCTCTCACCCAGGCTCAGGGTACTTTGTCTGGCAAAGCAGCTGCCAACGCGGCCTCTTCCCTTGGCTTAATGGCATCAGTGACTCCTTCCCTAGCCCCACCATGTCCTCCTGAGGAGTCCCCCGAACTGTTTGACCACAGTGTTGGGTACATGCCCCAGGAGGATGCCTAGTGTTTTGAAGGCTCCGATGATGGTACTCAGCTAGAGGAAGGCAGTATCGTGAGCCCAGACAGAGAGGGTGCCCAAGAAGGACAGCAATCTGGCAGTCATGTTCCCCCTGCTGCAGCATACTGCCAGGTTTGCTCCAGTGATGAGGAGGGAGGGGATTATGAGGTCACTGACTCCACGTGGGTGCCTGATAGGAGAGAGGAGGAGGAGGCACATCACCAACGAGGCAGGATGCCCTCCAGGGGCCAGCCTAAGGGCAGCACACTGACTGCATCACACCACAGAGCTCCGCATGTGCAGGGCGCTGCTGTCTCTGCACGTTATTCCGAAAGTTCTTTGGTGTGGGCCTTTTTTGAGACAAGTGCATCAGATCGCACCGCTGCTATATGCAAAACATATGTCTCAAGCGTATCCCGCGTGGCCAAAACATCTCCCGCTTGGGCACCACATGCTTGACCAGACATATGTTGACCTGCCATGCAGTTCGTTGGCAAGCATACCTAAAAGACCCACACCAAAGAACAAAGAGGACCTCTCCTTGCTCCTCATCAGCTGGGATCTCCAACCCCACTATACCTTCAGTCCTCTCTGAGAACTGCACTGAGAGGAATGAAGGTGTAGAATTAGGTGTGTCACAGCCAAGTACTTGCGGGCAATCTGCTATCGGTACACCAACGTCAGATTGTACCAGGCAAATTTCCCTGCCCCAGCTGCTGCACCGCAGAAAGAAGTACGCTCCCAGCCATCCACATGCCCAGCGGTTGAATGCTAGCTTGGCAAAATTGCTAGCACTTCAACTGCTACCTTTTCAGTTGGTAGACTCTGCCCCCTTCCATGAGTTTGTGGAATGTGCGGTTCCTTAGTGGCAGGTTCCCAAACGCCACGTTTTCTCACGGAAGGCGATTCCGTCTCTCTACCGTCATGTGGAAGGCAATGTCTTGGCCTGCATATTGCATATTACCACTGACTCATGGTCCAGCAGGCATGGACTGGGACGTTACCTAAGTTTCACGGCGCATTGGGTGACTCTGCTGGCAGCTGGGAAGGATGCAGGAAAAGGTGCAGTAGTGTTGGAGGTTGTTCCGCCACCACGCCTCCAAAATGCCCCTACTGGTGATTCTGACACACCTCCCTCCTCCACCCCCTCCTCTTCTTCCTCCATGGCCTCTTCCTGTGCTTTGTCCTCGGAACCAGCGGTGCTCCGTAGGCGATCAAGGGGCTACGCAAGTACGCAGGCCAAAAGATGCCATGCAGTGCTTGAGCTGGTGTGCTTGGGGGACAGGAGCCACACTGGGGCAGAGATTCTGTCAGCTCTGCAGGGGCAGGTTCAGAGGTGGTTGATGCCACGCCAACTTAAGCCAGGAATGGTGGTTTGCGACAATGGCACCAACCTCCTCTCCGCCTCCGACAGGGACAACTGTCCTGTTTGGCTCACGTCCTTAACTTGGTGGTGCAGCGGTTTTTGGGCAGGTACCCGGGCTTACAGGTTGTCCTGAGGCAGGCCAGGAAAGTCTGTGTGCATTTCCGCTGGTCATATAATGCCAGTGCTCGACTGATAGACCTCCAAAAGGAATTTAACCTGCCCAAGAACCGCCTAATCTGTGACATGCCCACTAGGTGGAACTCAACATTGGCCATGCTGCAGTGGCTGCACACGCAGCAGAGGGCCATCAATGAGTACCTGTGCGACTATGGCACAAGGACAAGGTCAGGGGAGCTTGTTTTTTTTTCCCTACGCCAGTGGGCCATGATCAGGGATGCATACACTGTCCTGTCACCATTTGAGGAGGCCACGAGGATGGTGAGCAGTGACAGTGCATGCATCAGTGACACTGTCCCCCTTGTCCACCTGTTGGAGCACATGCTGCGTGGAATAATGGACAGGGCACTTGAGGCAGAGCAGAGGCAGGAAGAGGAGGACTATCTTAGCTCTCAAGGCCCCATTTATCCAGACAGTTTTCCTGCGTGCCCGCCGATCACACAGGAAGAGGACGAGGAGGAGGATTGTGTCAGCATGGAGGTGGAGTCTGGCACTCAGCATCAGCAGCAGTCTTTAAGGGATCATTTACAGTCCCAAAAAACCCATGAACTTGTACGTGGCTGGGAGGAGGTGGCTGCGGATCATATCGTCCTTAGTGACCCAGAGGACTCCGGACCAAATGCATCAGCAAACCTACGCTGCATGGCCTCCCTGATCCTGCAAGCCTGCGGAAGGATCCTCGTATTGGTGGTATCAAGGAGGGGGATCGTTACTGGCTGGCAACCCTCCTTGATCCCCGTTACAAGGATAAGGTTGTGGACCTTGCCGTCACAGAGGGAGCAGAGGATGAAACACCTTCGGGAGGCCTTGCAGAAAGGTCTGTGCAACGCGTTCCCAGAGACTGGGAAGTTACAAACTCCTGTTCCTGGACAACGTGTTGCTGAGGCTTCGGTCAGTCAAAGAAGGAGCGGTGGAGAAGGTGGCCATCTGACCGATGCGTTCAGACAATTATTTAGTCCGCAGCGCCAAGGTATGATCGGTTCTAGCAACCATCGCCAGCGTCTGTTTTACATGGTGCAGGAATACCTAGGGGCAAGATCTGACTTGGGCACCTTTCCCATCGAAAATCCTCTGAGTTAATGGGTCTTGAGGATGGATCACTGGCCAGAGCTTGCACAGTATGCAATTGAGCTACTGGCCTGTCCTGCATCCAGCGTTCTTTTGGAACGCACATTCAGTGCTGCTGGAGGCTTTGTAACCGATCACAGGGTGCGCCTGTCTACCGACTCGGTCGATCGACTGACCTTCATAAAACTGAATCAGTCTTGGATCACCACCAGATATCAAGCACCTGATGCTGATGTAACTGAATACATTTTTTTGAAATGTCAGATCCCTTCAAGACGGCCTATGCTGATGCTGAGTGACTATCCTGTTATGCTGAGTGACTATCCTCTTCCTCCTCAATGATCATGCTGATAGCTTGTAAGAATATTTTTGTTTCTGGGCGCCGCCACCAGTGGCTAAGGCCCAATTTTTCAGCCCCTGTTTAACAAGGGCGTGTAATTACAATTTTTGATGCAATACTTTGCAGCAGGGCTCGTTCCTGTGCTCCAGCTAGAGTATCTGTGAGGGTTTGCAGTTTTGTGGCACCAGCACCAGTGCCTAAGTCCCAATTTTTCCCTAATTACAATTTTTGATGCAATTCTTTTCAGCAGGGCTCATTCCTGCGCTTCAACTAGAGTATCTGTGAGGGGTTGCAGTGTTGTGGCACCAGCACCAGTGCCTAAGGCCCAATTTTTTTAGCCCCTGTTTAACAGGGGCGTGTAATTACAATTTTTGATGCAATTCTTTGCAGCAGGGCTCGTTCCTGCGCTCCAACTAGAGTATCTGTGAGGGGTTGCAGTGTTGTGGCACCAGCACCAGTGCCTAAGGCCCAATTTTTCTGTCCATGTTCAACAGGGACATGTAATTACAGTTCTGGATCTGATATTTCACAACAGGGCTCGTTCCAGCGCCCACCAAGAGTAACTGTGAGGACTTACAGTGTTGTGGCACCAGCACCACCAAAGGCCCAATTTTTCTGTCCCTGTTCAACAGGTGCATGTAATTACAATTCTTGATCTAATATTTCACAGCAGGGCCCTTTCCAGCGCTCACCAAGAGTAACTGTGAGGACTTACAGTGTTGTAGCACCAGCACCACCACCATAACCAAAGGCCCAATTTTTCTGCCCCTGTTCAACAGGGGCATGTAATTACAATTCTTGATCTAATATTTCACAGCAGGGCCCTGTGAGGGCTTACAGTGTTGTGGCAACACCAACACCTAAGGCCACAATTTTTGCAGAGTATATAAGGCAGGCCCCTACTTTCAAACATCCAACTTACAAACGACTCCTACTTGCAAACAGAAGGAGACAACAGGAAGTGAGATGAAATCTACCCCTGGGAAGGGAAATTCTCTCCTGTAAGAGTTAATATGGGAAAAACGTTTCTCCTTTCCACTGATGCTTTATCCCCAATCCTTGTTTCACTAAAAACCCCAAATTTTCTAAAAACATTTGTCATTGGGACAGAAAGTGAGGTGAAATCTTCTATAGAGGAGCACAGACAGCAAAACAAATGTCACAGGGGTGATAACCCTTCCCTATGTTTTCCAAAAATCTTAAAATAGATTTTTTGGCTGGAGCTAAACACGTTAAAAATGTACCAGTTCAAAATTACAAAGAGATTCTACTTAACAACAAACCTACAGTCCCTGTCTTGTTTGCACCGCCTGTATACTGCGGTTCAGAGTATATAGGGCCTGGGAGCCCCATGCCTTTCCTTTTTATAATTTGGGTGCAGGGTTCCCCTTGACATCCATACAAGACCCAAAAGGCCTGGTAACTGACGGGGGGGGGGGGGGGCACCCATGCCGTTTGTCCCACTGATTTTCATCCATATTACCGGGACCCGACATTACATTAAAGCCGTAAGCAGTTTTAAATTACTTTTATTCCTTTAAAAATTTAATTTTGTTGCAGGGACTGTTCTAAGCATGGGAAACACGTGCCACTTTACAGGCATACTATAGACACCCCCCAGGTACGATATTTAAAGGAATATTTCACTTTTTTTAATTCACTTTAAGCATCATTAAAATCACTGCTCCAGAAAAAACTGACATTTTTAAAACCTTTTTTTTGTATTGATACATGTCCCCTGGGGCAGGACCCGGGTCCCCAAACCCTTTTTAGGACAATACTATGCAAATTAGCCTTTAAAATAAGCACTTTTGATTTTGAACGTTCAAGTCCCATAGACTTCAATGGGGTTCTAATGTTCGTGCAAATTTTCGGTCCGTTCGCAGGCTCTGGTGCGAACCGGGGGGTGTTCGGCTCATTCCTAATCATTGGTGGGTGCCGGCGTACATCGTGTCCACGGTACCTGGCGCTGGGCTCCCACTGTGTGAGATCACAGCGGAGCAAGCCAGCGGTGGCGCGCATGCGTGGCACCTTACCCGTAAGAGCCGGTGTAGCGTCACATATGGCGACCCATCACATTTGGCTACCCGCTGGACTGCGCATGCACGATGCCGCCATATGCGTTTCAACACTGTAAATTTAGGCCAATTTTTCTGTATAATGTGAAAGATGATGTTACGCTGAGTAAATAGATACCTGAGATGTCATGCTTTAAAACTGCGCACGCTTGTGGAATGGCGACAAACAACAGTACTTAAAAGTCTCCATAAGTGAAGTGGAGTAAGTGCCAGTTCACACCATAGAAACGCAGTCTGGATACGTTTCAGATGCTTTTCTGCATGCGAGTTTTTGATGCATTTTCGGTGTGTTTTTGATGCAGCCCAGTGCATTTTTCCCCCCTCTTTTTTTTATGTGTTCCGGTGCATTTTTGGAGTGTTTAGGTGCGTTCCAGTGCATTTTTGATGCGTTTTACAGCATTCCAGTACAATCCAGTGCAGGAAAAATGCAGCATGATCTACTTTTTTTTCTGGAACTGGAACACACTGGAACTGCAAGCTTGGTGTGAACTATGCCATTGAAAACAATATAACCTACTTTTCATGCGTTTTTTGATGCATAAAAAAAATGCACTGGACTGCATGTGGTGTGAACTAGGCCCTTACAGAGGAGGTCTTGCACTAGAATGATTGCTCTCAATCATGGCAATACCTCACATGTGTGGTTTGAACACCATTTACATATGCGGGCGTGACTTCTGTATGCGTGCGCTTCTGAGCGCGAGTTTAGAGAGATGGGGCGCTTTAAATTTATTTCTTTTCTTATTTATTTTACTTTTTATTTTTTACTTTTACACCGTCCCTTTAACTTTTTTAAATCACTTTTATTCCTATTACAAGTAATATAAACATCCCTTGTAATAGAAATAAGCATGACAGGTCCTCTTTATTGAGAGACCCCCAGATCTCTTATTTACCTTTAAAAGCAAAAAAAAATGTAATTTTGCCTTAACAACAAAAAAAAAAGCATAGAGAAGCGGAAGTGTTGTCAGATGTCGCTCCGGTTCTCCAAGGGCATAGAGCCAAGTAGGGGCTATCTTGCCCTCACTCGGCTTCCTGTCTAGACATCGGCTGCACTGGATCGTTTCCAAGCTTGCTGACGACTCCGGTAAGCTCGGGAACCACCGAGAAGCGGTGGGGGGGGGGGGGGTTTAGAAATAAAAACACACACAGATTTTGACAATTTTTTTTATTAAAAATAAAAAACAAAACAATGTCCCCCGATGCAGATCCATCGTCAATCATGATGCCCGCCGCCACTGTTTGACCCGGAAAAAAAAAGAAGCTCCACCCGCGATGCAGGCTAAACCACCGACTGCAGACTCCGCTATCTAACAGTTTTTTTATAGGTAAGATGCGGGGGTATGAGGTCTAAGGGTCTGGCATGGATTTTGGGGGGGGGGGCGCCACGCCGTTTTTTTTTTTTTACATTTCGGTGTGGGGTTCCCCTTAGAATCAATATCAGACCCAAAGGGCCTGGTATGGATGGGGGGGGGGGGGCATGGATGGGGGGGGGGCCCACACCGTTAAAAAAACATTTTTTTCATTGCTGGCAATGTTTCTTTTTTTTCATCTAGCTGTCAGCGGAAAAGCTCGTTAACAGCTGATGACTCATCCATTGTCAAGGAGGCCATGGCCGCCTTTTCGGCCCGGTCCTTAACAACTAGCTATTCACTGTGCCCTGATTGGACAAAGCTTTGCAGTGCATTGTGGGGCTCTTGGTGGGTGAACATTCCACCGAGCGCCCCACAAATTCGGGTGTACACCGAACGAGCAAACAGAAGATGTTCAGGCTGAACTGTTCGCCCAAGACTACTGACTGGTAAAAGTATGTAAAAAAAAGATATATATATATATCTTTTTTTTACATTTTTTAAATTTCTTTTTGGTTATTTTTTTTTACACTTTTTTTTCACAAACTGTCACCAGAGCAGTACAGCATCACCATATAACTGGTGTGCGGGTGATACTCTACTGCTGTGGGGAGGTGATCAGGATTTTTTTTCCACTATGATTTCTTATTACAGTGATGATCACTGTGAAAAGGAATCATTTTTACTTTGTGAATAGCATCCATTCATGTGCCATTGTGTACTATTGTGGTAGCTGGGATTGGCCACAACTATCACATAGTACAGGTCCTCTGTGATTGGCCCTGTACCATGTGATCACTGTGATCAATCACAGAGATCACAAAAGTACACAATAAATAGATATGAATAAAAGCCATTGTGTGCAATTGACATGTGATTGATGTGTTTGGTCACAGCGATCATATGGTACCAGTGCTGGCCCGGTACAACGATCTGTGCGGGTCACAGATCGCACCTTGAGGCGCGCAACATGGAGGATGTCTGATAAAGTCCACCGGGATAACAATGTGATTGTCACCCACTATTGTGGATGGACAGTGCGATTATAGACTTTACGTTCAGCTTAAGTCTTGGTGACTGAGCTTTGACGTTTGGTATCTATTTAAAAAAAAGATTGGTTTGTTTATGGTTATAAAAATTTTAAGAAAGTTTATTGATTTGACTTATATGTTTTTAACTTCTTTAAAGTGCCACGACCTAATATTTTCCAAGAGGTTTTGTTGCTTTATTTAACCACCTCCTGGCAATGTGAGCCCACGCTGTAGCCATCTCAGCTATAGTGTGGGCTCACATTGGTGGGAGGGCATCTATGGATGCCTTCCCATGATCTTGCTTCCTGGGCGCCCCCTGCGGCGCGCATCAGCACGGATCTGTGATCGCGTGGTCCTTCCGACACAGCTGATCACAGATCGGGGGGTAAAGCGTAAATCACAGGGCTCTTTACCATGTGACCAGCTGTGATTGTATCACAGCTGATCACAGTGTAAACAGGATTTGCTGGTTATCGGTAGTCCTTTTCACCCTGACAGCGTGAGAGGAGAGCCAATAAATGGTAAATCCACACAGGGGACATCTACACTGATCATCAGGGCACTGATGATGAGTGTCCTGATGATCAGTGAAGCCCCAACAGTGCTCACAACTGCTGCCAATTTGTGCCTACAAGTGCTGCCAATCTGTACCCATCAGTGCTGCCTGTCAGTGCCCATCAGTGTTGCCTAGCAGCACCCATCAGTGCTGTCTATCAGTGCCTCCTCATCAGTGCCCATCATTGAAGGAGAAAAATTACTTTAGAAAATTTTATAACAGAAACTAAGAAACTATTTTTTTTTTTTAATTTGTCTGTCTTTTTTCATTTGTTTAGCAAAAAATAAAAAACCCAGTGGTGATTAAATACCAGCAAAAGAAAGCTTTACCTGTCTCAAAAAAATTACAAAAAAATAATTTGGGTACAGTGTTGTATGGCCGTGCAATTGTCATTTGAAGTGCGACAGCGGTGAAAGCTGAAAAATTACCTGGGCAGGAAGGGGTGAAAGTGCCCAGTAGGCAAGTGGTTAACTAACCCTTCCTATTTTAGGTGGTTTGGTTATTATTTTATTAAAAGGTGCCATAGGATGTAAGGGCATATTCACACTATGGGGACATTTATCAACACTGGAGCAGACAGAATATGGAGCAGCTGTGCCTGGCAACCAATCAGTTTCTATCTACAGCATCACACTCTTACATACAGTATATACCCAGTGAAGTGACTAGCCTCAGTCTGATACACATAGATGAAAGAAATCATCCTACATAAGTTGTACCTGCTTACAGTATCTGCAGTCTTCTCTTCTCTATATCTGTTAAAAGTTCAGAATTTATAAAGCTTGTCTGAGCTGTCAGAAAAAAGGGGGCAGAGAGCTGAAGTTACACTCTGCAGAGCTTAGTGATGAAATCCCTGAGTGCTGATTGGAGGGAAGGGACACAGCCTCCTTCACCCAGCACACAGGAACTGAGGCTGCCAATCAGCTGGAGATCCCTCCCCTGTCACCCTTTTTCATGTGGTGTCAGGAAAGTGAGTCATGCTAATAGCAGAAAAATGAAGCAGCAGGCAGAAATGATGACAGTCAGTGCTCTGGATTGAGACACAGTATAGAGGGATATGCTTTGTTCTCATTTCATGTCTGAGGTTTGCAACCACTTTAAAGGCTAACTCCACCTTTTCAACATGTTACATATGACACCCATATCCTCCCCCCCAAATGTTGTCACTTTGAATAATTGATGCAGCCATGTGGGGCTCAAACTGCACATCTGCATCATTTATGCACAGCGATCTGTAAATGAATGAACTACCACCATAACAGACAAACTTGTGCTTTTCAGTAGAATTCTGCCCGGCACTCATAGTCCATTAACACTTCCTCCAGCTCTCCAACTGAAAGCCCATATCTCGGCATGGACAGAAAACTGGAGGAAGAGTCTGCAGAACTCTGACGTTGCACCTGTGATCCACTGATCATGAGTGCAATACTTTGCAGACTCCCGTATAAAACAAAATAAATGCACATTTTCTCCTTACAAAAATAGATTACGTACAGTTGGTAAGGTTGAATAAAGAGATTGGCCCATCCATATCAACCTAAGATTGTATGTGTGTGAGTTTATGTCACTACCATTTACAGTATCCCTGTACACTGTGTTTGATACCAATCACATCTAAAAGTTTTTTAATTTTTTTTACATTCTCCACTGACACCACCAGCTGTGGAAGAGAATTCCACATTCTTACCACACTAACAATAAAGAACCCCTTATGCAGTTTAAAAGAGAAGTATGGCCAAAGCTTTTTTTTCTTTTTCTCTCCTGTGACCCAGAATCAGCTGATAGCAGGCTATTGCCCACTGTCGGCTGATATCACCAACCCCTCCAGGCTCTGCAAGGTTCTCAACCATATTGTCAGGATCCACCCAGCTGCATGATTGACAGATAGCTCTGCCTCTCAGCGTGTGGCTGAAAACCAGAGACAACTAAGCCCACCTCTTCCCCAGCCCAGTGCTCCAGTGAATGCTGGAGGGGCAGAGTGGAGAGCGGTGATTGACAGTTATCATTCTCTACTTGGAGCTCATCGAGAGCTGAGCGATCAGCTGTCATGTGATTGCTCAGTTCTTGGGGTTAGAGCTGATGCAGTGGCGGCCCGTCCATTAGGGGCACCCGGGCACCGCCCCCTCTCTACTCACCACCCCCCTATATGCAGTGGATAGATTCATGCAAATTACATAAATTTATCCACGGCCGCCGTGGCCACCCCCTATTCATGTGTCCGGCTCCTTTCAGGTCAATAGGCACATGAATTAGAGCGACCAGGGTTTTTTTAAGCACCTGATTAGAGCCAGAGGCTCTAATAGGCTTCAAAATAGTGTGGGCTTGGGTCGCAGAGGAATGCGTCCAGAGCCCACCCAGGTGTGTTGCAATGAATATTCGCTGTTGCAACACTAATTCTCCTCCCGGCCAATCGGGAAGCAGGTATGAAACCTGTTCCCTGATTGACCAAACCGTCAGGCGATCCTATTGGAGGCCTAGTGCCGGGAGACGCACCACGTAAGCTGCTCCAGGAGAGGACACCAGAGCAGCTTTCCCCGAGCACGCCACGCTAGAAGATGAAGAGCTCCGACCACTGCTCTCACTGCCTGCATCCAGGGTAAGGAGGACAGTGGGTGGTGGGGGGGTATTAGTGCTGTGCCTTGGAGGGATGGGTGGCAGTTGTGCTTGTGCCACTCCACTAGCGGCCCAGGAGGGGGTGTTGTTTGCCTCCCCCCCAAAAAAACCACCAGCCGCCACTAAGCTGGTACAGCATAAAGGAGAGTATGTGTGCCTGATTTTTTTACTAATCCTAAACCTCTCCATAAAAGATTTTTGGTCACAAGAGAGCACAAGTATGTGTACTCCTGTGACCTAGAAGAGAAGCATGACAAAAATGCTTTGGCCATACTGTAATTAAGCACCAGTGAGAGCGGTGTGAAACACAGTTTGCAATTTGAATCTATTTTTGTACGGACTGTTTCTTCAGTAATGGCAATGACAATTTTTGTAGTGCAGCTATCCGGATCTTTATTTGCTTATATGCATTCTACATATTGAGCCAGCACCTTTGGCAAGGAAGGTGTTATTCAGGTACAGACGCCTAGAGCGAGTTCACTCTTTATATTGCACAGTGCACTCACTGTGCACACGGCACTAATAAAGTTTTCATTACATGTTTGCATTCTTTCGAGTCCTGATTAGAATTAGCCTGCCTATGTTTCGCCCCTTGTTACTAAAAAGTACAATTGTAATATTAATGTGATACCTACGTAATCATGTGTATAAAAACCTTCAATTGCGTCATAATAAAACAGAACAGTTATTTTGGAAAGATGCGGAGTGTATCTTTTGTGTCTGTTCCCTAATGCAGTAGTAATTATTAATTTGGAACCACTAATCAATATGAGGATAGGAGTATAGGAGATATTTATGGTCAAAATGTAAAATCGAATATTAATTTCTAGTCTACTCCTATTACTCTGAATGACCTTGAGGTTTGTACATTTACTTTGTGAAGATCCTCACACAGTTACTTCCTGAGACATGTAGTCACTATGCCCTGTGAGTAGACACTGCTGAGTCACACATTTCACAGAGTCTGCCTTCTGAACTACACTGCTGAGAGGAGGAGTCAGTACAGGAATGACTGCTTGCAGGCAGCATGGTATATGTAGTCCTTAGAAATGGAAAATATACTGCAGAGGAGAAGCTTCAAAGCATACAGGGAATGCAGACAGGCAGCACTCACAACATGAAAGGACATTTTTCAAGTAAGCAAATACTGGATTGTCAAAAATATTTATTGTTTGTATTGTTATTACAGTCCTGATGTTCTAAAATAAAAGTGAATGCTGTGACTATAGATCTTCTTTAACCTATCACAGAAAACATTTCCTACTTCAAAATCAAACATCAATCACATTATGGATATGGTAAATCAAAATGACAATATAAATACGCTATAATAAATGAGACTTCAACTTGTTTTATGTAAAGTGCAATTTTCACAGGCCCCATTCTGTTTGATGGGCACACCTGCAGTTTGCAATCTCTGATATCTGCCAAAATGAAGCCATTCTTTTGGATTCCATGCATCACATTGCTGAAATTTCAGGAAGCAAGTAGTAGCTATTATCTAAAATAAACACTGTAATTTTGGATACGCATTTGTGTACACATTGCATTAAAGCTAAAGGTCTGCTAAAAGCATTTTCTTTTCTCTACACTGGACAAGGATTTTGCTTCCTGAACACTTTTGGACATATCTTATAGATGTTTGGCTGGTAATAAATGACCTGTAATTTAACCTATCATATACCATTTTATAAAAATCTCTTTTTGCAATTTGATTCTCTCTGTATATACAGTATATACAGTATATATACACACACACACACACACACACACACACACACACTACTGTGTTGTTTTAGGCAGGTGTGAAGTTCTTTCTACAGTTGCACACAGTTTTTGAAGGAACTCAGCTAGTAGGTTGTTCCAAACATCTTGGTGAACTAACTACAGATCTTCTAAAGATGTAGGCTGCCTCCTTTTATTTCTTCATGTAATCACAGACTCAATGATGTTGAGATCAGGGCTCTATGGGGGCCAAACCATCACTTCCAGAAATCCTTGTTTTTCTTTACGCTGAAGATAGTTCTTAATGACATTGGCTGTATGCAGAATAAATTTGGGACCAATTACACATCTCCCTGATTGTATGGCATGATGGATAAGTAACTGCCTGTATTTCTTAGCACTGAGGACACCATTGATCCTGACCAAATCTCTAACTCCATTTGCAGAAATGCAGTCCCAGACTTGCAAGGAACCTCCACCATGCTTTTCTGTTGGTTGCAGACACTCATTATTGTATCGCTCTCCAGCCCTTTACCAATAAACTGACTCCTGCTACAGCCAAATAATTACAGTTTTGATTCATCAGTCCAGAGCACCCGCTGCCATTTTTCTGCACCTCAGTTTCTATCTTTTTGTGTATAGTCGAGTAGCCTAGCCTTGTTTCCATGTTGAAGGTATGGCTTTTTGACCTCAATTCTTCCACGAAGACCACTTCTGGTCAAACCTCTTTGGACAGTAGATGAGTGTACCTTGGTCCCACTGGTTTCTGCCAGTTCTGTGCTGATGGCACTGCTGGATATCTTCCACTGTCGAAGGGAAGTAAGTCTTTCATCTGCTGTATTAAGTTTCCTTGGCCAAACACTACATCTAGGGTCAACATTGCCAGTTTCTTTGCCATTGACCACCAATATGGGGGATGGGGTTAATAGCACTGACACCAGTGCTAGGGGTTATTATTGCGTCCACTGACACCAGTGTTGGGGGTTATTAATGTGTCCACTGGCACCAATGTTGGGGGACCTTATTGCGTCCACTGGCACCAATGTTGGGGGACATATCAAGTTCACTGACACCAATGTCCAGGGTTATTATTTCATCCACTGACACTAATGCTTATATCCACAGACACCAAACATTCACTGACATTAGTGATGGGGGTTATTGTGACCACTAACACCAATGCTTAGACCAATGTAATTATGTATATACAGTACCATACCTGACCAAAGAAGTTGGAAGCTGTAAAACCCTGAAATAGATCTCCACTTGCTTCTGGGTCACGGGCTGAGTGCTGCCCTGCTGCATTGACATCAACACCCCCCAATTTTTCCAATCAGAGAACACTTTGAACACTTAAAACATAAGGTGTGGAACGGCCAGTAGATAATCAAAATGATAGCACTATTACTTAAAATAGGCCACTCTCCGGGCACCAGATAAAAGGTCATATATTTCTATAGATGTGTCACATCAGACACAAAGTAAAAATGGGGACACTGGAAGTGATGTCAGCAGTATCATAACAGCAGTAATCGACATAGACAGGTGCAAGGGAAGCAGAATAAAATAATACAATGGTACACGATAATGGGACAGCCACGGGCAGCTACTAATGATAAAGATTAGGGAAACTAAGCGATGAGAGAAAAGGGTGTCATATTAGAAAGAAGCTAGATAGTGCTCTCTAGGTGGCAGAAAGAATAGAGGCTAATGTTAAAAATCATCGATAAAGCAATTAAGTTCAAATTCAATGTTCAATCCCAGAGGTGTAAAACTATCTAATATAAAAATCCATTTGGATTCTAACTGGCTCAGGGTCTTAACTTTGTGACTACCCCACCAGTGTCTTTTGTATGGTTCTATCCCCCAGAACTTCAAATGAGTAGGATCTTTATTGTGGCAAGTACTTCTATTGGTCGTTTTGTACGTCCACAACTACATTCCAAGGCATATACTGCCCCTTCTGTGTTGCAGCCTATAAAGTCTTTTATCTCATAGGTGTTTCCTGTGCTAGTAGATATAAAATTGAATTTCTTCTCATTTGGTCATTTTGTTTTTTGTACATGCAAAGCAGCGTTTGCAAGAGAAGAAACCTTTACCGTAAAGAACGTCAACCTAGGAGGTGGGTCTAGAATGCTTTTGACAATCTTGTCGCGTAACGTGGGTACTCTTGTATATATAAACTTGCGATTGTCAGATAAACATCTTTATCCCAAGTTTATATATACAAGAGCACCCACGTTACGTAAAGGTTTCTTCCCTTGCAAATGCTGCTTTGCATGTACAAAAAAAAACAACCAAATGAGAAGAAATTCAAGTACATAGGATGTACAAAAAAAACATTAAAAGTACGCATTAAAGAACATGTGCAGAACATTCTTTAAGGATTCACTAAGCATAGTGTTTCTAAACGCTTTGCTACTTGCCACAATAAAGATCCTACTCATTTGAAGTTCTGGGAGATAGACCCGTACAAAAGACACTGGCAGGGTAGTCACAAAGTTAAGACCCTGAGCCAGTTAGAATTCAAATGGATTTTTATATTAGATACTTTTACACCTCGGGGATTGAACATTGAATTTGATCTTAATTGCTTTATCAATGATTTTTAACATTAGCCTCTATTCTTTCTGCCACCTAGAGAGCATTATCTAGCTTCTTTCTAATATGACACCCTCTTCTCTCTCATCGTTTAGTTTCCCTGATCTTTCTCATTAGTAGCTGCCCCTGGCTGTCCCATTATCGTGTACCATTGTATTGTTTTTTCTTTTTCGTACATCACGGGGCACAGAGCCACAGTATTTACTGATGGGTTATATAGGCAACACTAGGTGATGGACACTGGCACACCCTAGACAGGAAGTTTAGTCCCCTATATAACCCCTCCCCTTACTGGGAGTACCTCAGTTTTTTTGCCAGTGTCTTAGGTGTTGGTCACGAGTAAAGACGTGCTGTGCTGAGCCCCGCTGGAATATTCCTGTCAGGAAAGGTTCTCTACGCTGGTAATATCGATCATTTGGCGTGCAGTACTGAGGCCCACCAGAAGGTGTCTCCTGGCAGTTTGGAGCTGTCAGAAGAGCTTTTCCCTGCTGGTATTATGTCATCTTTTGACCGCATTACTGGCGTCCACCAGCGGAGGGATACTGGCAGTGTGGAACAGGTATTACCTTCTGCACTCAGACTTCCCAGATATTGTATAAATACCCGGCAAGTGCACACACACCTTGCCCTGGTATTTTCCTTGTGCCCTGACCTGCAGCCTGTTTACCTGTTATCCTGATCCCGATCCTGATCCTGAACCCTGATTCCTGTATCCCGTATCCCGTATCCTGAACCTGTTATATCTGTTCCTGTATCCCTGGATCTTGCCCTGCAGCCTGATCCCTTCCATCTTGTTTCCTGTCTGTTTACTTCTGGCCCCCCATCTACTGATCTCCTGTTTATGACCCTGGCCTGGTTTGACTACGATTCTGGTACTCCCTTTTGCTACATATGCTGGTTGGTTTATTATCACTGTTTGTTTGTTTGGTTTGTTCAATCTGTTTGTATTGGTGGTGTGTTCTCAGCTGCCTACAAACCCACAGGAACTTCCCCCAGCTACTGTTACCTCTTCTCTGCCATATCTCAATCCTCCTTTCCAGTCTGCTGCACCCCTCACCTACTTCAGTAGCTTCAGTGGCTAAGCCAAAGAAAAAACAAAAGTTTTTCCCAAACAAAACGATCCTGCCATTAATCCAACCTGCCTCCACACCCACCAATCTGTCCCAGCTTGAAGTTCAAGTGCCAGAGTTCCAGCCCGCCGTGCCAGAGTTCCAGCCCGCCGTGCCAGAGTTCCAGCCCGAGGTGCCAGCGTTCCAGGCTGAGGAGCCAGAGCCAGCATTCCAACCCGAAGAGCCAGAGCCAGCATTCCAGTCTGATGTGCCTGCCTTCCAGTCTGATATGCCTGCCTTCCGGTCTGATGTCCTGGTGCCTGCCTTCCAGTCTGATGTGCCTGCCTTCCAGTCTGATGTGCCTACTTTCCAGTCTGATGTCTCGGTGCCTGCCTTCCAGCCTGATGTCTCGGTGCCTGCCTTTCAGCCTGATTTCTCGGTGTCTGCCTTCCAGCCTGATGTATTGGTGTCTACCTTGCAGCCTGATGTCTCGGTGCCTGCCTTCCAGCCTGATGTCTTGGTGCCTGCCTTCCAGTCTGATGTGCCTGCCTTCCGGTCTGATGTCCTGGTGCCTGCCTTCAGGTCTGATGTGCCTGGCTTCCAGTCTGATGTGCCCGCTTTCCAGTCTGATGTGCCCGCTTTCCAGTCTGATGTCTCGGTGCCTGCCTTCCAGTCTGATGTGCCTGCCTTCCAGCCTGATGTCTTGATGCCTGCCTTCCAGCCTGATGTCTCGGTGCCTGCCTTCCAGTCTGATGTGCCCACTTTCCAGTCTGATGTGCCTGCTTTCCAGTCTGATGTCTCTTTGCCTGCCTGCCTTCCAGTCTGATGTGTCTGCCTTCTGATCTGATGTCCTGGTGCCTGCCTTCCAGTCTGATGTGCCTGCCTTCCAGTCTGATGTGCCTGCCTTCCAGTCTGATGTCCTGGTACCTGCCTTCCAGTCTGATGTGCCTGCCTTCCAGTCTGATGTGCCTGCCTTCCAGTCTGATGTGCCCACTTTCCAGTTTGATGTCTCGGTGCCTGCCTTCCAGTCCGATGTCTCGGTGCCTGCCTTCCAGCCTGATGTCTCGGTGCCTGCCTTCCAGCCTGATGTCTTGGTGCTTGCCTTCCAGCCTGATGTCTCGGTGCCTGCCTTCCACCCTGATGTCTCGGTGCCTGCCTTCCAGCCTGATGTATTGGTGTCTGCCTTCCAGCCTGATGTCTCGGTGCCTGCCTTCCAGCCTGATGTCTCGGTGCCTGCCTTCCAGTCTGATGTGCCTGCCTTCCAGTCTGATGACCCTGCCTTCCGGTCTGATGTCCCGGTGCCTGCCTTCAGGTCTGATGTGCCTGCCTTCCAGTCTGATGTGCCTGCCTTCCCAACTTATGTGCCCGCTTTCCAGTCTTATGTGCCCGCTTTCCAGTCTGATGTCTTGGTGCCTGCCTTCCAGTCTAATGTGCCTGCCTTCCAGCCTGATGTCTTGGTGCCTGCCTTCCAGCCTGATGTCTCGGTGCCTGCCTTCCAGCCTGATGTCTTGGTGCCTGCATTCCAGCCTGATGTGCCTGCTTTCCAGTCTGATGTGCCCGCTTTCCAGTCTGAAGTCTCGTTGCCTGCCTTCCAGTCTGATGTGCCTGCCTTCTGGTCTGATGTCCTGGTGCCTGCCTTCCAGTCTGATGTGCCTGCCTTCCAGTCTGATGTGCCTGCCTACCGGTCTGATGTCCTGGTGCCTGCCTTCCAGTCTGATGTGCCTGCCTTCCAGTCTGATGTGCCTGCTTTCCAGTCTGATGTGCCCACTTTCCAATCTGATGTCTCGGTGCCTGCCTTCCAGTCCAATGTCTCGGTGCCTGCCTTTCAGCCTGATGTCTTGGTGCCTGCCTTCCAGTCTGATGTGCCCGCTTTCCAGTCTGATGTGCCCGCTTTCCAGTCTGATGTCTCGTTGCCTGCCTGCCAGTCTGATGTGCCTGCCTTCCGGTCTGATGTCCTGGTGCCTGTGCCCACTGCCCAGCTTGAATTGCCTGTGCCCGCTGCCCAGCTTGAAGTGCCCGCTGCCCAGCTTGAAGTGCCCACTGCGCAGCTTTAAGTGCCCGTGACCGCTGCCTTGCTTGATGTGCCTGTCCCTGCTGCCCCGCTTGATGTGCCCACTGCCCGTCTTGAAGTGCCCGTGCCGGCTGCCCAGCTTGATGTGCCTGTTGCCCAGTTCGATGTGCCTGCCACCCAGCTCGATGTGCCTGCTACTCAGCTTGAGGTTCCTGTGCCTGCTATCCAGCTTGACGTACTTATTGCCCAATTTGATGTGACTTTGCCTGCTGCCCGGCTTGACGCCATGGACTTTCCCCATGGCTAGTTGGAGCGTCCAGAGGCCACTCCTTCGAGGGGGGGTACTGTCAGGAAAGGTTCTCTCTGCTGGTAATATCGATCATTTGGTGTGCAGTACTGAGGCCCACCAGCAGGTGTCTCCTGGCAGTTTGGAGCTGTCAAAAGAGTTTTTCCCTGCTGGTATTATGTCATCTTTTGACCGCAGTACTAGCGTCCACCAGCAGAGGGATCCTGGCAGTGTGGAACAGGTATTACCTTCTGCAATCAGAACCTTCGTGGGATCAGTTCTCACTGATTTATGCATTCCCTCCTATTCTGCTGCTACCACGACCTCTTTGCAGGATCAAGCAGGAAAAGAAGTTGGTGCTTCTAGTTGCCCCAGCGTGGCCCAGAAGATCTTGTTATGCAGAAATAGTGAAGATGGCGGTAGGGTCCCCATGGACCCTACCACCACGTGCAGACCTGCTATTGCAAGGACCAGTGTTCCATCCTACCTTACAAATGCTAAATTTAACGGTTTGGCTATTGAAACCCACATTCTGAGGAGTCGTGGGCTTTCAGGCTCAGTAGTTTCTACCTTGATTAAGGTCATTTATTATAGAGTCTGGAAGGCATATGTCTCCTGGTGTGAATCCAGGGGTTGGCATCCCAGAAAGTATGTCATAGGGAGAATCCTTGCTTTTCTGCAAATGAGGTTAGAGATGAAGCTGGCCTTGAGTACTATCAAGGGCCAGGTCTCAGCCTTGTCGATATTGTTTCAACGTCCGATTGCTTCGCATTCTTTGGTCCGATGCTTTATACAGGGGGTAACGCGGCTTAATCCACCGGTTAGAGCTCCCCTGAGCCCCTGGGACTTAAATTTAGTTCTGTTGGCATTACAGAGACAGCCTTTTGAGCCGATACGACATATTCCCTTAGTCCTTTTGACAAGGAAGCTAATTTTTCTGGTAGCCATTTCTTTTGCAAAAGGGTATCAGAATTGGCTGCTCTTTCTTGTAAAGAGCCATATTTAAATATTCATAAGGATAGAGTAGTATTGCGTCCTCATCCTAGCTTTCTAACGAAGGTGGTTTCAGGTTTTCACCTAAACTAGGATATTGTTCTGCCTTCATTTTTTCCAGATCTCTGTTCTACGGAAGAAAAGTCACTACATTCTCTGGATGTAGTGAGAGCGGTCAAAACCTATTTGGAAGCGACTGCTCAGATTCACAGAACGGATGTTTTGTTTGTGTTGCCTGAAGGTCCTAAAAAAAGACAGGCAGCGTTGAAATCTTCCATTTCTAAGTGGATTCGGCAGGTAATTGTTCAAGCTTATGGTTTGAAGAGGAAAGTTCCACCTTTTCAAATGAAAGCGCACTCCACCAGGGCTGTTAGTGCTTCATGGGCAGTGCATTACCAGGCCTCCATGGCTCAAATCTGCAAGGCCGCAACTTGGTCTTCAGTCCCTACTTTTGTTGTGTCTCCCTCCCCTCAGATAGCATTGCTCTGGGACATAACATCAGTAAATACTGTGGCTCTGTGTCCCGTGATGTACGAAGAAGAACATAGGATTTTTATAACAGCTTACCTGTAAAATCTTTTTCTTCAAGTACATCACGGGACACAGACATATATTGCTTTGCTACAAAACTGAGGTACTCCCAGTAAGGGGAGGGGTTATATAGGGGGCTAAACTTCCTGTCTAGGGTGTGCCAGTGTCCATCACCTAGTGGTGCCTATATAACCCATCAGTAAATACTGTGGCTCTGTGTCCCGTGATGTACTCGAAGTAAAGGATTTTATAGGTAAGCTGTTATAAAAATCCTATTATTCTGCTTTCCTGGCACGTGTCTATGTCGATTACTGCTGTTATGATACTGCTGACATCACTTCCAGTGTCCCCATTTTTACTCTGTGTCTGATGTGACACATCTATAGAAATATATGACCTTTTATCTGGTGCCCGGAGCATGGCCTATTTTAAGTAATAGTGCTATAATTTTGATTATCTACTGGCCGTTCCACACCTTATGTTTTATAATAGTGTCAGTTATTTTATTACATAGTTGTGATTTTGCCCATACTTTCTAACTATTGTGGTTATGGTAAACCTTAGGACAATAGGAGAAAGATTGTGGTCGTAGGTACTCACCTATAGCCACAATAAAATGGCTGCCATACCATTTATTTATATGGGGTTTTATTAAAATGGCCGTTTGTTTTATGTTATATCTCAGTCATAATGTCAGTGTTATAACTGTGCCGCCAATGGCTTTCCCACACCTCATGATTGTATTTTAGAGCTAATTTTTTTTATCATTCATTCCGCTGCAACTCAACCTATACTGGTTAGAGAATGACTTATGTTAACACAGCAGATCTACTAGAAAATGGCTGCGGCCATGGACCATTGTCCACATCTACGAGAAAACGGCCGCTATATTACATACTAATGTGGTGCCACAAGAAAATGGCCGCTCATTAAACCTAATATTGTATCTATTTAAGGATACTCTAGTGCCTATCCATATTCCCTGATGAAGTCACATGACCATGGCGTTACGCGTTGGAACAGATAGGCATCGGAAGTGACGTCAGGTTGTGCGCTCGCCGCTCGTGGTGCTGTGTTTGTTTGCATGTTTTTAATGTGAGTACCAAACTGGCTGTTATTTTAAATAAATAAATTCTAGTTTATACATACTTCACGATCCGGGCAACCTTCTTTCTTCCCCTGTATACATTGTTACTGGATCTGGAAATCTTCCCCTTTTTTCATGCATTGCTGACTGCACAGAGGAGAAACCCCCAGCTATCTACTACAGGAGTCTGGATTTCGCTGGCTGCTATTTTATTTACTCATGCTGTTACCTTACAGCGGTAAGGTAAGGGGCCAATCCACATAAAGGTGTAATTGCACTGAAGAAATCAATCACCAAGTCACCATTCACATTCTCTGCACAGAGTGTCAACTGGAGCAGCACTTCACAGCTTCAGTTCACTTACCTATATGGACACTTTCTTTTGGAGCACTTTTACATCTATTTGAAAAGTCTTATATTTGGACATTTTTAATTACGTGCACTTTATTACTACTCAGTTCGAAGATTATATGTCACCTCTGTCACTCTCATCACTTGCACTTTATATATTAGAATGTATCCATGTTTAGTGGTTGTTTACGCCATTGTTTGATTAGAATTTAGGACTTGATCTTATATGTGTACACTTTCTATTTATTTTGGTACTTACAACACCTTCTACACATCACTGTTATTTTAGTTACTACTCAGAGCGCAACACCAATTATTGATTGTTTTCCCATATTATTATTATTATTGTACAGGATTTATATACTGGCAACAGTTTGCACAGTGCTTTAAATTATGAAAAGGTAGACAGGACAGTTACAATACAATAAAATACAAGAGGGGAAAAGAGAGCCCTGCTCATAAGAGCTTAAATCTAATAGGGTGGGGCAAGTGGAACAAAAAGTTATAACTGTGGGGGATGAGCTGATGGAAGTGATAAAAGTTTAGTTGGAGGCGTGAGTTTTTGACAGCAATTGGATTTGGGGCTAAAAGGACAGGTTAGAGTCTAGGATTACACCTAGCACCTTGGCGTGAGAGGAAGGACCGATAGTTGTATTATTGATCTTGATGGAAAAGTCATAGACAGGGGCACGGGCGGGCATATAATTAAGCTTGGTTTTAGAGAGATTTAGTTTGAGTAAGTGGTACGGCATCCATGCTGATATGTCAGGTAGTAAGTTAGTAACGAGAGCAGAAACTGAAGGGGTGAGGTGGGGAGTAGAGAGATAGATTTGGGTGTCATCAGTGTAGAGGCGGTTTTGGAAGTTTATCAAGTGACCAAGGGAGGGGGTGTAGATAGAGAAGAGAAGGGGTCAGAGAACAGAGCCTTGGAGGACCCCTACAGAAAGATTAAGCTAGAAGGAGGAGACAGAGTTATAGGTAACACCGAAGGAGCTCTGGGATAAGTAGAAGGAGAACCAGGATAGAGCAGAATCTTGGAGGCTAAGGCAGTGGAGTTTATTGAGAAGCAGTTGGTGGTCAGTATCAAAGGCCACAGAGAGGTCTAGTAGAAAGAGTATTGAGTATGGCCATTGGTTTTAGCAGTTAGTAAATTGTTAGTGAGTTTAAGTAGGGCAGCCTCTGTGGAGTGCTGCAAGCAAAAGCCAGACCGTAAGGGGTCAAGAAGCTTGTATTCAGGGAGGTAGGAGCTAAGACCGTTGTAGACTGAGCATTCTAAAAGTTTAGAGGTAAATGGGATAAACGCGATGGGTCTTAAGTTGTTCAGGTTACTGGGGTCCAGTGACCACAGATCACTCCTGTTACCTCGCAACTACTATGGTCACCCTCTTATTCTATCCTATGCTCTCTCACTTGCATCTTCAATCTCTCCCTTTCTACTGGCACCTTCCCCTCCCCTCTAAAGCGTGCACAGATCACTCCTGTGATCTGTGCACGCTTTAGAGGGGAGGGGAAGGTGCCAGTAGAAAGGGAGAGATTGAGGATGCAAGTGAGAGAGCATAGGATAGAATAAGAGGGTGACCATAGTAGTTGCGAGGTAACAGGATCCATGGGACAATTGGTTATGTGGGCATCTGAGAAAGGTTTGGTAACCTCTTTAGTAGTAGCCAGTTCAAATGAGGAAAGTGTTGACTGTGCTGTTAGACAAGGTATGTTAAGTGGGGAAGATATCTGTACAGTGGAGGGGTCCTAATGTATTGCATCAATCTTGTCTTTGAAGTGATTGTTAATCTCTTGGGCAGTGAGTGAGTTAGTGGGTAGAGGGGGTGGGGGCAAAGCAGAGTTAAAGAAGAAGTATAGCCAAAGCTCGTTTGGCTGTACTTCTCCTATGGATCACAGGAGTGCAATTCATTTTACACTCCTGTGACCTGTTTTCAGCAGAGAGCAGATTGAAGTCTGCTCTCTGCTGACATCACCAATATCAGTCCAGGCACCGCGTCATCCCCACCATGGAGTCTGGATCCGCCACGTGCCACCCGGCTCAGCCTTTCAGCGAGCTACTGAAAGCCTGAGGGGGCGGCCCTCACACCCTCCACAGCTCAGCACTCCAGTGAGCGAGGAATGAGAAGAGCAGAGAGCTGTGACTGACCTTCTACAGCTCTTTGTTCACGAAGCTGTGAAAACCAAGTGATCGGCGGTGTTTGATCGCTCGGTTCTCAGTGTAGAGGCGGCTGGAGACAGATGCAGCCTATTCTGCATCCACCTAGGTAAGTATGATGGAGAAAAAAAAATAACCTTTACTTCTCTTTTAAAGGAAACAAAGAGCTGATGAGCACTGGATGACAAGGTATCAATAAGAGAGACAAAGTAGGTTTGTTTGGCAGCATGGAGGCAGGAATTGTGTTTTAGGAGGGCAGATTTATATAGGGTGAAGTCCTGCAGGGATTTTGTTTTACACCACAGACGTTCAGGAGCCCTGTAATGCAGTGGCGGCTGGTGCTCAAAATTTTTGGGGGGGGGCGCAAACAAACTGAGAAATTCTGAAAAAAACCCCATCAATTGCAGCCTCACTGTACCATCAATCGTAGCTACTGTGCCATCAAACGCAGCCACTGTGCCCATCAAACGCAGCCACTGTACCATCAATTGCTGCCACTGTGCTATCAAACGCAGCCTCTGTGCCCATCAAACGCAGCCACTGTGTCCATCAAACGCAGCCACTGTACCATTTGCAATGCATGAATCTATCTATTGGTGCTAGAGGGGTAGCTGGAGAGAGGGGGCGGCGCCCGTGCACCCTTATGGACACACCGCCACTGCTGTAATGTCTCTTGAGATTTCTGGTGTTGTCAGTTTGCCAGGTTTGCAATGGTCGTGGCCTGATTCTGCTGGTAGTTAAAGGAGCAAGTGCGTCCAGTGTGTAATCACGCACATGGTTTGGACTTGATGGACTTGTGTCTTTTTTCAACCTCACCTACTATGTAACTATACAGGGATATACAATGTAATACTGACATATAATCACATACATAGGTTGTACTTGATGGACTTGTGTCTTTTTTCAACCTTACCTACTATGTAACTATGTAAGTGAGTGAGCTGTTGTAGACAGAGGTCATAGAGGTGGTCAGTAGCAGAATTAAGAAGAGAAAGATTAAAGTGTTTGTAACCCTAAAAACAAAACAAAAAAAAACAAAAAACTTTAAAGCATGTTATACAGCACAGTGCTTGTGCTGTGTGTCATTTGGCCCCCTGTATCACCTGAAATACCTGGCTGATCCTGCCTGCCTGCTGCTAAACCCTGACACCGTGGTCAGTTTAGGTGCATCCGTCATCTGCAGCTCTCCTCTGTCCTCCTTCATCCTCCCCTCCCTTGCCTGTCAGCTCCGACTGCTGCTATAATTTCTGAGTGTCATTTCTACAATCCCCTCTATTACATTAACTGATGTGCCTAGTGTATTTGTTTTCGTAAAAATAAGCCATTCTATACCTTATTTTATAGTTTGGCGCTCATGTGAACGTCCACCTCTAGCCTCCTCTCCTCCTCCCAACTGAGGTCGACGGGGGTTTCTTGGCCCCTCCCACTGTAGCTGTCAGACTGGGAGAGGAGAGAGGTGGCTGGTCACGTGAGCGTAAGGTATAGAATGGGCGTATTTTTACAAAAACAAATACACTGGGCACATCAGTTTCTCGTAATAGCGGGGATTGTAGAAATGACCCTATAAAGTGATTGTAAAGTCTTTTTTTTTAGTTAAAAATAACAAACATGTTATACTTACCTGCTCTGTGCAGTGGATTTGCACAGAGCAGCCTGGATCCTCCTCTTCTCGGGTCCCTCTTCGCTGGCCTCTTCCTCCTATTGAGTGCCCCCACAGTAAGCAGCTTGCTATGGGGCACCCAAGCCGAGCCACAACTCCCTGTGTCCATTCAGACATGGAGCTGTGGCCTGGCACTGCCCGTCCCCCTGTTCTCTCCTCATTGTCTGACTGACTTTGATTGACAGCAGCGGGAGCCAATGGTGCCGCTCTGCTGTCTCAGCCAATGAGGAGGGGAGTCTTGGGCAGCTGAGACAATCCTACAACATCAGTATTAGAAGGGCTGCTGTGCAAAGAATGCATTAAGATAAAAAACCTTCTGCCTTTACAATCACTTTAAAGTGGCAAAGGTTTCTACAAGTAATTGTTTGCTGTTTGAAGGGATAGGTGGTTGGTTGGGGACAAGGATACTGTTGGTGAGGTTGCCAGGAGTGCAGAGATGGGAGAATACCAGGGTATTACCATCAGAGTGGATGGAAGTGTGTGTCCATTGTGTTAGGTCAAAAGATGAGGTAAGGTTGAGAAGTTGAGCTGTAGTATTACCAGGTATGTTAAAGCCACCAAAAATGATAATGATGGGATTTCAGAGGAGGGAAAGTAGGGTAGCCAGGCAGAGAAGTCATCTAAAAAAGTACTGGTCCAGGAGGCCAATAAATCACTGCAATACCTAGAGAAATAGGAGAAAACAGAAGAATGCAGTGCATCTCAAAGGAAGAGAAGGATAGAGAGGGAGGGGTAGGAGGAACTTGGAAGGTGCTCTGTGGGGATAGAAGGAATCCAACTCCACCTCCTTTCCCTCCACTGGGTCTGGAGTGGAGCCCTCCAAGGGAGAGGGCAACAGGTGAAGTCAGAATCTTGAAGCCAGGTTTCAGTTATGGCAAGTATGTTAAAGCAATGGGAGATTAAAAAGTAATGCACAGATGTGAGCTTGTTACAGACAGAGTGGGCATTCCAGAGGGCACATGAGATTGGGGGGCTGGATTTTGGAAGCAGAGGAAAAGAAATCAAACTGAGTAGATTATGGCTGTTGCCAGAGGAGGAAAGGTGCCGGATATGGGGTTTGTGGTTAGAAAATGGTGGGCCAGGATTGGGTGAAATGTCACCAGAGATTTGGAGAAGAAGGAGGGTGAGGAAAGTAAGATGGGAGCGGGCTGTGTATGAGCGCACATACACTATATTACCAAAAGTATTGGGATGCCTGACTTTACATGCACAAGAACTTTATTGGCACTAACACTCACCAGCTATCTGCTCAGGGAGCCCTGTGTTAGAGCCGGCAGGGGATAGATGGAGCATCGGGCATAGGTAAGTATGATTTTTAAATAAAAAAAAACAATAAACCATACTTCACTTTTAACTTACAGAAAGGGTCTGTTTGCCAGGGGTATAGGGCAGACCTCCTACTCCACTCTCCAGTGGGGGAATCCAGAAGAGGAGGTAGGGGACCAGACCTGTGCAATATCCTGGTATAACATCTTTTTTTATTTTAGGAAAAAAAAGTGATACTTTAACCACTTCAGCCCCCTTCCTGACCAGGCCATTTTTTGCGATACGGCACAGCGTCGCTTTAACTGACAATTGCGCGGTCGTGGATGTTGTACCCAAACAAAATTGATGTCCTTTTCCCCCACAAATAGAGCTTTCTTTTGGTGGTATTTGATCACCTCTGCGTTTTTTATTTTTTGCGCTATAAACAAAAAAAGAGTGACAATTAAAAAAAAAAACACAATATTTTGTACTTTTTGCTATAATAAATATCCAAAATTAAAAAAAAAAAAAATTTATTCCTCAGTTTAGGCCGATATGTATTCTTCTACATATTTTTGGTAAAAAAAAATCGCAATAAGCGTATATTGATTGGTTTGCGCAAAAGTTAAAGCATCTACAAATTAGGGGATAGGTTTATGAATTATTTTTTTTTGTTTACTAGTGATGGCGGTGATCAGCGATTTTTATTATAACTGCGACATTGCGGTGGACAGATAGGACACTTTTGACACTTTTTTGGGACCATTGACCTTAATACAGCGATCAGAGCTAAAATTAGCCATTGATTACTGTATAAATGTCATTGGTAGGGAACGGGTTAACACTAGGGAGCGATCAAGGGGTTAACTGTGTTCCCTAGGTGTGTTCTAACTGTGGGGGGATAGGACTGACTAGGGGAGGAGACCGATTGGTGTTCCTACTTAGTAGGAGCACACGATCCATCTCTACTCACCTAAGAGAACCCGGATTTGTGTTTACACACACAGGTCCCGGTTCTCGCTCTGTAACGAATGATCGCGGGTGCCCGGCGGTCATTGCGCCCGCCGGGCACGTGCATCAGCTTCGGGGAGACGCCTGCTAAAGCGTCTTAAAGAGCCAACGTACAGCTACGACGGCTCATGCAGGGGAGCGAATCTAGCGCAGTATAACTGCGGCGGCTGGTCCGGAAGCCGTTAATGTCACTTTTAATTCCTATGCACAGTGACACTAAAGTAAATGTGTCATTTTTTTACTCCTGATCTGATTCCACCTCGAGATAACCATCAGACATTCATGGGGCATTAAGAAAACAATTCAAGCACCACAGGGTGTTCACAGACAGACACACTGAAACGAATACTCATATTGCATGATCATGCAGATTTAAATGTTTTGCAGCCACCCTCAGTATGATGAAAAAGTAAATCAATTTCTCAAAATCTAAAATCTGAAGGCTGCTCTGTCCTTTGAGCTGGTCAGACCTGATCACAATGCCTTGAATTCAATGCTTGAACAAGTTTATTCACTTCTCTGTTGCTGTGTGATCACCTTTTGAAGCAAATTGTGAACCCTTTCTGTTTCTTTTAACTGATGTTTATAGATTTCTTTCCTTGGATTTCATGTGACAGTCAATTTATCACTCCTAGAGACACCAACAATGTCTTCAACAAATCCTTCTACACTATCAAATGCTTTTCCTTTACCATTTTGTCGTAATTGTGCTATTCCAAATAGCTAGAATAATATTATACTTTTACTTACTCTTTATATGTGTCTAAGGCTCATCACACACATTACAATCTACCAAGTATGTACGTGCAACGGTGCAAGGCCTTACCTAAATGGTTGCAAATTGAGTAGATAGTCTAGGCAGTTCCTTATATTACATAGTTTAGTGATGAGCCTAAAGCCAGGAAAAAGACCACTTGTGAGATTTAAACAATGAATTATTAAGTAGAACTAAAGTCTATAATAAAAAAAAAGCTTCAAGCAGGCTGTTTACATGTCATGTCTCTTCTGCAATAAAATAAAAAGGACCTGCTTGTTCACAGTCTCCTATAAAATGTACGCTTAGCTGCACATGTGCAGCTCAGGGTACATTTCTGGTATAGTGCCTGTGTCCCGGGATGAATGAATGAACTGCCCATGTGCAGGAGTTACATCATCCTTCACCAGCCAGTCAAGATAGACTGTAGTTCCTCTTTAACCACTTCCCGCCCAGCCTATTATAATAATAATACGGCCGGGCAGGTACTCTCTAGTTTCAGGTAGACAACATATGATGTCCTCCCACTCGCACCCCTCATGTGTGCCTTAGGGGCCGCGCAGTGGTGCGATCTGTCACCGCTGTGCCCACCGTACACAGTGAAACACTGTGAGTAGCCCTGGTACCATGTGATCGCTGTGACCATTCACAGCAATCACATGTCAGTTGTAAACAATAGCTGTCATTCATAGCCATTGCTTACTATTGTGATCTCTGTGATTAGTCACATTGATCACATGGTACAGGGCCAATCAGAGAGGACCTGTATCATGTGACAATTGTGGCCAATCACATCTATCACAATAGTAAACAATGGCACATGAATGGATGACATTCATGTGTAAAAATGATTGCTTTTAAAGTGCTCATCACTGTACAGTGTCACTATAGTGCTAAAATCTGAAAATTGGCCTGGGTAGGAAGTGGGTAAAAGTGTCTGGCATTGAAGTGGTTAAAGTATCGGCTCTCTGACGTCACTCTAAATTGAGCCCCTGTGGGTGTGTTCATTCTTACACCCATGACAGCACTGTGGGGAACTGTATGTGGCATTGAGTAGAGGTTTTTATGCTTGAATATTATTATTATTATTATTATTATTATTATACAGGGTTTATATAGCACCAACAGTTTGCACAGCCCTTTACAACATGGGTGCAAACAGTACAGTTACAAGGCAATTCAATACAGGAGGGATCAGAGGGCCCTGCTCATTAGAGGTTACAGTCTAGAAGGGAGGGTCAAGTGGAACAAGAGGTAACAACTGTGGGGGATGATCAGATGGAGAAAATTAAAATAAAGTTATTAGGTGTGGGTAGGATAGGCTTCTCTGAAGAGGAGGGTTTTCAGATATCATCTAAAAGCTAATAGAGCAGGAGATAATAGGACAGGTTGGAGTAAAAGTCCTGGAGGCAAGCATGGGGGAGGCAATGAGGGAGCTAGAGAGTAGGAGGTCTTGAGAAGATCAAAGAGAACGATTAGGTTGGTATTTTGAGACTAGGTCAGTGATGTAGCTGGGGCCAAAGTTGTGGATGGCTTTGTAAGTAGTTGTTAGTATTTTGAATTTAATTTGTTGGGTGAGCGGAAGCCAGTGGAGGCATAGACAGAGAGGAGTAACAGACACAGAGCGATTTGGACAGTGATTGGACGTGGGGCTTAAAGGACAGTTCAGAGTCCATTACACCTAGGACCTTGGCATTAGGGGTGCGCATCTTCACTGGCCTCACGATTCGATTACGATTACCCTGTCCACGATTCGATTCGATTTGATTCCGCGATGCATCACGATGCATCACGATTACTGAGCGCGGTTTTCATCCACAAAATTCACGAAAGTCAGAAGAACCCAATTTTTTAAATTTTATCTGTTCCTAAAAAAAAAAGACAACACTCCCTGCATGTAGCAAAGTGTAAACACAGCAGACAACTTAAAGAGGAGCTCCAGACTGCCCCCAAATGACTACAGGAGATGGTCAGAGACTGCAGACCTACTACAGGACATGGTCAGAGACTGCAGACCTACTACAGGAGATGGTCAGAGACTGCAGACCTAATACAGGAGATGGTCAGAGACTGCAGACCTACTACAGGAGATGGTCAGAGACTGCAGACATACTACAGGAGATGGTCAAGACTGCAGACATGTTACAGGAGATGGTCAGAGACTGCAGACATGTTACAGGAGATGGTCAGAGACTGCAGACATGTTAGAGGAGATTGTCAGAGACAGGCAAACATGTTACAGGAGATGGTCAGAGACTGCAGACATGTTACAGGAGATGGTCAGAGACTGCAGACATGTTACAGGACATGGTCAGAGACTGCAGACATGTTACAGGAGATGGTCAGAGACTGCAGACATGTTACAGGAGATGGTCATAGACTGCAGATATGTTATAGGAGATGGTCAGAGACTGCAGACCTACTACAGGAGATGGTCAGAGACTGCAGACCTACTACAGGAGATGGTCAGAGACTGCAGGCCTACTACAGGAGATTGCTAGAGACTGCAGACATACTAAAGGAGATGGTCAGAGACTGCAGACATGATACAAGAGAGGGTCAGAGATTGCGGACATTATACAAGAGAGGGTCAGAGACTGCGGACAGGATACAAGAGAGGGTCAGAGACTGCGGACATGATACCAGAGATGGAGAGAGACTGCGGTCATGATACAAGAGATGGACAGAGACTGCAGGAATGATACAAGAGGGGGTCAAAGACTGCGGACAATGCCCCCATAACATCCTCCAAACGACAATGTATGCCATTTCATGAATTATGGTTTATGCATGTCTTATTGTCTTAGTGATTGATTCACATCACAACTTCATCGATACCTTTCTTTTTTTTTTCTTATGATTTATGGTTTTGCTCATCACTGCCCCACACATGCAATTCATGGCTGCATGTGTGGGGTCAGTTATGAGCAAAACCATAAATCATACAAAAAAAAAGGGTATCAATGAAATTGTGATGTGAATCAATAACTTCCTCTGACACTGCCGTTGCTATGGAAACCTGACCTGAAACCTATTACACTGCTTGTGCTGCACTGAGCATGTGCGAGATCTGCAAGGATGAGATCCAGGAAGAAATACAGTCTGGCTTCAGGTGCCCACACTTAAGATGGGCACGGCCTGCTGCAAGTTTATAAAATTACAAACTACTGCTATAAACAAACAAATCAGACCTTAGTTTACAGACTAACTCTTCTGGAATACATTAATCTTGTGTATTATAGGGGTATTTTTATTTAAAAACTATAATTTCAGCCGGAACACCACTTTAAGTACCTGATGATGATGATGACAGTGTGCACTGGTTTCTCCCTGCAGCCTGTGAGGAGGACAAGCGCGGCCATCCAATATTCTTCTGGTTCGCTTGGGGCTCCCACTGCCCGCAGCAGCCTGTTGTGAGGAGGACAAGTGCGGGACGCCGGCTTAGTTGCCCCGCAGCAGCCTATGTGACAGTGAGCCGAGGAGGACTCCCTGGAGACCGGGAGTTGGGGACACTCGCTCCACATGTCTCCTCTCCTGTAGTAGCCAGCTAAACACACAATGACGTGGCTGGGGATGACGTCAGCGGGAGGCAGGAAATGAGGGTGCGGCTAACGCCCTCGGCTCAGTGTCTTTCGACTGCTTTCAGCTCCGTTCAGAGAGGCAGGGCACAGCGCGGCATGCAGATGACGTCACCCCAAAATCGCTTATGTCGGTCGCAGCATCGATGCCGAATCACGGACGGCCAAACCGCGATGCATCTATGCTGCGATTAAATTCAACACCCCTACTTGGCATGCGGGGATGGGCTTATAGTTGTGCTATCGATTTTGACAGAGAGATTGGGGAAGAGGTACGTAGGGGAGGAAAAATGATAAGTTCGGTTTTGGATAGATTAAGTTTGAGGAAGTGGTGTGACATCGAGACTGATATATCTGATAGTAAATTAGTGATATGTGAGGAGATTGAAGAAGTGAGCTGAGGGGTAGAGAAATAGATTTGGGTGTTGACAGCATAGAGGTGTTATTGGAAGCCATGGGAGGCTATCAGCTGACCCAGGGAGGAGGTGTAGATTGAAAATAGGAGAGGTCCAAGAACAGAACCTTGGGGGACCACAACAAAGAAAGGAAGAGGAGAGGAGGAAGTAGAATTGTAAGTAACGCTAAAGGTGAGGTTGGATGAGAAGAAGAGAACCAGCGAAGAATACAGTCACGAACACCAGAGGCGTGGAGTTTTTTGAGGAGGAGGGGGTGGTCAACTGTATCAAAGGCAGCAGAGAGGTCCAGGAGTAGGAGTACAGAATAGTGTCCATTGGTTTTGGCCATTAGTAGATTGTTTGCTAGTTTTAGGAGAGCAGTTTCTGTGGAATGTTGAGGATGAAATCTAGACTGAAGGGGATCAAGAAGGCTATTATCAGCAAGGTGGTCGCTCAGTTGGTTGTAGACCAGACGTTCAAGTAGTTTGGATAAAAAGGGGAGCAAGGAGATGGGGCGTAGGTTGTTAAGATTGAATGGGTCCAGTGAGGGCTTTTTAAGTATGGGGCTGATAAATGCATGTTTTAGAGAGTTGGGGAAGATGCCAGAATAGAGGGAGAGATTGAAGATGTGGGTTAAAGAGTGTAAAATAGAGCCAGAGGGTAAACGTAGCATTTGCAAGTGAACAGAATCCAGAGGGAAGGTGGTAAGATGGGCGTTATCAAGTAGTTTAGCAACCTAGTCTATAGTGGCGGGGTTGAAAGAGGGAAGTAATGATTGTACCTGTGGGCATGAAGTGTAAAGCGTGGAAGGTATCTGAACGGTAGAGATCTACTAAGCTGTACCTGTTCACTAAAGGGCTCCATGAGTCCCTGGTGTGGAGGTTATGTATACTCGCACTGTAGTAAGCCTGACTGTCTGAATTTGAAATGGCGTGACAAGCTTTTCATGTACATGCCTTAGCTACTAGGTCAGTGGTTCTCAACTCCAGTCCTCAGGACCCACCAACGGGCCAGGTTTGCAAGATAGCTGAAACACATCACAGGTGATATCACTTGCTGCTCAGTGATTGCAGGATTCTAGTCTGTAACTCCCCAAGGTAATACTTAAAATCTGGCCTGTTGGTGGGTCCCGAGGACTGGAGTTGAGAACCACTGTACTAGGTGCATTTTCCACTGCTTGATATCTGCTTATCCTGCTTTGCTCCTGTGCTGCACTTTATCATCTGCCCAAGAACTCTGGTTCAGTGTATGACAAGGCTGTTGCACACTTGGCTATTTACATGCATTTAATGTACTTGCTAACAGATTATGCAGTCTCTATGGATTTCACAGCATGAACTGTAATGATTGCAATGTGAAACGCCTTAGCTCCGCTGCATGCATGATTCTCTTGTTTAGAAGACATGGTAGTAAAAACAGTGATCTGTTTCATATGACTGTCACTACCCTAAACTGAATGTCCTGGCCGGATTTGCACTTTACCCCTTAGATAGAGATTTGGTCATGTACAATATTTGGCATTAGCACCGTAGGTACCGGTACCATGGATTCAGAGACTAATGTGTGCTGGAATGTGTGGCTAATGGCTGGCTGAGAATGTTGTCGCCTGCTTTTGTTTTAATAATGGGAAATGTGTTTTGTGGGGTGCTGTTTTTAGTTGCTTTTTGCCTACATATATTAATAAAGGGTAATATTGGTATACATAATCTAGTAGTTCTTTTTTTGTTGATTCTGTTGGTCAAGATTAAACTAAATGCCCCATAGCCTAATAACCCTATACATAGTTGTATTCTATTTTTTAACAAAATCTATTTCCTTAAGCTACTACAGGGGTAGTCAACCTCGGCACTCCAGCTGTGGTGGAACTACAAATGCCATCATGCCTTTGCCTCTAGGAGTCATGCCTGTGATTGTCATGGTCTTGCAATGTCTCATGGGACTTGTAATTTCACCACAGCTCGAGGGCCGAGGTTGCCTACCCCTGAGCTACTAGATGCCTGGTCCTACTACTCATTGCTATTACCATGCATTGAAATCATAAAGAACTCTTTAATCAATAACACACCATCCTGAATTCCATTTTGCCATGGAGTTCCAGCAATGATACCTCCCAATCTCTGTAATGAGATGTCAATTGACCAGCACCTCTTCCATATACCAAGACTTCAACCCAATATTTTTAATATTAGGCTGCCAAGCATCAAACATGACATTTCCTTTCCATATAGTGGGAAAAAGATTTGCTTAAGTGGGCAGCCTAAAATATTTTTAGCCCAGTAGACATTTGTTTTTGTCAAATCATATCTGCCAACCCAGTTGTGATTTAGGTCATTAATTACTATGAACAAGAAGTAATATACAGGGGAACAGTAGCAATCCCCCACCCATTATGCAGAGAAAGCCCATCTCCACACTCATCCATAATAATGACCTTAACTGATTTTGGTATTAAAGCAGAGCTTACATTTTGGATAGAGTAAGGGAGGCTTATAACCCCTGTAAGTTTTTTTTCCCCCATCTTTGTCCCATTGGGGAGACTTACCTTCACATTCTGTCCCATAGCCCAAATATGAAGTGAGAGGAAATCCCTGCTAGTTAAAGGAATTGCTTGGGGAACCCCAGGTCACCAGAACTAGTGTCCCCATTGGAAGATTTTCCCTCTATTACTATTACTTTTCTGGGGACAACCCAACATTTGGGATTTTATTTTACTTTCCCTTTTAATGATAATGGTAAACAGGACAAAGAGAGAGGGTGAATCTCCCTAATGGGGACACAGACAGCAATAAAAACTGACAGGTGTTCTAATCCCTCTCCAATCTATCCAAAGCTAGAAAAAGTTTTTTCTTTAGTTATACTTTAAAATGCAAGGTCTTACTATTTCCTAGATGGGTAATTCGTTAGATAAGCATAGCTGTCACATAACCATGCTTCTTTTAATGGTGGACCTGTGCTGCATAATATTATTAATGTCCCAGTTTTCTGTGATAGTGACCGATCACCACTGCCCACTTTCCTTAGGCAGGATGTCAATTCAGTGCTGATGTCATGGCATAAACTTTTCCTGCAATAGGATTAGGCAGAGACCAAGAGTGGCAGCTGGTGCAGTATATACAGAATCTCATCAGTGAGCACCACCCTTTGCCACTCTTCTGAACGTGTTCCATCCCACCTATCTGGTTGTGAATATCTCCTCTTGGCTCCTGCAGCTGTAGGATCATTTGAATCCCTGTAGTGACATCACAGGGGCTAAGAAGACAAAAAAAAAAAAAAAAAAAAAAAACAGTGCTAGGGCATATTAGCTGTCACACTTTGAATGACAATTCAGTCATGTGCAGTCATGCTACACTGTACCCAAATGAAATTTTTATAATTTTTTTTCACACAAATAGAGCTTTCTTTTGGTGGTATTTAATTGCTGCTGGGTTTTTTATTTTTTGCTAAATAAAATGAAAAAGGGCTGAAAATATTGAAAAAAACAAAACAAAAACTGTTTCATAGTTTGTTATAAAATTTTGAAAACAGGTAATTTTTCTCCTTCACTGATGTGCGCTGATGAGGCTGTAATGATGGGCACTGATAGGCTGCGCTGATGGGCACTGATAGGCGATACTAATGGGCACTGATAGGTGGCACTGATAAGCACTTATGAGGCGGCACTGATAGGTGGCACTGAGAGGTGGCACTTATGGGTGGCACTGATGGTTGACACTGAAGGGCACTGATAGGCGTCACTGAAGGGCACTGATACGTGGCACTGATAAAAAGCCCACGCTGTAGCCGTCTTTCGGGTATAGCGTGGGCGGCAAGTAGTTAAAGAAAAAAAAACTAAAAACAGTAGGGCTCTGTACACACGAGGCTGGCTCCGTTGAAGTCCGCCTACTCAGTGGGGAATCTGTCCACTGATCTTCACTGAGCAGACGGATGGCTGGTCTGTGTCCGCTCCGCTTATTTAGATCAGGCACAGCCTGCTCTCCTCTATGGGCAGTCAGATGTAAATAGACCACCTGTCTGTTTACACCCGACTGCCATCCTATCCGATCCGCTAGATGGATGGGGAATGGAGCCCTATTCCTCTGTTTTTGGTGGACCGGATCGGATGTTAGCCGTTAGCGGGTGTCAAGGGACATGTGTCTGTTGACACCTGCCACTCCATAGAGGAGACTAGAGGGTCCGATCGGATTTGCCTGTCAGAAGGTCGGGTCCGTCTGTCAGTCTGCTAGATTCTACATTACAGACAGCATTTTTACAACTGCTTGATCTTTTATACATCTTATTCAACTTTACCTGTTTATTACATGGTGCTGCAGAGAGGAAAACATGTATAAAGCTGGAGAAATGTCCCATTATAACCAATCCAATGCCTAGCTATATTTTCCCTGGGGAAAAATAGATGAAACCTCACTGGTCACTGAACAAGTTCACTTGTGTTCCTGTCTTTTCCAGCTTTTATGAACAGCTCAGACTCTGAAAAGAAGAGAAAGTCAAAATAAATTACCCACAATTACTTTAAATACGTAACTAGACTGATGTAGAATTTAACTTTTAGGGAGAATATTTTCAAGATGGCTAGAAGGTTCTCTGAAGCCCTGTTTTATATATATTCTCCATAGAAAAAAAGCAGCCTTTTTCTTATAATAACCCATGTTCAAAAATGTCCACCTGGTGACACTAGCAGGGTGTCGCATTGGAAGGGATTTTGCTATAAATAAAAAGCTACACTTGAGCAAATGACCAGTACTAGACCTTTGCAATCTGATGTTTTATATAAATTATATATTTTTTCCTATGCCTTTTTTTATGCATACAGATCAACCTCTAGTCAAGCAAGTTTTATGTTTAATAATACCTTACATTAAATAGGATGACATACAAAGCTAGCTAGTTGAGAATTATCTCTAAAGATGTTTTAACAGTACACATATAAAACAAAAATACTGCTGGTGATTTGGGCATGCATTCTGCAATTTCTTTTTTTGTGTGCATCCATTCGTGTTTATCATCTTATGGAATGTTATCAACTCATGTGTGCAACATTACATGCGCCATCGTCACCTGTATCTGTATAGGTATGTGGTCCTCGGTGTTCCCTCTGATCCTGTGGTGGTGACGCTGCAGGGATGCTGGGCTGCAGAATGTGGATTACCAGCCTAGAGCTCCTTCTGTGACCATCAGGAAGAGACTAGGGGCCGGCGTGGAGCGCACGTGGAGCGTGCGTGACGTCACAGGTCGTCTGTCCGCTTCCGGGTTCGGTATCCAGGGGAGGGATCGTCCAGGGAGGAGGGCTTGCAGGGAGGTTGAGAGAAGGCTACGCGCTCGGAGCTACTGCTCCTTCAATAGGCCTAATAGGGAGGTGTCTGCAATGTGCTTTTATATGGCAGTGCTGTGGGACAACAGTGTTTAGGGACGCTGTGGTGGTCACGGCCTTTTTCGATAAAGTGCCGGTGCTCCCCAAAACGTGCCCTTAGGGCTCTGATGGTTCTGCCGACATATAGTAGGCCACAGGGGCAGGTGAGGTGTTGGCAGAACAGTCCCTAAACACTTCCTGACTCACCACGGCCGATCCACAGCTGGCCTCAGTGAGTGGGTCATTGAATCAATCCCAGCTGCATACCCTGCCGCTGAGCGGTATACAGGGGTGGACTGACCATTCGGCCACTCGGGCACTGCCCTAGGGCCCTGGGCCACTAGGGGGCCCCATCAGGGTTGCCAGCCTCAACCAACCAGGGACAGTATGTAAAAATCTGTGGTTTTTTTTTTACATCTCTCTCTGAAATGTCCCTTACCGACATGCTTTTGGTCTAAAAATCCCGAGATTATAGCTGCCCCACCTCTCCAGTACCTTCTCAGCCAATAGAAACATGTCTGTGTATACTGTGTGTACATGTATGTGTATACTGTGTGATTGTATACTGTGTGTGTGTATACTGTGTAGCCCCATAATCTCTGATTGCCTGGGGGCCCCATAATCTCCTATTGCCCGGGGGCCCCATAATTTGTCAGTCCGCCCCTGGCGGTATAAACGTCTTTGCCAGCAAGAAACTTACTAGATCTACTCTTTGGGCACTTTAACACCTGGGAGGTTGAACGAGGATATCGAGGTGCACACACTACTTTAAGCCACCCCGTTTCCTCATGAGACCACCCCTACAGATGTAGCCTTGCTACAATATATATATCTTTAAGAACCCTGCACAGGTACGTCCTTCCCTGTTCCTTGTGTTTTCCCAATACGCATGCTTTATCCATGTCCACTTCTTATACCATATTTTTTTCATAATATTTTTTCCTTTCTCTACCTATTTATTTTTACTTTTATTTTTATTTTTTATATATGTATTCTTATTTCTATATCTATTTTTATTTTTATTCTTAATTCTATTTTTTTTCACTTTCATATTTATTTTTATTTTTATTATTTATCTATTTGTATTTCTTTTATTTTTTTTAGATTTATTTTTATCTTTACCGTTGCATTTTCTGGTATATATACCAGAAAATGCCCTCCTCCCTGGACGATCCCTCCCCTGGATACCGAACCCGGAAGCGGACGGACGACCTGTGACATCACGCACGCTCCACGTGCGCTCCATGCCGGCCCCTAGTCTCTTCCTGATGGTCACAGAAGGAGCTCTAGGCTGGTAATCCACCTTCTGCAGCCCAGCATCCCTGCAGCGTCACCACCACAGGATCAGAGGGAACACCGAGGACCACATACCTATACAGATGAGCCTTATATATGTTTTTATCCTGTAAGTGTGTTTTTACCTGGTGTCATTAAACATAATTTGTTAATACTACACTCAGGTGGTGCTTCCTTCTCTACCCCTCTTTCATCCATTACAGAGCCAGCTCTCTGAGGACAGCAGCCGCCTAGCCTACCAGCCTACTTTAACCATTAGATTACCGGTTACCACTTAACCCTTGAACTTCCAGCCTGTCCCCTATGGACTAAGTTGCTCAGCCCTTTATATCTCCTGTTATATATGGATTTGTGTGTTTGCGTTTACAGTTACCAATACTCTATTACATGCGCCATCTGCTAGGAAGTCAGAGTAGAGCAGTGCAACACTTTATGGGGTATATTTATAAACTTATTAGTGGGCAATTGATCCAACAATTGCCCATAATTCTTTGGCCAACATTCACTCAATGTATAAAGAAAAACTAAATCTGTTCTTTAACAGGAGAAGATCCTTATTGTAACATGTAATCATTCTATTAAAAAAAAAAACAACCTGTTTGTAAATAAAATTGAACATAACTGTCAAATAATTGCATTTTCAGCAAATATTGTTAAATATTCTTGGGTGAAGAGCAGTGAAACTCTGTTTACACCTGAATGATCTGGATCGCGGGCAAAATCACAGCGATTCTGCCCACAAAATCCATAATCGTGGCAAAAATCGGAACGCGTTTCTTATGCCATTATTTCTTAATGACCCCCCAAATGCGGTGCAATTTTGCTGCAATTGTTGGGTGTCAAAACGCGCTACAATCGCGACAAAAATTGCAACTGCAAACGCTCCTGGCTCTGTGCCTAGATTTGGTACATAAGTTTCTTTGGAGCGTTTTTGGAGCAAAGGGAGGCCCATTCAAATGAATTATTATTATTATTATTATATAGGATTTATATAGCGCCGACAGTTTACGCAGCGCTTTACAAGATTAGGGCAGACAGTACAATTACAATACAATTCAATACAGAGGGTAATCAGAGGGCCCTACTCGTTAGAGCTTACAATCTAGGAGGGAGGGTCAAGTTATACAAAAGGGTAATAGCTGTGGGGGATGAGCTAATGGAGAAAATGGTGAAGTTGTTAGATGGAGGCAGGATAGGCTTCTCTGAAGAGGAAGGTTTTCAGGGATTGCCTAAAAGTGGATACATTTGGAGACCTTCTGACAGATTGGGGTAGCGAATTCCAGAGGATGGGCGAGGCTCGGGAGGTGGATATGGGAGGATGTGATGAGGGAGCTAGAGAGCAGGAGGTCTTGGGAGGAACGAAGAGGGCAATTAGGTTGGTATTTTGAGACTAGGCTAGTGATGTAGCTAGGGGCAGAGTTGTGGATGGGGTGTAACTTAATGTTAGTATTTTGAATTTAATTTGTTGGGCAAGTGGCAGCCAATTGAGGGATTGGCAGAGAGGGGTAGCAGACACTGAGCGGTTTGTAAGGTGGATGAGTCTGGCAGCAGCATTCATGATGGACTGAAGGGGGATAGTCTATTTAAAGGTAAGCCAATGAGGAGGGAGTTGCAGTAGTCAAGGCGAGAGATAAAACTATATGAGTAAAACAGCGCTGCGTAACCTGAATAAACAGCTGCCAACACACCTATAGACCCAGGTAGTTAGAAATGTAAGTGAAAAAAAGTGTGGCGCTATGAATTTATAATGACATCTGTGACATATCTCAGAAAAAATATGTGATATAAAAACAAAATATCTCCTCTATAAAGTGCAAAAAGGTGTGAACCAATGTATGAGGAAGAATTATCCAATATCAATAAAAGTTTAGGTATACACTATACCATATACCATATACTAAAAAGTTAGGCATACACTATACCATATACTGAATAGCATATATAGACATACAAATCAAAACATATGTATGACAAGGCATGTGAAAAAGTGATGATATCATACAAAATATAAAATCCAAAAAAGTAAATTGAAGCTACTGGAGGACAGCAGGTTAAAGTCCACCAACAGTGTAAATGAAAAAAGAAGTGAAGAAGCCACCACCTAGGGTTATAGGGGGCTTACCATATTTAAATGACCTGGAACAGCATATGCCGGCCAAGTCAAAACAGGCTATGAGACCAGCGGGTCACTCAAGTATGATATTTAAGATGCCCATGTTGAATTGGAGTTTAGAACGAAGGTAAAAGAAGAGGCTATGTAAAAGCAACCAGAATTCCCAGGAAAGGCAACAATGGTAGGGAAAAGCCGTCACCTGAAGATCTAGAGGCTTACCAGAGGGTATTGACCTGGAAAGACTTATGTCAACCAAGTCAAATAGGCATAATGACTATCTGGTCGGAAGGAAATTCCCCTTTAGTATATCTTCAAAATGCTTCAACTTAGGGTGACTCCTGGGCATCCACAGTGATTCTCAACAGCCAAAGGATTGGTATTTCAATGGAAGGCCGCAAGCGGGTATTCAAATGCCATGTGAGGATTAGAAGAAAAAAGCTCACATAGCATAATAACGTTTGAAACTGGTTTATTAAAAATATTAAAAACAAACTCGCATTTTCGTAGATCAATAGAATCAAATATCAAGTAGCGGTAATGATGAGGGGTCCACCCAGGCGAGAGATAACCAGGGAGTGAATCAATAACCAGCGAGTGAATCAATGAATAGGGCCTCTCCAAAAATGCTACACTAAAAAACAAAAAAAAAGCTAAAAAAACGCTCAGGTGTGAATGGAGCCTAAAGCATTTACTAAACAGAAACAGAGAAAGGCAAAATGGGGTCCCAAGCAAGGTAGAAGTTTTGCCCCCACATCTTTTTGATTAACATTGGGGAGGAGGTTAAGTACCTGCTTCATTTGTTCCTTGAGGAACTGGCATATGCCGATTGCTGCAACCGCAGGCAGGACCACAGCAACAGCCATAGAAAAGGAGGCTTTAAATAAAGTTTCCAGCTTCTTATTTTTGGTTGGATCCTTGAACCCCTGTGCATTGTCCACAGGACAGGTCAGGCTTTTATTCACATAAGAAATAGCCGCATCTATTGCTGGCACCTCCCATTTTTTTGGTGAATTTTTCCTCTACCGGATAAAGCATAGAAAACCTCTTAGGAGGAGAAAATAGTTTATCTGGGTGACCCTAGTCATCATACAACAACTTCTCCAATAAGGGATGAATTGGGAAGGTATATGTAGCCTGTGGGGATTTCCGGGATCCCAGGGAGGAAACAGAGGATTTGGCAGCCTCAGCAGAGGGCAATCTATATGTGGTACGCACCAACTCAGTAAAGTATTGCACCTGCACTTTGAGGGCCTGGGAGGCAGAAGAGAGCTTCTCCTCTTCCCCTGAATCGTCCGACTGCTCACGATCCCCATCCCCAGATAGGCGGCCGTGATATTGGTTGGATGTATGTTGCTTACATGATTCCTACAAGGCTAAAAATCCCAAGTGACGTCAATTTTGAGTGTCGTGGCAAAGGGTGTGAATACTTATGTACATGTGAGTTTTTTCATTTTTTCATTTCAATAAATTTGCAAAGATTTCAAACAAAAAAAAATATATTACAGCGCTCATTAATAATCATATGATAAAATTCATTAATAAGTGAATGTCCATATAAAATTGAACGATGTGCTCCAATCCATTAAGTGTAAGGTGCTCCAAAAATTTCAAGGTGCGCAGACACACTCTCCTGTGTCCCCACTCACCGGATGGAATGGACCCTTAGCTTTTCAGTCTAGGGGTCGTTTCAGGCTTAAAAAGATGGCCAGGGATGGCAGCTTTACATCAACTCACCAGGCAGATCTCATATGCTCATGATACTCATCCAAGATATTAGTACCCAAAACTAAATAAAAGGAGGGAGCTATAGTAAAGTACTGTTTGGCAATAAGTTTTTTTGTGCAAGTGCGAATGGATACTTACAAAATGCAGGGTACAAACAAGCATAAAATGACAAGAGGTTGTAAGTAGGAAACGCCGCTATTGGAGTGCATTCCACCGATAACCGGAAGTGACCTCTGTTGGCCTCGGAACCGGAAATTACATCAACGCGTTTCGCCCTCCCACAGGGCGTCATCAAGGACCTCATTTCCGGTTGACAGAGCCATCTATAAATACAGGGAGAAGGACACCCCCCCCTTAATTAACCAATCAAATTTAATGTGGCGGCCATTTTGTTAGTGGGACAAAATATGTCTCTTCTACTGCTAGAGCACCTACCATAGAAAAGACTGGCGGCCGTGATATTGGTTGGATGTATGTTGCTTACATGATTCCTACAAGGCTAACAATTCCAAGTGACGTCAATCCAGGTAAAGACATTATAGAAACATAACACCGTAACACATCCTTATCTCAAATATAAAACAATCTCTTTAAAAAAACTCTTTCTTTAGAAAGAGAAGACAATAAAATTTCAAATTTAATAGAAATTCATTCACAGACTACTGACAGTAAAAACAGAAATAAAGGATATAAAAATAAAAAGGAAATTAAAAATAAAAATAAAATAAAAATAAAATAAAATAAAATAAAAATAAAATGAAATAAAAAAAACTAAATAAAATAAAATAAAAATAAATACAATATTTATTTTTATTTCTATTTATTTATTTATCTTTATTTTTAATTATTTTTATTTCGATTTTATTTTTATTTTTATTATCTCAAGGGACTTGAAAAACTAGGCTCCGCCCTCCCTTCCGTAGCTCTTCCTACCCGCCAGCGTGTGAAGTTCACCTAATGCAGCTTCTTGTGATGGTGTGGCAATGAAGCTGCATCGCTCCCAAATTCAGAGTAGAGTTGTCATTTCTATGTAGGCTGTGCCTGCTTGCGTGGCCCATCAGCATTGTCAGCATTGTCATGGCGTATTCACAAGCCTGTTGCCCAGCACTTGGCCACCATTCATCCTGCCCAATGTTTTCTGGATTGTCAGCACTGCCTCTTTTGCTGAAACCTTACCAAAGTGAAGTGCAGTGTCTAGGAGGCAGGGGCGGATCCAGAGTCTAGTCTCAGGAGGGGCACTGGCAGGAAAAAAGGTGTTGCTTACAGGGCCAGATTAAGAGCAACATGGGCCTGGTGCTAAGGATTTTGGTGGGACTTTTTATGGAAATAAATAAAATGAAAACACAAACAGTTTTTTGTTAAATTTAAATTAAAGAGAGAGGGGTGTGAGACAGTGGTTGAGAGGGGGGGGGGGGGGATGATAGCGAGATGGGAGGTTGAAAGAGGGGATGAGAGGGAGGGGTAAATAAGAGAGAGAGAGAGGGTGAGAGAGAGGGGACGAGAGAGGGTGAGAAAAAGGGGAATTGAGAGAGGGTGAAAGAGAGGGAGGGTGGTAGGGGGTGAAGGGGGTGAGAGAGAGAACAGGGCAAAAGAGAGGGGATGAGAGAGGGAGGGGGTGAGGGGGGGTGAGGGGGTGAAAGAGAGGGGGGTGGGAGTGAGTGGGTGAGTCTGCGGGAGGCACAGCATAGTACATAACACGGGGGGGGGGGGGAAATAGCACAGTACATTACATGGTTGGCACAACACATTACATGGTGGATACATGGATACAGCACATTTAATGGTGGGCAAAGCACAGTACATTACATGGTGGGCACAGCACATTACACGGTTGGCACTGCCCAATACAGCACATTACAAGGTAGGCACAGTTCATTATATGGTGGGCACAGCACATGACATGGTTGGTACTACACAACACAGCACATTGCATGGTGGGCACAACACAGCACATGCACACGGTGGGCACAGGACCTTATATGATGGGCACAGCACATGACATGGTGGGCACTGCACATTATATGGTGGGCACAGCATATTATATGGTGGGTACTGCACATGGCATGGTGGGCACTGCACAGCACATGACAAGGTGGGCACTGCATGACACCACATGACATGGTGGGCACTGCACGACACAGCACATTACATTGTGAGCACAGCACATTAAATGGTGGACACCGCACATGACATGGTGAGCCCTGCACAGTACATTCCATTGTGGGTACTGCGCGGCACATGCCATGGTGGACAATGTACAGCACATTAGATGGTAGGCACTGCATGGTGCAGAACATGGTGGGCACAACACAGCACATGACATGGTGGGCACAACACAGCACATGACATGATGGGCACTGCACATGACATGGTGGGCACTGCATGGCACAGCACATTACATGGTGCGTACAGAGCATTACATGGTGGGCACTGCATGGCACAGCACATGACGTGGTGGGCACAGCGCATTACATGGTGGGCACTGAATGGCACAGCACATTACATGGTGGGCACAACACATTACATGGTGGGCACTGCATGGCATAGCACATTTCATGGTGGGCAATGCAACTGCACATGACATGGTGGGCACTGCTGAACAGCACAGCACATTACACAGTGGGCAAAACACATTACATGCTGGCCACAACATATGGCAGGGTGGGCACAGCACAGCACATGACATGGTGGGAACTGCACATGACATGGTGGGCACTGCATGGCACAGCGCATTACATGGTGGGCACTGCACATTACATGGTGGGATCACTGCATGGCACAGCACATGACATGGTGAACACTGCAAATTACATAGCGGGCATTGCAAGGCACAGCACATGACATGGTGGGCACTGCACATTACATGGCGGGCACTGAATGGCACAGCCCATGACATGGTGGGCATTGCACATGACATGGTGGGCACTGGATGGCACATCACATGACATGGTGTGCACTGCACATTACATGGCGGGCACAGTGCATGACATGGCGGGCACTGAATGGCACAGCCCATGACATGGTGGGCATTGCACATGACATGGTTGGTACTACACAACACAGCACATTGCATGGTGGGCACAACACAGCACATGCACACGGTGGGCACAGGACCTTATATGATGGGCACAGCACATGACATGGTGGGCACAGTTCATTATATGGTGGGCACAGCACATGACATGGTTGGTACTACACAACACAGCACATTGCATGGTGGGCACAACACAGCACATGCACACGGTGGGCACAGGACCTTATATGATGGGCACAGCACATGACATGGTGGGCACTGCACATTATATGGTGGGCACAGCATATTATATGGTGGGTACTGCACATGGCATGGTGGGCACTGCACAGCACATGACAAGGTGGGCACTGCATGACACCACATGACATGGTGGGCACTGCACGACACAGCACATTACATTGTGAGCACAGCACATTAAATGGTGGACACCGCACATGACATGGTGAGCCCTGCACAGTACATTCCATTGTGGGTACTGCGCGGCACATGCCATGGTGGACAATGTACAGCACATTAGATGGTAGGCACTGCATGGTGCAGCACATGGTGGGCACAACACAGCACATGACATGGTGGGCACAACACAGCACATGACATGATGGGCACTGCACATGACATGGTGGGCACTGCATGGCACAGCACATTACATGGTGCGTACAGAGCATTACATGGTGGGCACTGCATGGCACAGCACATGACGTGGTGGGCACAGCGCATTACATGGTGGGCACTGAATGGCACAGCACATTACATGGTGGGCACAACACATTACATGGTGGGCACTGCATGGCATAGCACATTTCATGGTGGGCAATGCAACTGCACATGACATGGTGGGCACTGCTGAACAGCACAGCACATTACACAGTGGGCAAAACACACTACATGCTGGCCACAACATATGGCAGGGTGGGCACAGCACAGCACATGACATGGTGGGAACTGCACATGACATGGTGGGCACTGCATGGCACAGCGCATTACATGGTGGGCACTGCACATTACATGGTGGGATCACTGCATGGCACAGCACATGACATGGTGAACACTGCAAATTACATAGCGGGCATTGCAAGGCACAGCACATGACATGGTGGGCACTGCACATTACATGGCGGGCACTGAATGGCACAGCCCATGACATGGTGGGCATTGCACATGACATGGTGGGCACTGGATGGCACATCACATGACATGGTGTGCCCTGCACATTACATGGCGGGCACAGTGCATGACATGGCGGGCACTGAATGGCACAGCCCATGACATGGTGGGCATTGCACATGACATGGTGGGCACTGGATGGCACATCACATGACATGGTGTGCACTGCACATTACATGGCGGGCACAGTGCATGACATGGCGGGCACTGCATGGCACATCACATGACATAGAGGGCACTGCACATTACATTGTGGGCACTGCATGGCACATCACATGACATGGTGGGCACTGCACATTACATGGTGGACACTGCAAGGCACAGCACATGACATGGTGGGCACTTCACATTACATGGTGGGCACTGCAAGGCACAGCACGAAAGAGGGGGCCCTGCACATCACATGAAGGGCAATGCAATGCACAGCACATGACATAGTGGGCACAGCACATTACATGGGGGCACTGCAATGCACAGCACATGACATAATGGGCACAGCACATTACATGGGGGCACTGCAATGCACAGCACATGACATAGTGGGCACAGCACATTACATGGGGGCACTGCAAAGCACATGACATGACATGGTGGGCACAGCACATTACATGGGGGCACTGCAAGGCACAGCACAACATAATGGGCAATGCACAGCACATGACATGGTGGGCACTGGGCACAAGAGAGCACATTACATGGGGGGAAGCTGGCAGTCTGTCCCCTAGCACAATAATTACACAACACCTCCCTAACAAATGTACTAACCTTATCATAACAACATGTAAGATGTCCTTCCTCCCAGGCTCCTGCTGGTTAGGAGAACATCAGCACCCCTCCCCCAGCCAGCTCCCAGACACTGAGGATCTGTGTCAGTGTAACAGATGCTGTGATAGGAGTCAGGCATCGGTAGGCATGCTGTTTGCATATGTTAAGGGAAAAGTGGCATGCATAGTACATACAATCCTCTCACTTCCCTACAGCCAAGGAAGTTCCCCTCCACTCACTCACTCAGGCCACGCAGGAGCTGTCCCTGGAGAAGATAGAGGGAGGAGGTGGGTGGAGCCAACATTCACACACTAGGCGTGGAGGAGGAAGAAGTAAAATCCTGCTCCGCTTGCTCCACTCTGAAAGCTGGGACCTCCCTCTCCTCCACCTTGGCTCTGACATGACATCACTGGTTGCTACACGCCAGGCGGGCAGGCGTTAGCAACCAGTGAGAGTCCAGGCCAGAAGCGTGGCCGTTCAACAACACCGGCGCTGCTGCTGATTCTAAACAGTGAGAGAGACACTCAGGAGTCAGTAATATTTCTCGGGGGGAGCAATTGCCCCGTTGCCCCCCTGGCTCCGCCCCTGCTAGGAGGGGGAGTGAGGGAGGCACATATGAAGGAGGATTTGGTTCAATCAGGGTTTTCTGTTTACTTTATGAGACTTGTGAGTCTGGTCCTCTGTGTATTTACCCCTTCTGCCGATCTCCATAGCTCCCAACTGTCCCTGATTTTGAGAGGCTGTCCCTGATTTGGAACAAAGTCCTTCTGTCCCTCTTTCCTCCTCATTTGCCCCTCATTTTGGTCTGACCTATATACAGTGCCCTTAAAAAGTATTCATAAGCCTTGAAATTTTCCACATTTTGTCATGTCACAACCAAAAAAACACAAAATGTATTTTATTGAGATTTTATGAGATAGAAAAGCACAAAGTGGTACATAACTGTGAATTGGAAGGAAAATGATAAATGGTTTTCAATTTTTTTTATCAATAAATATCTGAAAAGTGTGGCATGCATTTGTATTCAGTCCCCTTTACTCTGATACCCTAACTAAATTCTAGTGTAACCAATTACCTTCAAAAGTCACCTAGTTAGTAAATACAGTCCACCTGTGTGCAATTTAATCTCAGTATAAATACATCTGTTCTGTGAAGCCCTCAGAGATTTGTTAAAGGACCTTAGTGAACAAACAGCACCATAAAGGCCAAGGAACACAGCAGACAGGTCAGGGATAAAGTTGTGGAGAAGTGTAAAGTATGCTTAAATTATAAAAAATATCCCAAGCTTTGAACATCTCGTGCACTGTTCAATCCATCATCCAGAAATGGAAAGAGTATAGCACAACAGCAAACCTACCAAAACATGGCCGTTCATCTAAACTGACAGACCAGGCATGGAGAGCATTAATCAGAGATGCAGCCAAGAGACCCATGATAACTCTGGAGCAGCTGCAGAGATCCACAGTTCAGGTGGGAAAATCTGTCCACAAGACAACTATTAGTCGTGCACTTCACAAATCTGGCCTTTATGTAAGAGTGGCAAGAAGGAAGTCATTGTTGAAAGAAAGCCATAAGATGTCCCATTTGCAGTTTGCGAGAAGCCATGTGGGGGACACAGAAAACATGTGGAAGAAGGTGCTCGTGTCAGATGAGACCAAAATTGAACTTTCTGGCCTAAAAGCAAAACGCTATGTTTGGTGGAAAACTAACACTGCACATCACCCTGAACACACCATCCCCACCGTGAAACATGGTGGTGGCAGCATCATGTTGTGGAGATGTTTTTCTTCAACAGGGACAGGGAAGCTGGTCAGAGTTGATGTCAAGATGGATGGAGCCAAATACAGGGCAATCTTACAAGAAAACCTGTTATGCCCCGTACACACGAGTGGAATTTCAAGCTTGCCTTGCATACACACGGTCACACAAAAGTTCTCTGAACTTTCGACTGCCAAGAACGCGGTGACGTACAACACTACGACGACCAGAGAAAATTAAGTTCAATGCTTCCGAGCATTCATCAAATTGTTTCCGAGCATGCATAGGAATTTTGTGCGTTGGAATTGCTACAAACGATCGGCATTTTCGATCAGAACCTTTTCCGTCCGAAAAATTGACAACCTGCTCTCAATCTTTTGCTGGCGTGAATTCCTCCAGCAAAAGTCCAATGGAGCATACACACGGTTGGAATATCCGATTAAAGGCTCTCATCTGACTTTGGCTGGCGGGATTTCCGATCATGTGTCCGCAAAAGACTTGAGACTGGGGTGAAAGTTCACCTTCCAGCAGGACAACAAACCTAAACATAGAGCCAGAGCTACAACAGAATGGTTTAGATCAAAGCATATTCGTGTGTTAGCGGACCTAAATACAATTGAGAATCTGTGGCAAGACTTGAAAATTGCTGTTCATAGATGCTCCCCATCCAATCTGACAGAGCTTGAGGTATTTTGCAAAGAAGAATGGACAAATAAATTTCACTTTCTAGATGTGCAAAGCTGGTAGAGACATCCCCAAAAAGACTTGCAGCTGTAATTGCAGCGAAAGGTGGTTCTACAAAGTATTGACTCAGGGGGGCTGAATACAAATGCACGCCAAACTTTTCACATATTTATTTGTAAGTTATTTTGAAAACCATTTATCATTTTCCTTCCACTTCACAATTATGTGCCACTTTGTGTTGGTCTATCACATAAAATCTCAATAAAATACATTTATGTCTTTGGTTGTAACATGAAAAAATGTGGAAAATTTGAAGGGGTATGAATACTTTTTCAAGGCACTGTAGTTGCATATAAAATGCACTTTTCATATTTCAAAAAGTATTTCCCAGCGCTAAACCTTTCATCCAATTTCTAAATTGCTGCATATTTGCCAATATAAAGGAATAGTGGTGGCAAAAAAAAGCACTTGTGGGTTTATCCAATCATTTTTTTTTGTACAATTCTTCTTTAAGGGGGCATGGCAGGGGGTGTGTCTTATACCTGCATGCTTTTGCTAATAGGTGTCCCTCATTCGCATTTCATAAAGTTAGGAGGTATGGATCTCTCCAACTACTATAATCGTCCACCCATTTTAAAACAGAGCTATATAGCAGTATAATGCTTGTAGTGGTGAGCACTCATAGTCCAGTGCTGTCCACGTAACCACACTGACCAATGAGAATCTCTTCCTTGTTCCAGGATGAGGTCACAGAAGAAAGGAGTCTCAAAAGGATTCTCAATTGTCAGTGCGGTCATGTAGCTAGCGCTGACCACCATTGATCGCATTATGCTGTTAGGCTGGGTTCACACTAGTGCATTGTCTTTTGGCTACAGTGCTTGGCGTTTTCAGGCAGAAAAGAATTTTAGCACGATTTTGCGGCATTTTTGCGCCGTTTTTTACCACGATTTGCCGCGATTTTGTGCAGGGCAAAAGGTCACCTATTTAAAAAGCAGAAAAACGCCCAAATCTGCCCGATTCACGCAACAAAAAATGGTCCAGAACTTGTTTGAGCTTTAGGCGTAGGGCTTCGGGCGTTTTGGAGTGGACATGTGAACCATCTCCATAGAGAATAATTGATTTTTTCCCCTCCAGCGTTTTGTAGCTTGAGGCTTCAAGCTAATAAACGCTCAGATGTGAATGGAGCCTTAGAGAGGGCATCAGAAGATGGGGATCAATGAATGTACATGCATTAAAGACACATCAAGAGGAGGATGTTGTGAGTTACAGTAGTTCACCTTTTATTTATTTTTTTTGTAAAAATGCTAACTACCCAGGTATGTAAATCCTAACAATACCTTCCCTTATTTGCTCCTTTTTGATCTGTTAAATATACCATAAAAAGTGTTTTATTATATCTGTTCAATAAGTGCAGAAAAATACATTTCGATCCTCCCAGAAAACCAGTGAGCCTATAACATCTTGTAGTGAGCTGACAATTCTCCACTAAAAAAAAATGAAAAGAACAAACTACATAACACTTCCACCCATGTTATATAGAAGAAGGGAGAGGGGGGTGTTCTATAGACCTAATGCATTTCTTGTCCTAGAGCGACAACAATATTGCTCCATAGATACAGTGCAGTGAGTGTTAGGACATCAAATGTTTTATTGGCAGGATTACCAAGGAGCACACAGGAGGGCTCTGTGTTCAGAAAAAGATTAAAGATTTTTTTTTTTAGACATGAGACAATTGTCAACAAATGGCAGCCAATGCTTATGTCTATGGATACCATCACATTGCACCCATCCCCCAACACTTTGACTCCCCATGACCGTGCATGTTTATTATGGAAAGATCTTTTATTAAAAAAGATGGTTGGATTGTGCCTTAAAACCATCTGCCCCCTGATGATTATGGCAGCTTTACACAGGAATACTATCAGGCTCAAGTAGTCGTTTTGTGCAAGCCAAATTCATGAGATGCCATATAGAATTCTGTCTTGATGTGATTACTCCCCTCCCTATCGCTACTCAAAGAAGAAGGACATTTAAATGTAAATCAATAGTTTCCTTGGCTGCAGAGCAAAGCTGTACTATTGTTCTATAAAGGGAAATGTATACCAGATATTAAAGTTTTCTTTCAGATAATTGTGAATTTAGATGTCTAGCTATTATTTGTGGTGTATTTTCTTCAGTACGGATGGACATAGATGGCAGTAATTAGTTGGAATAATGGCAGGTTTACATGGATAAGCAGTGTTAAATTAATACTTTATCATTTAAAATCTTGGGTCACAGTTCCGTTTTAAAACTAGCATTTAATATTCACAATAGGATGGTAGTGTATACTCCAATACATACAGTACATATTACTTGCAGAAAGTGACATTTATGGCCCATCTAAATGGTGATTATACTTGTAGTATGGGGAGAAAACTATTCAGTCTTAGATCTCCTAGGAAGACACACGACCACTCAGTGAAGTTGGATGGGAAGCGGTTTAACCTTCAACTGCGCAAGGGGTTCTTTACTGTTCGAGTAGTAAGGATGTGGATCTCCCTTCCAAAGTTGGTGCTGTCAGCGGGGTGTGTCAATAATCTAAAAAAAAAAAAAGTGAAGATGGGCATTTTAGCGAATACAATACACAGGGATATGGGAAATGGCAGTGTGCTTAAACATACACACAGACAAAGGTTGAACTGGATGGAGAGTGGATTTGCAATTATTAATGTTTTGTGGGCTGACTTTTTTCTTTCAGATGTTCAATCATGTTGCAAAGCAGATCATTTATTTCTTTTTATTTTGACATATTCATATACAATTTCAATTTTGGACTCAAAACCCTGTGGCCCCCCAGTAAAAAACTGCCAGGGCTGGGCTCAGCCCTTCCTTCTCTGAGCTTGTCGCTCAGCTGTCAGCTAATTGCCAGCTCCTTTCTCTCCACAGTGACTCAGCTGTTGATGATCTGCTCGTCAGTCCTGGCTACTTAAAGCCGTCCAGCTCACTTCATCTCTGCCTTCACCTTTGGTCACATCTCAGAGAATTTCTCCTGTGTTCCTGTTGAAGACTTGCTCGGCTGACGTCCCTTCTGGCTCCTGATCCTGCTTGCTGTACTACTAAGTTGATCTCTGGCTCCCTGACATTGGCATTGGCTGACTACCCGTTCTGGTTACTGAACTCTGGCTATGTATTGACTACGCTTACTCTGTTTATCTTTTTATTATTATTAAACAAGTGTGATTAACTGTACTTCTGTCTCGGTCTGATTCATGGTTTCTGACAAAAACGAATATTAACATCAAAAACAAAAATAAACTAACCTGCTTGTAGGACTTCTATAGACCATATAGACACTTCAAAACATATTTCTGATTAAGAATCTCAAAAATATTCCAACTGTACTCTTAATGAAAGCTTCATGCAATAATTAAAATACAATGATAAATGGTTTTCAAAATGTTTTAAATAAAATAAATATGTGAAAAGTGTGGCGCACATTTGTATTCAGCCCCCCTGAGTCAATACTTTGTAGAACCAGCTTTCGCTGCAATTACAGCTGCAAGTCTTTATTGGGGATGTCTCTACCAGCTTTGCACATCTAGAAAGTGAAATTTTTTTGCCCATTCTTCTTTGCAAAATACCTCAAGCTCTGTCAGATTGGATGGGGAGTGTTTGTGAACAGCAATTTTCAAGTCTTACCACAGATTCTCAATTGTATTTAGGTCTGCTAACACATGAATATTCTTAGAATATTTGGCTCCATCCATCTTCCCATCAACTCTGACCAGCTTCCCTGTCCCTGCTGAAGAAGAGCATCCTCACAACATGATCCTGCCACCACCACGTTTCACAGTGGGGATAGTGTGTTCAGGGTGATGTGCAGTGTTAGTTTTCCACCACGAATAGTATTTTGCTTTTAGGCCAAAAAGTTCAATTTTGGTCTCATCTGACCAGAGCACCTTCTTTCACATGTTTGCTGTGTCCCCCACATGGCTTCTCGCAAACTGCAAACCAGACTTCTTATGGATTTCTTTCAAAAATGGCTTTCTTCTTGTCACTCTTCCATAAAGGCCAGATTTGTGGAGTTCATGACTAATAGTTGTCCTAAGGACAGATACTCCCACCTGTGCTGTGGATCTCTGCAGCTCCTCCAGAGTTACCATGGGCCTCTTGGCTGCTTCTCTACTGAATGCTCTCCCTGCCCGGTGTGTCAGTTTAGGTGAATGGCCATGTCTTGGTAGGTTTGCAGTTGTGCCATACTCTTTTGATTTTTGGATGATGGATCCAACAGTGCACCGTGAGATGTTCGAAGCTTTGGATATTTTTTATAACCTAACCCTACTTTAAACTTCTCCACAACTTTATCCCTGACCTGTCTGGTGTGTTCCCTGACCTTCATAATTCTGTTTGTTCTCTAAGGTTCTCTAACAAACCTCTGAGGGCTTCATAGAACAGCTGTATTTATGCTGAAATTAATTTACACACAGGTGGACTCTATTTACTAATTAGGTGACTTCTGAAGGCAATTGGTTCCACTAGATTTTAGTTAGGGGTATCAGAGTCAAGGGGTCTGAATACAAATGCACGCCACACTTTTCACATATTTATTTGTGAAACATTTTGAAAAACATTTATAATTTTCCTTCCACTTGACAATTATGTGCCACTTTATGTTGGTCTATCAAATAAAATCCCAATAAAATACATTTACTTTTTTGGTCGTAACATGACAAAATGTGAAAAATTTGAAGGGGTATGAATACTTTTTTAAGGCACTGTACATGCTTTCGTGGCTGTTCAGAACTAGGCACATTCTACCATACCTGGTAGTCATGCCCTGCACGATGAGGTTTATGCAGACAGGTCTACCGGATTCTTCATGTCCTTTTTCAAAGTCCACTGCCTGTGACACCAAGAGAAGCACTTTTATAATACCATATCTATACACAGCTTGCATTTCAAAGACAAGTGCTTAAGGTTAGAACGGCATTCCCATTGGAAAATTTCCCCTCTATTACTTTTCTGGGGACAGCACAAAATTAAGGGATTTTCTTTTACTTTCATTTTAGATGATAATGCACGTGGACTGTGAGTGCACGTGGGCTGCGAGTGCACGTGGACTGTGAGTGCACGTGGGTTGTGAGTACCTGTGTATTGTATTGTTGAGTACCGGTGTATTGTTGAGTATTAGTGTCAGGAAGCTAGTTGTTAGGTAATTTGGACAGGGTATAATCCCCAATCCTCATTAAATTAGTAGGTACGATGCCCGGCTGGTGTGGAGATGCAACTCGGTGTACATCTTGCGGCATGTATGCGTTCCTTGATCATCTGATGGAGGACGAAAACTGTTGTGCAAAATGTAAGCACATTGTTTCCCTGGAAGCCCAGGTTTTGAATCTAGGGAAGCAACTGTCAGCACTGAGAAGACCCTCCATACTAAAGAAGAGCCGGGAACGTACCTGTCAGGTGTCGGCAGGGGCCAGCAAAGAGGCGGATGGAGACAAAGAGGTGCAGGCACTAGAAAAGAGTAGATGGGTGACAGTTGGGAAGGTTAGAGGGGAAAGTGCCAGGGAGGCTGATCAGGCCTGAGTGACATTGGTGACACCAGTCAGGGACCAGCACTGCTGGAGCTGAGGGAGTCTACTAGCTGCCAAGGGAAGAACTCCTCCAGTGAGAGTGGGGGGGAAGCGAAGGGAAAAGAAAGACAGATTCTGGTGGTAGGGGACTCAATTCTTAGAAGGACAGAGAGGGCAATCTGTTTTTTTTAAATCAAATTATTTTTTTATTTCTTTTATATACAAACATCATAAACAACGGTAACAACATGCAACCCAGCACGTATAGAGAGGGAATAATAAAAAAAAAAAAAAACCCACCCCTGGCCCCCATGCCCCCCCCTCTCTCCCCATCGCTCCCACATCTATCTAATCACATCTAATTTCACTAGACTGCCTCTATGTAAAAAGGTATATTTTTTCTTAATTATGGTTTCCCTTCCTTGCATTTTCCATTCTGCTACTGTAGGTGCATATGGTGACAACCATTTGTGTACTATAAGCTTACGAGCCTGAAATAAACTTCTATTTATTGATACCATGTATTCCCCGGAGTTCTTAGTTTGTCCATGATACCCAGGAGACATCCCCCCGGTTCTATAGACATCTTAATCTCAAATACATTATTAATCATAGATACCACACTGTACCAATAGCGATAGGGCATCTCCATATAATGTGTATTAGGTTGGCTGCCCTCCCTTTACATCTAGGGCATTGGTCTGTATCCCTCCGTTTCCATTTAAATAATTTCTCAGGTGTATAATGTACCCTATGTAGGATGAATAGTTGTGTTAAATTTTGAGTTGGAGATAGAGAAGCCAAAGGTATTGCCGACAGTGCCAATGCCCACTGTTGATCAGAAATTGGCCCTATATCGCCAGCCCATGCTGATCTTACAGGTATATTCACAGCACCTTTAGTTTTCTCATATAATATATCATATAATTGTGATATCAAAACCTTTTTTCTTTCCATCTTATCGAGCAAGGCTATTACCACTGATTTATTAAACTTCAATTCATGCGATCGACCCTGTGCTTTTAATGCATGCCTAAGCTGTAAAAATTGAAAAACTCTTTGGTTTGGGATATTAAATTCAGTTCTTAATTCACTAAAGGTTTTCATCTCATCTTCCTGAAATAACTGTATTGCCCCGTACACACGGTCGGATTTTCCGACGGAAAATGTGTGATAGGACCTTGTTGTCAGAAATTCCAACCGTATGTAGGCTCCATCACACATTTTCCATCGGATTTTCCGACACACAAAGTTTGAGAGCAGGCTATAAAATTTTCCGACAACAAAATCCGTTGTCGAAATTTCCGATCGTGTGTACACAAATCCGATGCACAAAGTGCCACGCATGCTCAGAATAAATAAAGAGATGAAAGCTATTGGCTACTGCCCCGTTTATAGTCCTGACGTACGTGTTTTACGTCACCGCGTTCAGAATGATCGGATTTTCCGACAACTTTGTGTGACCGTGTGTATGCAAGACAAGTTTGAGCCAACATCCGTCGGAAAAAATCCTAGGATTTTGTTGTCGGAATGTCCGATCAATGTCCGACCGTGTGTACGGGGCATAACATGTACCTTAGTCCCTTCTGCCTCCAATTTCAAACCTTTCCAGTTTCAACAGTTCCGTATAGCTACTATTGTTCCCAGGGTTTTTTTTCAGGGGGAACTTGGTGGAACTCAGTTCCACCACCTCTGGCTCAGACCCTTTGGTGCCTGCTCACCACAATCACACAAAAACACAAAAGTCTGGTTTCTGTGTTTACAAGTGACAGCTCTGCACTCTGTATGTAATTCAATCCTGATATTTAATGCCCCTTTAAGACCCTCCTACTGTTTTCGTGAAATTTGACTGAACACACCCACTATTTGATGTGATTTGGAGGGTGTGTGTAGGGGGAGGGGTTTTGTGGGCCGTGGTTAAGTTCCAGCACCTATTGTTTGAGAAAAAAAGCCATGATTGTTCCATATTGGAGTATATGACGTATATCCCTTTATTCCAGTAATTCTCCTCATTTCCTGCCATACCTTATCAAATAATATTCCCGTAAAAAATCCTTTATCAGACAATTAATAGGGCAATCTGTGACAAAGACTTGAAGTGCCGAACTGTATGCTGTCTACCGGGCAGTCGGGTTCGGCACATCACGGATCTGGTGGACAGTTTACTGGGTGGGGATGGGGAAGACCCCGCTGTCATGGTGCACCGTGGCACCAATGACAAAGTCAGAGGCAGATGGAGTGTCCTAAAGAACAATTTTAGGGACTTGGGAGCTAAATTGAGGAAAAGGACCTCCAAGGTAGTATTCTCAGAAATACTACCGGTACCTCAAGCCACACCACAAAGGCAGAGGGAGATTAGGGAAGTAAACAAGTGGCTGAGGAGCTGGTGTAGTAAGGAGGGGTTTGGGTTCCTGGAGAACTAGGCCGACTTCTCAGTCGGTCACCAGTTCTGTAGAAGGGACGGACTGCACCTAAATGAGGAGGGTGCAGATCTGCTGGGAGTGAAGATGGCCGAAAAGTTAGAGGCGCTTTTAAACTAGGCGACAGAGGGGAGGGTCCAGAGGTAAAGATAGTAAGCGTGGAAGATATTCCAGAGGGTAGTATTGGGGGGCATTAGTGGTAGGTTGACTAAAGCACATAAACCCGAGGTAAGTATAGTAACAAGTCCTATTTGCAATCTCGGAACACCCAATAAGAGGACAGTATGCGACTGGTCTAAACTATGTGGCTTGTTCACCTATTCCAGGAGCCTGGCCGACAAGATGGGAGGACTAGAGATACTGTTGTATATGAGGATTTCGATTTTGTGGGAATTTCAGAGACTTGGTTCAACAGGTCTCATGATTGGCTGGCAACCATTCGCAGGTATAGAGAGGGTAAAAAAGGGGAGGGGTATGCCTGTATATCAAGAATAATGTAGTTAATGTGAGAGATGACATCACTAAGGGAGCTAGGGAGAAGGTGGAATCCTTATGGGTAGTGCTCCAAAGGGATGAAACTAAGGGGAAAGTAATACTGGGAGTATGCTATAGGCTCCCTAACCTGAAGGAGGAGGGGGAGACGGACCTCCTATCATAATTTGGATTAGCAGCAAGGATGGGAAGTGTCATCATAATGGGGGATTTTAATTATCCAGACATAGACTGAGGCTAAGGCTCGCCAGTTCCTAAATATCTTGCAGGACAATAATTATGGGGTATTCCTGCGCTATCGTGAACGGGGTTAGGGAGAAAGGAGGAGTGAAACCCGATCTCAATAAAACAGGGAAAAGCAGCCTACACCGAATGGGGTACAGCCTGTCCCCGGTAAAAAGAAGTGGAATAGAATGTGGTGCTGCGCTAATCCCAACGAGATAGGCGTATATTGGCTCTGTACTGGTGAGTATCTTATAGTACACCCAAATTTAATCTTTGCAACTGTAACAGAGCAGTGGAAAAATAACCTAATGTGACAGTTGTATAATTATGTGCTGATGGTGTGTATGATCAAATAATCGTAATATAGATACACGATAAGTGCTAATAAATATAACGTGCAGAGTGATCAGTGCTTGAACATCATGGTAGCAAACATAAATATATAAGTGAATAAATAAATATAGCAGCTGGCTCAAACTATCGCCAGTCGCCAACTGGCTTAATTAAATATAAATCAACACATTCACAAGTGCATATATAACCAAAGTGCATACAGTGAAGGTTAAATGTGGCTAAGTGCTTCAAAGTTCATTAATATGCATGCAAATCTTGCGTGCAAAGTATTATCAGGTGCAGTGCTCCGTACGGCAAAAAACAATTAATCAAAGTCCATAAAACGTGTAATCACTTCCGTGTTAAACATGGGTGACAATGGAGGTCAGTCTTCATGCAACAACGTGCACATTGGTGGGCCGTGGCCCCTTACCTGAGGGTAATGGGGTAATCACGTTTAGCCACTTAGAGGCATGGCAGCCTTTGTAGAGACCATGGGTATAATCTGCTGTGAAGGATGGTAGAAATATGGTCCTATCCTGATCACTTCTCTTGTAGGGGCGTCTGGTCCTTTCAAGTAGTGTCCCGGGGTCACCCAGATAGATTGAGAAAGGAAGCCCACAATAGTGTAGTATTGTATGGAAGCGTACCACTTTTATTACAATATAAAATTCTGTACTCACATAAAACGTTTAAAACCGGGTGGAGATCCGACGAGCGGCGAGCTCGTAATGCAATAACTGTCAGAGAGTGCCTGTCCCATCCCTACGCGTGACGTCACGGTCACGTGACTTCTTCAGGGGATACAGGGAGGCACTATCGATGTCTTTAAATAGCTCCCCATAGACTATAATGAGCGGCCATTTTCCCGGAGCCGACAGGAAGTGTTCCGGTGGCCATTTTGCTTGGGACTGGTGGGCGCAGCTGGGATGTTAGTCGGCCAGTCACAGTGACAGGGGCGGGCGCCTCACAGTAGCAGCCACGCCTCATCTGGCCAGCCCATATACACATCCCTTGTAACTGTCAGCAGAGGGGGAAATAGGCATAAAATACCGGCCAGCCAAGTGACCGATCGTCTGTGTATGGCGGTGGATATCTCATCAGCCTACACAGATCGATAATCGGGCAGGGGACATGGAGCTTCAGACATGTTTTACAATTAGGACATATTAAAACGGGTTAAGGTAAAAGATACAGATATGTAAATACATTAAATGGCTGTATTATATGTCCATAAAAAATATATATAAAAAACGTATATTTTATTCAAAAATATATTAAAATTAGCAAAATTAAAAAGATAAAAACGGAATGGGGAATTTAAAATGATTGTATATATAAAATATATACAAAGCCGCACGGTCTGGGACAGGCATCTAGACACACTAGAACAATATAAAAATGGATACAAACTAACATATGCATATTCTCATCATACAAAAGTGCTAATACCAGGTAAAGATATATGACTACTAATGTTGTGTGGACGTATGTGGCAGAGAGAGGTAATCCATACATTGATACACCTAGGGATATAGAAAGAGCGGTGGGTGTGTATAGCAAATGCTTCTCTATTTGGCAGTGGTGGGATTCCCTACGTTGTGTGATCTCCACCACGCGCCTACATGCCAGCACTGTCTGGGGATGCTGGCGGCGTGTGTCGAGGAGATATAAAGAACTCTTCAAAGTGGACAAATTTAAAATTTAAAGTTTAAAAATTAAAAATTACTCAGGAAACAATTTAAGTCAAATTCTATGTTGAGGCCTCTTGGCGAGAAGGTGTCCATGGTGAAAATCCACCTGGACTCCATTTGGCTCAAAGTCCTAACCTTGTGTCCCCCCCCGCCAGTGCCTCACATAGAGTTCAATGCCCCAAAATTTTAGCTGGGAAGGATCTTTTTTATGGATCAGATGATAGATGCACCAACTAGAAACAAAGCGTTACTAGACCTACTGATTACCAAAAATACAGACCTGATCACAGATGTGAAAATAAGGGGCAATTCATGAAAGAGCGATCACAGGTCAATTAGCTTCAGTATAAATTACACAAATAGGAAACATAAAGGGAATACAAAGACACAGAATTTTTCAAAAGAGCCAACTTCCCTAAACTATGAACCTTTCTAGAAGAAATAAATTGGGATAAAATCTTAGGAACAAAGAACACGGGGGAGAGATGGGTTTGCCCTAGGAGCATATTAAATAAAGGCATTAGCCAGTCTGCTTGTTTTGGGTAACCAATTAAGGGGCATCCTATTGGATAGGAACTGACATAAGTTGTTCCTGTGTGTCCCTATTTCATTCATGGGTTACAGGTTTACTGCTGCCACTACCAGTTGGGCCCACCTCCCTTAGTGCCGGTTCACACAGGGCCAACCCGACTTACAGCGCGACTTTGCAAAATGATTTGGAGGTGACTTCAGCATGACTTCATCACGAATTTGAGCAACTTACAACGCAACTTAAAGTTGCTTTCAGGACAGGCGACTTTGGCTGTCAGGCAACCCCCTCCCTCCCACAGAACAATCAGCTCTGTGGGAGGGAGGGGGTTGCCTGGGTAAACGTGGGGAGTACCTTCTTATGTCCAGCGACCTAGGGCGACTTGAGGACTTACAAGTCGGATTTCAAGTCGCTGTAGTGTGAACCTAAATATTTTGTATATATTGATTGAATATATATATATATATATATATATATATATATATATATATATATATATACTGAGCAAAATTATAAACTGCAACACTTTTGTGTTTGCCCTTATATATCATGAGCTGAACTCTAAGATCTATGACTTTTTCTATGTACACAAATGTTCAGGTCCGCCTGTCAGTTTTGTCGGTGGACCTGAACGGGCGCTCCATGTTAGTCTATGGAGCGACGGATGTCAATGGTGACATGTCCGCTGACATCCGACCCGGTCTTATTCGCTAAAATCGGACGGATGGCCCTACGTTCGCATCCGTCCCTGATGGATCGGATGGGTGAGATCTGATGAAAACGGACATGCTGTCCGTTTTCGTCCGATCTCTCCATAGCAACCAGTGGCGCTCCACAAGCCCCTCCCTGCTCAGTGAGCAGAGAGGGACCTGCCATCCGCCGGCTCAGCGGAGATCAACGGAGAGATCTCCCGCTGAGCAGGCGGACAGAGGTGGACTCCGTGGCAGTGGATCCGCTTCGTGGGAATGAAGCCTTAGTGAGCACTTCTCCTTCCACCTCACAATCCATCCACCTCACAGGTGTGGCATATCAAGATGCTGATTAGACAGCATGATATTGCACGGGTCAGGGATATTGCACAGGTGTGCCTTAGGCTGGCCATAATAAAAGGCCACTCTAAAATGTGCACTTTTACTGTATTGGGGGGGTCGGGGGGGGGGGGGGGCAAAAACCAGTAAGTATCTGGTGTGACTACCATTTGCCTCACGCAGTGCAGCACATCTCCTTCGCATAGAGTTGATCAGGTTGTTGATTGTGGCCTGTGGAATGTTGGTCCATTCCTCTTCAATGGTTGTGCAAAGTTGTTGGATATTGGCAGAAACTGGAACACACTGTTGTATATGGCGATCCAGAGCATCACAAACATGCTCAATGGGTGACATGTCTGGTGAGTATGCTGGCCATGCAAAAACTGGGATGTTTTCAGCTTCCAGGAATTGTGTACAGATCCTTGCCACGTGGGGCTGTGCATTATCATGCTGCAACATGAGGTGATGGTCATGGATGAATGGCATAACAATGGGCCTCAGAATCTCATCATGGTATCTCTGTGCATTCAAAATGCTCTTTGGAGATGGCTTATGGCAAATAAATGAACATTCAATTCAAGGATAACAGCTCTGGTAGACATTCCTGCAGTCAGCATGCGAATTGCACGCTCCCTCAAAACTTGCGGCATCTTTGGCATTGTGCTGTGTAATAAAACTGCACATTTTAGAGTGGCCTTTTATTGTGCGTGGAATTTTACTGCACAGAATGCCACTGGCAATTTTTTTATATATTAAAGATAATACAATGTGAACAACGATTTTAACAAGTGTCTGTTCTGCGAGCAAATGCAGACAGAAAAGGCAGAGTACCAAAGATTTGCATCCTGAACATTTTTTTTGGTGCATCTTAATCTGTAAATTATCCTACCACATTCTGTTTTTATAAAAATCTGTTTTTGCAATTTGTAAGTGAATTTTCACTACATTCATTGAGCTAAATGAAAATTACCTTTCAAAGTGAAATTTCCCTTACAAAATAACCAGCTTATTTGCTTAGTAAATCAAGCCCTTCTGTCCTAAAGATGCTGTGTCCCGGGATCACAACATCACCTTTATTGGAGTTACTGCGCAACTAACTTAACTCAAAAAGCAGTATTAACTGAGAGGATCGAGGCCACGAGCGGGCAGATCCCCATATTTAGGGGAGGGGCCATGCTAGAAAATGGGTATGGTCCAGGCGTGACTGCCATAAGGGGGGCCTATCGAGTGTGGACTTTGGTGACAGTGTCCTGGGAACTGTCAGTATGTATGCTTTAGTATTTCAGTGTATTTAGGAAGCTACTATATATAAAGGTAACAAAAGCAACCATCAAGGGCTGATATATATACTGTTCATCAATTTGGATTAAAGTGAACCTGTGCTTAACAATGCAAGGCAAAGCAACAGAGCAACAGGTTCACTTTAATTAACCCTTTTCCAGCACCACATACCTTTACGTGACACATTGATTAAAGAAACTAGATGTGTCCAGGGTAACCATAAATACCTGATTAAGATTTCAGTATCCATAGGCACCCTTTAGCAGTTGTAGACACCCCGGAGGATCTCAGTGCTAAAGTACCATACACTGTGCCTGGAAATGCAACTGCTCTTTTCAAAGTGGAAAATGTATTGTTAAAAGTACAAAGTACAACTACATACTCACTTGCATGCATTCATACAGTTTGACACAAAGGTAGACAAAATTAGAAATGTCTGATTTCATTTTGCATTTGTTCTCTGCCATTTCTACACTGGGATTGAACATTCATTGGGTTCATTACTGCATCATCCTTCATTATGATGTTGTCAGCACCAATAAACTCGGTGCCATATTTCATCTCCTAAGGTACACTTATGCCCTGTACACACGGTCGGATTTTCCGACGAAAAAAGTGCGATCGGATTATGCCGGAAATTCCGTTCGTGTGTGGGCTCCATCGGACTTTTTCCGTCGGAATTTCCGACACACAAAGTTTGAGAGCAGGATATAAAATTTTCCGACAACAAAATCCGATCGTTTAACTTCCGATCGTGTGTACACAAATCCGATGCACAAAGTGCCACGCATGCTCAGAATAAATTAAGAGACGAAAGCTATTGGCTACTGCCCCCTTTATAGTTCCGACGTACGTGTTTTACGTCACCGCGTTCAGAACGATCGGATTTTCCGTCAACTTTGTGCGACCATGTGTTTGCAAGACAAGTTTGAGCCAACATCCGTCGGAAAAAATCTAATGGATTTTGTTGTCGGAATGTCCGATCAATGTCTGACCGTGTGTACAGGGCATTAAAGTGGTTGTAAACTCAAAAAAAAACAAAAAAACTGCAAGACAAAGGCATAAGCATTGCATACTAGCTCATTATGAAACACTTACCTTAGATCGAATCTGTTGCAGCAGTCCCCGCACACAGCTGTGACCAGCGACATGTCTCCCAGAGTTATTTCCAGATTTGTGGGCTCCGGCGCTGTGATTGCCGGTCACGGCACGGCTCCTGAAGAAAAGCCTGTGCAAGTTTAGGAGATATTCACTGTACCTGCAGGTAAGCCTTATTATAGGCTTACCTGTAGGTAAAAGTGGTGTAACAGGGTTTACAACCACTTTACGTGCAAACCTTTTTTTTCGTTTTGGATATAGTAGAGAGGGATTACAACACCTGTCATGGTTTTATTGCTGTCTGTGTCCCCCTGGGGAGATTCAGTCTATAGTTATACTGTTTATTTTTATCACCAAAAGTGAATGTGAAACAATAACCAAAATTTTGAGTTTTCACCAGAACAGAAATAAAGGGCAAATTTTCCATTGGGAACACCCTTACTTTGGAGGGATTTTCCTTCACTTCCTGTTTTGGCCATAGAACAGGAATGGCAACCCCCCACCCCCCCACCCCAACAAAACTCCTACCTTATTCTATCCAAGCTGGAAAAATAAATAGCTTTTTTCCCCATATACAGCCCCCAATGGGTAAGACCTATCAAGCAATTCACATTCATAAAGTTTCATATGAATTTATGAAGTGAATACACTATTAACTGCACATGTTTATGTATAATTGTTGATGTATTTATGATTGATTTCATTTTATTTATTTATATATCTATATATTGCATGGTTATGGGGGATATGTACTGAAAGCACTTCACTATTTGAATATTGATTTCTTTATTTGGGTGTGATAAGTGCAGTTTTTGTTGTTGTTGCAGCTGCTTTCTGAGTTTGTATTAGAGATATTGTTTCTAATAGCATGAGGTTTGTTTCATTAGATCATATGAGAAGAACATGTATGTTTCACAGGGCACCTGAGGTTAAATATACCCACAGTGATTGATTAATAAGTAAAATCTAATTCTCCTTTAGAGTCTATGACCATTTTTAATGACAGCATTAATCATTAAATGCACCTAGGATAAATAGGTTGCACTAAATGCAATATTTATGCTTTACCGAGTTGCAGTACAAATTCTCAATGTGTTAATGTGGTTTTAAGAGGCTACTAAAGCTTACCAAATACTAAAAATTCAGTGCCAGCGCAGGATTCAATTTCCTGCATTTTATACCTTTTTCTTATTACATTTTATAACCTTTAGCAAAATTTGTAATTTTCAATTAATCCAAGAGATGGAAAACTTCAAGTGAATAGGCCGACTCGTGCTTAGTGAATTCGGTTCTTACAAAGAACATTTTCAAATTTACCAATCAGATCTTAATTGAATCATAATGTAAATTCTAGATTTTTTTTTTTTTTTATTGAACTAGTTTATTTTCTGGCCATTTGCCATGGTTACATATATCGCTAACGACCCGGTCTTTCTTGAAACATCTCTTCATTAGTGGCAATTGAAACGAGTCTATTACCAAGCCTGTCTAAACCCCCCTCCCTTCTCCCCAATTCCACCCCACATCCCCCTTACCCCCCCCCCCCCGAAGTCCTCTATATCATTCCACCATGGGCCTTAAGTCCTACCGATTCTAATCCACTCATGGACTCCACTCATGTTGCTTCTTGCAGTTCTCTAACTAAATAAAGGGCCAAATCACAAAATCCTTTTTTTTTTAAATTTGTTTTTTGGCTTGTACATCTATGTGCAATGGGACTCTTTTTATAATAAATTGGACACAACGTACTTCACCAAGGAGGCCCCCTTGTGTTTTTTTCCTTTGGTACACTGGAGAGCTGAAGGTGGCAATACGTTGCAGTACCCTGAGAGCACACCCGTTCCCTGGAGTAGCAGTGAGGATTGAACGCTGTGGAGGAACGTAAGGAGACTTGGAGTGAATATTACCTGCCCCGGGAAACCCACTCTGTCGCTCGGTACCCCTGTAGGGGTGTTCATCTCTGGTGAGTGGGGTATCATAGGGGGGTAAGCACCTGAAAGTCACTGTTGGAGTGTTAAGCACGGAAGTTACTGCAGTGTGTCCCCAAGGATATAATCAACAGCATTTAGAGTGTTTGAACTTTGTCTTCCCTATCTGGTCGTTAATGGATGACCCCTTGTATGGACTTTTTATGAACTAATGATTGTTGCTTATGTGGATTTATGGCTGCTGCATGCTCTTTTTCATATAACTGACAGTTAACCCACAAGGAGCGTGTCAACAGGGTGTCAATAATAAGTTTTTCATGATTCACAATAAGTTGCTGTGGTTCACATATGTTATGGTGTCCCAATACTTTTGGAAATTGTAGGAATCATCCTATACACATATGGTATCGATACACGGGACCACAGAATTATCTTACACACATGTATTAATTATTTTCTAGTATAATATTTATCACCACCCCTGGCGCCATTTTGTCCCAAAACTTTTGAGTTCTGAGGAAATATTATATATATATATTTTTTTCTGATTTGTAAACCACTTATAGTCCTTCACATTAGAGTATAATTTATTCACTGCGAGCACTTTAATTTGTTTTTTTCTTTATTTTAGCAGTAGTGTCGTATGCACTACGGCTACCGCCCTGTGTTTGTTGATCTGTTTGAATTTGGACCACGTTTGCACATGCAGTAGATTACATCACGAATACATAGCTTGGGTTCACTTATTATTTCAGTTTACTTCACCCAACCACATTGAGGGCAGCGCCGTCTGTATTCCCTTATTATTTTATTTTCTGTCATATTGGACCTCTTGGGGTACCAATTAGGAATAGGCAGCAGCTCTCACACTGTCCTAAGCGCGGACTTCTCTACGTACATTTACAAAATCCTTTTAGATTCCTAACATCTCTGCAGACCTTATTGAGCTTTTAAACTCTAGCCAGTTCCTCTATTTTTCCTCATACTCTTCCATTTCCACTCCCTCACTATATCTCAGGTATTCGAGATTTTGGATTTTGTTTGTTTTATCTTACCAATCCTGTAATGTTGGGCATCTTCTTTCCTGCCAGTATCTGGGTATGAGAATTTTGGCTGCGTTCAAAAATTGTGGTAAGAGTGTTCTCACATATGACTCAGTTGGCATTCTAAAACCATGAAATAAGCACGCCCATGGATCATTGGGGACTCCAATATGAATAAATTCTAGAATAAGATAGGATAAATACAAGTTCTAATACATTCTTAATTTTTTCCAACTGCTACTCTCTCCCAAGTATGTCCAGCTGCAAAACTGGAGAGGGATGTAGATGCTGCTGGAACCACTTAAATACTCAGATAATGTAGACTATCATTCTTTCTCTGCAGTGTTCTTCCTAGAGTGCGCAGCACACATAGACCTCTAGACATCAGACAATAGCGGGGAAATTTTTAACATTACTTTTTTTAAACAGGTAAGGGCAAAAAGCAAAATTTGCACAGAAGGCCTAAGGCAACAACAAAGCTAAAAGGAAATGTAAGGGGACCCGTATACTTAAACAGGAACTGCAGTCTGCTCACATAATTTGTAATAAAAACATATTTGCAATTCTGAAGCTTCCCTCCAACTACTTTGCATATTATTTTATATATACTGTGATTCTGTACTTGCCAAATATGCTGAAGAAATCTCCCTTCACTGAGTCTGGCTGCAACCATTTTAACTGTATGCAGCTGAAGCTGCTGCCTGTTCATCACTTCCTAGATTTACACAAACACACAGAGGCACACCTTCAGCCCTGCAGCTCTCATTGGCCCTTGTATGACTCACCCCCCCTCTCTTTCTTGCAAACTCTCACTAGAGTGAGAGAGAGCTGTACATGATGTCATAAGCCTATGCTAATGACCAGACAAGAAACAGGAAGTGGGCTGTATAAGGTATTTACTGGAGGAAAAACATGTTTTACTATCCAAAGGTAAACCAACACAGGCAGAAGATTTAATTGATGGAAAGTTGAAAAAATGACTGAAGGTCCGCTTTAAGAAAAATGTATCCATTGTTTAAATATTGTTTTTGCCATAAGTGTAGAGACCTTTAAGGGGTGGTCCCACCTTTTTTGTTACTCCTGGAGTGCCGCTGTCACACAACATTCCTGAATTCATAAGGAGGTGTGGGCGGAATTAGGGTGGTTTGTTGCACAGTTGAGGAGAACATGGAGGAGGAATTATTTATGGGGAGCTAGAGTATTTGAACAAAATATGAATTTCCATGGACTTCATCTCCCCTCGGGGGACTAGGGCTACCCCCCAGAAGGGGGAAAAGGCAGAGGAAGGGACTGCAGTCAAAGACTGCATAGGCATTAGGATCTTCTGATGGAGTACTGCTTAGCCTTGTAGGTTTGATGTACATCCTCGTTGTCTCAGAAACTTTCTTGTTAGTACAGATTTTCTGTTAAACAGTAACCAGGTGTGATAGAGAGAGTCAAAGATGAGTAAAGAGCTTTATGTTTGTTCTGCTTATTTGTGGTAACCTATCTAGAGAAGTATGGGACAGACTGAGATCTAAGAGGTTTGCGTGTCCCTGGGAGCTGGGCTGAAAAATAGTATGTGACCTCTACCAAAGGAATTAAGTACACCTATGGTTGACATTGGAGGGTTTAGGCTCCCAGTGTCTGAAGATGACTACTAGGCCTTCTGTATCATGGTAAGTTTTCAACTCCATATTGAATACATGGGGGCATTTGGGAGGTTGTAATAAGGGTACCCCTTCCAGGAGAATAAAAGTCCCCCTTACATGAAGATTACAGCACAAATCACTGGGACACTAGAAATTAATGAAAAGTCTGATCAGCTGGGGTGGAGATCTCCTCATGGTCCCCAACTGCTTTTTGTATCAATTATCCTGGGAATGCAGTTGGAAGCCTATGTTCTGTTTAGAAGAAGTGCTTACGAATTTACATAAGGCATATGGAAGGGGCTGGTCAACATCCTCTTACCTACAAATGTAAAAAAACATCAGTACTAGTTACTGGTGATTTTCTTTTGTTTTGAAGCAAAAAAGAGCAGAAGAAATACTCATGTGTGAATAGGCTTTAACATACCTGGAAATGTTGGATACTTTTCTAGACTCTGACCACAGCTTGATCATGGCAAGTGATCTACCTGATCTAAGCATCACTTGCCTGAGCCTCAATTGATCCGGCAATTATTAGGACAGGTAGGCCTTTCCTAGAGAGAGATAACATCTACTCTAGAGGGCTGACTTGTAAAAGCTCTGTGATAGTAGGCACTGTTCTGTTTTCTATGGAGGAAAGATAAAAAGTTAGAACTGCATCAGTAACAAATGCTGGAACTGTTTTCTAGTGTGTGTGTGTGTGTGTGTGTGTTTTCCTAGCCGCGCTTCTTGTCTGATGTACAGTGCAGTACTGACAATTGTAGCTCTCTTTTGGGGGGTTATAACAAATGGCTCTCCCAAACAGGATAGGTAAATAAAAGAAACAGCAAAGTGGAAGAGTGGGTTTGATAATAAAGTTGGCAGTGCCTCCACCCAAGACAGGGCCTCCATGAACAGAAGGGGCCCCCTTCCTTTAACCAGTAATCTAATCAAAGTAATTGGGGGCAAAGGAACTATTGCAACTAGCATATAGCATTAAATATAAGTAGATAGATGCACAAAAATTCTAATAGTACATTCATCCAATGTACAAACAGGTATTATCAACAAAGGGCCCAACAAGAGTCCTGCTGGAATTGTGCACGTATACCCGGGTATACAATGTCTCACAAAAGTGAATACCCGCCCCCCACACACATTTTTGTAAATATTTTATTATATCTTTTCATGTGACAACACTGAAGAAATGACACTTTGCTACAATGTAAAGTAGTGAGTGTACAGCTTGTATAACAGTGTAAATTTGCTGTCCCAATAACTCACCACACAGCTATTAATGTCTAAACCGCTGGCAACAAAAGTGAGTATGCCCCTAAGTAAAAATGTCCAAATTGGGCCCAAAGTGTCAATATTTTGTGTGGCCACCATTATTTTCCAGCACTGCCTTAACCCTCTTGGGCATGGAGTTCACCAGAGCTTCACAGATTGCCACTGGAGTATTTTCCACTCCTCCATGATGACATCATAGAGCTGGTGGATGTTAGAGACCTTGCACTCCTCCACCTTCTGTTTAAGGATGCCCCACAGATGCTCAATAGGGTTTAGGTCTGGAGACATGCTTGGCCAGTCCATCACCTTTACCCTCAGCTTCTTTAGCAAGGCAGTGGTTGTCTTGGAGGTGTGTTTGGGGTCATTATCATGTTGGAATACTGCCCTGCGGCCCAGTCTCCGAAGGGAGGGGATCATGCTCTGCTTCAGTATGTCACAGTACATGTTGGCATTCATGGTTCCCTCAATGAAGTGTAACTCACCAGTGCAGGCAGCACTCATGCAGCCCCAGACCATGACACTCCCACCACCATGCTTGACTGTAGGCAAGACACACTTGTCTTTGTACTCCTAACCTGGTTGCTGTGACACATGCTTTACACCATCTGAACCAAATAAGTTTATCGTGGTCTCATCAGGACATGGTTCCAGTAATTCATGTCCTTAGTCTGCTTGTCTTCAGCAAACTGTTTGCGGGCTTTCTTGTGCATCATCTTTAGAAAAGGTTTTCTTCTGGGACGACAGCCATGCAGACCAATTTGATGCAGTGTGCAGCATATGGTCACTGACAGGCTGACCCCTCACCCCTTCAACCTCTGCAGCAATGCTGGCAGCACTCATACATCTATTTCCCAAAGACAACCTCTGGATATGATGCTGAGCACGTGCACTCAACTTCTTTGATCGACCATGGCGAGGCCTGTTTTGAGTTGAACCTGTTCACTGTATGGTTTTGGCCACCGTGCTGCAGCTCAGTTTCAGGGTCTTGGTAATCTTCTTATATCCTAGACCAGGGATATGCAATTAGCTGACCTCCAGATGTTGCAGAACTACAAGTCCCATGAGGCATTAAAACACTCTGACAGCCACAAGCATGACACAAAGAGGTAGAGGTATGATGGGACTTGTAGTTTTGTAACAGCTGGAGGTCCGCTAATTGCATATCCCTGTCCTAGACCATCTTTATGTAGAGCAACAATTCTTTTTTCCATATCCTCAGAGAGTTCTTTGCCATAAGGTGCCATGTTGAGCTTCCAGTAACCAGCATGAGAGAGTGACAACGATAACACCAAATTTAACACACCTGCTCCCCATTCACACCTGAGACTTTGTAACACTAACGAGTCACATGACATCGGGGAGGGAAAATGGCTAATTGGGCCCAATTTGAAAATTTTCACTTAGGGGTGTACTCACTTTTGTTGCCAGCGGTTTAGACATTAATGGTTGTGTGTTGAGTTACTTTGAGGGGACAACAAATTTACACTGTTATACAAGCTGTACACTCACTACTTTACATTGTAGCAAAGTGTCATTTCTTCAGTGTTGTCACATGAAAAGATATAATAAAATATTTACAAAAATGTGAGGGGTGTACTCACTTTTGTGAGATAATGTATATATATTTATTAATAGAGATACCTTCAGTTGAATGTTGCAGCAAAGTCCAGTTGCAGGGTTCTTGAGGATGAACACAATGCAGTGTTTGTTTTGGTGTTGGAGGCCTGAAGACAAGATCTGTGGTGAAGAGGAGACACTCCAGCCATTGTCTAACCAACATGGAATGCACCTTTTCACCAACAGAAACCGTGTGATAACAATGTGTATCCTAATTTTTTAGGATTTTTAAGGCAATTTAGACATTATTAAAAAGATATATTTTATTTCACATTAAAAGACAAAATATGAAAACAATAAGAAATTTTTATAGATCGCAAATATATGATTTTCTTTTCAGCATATAGCAGAGTATTTTCAATAATTACAGTGGGGACGGAAAGTATTCAGACCCCCTTAAATTTTTCACTCTTTGTTATATTTCAGCCATTTGCTAAAATCATTTAAGTTCATTTTTTTCCCTCATTAATGTACACATAGCACCCCATATTGACAGAAAAACACAGAATTGTTGACATTTTTGCAGATTTATTAAAAAAGAAAAACTGAAATATCACATGGTCCTAATTTTTCAGACCCTTTGCTGTGACACTCATACAGGGCCGGTACAAGGGGTGGGCAGGCGGGGCTTCTGCCCTGGGCGCAGTGTGTGTGTGTGTGTGTGGGGGGGGAGGCGCTAGGTTGTGAGAAGAAAAATCTGTCCAAAAAAGGTAGCTATGACACTAGTATGCCCCTATTGCCTGCCTAAATCAATAATTATGCACCCCTGCTTGCTGCTCTGCAGCTGCAAATACACCCCTTTCCAGGCTCCCTTCTTGAGTTCCTATGAGTCCCCCCCCCCCTAGATCCAAGCTGGTACAGTCCCAACGAAAGTGCATATGGGCGGAGCGGGAAGAGAACCTCACACTGCAGCATCGATCTCTGGGTCCCGCCCAGCATACAGCAGAGCGCTCCTCTAGAGCAGAGTGAGAAAATCACAGATGACAGGCTGGATCCTCTTCTACTGTGAGTCTGACTGCCCTGTATTCCACACTGTAATATAAACCTGCTATGTACTTTTCACTGCAGGTTTATTGAAAGTGAAAGTAAAATTTTACTCACAGGTTAGGAATTGGTGTGACTGTTCAGGAGCTAGGTATATGTGATCCACATACACATTATAATTTCTAAAGAGAATTTTTAAATAAGATATAATGTGAATGTGGATTACACCTATGTAGCACCTGAAATGTCACACAAATTCTTAACCTATTGAAGAATATAAGAATTACACAGCAAAGGATGTGATGTCTTATCCCAGCCCAACTCCAATAAAGTCCACTCTTGCAGTGTGGTGGAGGGGGGAGAAAGGGGGTATAGTCTTTTTTAACTACCTGATTCTATGCTTCAGCCAGCTCTATTGCCCTCCCCTCCCTAGACACAATCACATCTACAGGAAAATTAACCCTGTATGGTACAAAGTGTAGGCTGGAGTGTGACCACTGTCAGCAAAGGACAGGGTAAAACTGGCTACACTCATCAGAATTCATCTGGTTCAGTGTGTGTGTGTGTGTGGGGGGGGGGGGGGTGAATTTTGATCAGTGTGTAACCCTCTCTGTTAGGCACAAACCGATTGTTCTATCCGCTTCTGCTGGAAATCCTTGTTCAAAGTAGCTGTTTGCAGTGCTGATCAGTGTATCCTGATAGGGGAGAGTCCCTGCTGTCAGAATACAATGTCCCAGTGAGGGGGAATTCCCTCATCCACCCCACTTGTGTGGATGGAGGAATCTGTCGGCCACATGCTCTGGATCCAGCAATGTGCACAAGAGCAGTTGCTCTCTAGTGGACTGTTTATTTATAGTGCACTTTATAGTACTTTGCAAGGTGTTTGATTTGCAGGGCTGGGAGTTTGGTAGGAACTCCAACACCAAATTGTGTGCAAATGAACCATAAGAATTTAACTAGAGTTATTTGAATATTATTTGGGAGTTATTCACATTATATGTTATAGTATTTTTTTATTTTTTATTTACAGTACCAGGAGTGTAGTCTTAACTCCCTCACAAAATGTTTTTGCAGCACAGGGAATTTGGTCCCACATACATGTGATATGTAATTGAATATTTATGAGTTGTTCACATTATATGTTTTGGTATTCTACTTACAGCTCCAGGAGTCTAGGATTCGCCCCCTCACAATTTTGTTTGCAGCACTGGTATTTTGGTTCCATATTCATGTGATATATATAATTCACTTGGTCATATTTGATAATGACACATACACTAAATTTTATATGATTTATAGGGGTACTGCTATGCACTAGGGTGTATATACTCCTGGTCTCTGCACTCTGTATGTTTTCCTCTCTTGACTGCTGCACACTGTACATTATCTTTGCTAATGATTTTTGTACTTTGTAATTTATGTAATCCTGACCTCTGCACTCTATATGTAGTTATAATGATCGGGTATGTGTAAGATAATTGGTCGGGGGGGGGGGGGGGGGCTGGTGCAGCTTGGCATGTTCGCCCTGGGCGCTGTTTGCGGCACTGCACTCATATATTTAACTCAGGTGCTGTCCATTTCTTCTGATCCTTGAGATGGTTCTATACCTTCATTTGAGTCCAGTTGTGTTTGATTATACTAATTGGACTTGATTAGGAAAGCCACACACCTGTCTATATAAGACCTTACAGCTCACAGTGCATAGCAGAGCAAATGAGAATCATGAGGTCAAAGGAACTGCCTGAGGAGCTCAGAGACAGAATTGTGGCAAGGCATAGATCTGGCCAAGGTTACAAAAAAATTTCTGCTGCACTTAAGGTTCCTAAGAGCACAGTGGCCTCAGTAATCCTTAAATGGAAGACGTTTGGGATGACCAGAACCCTTCCTAGAGCTGTCTGTCCGGCCAAACTGAGCTATCGGGGGAGAAGAGCCTTGGTATGAGAGGTAAAGAAGAACCCAAAGATCACTGTGGCTGAGCTCCAGAGATGCAGTCGGGAGATGGGAGAAAGATGTAGAAAGTCAACCATCAGTGCAGCCCTCCACCAGTCGGGGCTTTATGGCAGAGTGGCCCGACGGAAGCCTCTCCTCAGTGAAAGACACATGAAAGCCTGCATGGAGTTTGCTAAAAAACATCTGAAGGACTCCAAGATGGTGAGAAATAAGATTCTCTGGTCTGATGAGACCAAGATAGAACTTTTTGGCCTTAATTCTAAGTGGCATGTGTGGAGAAAACCAGGCACTGCTCATCACCTGTCCAATACAGTCCCAACAGTGAAGCATGGTGGTGGCAGCATTATGCTGTGAGGGTGTTTTTCAGCTGCAAGGACAGGACGACTGGTTGCAATCGAGGGAAAGATAAATGCGGCCAAGTACAGGGATATCCTGGACGAAAACCTTCTCCAGAGTGCTCAGGACCTCAGACTGGGCCGAAGGTTTACCTTCCAACAAGACAATGACCCTAAGCACACAGCTAAAATAACGAAGGCGTGGCTTCACAACAACTCCGTGACTGTTCTTGAATGGCCCAGCCAGAGCCCTGACTTAAACCCAATTGAGCATCTCTGGAGAGACCTAAAAATGGCTGTCCACCAACGTTTACCATCCAACCTGACACAACTGGAGAGGATCTGCAAGGAGGAATGGCAGAGGATCTCCAAATCAAGGTGTGAAAAACTTGTTGCATCTTTCCCAAAAAGACTCATGGCTTTATTAGATCAAAAGGGTGCTTCTACTAAATACTGAGCAAAGGATCTGAATACTTAGGACCGTGTGATATTTCAGTTTTTCTTTTTTAATAAATCTGCAAAAATGTCAACAATTCTGTGTTTTTCTGTGAATATAGGGTGCTGTGTGTACATTAATGAGGAAAAAAATGAACTTAAATGATTTTAGCAAATGGCTGCACTATAACAAGGAGTGAAAATTATAGGGGGTATGAATACTTTCCGTCCCCACTGTAGGTATATTGGAATGCATTAAAATTTTGTATATTGTAGATGCATTAAAGTGGTATTCCAAAGCTACTTGCTTATGTGGATTCCACCATAGATGGTAAATTGGTGGATAGTTATCTGTGGGTAAGGGTATCCAACACATTTCGAAATATGGATGCAAATCATTTCTTCCTCAGGAATTTTTTACCACTTCTGTAACATAAAGTACAAAAGGAGGGAAAGGTGATGGGACTTTACATAAGGCGTGTCATTGCAATGATACATGAATTATATATATAAATATAATTTGATAACACAATGAAATAGGATAATCCATGATTGAGAAATGCATAATATATTATAAACAATAATAATAATAATGATAGTGATAATAATATAATTGGATTAAATCATAAAAGATGAATTAACATACCAAATATGATAATAATAAATATTTAATACAGATACTCAATAAACATAATGGGTACAAAAAATTCAGAAACAATGATACAGATCATCATATAAACATAATTAACAGGATGATGGCTCCTTAGCAGAAACGCGTTGGGTGGAACCTTCACAATTACCGCTACCTGATCTTTGTACTTTTGTCAGAGAACCGTCACAAACGCTCGTTCCAGGGTGCCAGCCGGACGTACGGTAAGAACGAGCGAGCCCCGGACTAGGCACGCACGTAATGCGATCGTACGAACGAGGGCACGTCAGCGCGTGCACGCTCGCACACCAACGATTCACGGCGCAAGGCGCCCTATTTAAACGATCAGCAGACTAGCATCAATGCTGGATTGTCTCAGCTCGTTCCTGAACCCTTGCTGTTGCCTTGTTTACTTGACCCTGATCTTGAACCTCTGTTTGCCTTGACTACCCTCTCGGATCACCCCTACATCTCTGCCTGCCTTGCTTCCTGTATTGAACCCGGCTTGGACTCCTGACTACGGCTCTGTCTCCCGATTCGGTACCCCGCTGCCAGTTTGTTGCCAACCTCCGCCAGTCCCTGACCACGTATCTGCCTGCCGATTGTGTACCTCGTTGCCAGCACGTTGCCAACTCCTGCCTGCCTTGACCCTGCAAGTTCCTCTGCTGGACCTCTCCTGCATCCATCCAGGGATCAGCACCTCAGCTTCCTTCCGAAGACTTCTGGGTTCCTGATCCTGCCAGCAGGCACCTGCACCCTTCCGCCGCCCTAGCAACCCTGTCTCAACCTCCAGGGACGCTAGGACCCGGACCGTGCAAGAGGCCGCCCTCGTCATTTCAGACTCCGCTGTAAGGTACATGACAGTACAATCCAGCCAGAAATGGAGTCTGAAAGGGGGGCCTCAGCTATGGACGCTCTGTGTCAACAGATCGCAAATCTCACTCAAGCAGTTCAGGGCCTGCAAGATGGCTACCAGCGACTTGAACAACGAGTGGAGTCTCTCTCTCCAAGTACCTCAGCACCTCGGACCACAGCACCTGCATCATCAACTCCAGTTTCTACACCCACAGTAGTGGTGCCACCCCCAGAACCACGAGTTCCTGCTCCGGAGAAATTTATGGGTGACCGCAGCAAATTCCGTGCTTTCAGGAATGCCTGCCATTTGTACTTCTTGCTTCAGCCCCGCACCTTTTCTTTGGAAAGTACCAAGGTGGGGTTCATCATTTCATTACTGCAGGGAGAACCTCAGACCTGGGCTCATCATTTACTGGAACAAGCCAGTCCCTTGCTGGGTACCATGGACTCTTTTTTTGATGAAATGGCCAAACTGTATGATGATCCCCAGCGTACTACCACAGCCGAGGTCAGCCTCCACACCCACCAGCAGGGTCGTAGGCCCGTGGAGGACTATGTTACAGACTTTAAACGGTGGAGTACCGACACACATTGGAACGACGCCGCTCTCCGTTTTCAGTTCCGTTTAGGGCTTTCGGAGGCACTCAAGGATGAACTAGCTCGTGTGGGGATCCCCGATTTCCTCGAAGAACTAATTCAACTGTCCATTCAGATCGATCGCCGGCTGAGGGAGCGAAGATCTGAAAGGACCAGCCAGTATCGGCCCATGTGGATGCTACCCAGGGTACCCAGTCGCCTACCTACCTCCACACCCCCACTATCTGCTTCTACCACTGAACCTTAAGAAACAATGCAGTTGGGTTTGCTTCGTGCACCCTTGACTCCGGAAGAAAAACAACGCCGTCGTATGAATAATCTCTGTCTCTACTGCGGGGGAGACGGTCATTACGCCAATATGTGTCCCAACAAGACCCGTAAGTGTGACTCACCTCTTCTTGATCGATATGCATTAACTCTAGCAAGAACGACTCACATTGCTGTTCCTGTCTCTCTACAGCTTCCAGAAGGGGTGCTTCAGATCCAGGCCATAATTGACTCCGGTGCCTGCAGTTGCTTCATTGACCGTGCCTTTGCCCTGCAACACAACATTCCGCTGCGATCGAAGCAACATAAACTATTCATCCGATTAGCTGATGGGTCCAATATCAAATCTGGGCCTATCATCCAAGAAACCCAACCTTTGCCTGCCGACATCTTACCCAATCACCAAGAACTGTTGTGCCTGGACGTTATACCCTTACCACTTTTTCCGATCATTTTAGGAATGCCATGGTTGCAAGCACACAACCCACAGATAGACTGGACAACCGGCCAGGTAGTCTTTCAGTCCTCCTACTGTCTCAAGAACTGTCTCCAGGTCCTCTACCACACAGCTCCAGTTATTGGGTGTCTCAAACCAGTATCCGAATCCCAAGACCTTGTCCCATCCGTGTACCATGATTTCTTGGATGTTTTCGACAAGCAGAAAGCAGATACTCTTCCCCTGCACCGGGCCTATGATTGCCCGATTGAACTTTTACCAGGGGCAGAAATCCCATTTGGGAGGATCTTTCCTCTGTCAGAGCCTGAACTCGCAGTCCTAAAAGACTATGTGAATGAGAACCTCAAGAAGGGGTTCATCCGTCACTCAACATCACCAGCCGGGGCAGGAATATTCTTTGTTGAAAAGAAAGACCATTCGCTCCGTCCATGTGTGGATTACAGAGAGTTAAACCGGATCACCGTTAAAAATCGCTACCCCTTGCCTCTGATTCCAGAATTGCTCCAGAGACTCCGCTCTGCAAGAATATTCACCAAGTTAGATTTACGAGGTGCTTACAATCTGATCAGAATCAGGGAAGGAGACGAGTGGAAAACGGCCTTCCGGACTCGTTTTGGCCACTTTGAATACCTCGTCATGCCCTTCGGATTATGCAATGCTCCAGCAACCTTCCAGCATTTTGTGAATAATATTTTCAGAGACTTTCTAGATCTATTCATGATCGTCTACCTAGACGATATCCTAGTTTTCTCAGCCTCCTTAGATCTTCACCGTGTCCATGTGAAACAAGTCCTTCTGAGGCTAAGACAAAATGGACTCTATGCCAAGGCCGAGAAATGCGAATTTGAACAGCAGACCATCCACTTCCTCGGACTGGTGATTTCTACAGGAGGTATGGCAATGGATCCTCAAAAAGTCGCAGCTATAACGTCCTGGCCACCTCCCACTGATAAGAAAGGGGTACAACGGTTCGTCGGCTTCTCTAACTTCTACAGAAAATTCATTAAAAACTTCTCCGGTATCATCATGCCCATCACCCAGCTCACCAAGAAACAGAACCGTTCTCAATGGACAGAGGCAGCCCAAGCTGCTTTCGATAAGTTAAAGGGACTTTTTACCTCAGCTCCGTTATTAAAGCACCCTGACCCCGCTCTTCCATACATCCTGGAGGTGGACGCCTCAGAAAGCGCCGTAGGGGCCATCCTGTCCCAGCGCCAAGGACCCAAGGCTCTAATGCACCCTGTGGCCTTCTTCTCGAAGAAGTTGGGACCTTCAGAAAGGAACTATGATGTGGGGGACCGAGAACTGTTGGCAATCAAATTGGCTTTAGAAGAGTGGTGGTACCTCTTGGAAGGAGCAACACACCCAATACTGATATTCACGGATCACAAAAATTTGGAATACCTCAGGACCGCCAAACGCCTCAGGCCCAGACAAGCAAGGTGGGCTCTTTTCTTCTCACGCTTTAACTTCCACATAACCTACCGGCCCGGCTCCAAGAATGTGAAACCTTACGCGTTATCGCGTATGTTTACAGAAGTTGAAGTTCCACCTCAAACTGATACTATCCTGCAGGCTGGAAATTTTCTACTTATTCAAACCGACCTAATGTCACAGATCCGTCAAGCATCCAGGGAAGTCTCTCTGTCTCCAGATACAGACCTTCAGGAGAACGATGGGCTCTATTGGCGGGGTAATAAAATTTTCATACCACACAATTTACGTGCTACCATCCTACAGGTGTGTCATGACTACCCACTGGCCGGCCATTTTGGGGGATACAAAAGCATGGATTTGATCCAGAGACATTTCTGGTGGCCTAATTTAGCAAAGGACTGCAGGAAATATGTTGGCTCATGTTCAATCTGTCTCAGGAACAAGAACAGCAAGAACAAAGCGTGGGGACTATTAAGACCTCTACCCATTCCTGAGAGACCCTGGGATAAAATCGCAATGGACTTTATCGTAGAGCTCCCTCCATCAGAGGGGTTCTCATCTATTTTTGTAGTGGTAGACCGCCTCTCCAGGATGTCACATTTCATCCCTATGAAAGGGACCCCATCAGCAACTGAAAAGACTGCTGAAGTCTTCGTTAAAGAGGTTGTTAGACTGCATGGAATCCCTAGTGACATCGTCTCGGATCGAGGAGTACAGTTTACTTCAAAATTTTGGAAAGCACTGTGCGAAGCGCTGGGCATCAAACTCAACTTTTCTTCGGCTTATCATCCCCAGTCCAACGGATAGACTGAGCGTACCAACCAAACGCTGGAGCAATATCTGCGTTGCTTCACCTCCTTCTCCCAAGAAGATTGGGCCTCACTTCTGCCGCTGGCAGAATTTGCATTTAACAACTCTGCTCATACCGCCACCAACCAATCACCCTTCTTCTCCAACTACGGGTTTCATCCTTCCTTCTTGCCTACATTGATTCCGGACTCTCCTTTGCCTGCAGTTCAGGACAGATTAAATTTCTTTGCTACCAATAACCAAGTGTTAAAGGATACCATTGCCAAAGCACAAGAGGTTAATAAGAGCACAAGAGGTTAATAAGAGGTTCTTTGACAGGAAGAGGACAGGAGAACTGGATTTGAAGGTTGGTGATCGTGTGTGGCTGTCAACTTTGAATCAAAAACTTACCTGTCCATCCAGGAAATTGGGACCTAAATACCTAGGACCCTTTCCGGTCAAGAGAAAAATTAATCCAGTGGCTTATGAGCTCGAACTTCCCGATTCATTTAAGATTCACCCTGTGTTTCATACCTCCTTGTTGAAGCCTGATGTGGTCAATCACTTTCCTGGTCGTGAAAGAGGGCCCCCAGAGGCCATAATGGTAGATGGGGAAGAAGAGTTTGAAATTAAGACCATTGTAGATTGCAGGAGAAGGTGGGGACAAAATCAATATTTAATTAAATGGAAGGGTTTTGGACCAGAAGAAAACTCCTGGGAACCGGAAACGAACCTCCATGCCCCAAGACTCATACAAGCTTTTCATCGTGCTCATCCGGAAAGGAGGTCTCAGGTGGGCATCCGGAGGCTGCCCTTAAGGAGGGGGCAATGTCAGAGAACCGTCACAAACGCTCGTTCCAGGGTGCCAGCCGGACGTACGGTAAGAACGAGCGAGCCCCGGACTAGGCACGCACGTAATGCGATCGTACGAACGAGGGCACGTCAGCGCGTGCACGCTCGCACACCAACGAATCACGGCGCAAGGCGCCCTATTTAAACGATCAGCAGACTAGCATCAATGCTGGATTGTCTCAGCTCGTTCCTGAACCCTTGCTGTTGCCTTGTTTACTTGACCCTGATCTTGAACCTCTGCTTGCCTTGACTACCCTCTCGGATCACCCCTACATCTCTGCCTGCCTTGCTTCCTGTATTGAACCCGGCTTGGACTCCTGACTACGGCTCTGTCTCCCGATTCGGTACCCCGCTGCCAGTTTGTTGCCAACCTCCGCCAGTCCCTGACCACGTATCTGCCTGCCGATTGTGTACCTCGTTGCCAGCACGTTGCCAACTCCTGCCTGCCTTGACCCTGCAAGTTCCTCTGCTGGACCTCTCCTGCATCCATCCAGGGATCAGCACCTCAGCTTCCTTCCGAAGACTTCTGGGTTCCTGATCCTGCCAGCAGGCACCTGCACCCTTCCGCCGCCCTAGCAACCCTGTCTCAACCTCCAGGGACGCTAGGACCGGGACCGTGCAAGAGGCCGCCCTCGTCATTTCAGACTCCGCTGTAAGGTACGTGACAACTTTTGATGATCTAATAATATGTGAGTTTATTTTTGATACTTTAATAAACCAGTGTTTACGTTATTACGCTATGTGAGTTTTTCCATCCATTTCTCGCATGGTATATGAATATTCGTTTGTGGCCTTCCATGGGGATATCACTTTCTTTGCTGTTGAGGATAACTGTGGATGCTAAACTGCCGCCTGGCCTGGAATCTATTGAAGATATCTAAGGAGATGCACCTTTCCGACCAGTTGGTCTCTAAGCCTTTTCTGGCTTGGATGACATAAGTCTTCCCAAGTTAACAACTTCTGGTAAGCCTCTTAATATCTTCAGTGACGGCTTCTTCACCATCAAGACCCTCCCTGCTTATTTTGGTTGCCTCTAAGCCTCTACACAGCTTTCTCACATTTTTTTACTTCAATCTGTGATTCAACATGGCTGCTTAACCACTTAAGGACCGCCTCACGCCGATATACGTCGGCAAGGCGGCACGGGCAGGCAAAATCACGTACATCTACGTGATCTGCCTCCCGCGGGTGGGGGGTCTGATCGGTCCCCCCCGGTGCCAGAGGCGGTCCTCTTTTGTCCCCCGGCGATCGGAGGTGAGGGGGAGGCCATCCGTTCGTGGCCCCCCCTCGCGATCGCCGCCGGCCAATCACAACATTCCTTTGCTGCTGTATGCTAAACAGCAGCAAAGGAAATGATGTCATCTCTCCTCGGCTCGGTATTTTCCGTTCCGGCGCCGAGGAGAGAAGACATCTATGTGAGTGCACAACACACACACAGTAGAACATGCCAGGCACACTAAACACCCCCGATCCCCCCCCCGATCGCCCCCCCCCGATCACCCCCCAATCACCCCCCTGTCACAAACTGACACCAAGCAGTTTTTTTTTTTTTCTGATTACTGCATTGGTGTCAGTTTGTGACAGTTACTGTGTTAGGGCAGTTAGGATTAGCCCCCTTTAGGTCTAGGGTACCCCCCTAACCCCTCTAATAAAGTTTTAACCCCTTGATCACCCCCTGTCGCCAGTGTCACTAAGCGATCATTTTTCTGATCGCTGTATTAGACCCCTTTCACACTGGGGCGGTTTGCAGGCGGTATTGCGCTAAAAATACCGCCTGCAAACCGCCCCTAAACAGCCTCCGCTGTTTGTTCAGTGTGAAAGCCCGAGGGCTTTCACACTGAAGCGGTGCGCTGACAGGACGGTGAAAAAAGTCCTGCAAACCGCTTCTTTGGAGCGGGGAAGGAGCGGTGTATTCACCGCTCCTGCCCATTGAAATCAATGGGACAGCGCGGCTATACCGCGGCAATAGCCGCGCTGTACGAGGGATTTTAACCCTTTTTCGGCCGCCAGCGGGGGTTAAAACTGCACCGCTAGCGGCCGAATACAGCTGCAAGAATGACGGTACAGCAGCGCTAAAAATAGCGCTGTTGTACCACCGACGCCCCCACCGCCCCAGTGTGAAAGGGGCCTTAGTGTCGCTGGTGACGCTAGTTAGGGAGGTAAATATTTAGGTTCGCCGTCAGTGTTTTATAGCGACAGGGACCCCCATATACTACCTAATAAATGTTTTAACCCCTTGATTGCCCCTAGTTAACCCTTTCACCACTGATCACCGTATAACTGTTACGGGTGACGCTGGTTAGTTTGTTTATTTTTTATAGTGTCAGGGCACCCGCCGTTTATTACCGAATAAAGGTTTAGCCCCCTGATCGCCTGGCGGTGATATGCGTCGCCCCAGGCAGCATCAGATTAGCGCCAGTACCGCTAACACCCACGCACGCAGCATATGCCTCCCTTAGTGGTATAGTATCTGTACGGATCAATATCTGATCCGAACAGATCTATACTAGCGTCCCCAGCAGTTTAGGGTTCCCAAAAACGCAGTGTTAGCGGGATCAGCCCAGATACCCGCTAGCACCTGCGTTTTGCCCCTCCGCCCGGCCCAGCCCAGCCCACCCAAGTGCAGTATCGATCGATCACTGTCACTTACAAAAAACTAAACACATAACTGCAGCGTTCGCAGAGTCAATCCTGATCCCTGCGATCGCTAACAGTTTTTTTGGTAGCATTTTGGTGAACTGGCAAGCACCAGCCCCAGGCAGTGTCAGGTTAGCGCCAGTACCGCTAACACCCACACACGCACCGTACACCTCCCTTAGTGGTATAGTATCTGTACGGATCAATATCTGATTCGATCAGATCTATACTAGTGTCCCCAGCAGTTTAGCGTTCCCAAAAACGTAGTGTTAGTGGGATCAGCCCAAATACCTGCTAGTACCTGCGTTTTGCCCCTCCGCCAGGCCCAGCCCAGCCCACCCAAGTGCAGTATCGATCGATCACTGACACTTACAAAACACTAAACGCATAACTGCAGCGTTCGCAGAGTCAGGCCTGATCCCTGCGATCGCTAACAGTTTTTTTGGTAGCATTTTGGTGAACTGGCAAACACCAGCCCCAGGCAGCGTCAGGTTAGCACCAGTACCGCTAACACCCACACACGCACCGTACACCTCCCTTAGTGGTATAGTATCTGTACGGATCAATATCTGATCCGATCAGATCTATACTAGTGTCCCCAGCAGTTTAGGGTTCCCAAAAACGCAGTGTTAGTGGGATCAGCCCAGATACCTGCTAGCACCTGCGTTTTGCCCCTCCTCCCGGCCCAGGCCAGCCCATCCAAGTGCAGTATTGATCGATCACTGTCACTGTCACTGTCACTTACAAAACACTAAACACATAACTGCAGCGTTCGCAGAGTCAGGCCTGATCCCAGCGATCGCTAACAGATTTTTTGGTAGCGTTTTGGTGAACTGGCAAGCACCAGCGGCCTAGTACACCCTGGTCGTAGTCAAACCAGCACTGCAGTAACACTTGGTGACGTGGCGAGTCCCATAAGTGCAGTTCAAGCTGGTGAGGTGGCAAGCACAAGTAGTGTCCCGCTGCCACCAAAAAGACAAACACAGGCCCGTCGTGCCCATAATGCCCTTCCTGCTGCATTCGCCAATCCTAATTGGGAACCCACCGCTTTTGCAGCGCCCGTACTTCCCCCATTCACATCCCCAACCAAATGCAGTCGGCTGCATGAGAGGCATTTTCTTTATGTCCTCCCGAGTACCCCTACCCAACGAACCCCCCCAAAAAAGATGTGTCTGCAGCAAGCGCGGATATAGGCGCGACACCCGCTATTATTGTCCCTCCTGTCCTGACAATCCTGGTCTTTGCATTGGTGAATGTTTTGAACGCTACCATTCACTAGTTGAGGCGCACTTTCACAGGGTCTCCCAAGATGTCATCGCATTTTGAGAGACCCGAACCTGGAACCGGTTACAGTTATAAAAGTTAGTTACAAAAAAAGTGTAAAAAAAAATAAAAAAAATAAATATATAAAATAAAAAAAAAATAGTTGTCGTTTTATTGTTCTCTCTCTCTCTATTCTCTCTCTCTATTGTTCTGCTCTTTTTTACTGTATTCTATTCTGCAATGTTTTATTGGTATTATGTTTTATCATGTTTGATTTTCAGTTATGCAATTTTTTATACTTTACTGTTTACTGTGTTTTATTGTTAACCGTTTTTTTGTCTTCAGGTACGCCATTCACGACTTTGAGTGGTTATACCAGAATGATACCTGCAGGTTTAGGTATCATCTTGGTATCATTCTTTTCAGCCAGCGGTCGGCTTTCATGTAAAAGCAATCCTAGCGGCTAATTAGCCTCTAGACTGCTTTTACAAGCCGTGGAAGGGAATGCCCCCCCCGTCTTCCGTTTTTTTCTCTGGCTCTCCTGTCTCAACAGGGAACCTGAGAATGCAGCTGGTGATTCAGCCAGCTGACCATAGAGCTGATCAGAGACCAGAGTGGCTCCAAACATCTCTATGGCCTAAGAAACCGGAAGCTACGAGCATTTCATGACTTAGATTTCGCCGGATGTAAACAGCGCCATTGGGAAATTGGAAAAGCATTTTATCACACCGATCTTGGTGTGGTCAGATGCTTTGAGGGCAGAGGAGAGATCTAGGGTCTAATAGACCCCAATTTTTTCAAAAAAGAGTACCTGTCACTACCTATTGCTATCATAGGGGATATTTACATTCCCTGAGATAACAATAAAAATGATAAAAAAAAAATGAAAGGAACAGTTTAAAAATAAGATAAAAAAGCAAAAAAACGCAAAGAACGCAAGCGGCGGTCTGTCGTCAAACGTAAACAGCAATTGCACCATGCATGTGAGGTATCACCGCAAAGGTCAGATCGAGGGCAGTAATTTTAGCAGTAGACCTCCTCTGTAAATCTAAAGTGGTAACCTGTAAAGGCTTTTAAAGGCTTTTAAAAATGTATTTATTTTGTTGCCACTGCACGTTTGTGCGCAATTGTAAAGCATGTCATGTTTGGTATCCATGTACTCGGCCTAAGATCATCTTTTTTATTTCATTAAACATTTGGGCAATATAGTGTGTTTTAGTGCATTAACATTTAAAAAAGTGTGTTTTTTTGCAAAAAAATGTGTTTGAAAAATCGCTGCGCAAATACTGTGTGAAAAAAAAATGAAACACCCACCATTTTAATCTGTAAGGCATTTTCTTTAAAAAAATATAAAATGTTTGGGGGTTCAAAGTAATTTTCTTGCAAAAAAAAATAACTTTTTCATGTAAACAAAAAGTGTCAGAAAGGGCTTTGTCTTCAAGTGGTTAGAAGAGTGGGTGATGTGTGACATAAGCTTCGAGATGTTGTGCATAAAATGCCAGGACAGTTCAAAACCCCCCAAATGACCCCATTTTGGAAAGTAGACACCCCAAGCTATTTGCTGAGAGTCATGTCGAGTCCATGGAATATTTTATATTGTGACACAAGTTGCGGGAAAGAGACACATTTTTTTTTTTTTTTGCACAAAGTTGTCACTAAATGATATATTGCTCAAACATGCCATGGGAATATGTGAAATTACACCCCAAAATACATTCTGCTGCTTCTCCTGAGTACGGGGATACCACATGTGTGAGACTTTTTGGGAGCCTAGCCACGTACGGGACCCCGAAAACCAAGCACCGCCTTCAGGCTTTCTAAGGGCGTGAATTTTTGATTTCACTCTTCACTGCCTATCACAGTTTCGGAGGCCATGGAATGCCCAGGTGGCACAAACCCCCCCCCCCCAAATGACCCCATTTTGGAAAGTAGACACCCAAAGCTATTTGCTGAGAGGTATAGTGAGTATTTTGCAGACCTCACTTTTTGTTACAAAGTTTTGAAAATTGAAAAAAGAAAAAAAAAATCTTGTCTTTCTTCATTTTCAAAAACAAATGAGAGCTGCAAAATACTCACCATGCCTCTCAGCAAATAGCTTGGGGTGTCTACTTTCCAAAATTGGGTCATTTGGGGGGGGTTTGTGCCACCTGGGCATTCCATGGCCTCTGAAACTGTGATAGGCAGTGAAGAGTGAAATCAAAAATTTACACCCTTAGAAATCCTGAAGGCGGTGATTGGTTTTCGGGGCCCCGTACGCGGCTAGGCTTCCAAAAAGTCCCACACATGTGGTATCCCCATACTCAGGAGAAGCAATTAGCAGTTAAAGCGACGCAGTGCCAAATTGGAAAAAGACCTCTGGTCCTTAGGCAGCATAATGGTCCGGGGCTCAAGTGGTTAAGGAGTTATATCCTCGTGACCAGTTGGTCTCACAGCATTTTGTGACTTGGCCGACCTAAGTCGTCCCAAGTCATCTACTTTTGGTAAGCCCCCTAAGACCCTGGGTGGTGGCTTTCTCACTCTTTTTACTATTTCCAACATTGTTGGTGGACTTTGGTGGACTTTGACATTATGGTTCTCTGTAGTGTTAATTTCATTTAGAACTTTTTGGACTTTATTAGTTTTTTATTTTTATTTGAATCACTGTTCATATGTTTTGGTGTTCTTTCCTATAGCTCTGTACCTCATATATACACTATACACAGTGTACCATTTTTGTTTTTTTGTATATTGGGTACACTTTTGTATACTATATATATGCAGTGTATATAGTGCATTATAGCATTTTCATACTAATATTCAATTATATGGTATGTCGTTTTATATATATACTTTATTTGGCTTTGAGATGCCATTCATTTAACTTTTTGAGTTCATAGCGCTACACTTTTTTATATTTTTATTTATTACTTGGGTCTATAGGTGTGTTGGCCGCTGTTTACTCACATTATACGAAGCGCTGTACTGTTTATTTCTTTACATAATTAACAGGATAAATGGGTCATACAATCTGAATAAAATTCAAAATTCATTATTTGGGCAGGCTAGACTTGGTACCCTGAGTTGGAAACTCTACGCGTTTCATGGCTTACAGCCACTCATCAGGAGTAAGATGCAAGGTTATACTAGAAAAAATGAATGGATAAAATGACCACCCAGGGTGAGCTGGTGGATGTTAAAGACCTTGTGCTCCTCCTCCTTCCGTTTGAGGATGCCCCACAGATGCTCAATAGGGTTTAGGTATAGAGACATGCTTGGCCAGTCCATCACCTTTACTCTCAGCTTCTTTAGCAAGGCAGTGGTCATCTTGGAGGTTTGTTTGTGGTCGAGGATCATGCGGGCCAGTCTCTGAAGGGAGAGGATCATGCTCTGCTTCAGTATGTCACAGTACATGTTGTGATTCATGCTTCACTCAATGAACTGTAGCTCCCCATTGCTGACAGCACTCATGCAGCCCCAGACCATGACACTCCCAGCACCATGTTTTACTGTAGGCAATATACACTTGTCTTTGCACTCCTCACCTGGTTGCCGCCACACACACTTGACACCATCTGAACCAAATAAGTTTATCTTGGTCTCATCAGACCACAGGGCATGGTTCCAGTAATCCATGTCCTTAGTCTGCCTGTCTTCAGCAAACTGTTTGCAGGCTTTCTTGTGTATCATCTTTAGAAGAGGCTTCCTTCTGGGATGACAGCCATGCAGACCAATTTGATGCAGTGTGCGGCATATGGTCTGAGCCCTGACAGGCTGACCCCCCCACCCCTTCAACCTCTGCAGCAATGCTGGCAGCACTCATACGTCTATTTCCCAAAGACAACCTCTGGATATGACGCTGAGCTTGTGCACTCAACTTCTTTGGTCAATCATGGAGAGGCCTGTTCTGAGTGGAACCTGTCCTGTTAAACTGCTGTATGGTCTTGGCCACCGTGCTGCAGCTCAGTTTCAGGGTCTTGGCAATCTTCTTATAGCCTAGGCCATCTTTATGTAGAGCAACAATTCTTTTTTTCAGTTCCTCAGAGAGTTCTTTGCCATGAGGTGCCATGTTGAACTTCCAGTGATCAGTATGAGAGAGTGAGAGTGATAACACCAAATTTAACACACCCGCTCCCCATTCACACCTGAGACCTTGTAACACTAACAAGTCACATGACATCGGGGAGAGAAAATTGCTAATTGGGACCAATTTGGACATTTTCACTTAGTGGTGTACTCACTTTTGTTGCCAGCAGTTTAGACATTAATGGCAGTGTGTTAAATTATTTTGAGGGGACAGCAAATTTACACTGTTATACAAGCTGTACACTCACTACTTTACATTGTACAACCCCTGGCAAAAATGATGGAATCACCAGTCCCTGAGGATGTTCCTTCAGTTGTTTATTGTTGTAGAAAAAAAGCAGATCACAGACATGGCCAAAAACTAAAGGCATTTCAAATGGCAACTTTCTGGCTTTAAGAAACACTAAAAGAAATCAAGAAAAATAATTGTGGTGGCCAGTAACAGTTAGATTTATAGAACAAGCAAAGGGAATAAATTATGGAATCACTCAACTCTGAGGAAAAAATTATGGAATCATGAAAAACAAACAAACAAAATAACACTCCAACACATCACTAGTACTTTGTTGCATCACCTCTGGCTTTTATAACTGCTTGCAGTCTCTGAGGCATTGACTTAATGAGTGATAAACAGTACTCTTCATCAATCTGGCTCCAGCCTTCTTTGATTCCTGTTGCCAAATCATCTTTGCAGGTTGGAGCCTTGTCATGGACCATTTTCTTTAACTTCCATCACAGATTTTCAATTGGATTGAGATCCGGACTGTTTGCAGGCCATGACATTGACCTTATGTGTCTTTCTTCAAGGAATTTTTTCACAGTTTTTGCTCTATGGCAAGATGCATTATCATCTTGATAAATGATTTCATCATCCCCAAACATCCTTTCAATAGATGGGATAAGAAAAGTGTCCAAAATTTCAATGTAAACCTGTGCATTTATTGAAGATTTAATGACAGCCATCTCCCCAGTGCCTTTACCTGACATGCAGCCCCATATCATAATTGACAGTGGAAATTTGCATGTTTTCTTCCGACAGTCGTCTGCATAAATCTCATTGGAACGGCACCAAACAAAAGTTCCAGCATCATCACCTTGCCCAATGCAGATTCGAGATTCATCACTGAATATGACTTTCATCCAATCATCCACAGTCCACGATTGCCTTTACTTAGCCCATTGTAACCTTGTTTTTTTGTGTTTAGGTTTTAGAGATGGCTTTCTTTTAGCTTTTCTGTATTTAAATCCCATTTCCTTTAGGCGGTTTATTACAGTTCGGTCACAGATGTTGACTCCAGTTTCCTCCCATTTGTTCCTCATTTGTTTTGTTGTACATTTTATGTTTTTTCAGTATACTTGCCTTTAACCACCTTCCCATGTTGTTTGTATTTGGTCCATGTTTTAGACACAGCCGACTGTGAACAACCAACATCTTGTGCAACACTGCGTGATGATTTACCCTCTTTACCTACATACTAACAAGCAGATTTAATCTGATGCAGGTGTTAGTGTTTGTAATGAAAATTTACAGGGTGATTCCATAATTTTTTCCTGAGAATTGAGTGATTCCATAACTTATTCCCTGTGCTTGTTCTATAAATCTAACTGTTACTGGCCACCACAATTATTTTTCTTGATTTCTTTTAGTGTTTCTTAAAGCCAGAAAGTTGCCATTTGAAATGCCTTTAGTTTTTGGCCATGTCTGTGATCTCCTTTTTTTCTACAACAATAAACAACTGAAGGAACATCCTCAGGGACTGGTGATTCCATAATTTTTGCCAGGGGTTGTAGCAAAGTGTCCTTTCTTCAGTGTTGTCACATCAAAAAGGTATAATAAAATATAAAAAATGTGAGGGGCGTACTCAATTTTGTGAGATACTGTAGCTGTATACACTATATAATATGCACAAATTGTGAGTACATCTGTCCTGTGTAGTGTATACAGCTATATACACTCCCTTCTTCCTTCCTGTAGATAGAGAGTCTCTATCTACAGGAAGGAAAAAGGTGGGTGTATATAGCTGTATACACTACACATGACAGATGTACTCACAATTTGTTTTTATTATCTGTGTAGTAGTATATGTAGCTATATATATATAGCCACCTTCTTCCTTCCTGTATATAGAGGCCTTCCTGTCAGGAACCATGAATCAGACGGAGACAGAAAATGCAGTAAAAATCACACCATTTATTATAGTGGTAAAAATGGTACAAATAGTAAACGTAGTCAAAACATAGCCAGGGTTTGGTAACCAAATCGGGTAGTCAGAACAAGCCAGGAAATGAGGAAGCCAGAGATCAGTGTAGTCAGAGCAGCAGACAGGATCAGGGACCAGAAGGGATGTCATCCAGGCAAGTCTTCAAACAGGAACACAGCAGAGAGTCTCTAGATATGTTGACCAAGGCAAAGGCACAGAAGATCTAATCCATACAGCTTAAATAGCCAGCAGGGCTTGTTAAGGAGCAGGATTTGATCACCAGGTGAGTCACTGTGGAATGATAAGTTCTGGCAATCAACCGACAGCTAAGCAACCTAAGCTCTGAGAAGGGAGGGCTGAGCCCAGCCCTGACACTTCCTCCATCATCATTGACTGCAAATATACATCATTTGTCCTGTTACTATATATATAGCTGTATACAGGACAGATGATGTATATCTGCACTCAGTGATGGAGAAAGGTCTCTATATAAAGAAAGGAAGATGATTGCTCTGTCATCCATCTGATGTACATATGGACACTAATGAGACGACACTGATGGGCAGAGATGAGATGGCACTGGTGGGCAGAGATGAGACGGCACTGGTGGACACAGAGGAGATGGCACTGGTGGGCACAGATGAGACGGCACTAGTGGGCACAGATGAGACAGCACTAGTGGGCACAGATGAGACGGCACTAGTGGGCACAGATGAGACTGCACTGATGGGTACAGATGAGACCGCACTTATGGGCACTTGTGGGCACAGATAGGCTGCACAGACGAGACCGCAGTGATGGGCACAGGCAGGTGGCACTTATGGGCACAGTTAGTCGGCATTGATGGGCACAGCTGAGACTGCACTGATATGCTTCATTGATGCGGCTGAACATATGGGCACTGATAGGTATCACTGATAAGCAATGGAAACCGTCCACTGCCCTACTGACTAGGGATGAGCTGAACACCCCCCCCCCCGGTACGGTTTGCACAAGAACATCCGAACATGCCAAAAAGTTTGTTCGGACACGCAAACACTGTTAAAGTCTATGGGACACGAATGTGAAAAATCAAAAGTGCTCATTTTAAAGGCTTATTTGCAAGTTTTTGCCCTAAAAAGTGTTTGGGGACCCAGGTCCTGCCCAGGGGACATGTATCAATGCAAAAAATGTTTTTTTGGGAGCAGTGATTTTAAGAACGCTTAAAGTGAAACAATAAAAATGAAATATTCCTTTAAATATCGTGCCTAGGGGGTGTCTATAGTATGCCTGTAAAGTGGCGCAGTTTTAGAACAATACCACAGCAAAATGACATTTCTAAAGGAAAAAAAGTCATTTAACACTGCTTACGGCTGTAATGTATTGTCAGGTCCTGGCAATATAGGTGGAAATCATTGAGAAAAATGGCATGCCCCCCCCCCCCCAGCCCATTGCCATGCTCTTTGGGTCTGCTATAGATATTAAGGGGAACCCCACACCCAAATTTAAAAAAAAATGGCGTGGGGGGCCCCCAGGCACTATATACTCTGAACAGAAGTTTATATACTGTACAGCTTGCCCTATATACTCTGCAGAAAATTGGGCCTTAGGTGTTGGTGGTGCCAGAACACTGTAACCCCTCACAGTTACTCTTGTTGTGCACAGGAACAGGCACTGCTGTTAAATATTATTTCAAAACTTGTAATTACATGCAACTGTTAAACAGGGGCTGAAAAATTGGGCCTTTGGTGGTGGTGCCACAACAGTGTAAGCCCTCACAGTTACTCTTGGTGGGCGCAGGAACGGGCCCTGCTGTGAATTATTTGATCAAAAATTGTAATTACATGCCCCTGTTAAACAGGGGCAGAAAAATTGGGCCTTGGGCAGTGGTGGTGGTGCCACAACACTGTAACCCCTCACAGATACTCTTGTTGGGCGCAGGAACGGGCCCTGCTGTGAAATATTTGGTCAAAAATTCTAATTACATGCCCCTGTTAAACAGGGGCAGAAAAATTGGGCCTTAGGCAGTGTTGGTGGCGGTGGTGCCACAACACTGTAACCCCTCACAGTTACTCTTGGTGGGTGCAGGAACGGGCCCTGCTGTGAAATATTTGGTCAAAAATTGCAATTACATGCCCCTGTTAAACAGGGGCAGAAATATTGGGCCTTAGGCAGTGGTGGTGGTGCCACAACACTGTAACCCCTCACAGATACTCTTGTTGGGTGCAGGAACGGGCCCTGTTGTGAAATATTTGATCAAAAATTGTAATTACATGGCGTACAATGCGTAGCCACGCCCTACATGTTTCGTCATAAATGACGTCTTCAAAGGGGCACCGTGCCCCTTTGAAGACGTAATTTATGATGAAACATGTAGGGCGTGGCTACGCATTGTACGCCATCACAGAGCTCGCCCCATGGTATGCACGGGTGTTCGTTTATTTTATATGCCGGCTAATTTTACGTATTTTTAAACAGAGTTTTCACGGAGTGTGTTTCCTCTGATTTTGTTTTACCTATTTGGAATAAATCTATTAGTATTTACTACACATTGGAGCCCTTTTTTTTGTTTTCTTATCCAAAACCTTGGGGGCAAGTGAGCGCTCCCCCCCTACACCAGGTGGATGATTTGGATCACGCCAGGTTGGAGACACTGGACGCAGCAACGGTGTTGGACGACATCACTTCCTGGTCCCCGCAGAGGGCTAAATCTGCTTGCTCATAAGACCTTGCTATAAGGGAGGTCCACCATTCGGGGTAAGGGTCCATCTTTAGCACTTTTTTGGAGTCACTTGAACAGGGAGTCACAACTTTATACCCCTCTCCTTTCTCTTCACCAATATGGGTCACGGCGGGATGGAACGTGGATGTGTTTCCCTATCTACATGAAGCTGACACATATTCATGGAACTTTTTTTGCCTTCTTTGCTTTTTAGTTTATGGACTTTCATCACCATTTTCATTGTGTTTTCACCACTGATGATTTCTACCCTGTCCAGTATTAGTTTGATGTGATTATCTATTCAGTACATGGTATATTTGTATGGTTTACACATGTGTTTTGCACACCAGTGCACATTTCTCTTATGTCTTTTATTTGATTACATTATTATGCACGCTCAGTTTATTCAATATTCATTTTATTAATATCACCAACTTTTGCATATAAGCTGTAAGCGCACTTATTTTGATTTTTGATTTTACTTTTACACAGATATTGGTGTTTGTTTGTGCAGCTACAGTTTTGTTTTCTTGCTGTTGCGGTTTCTAGCGCGGTTTTTCCTATTTTTATTAGCTGCATTGGAAGGCAAACTACTCTGAGCCTGGGTGACAGAGGATGAGGAGGATGAGGACGGCTTTGTTATCCACTCCACCAATTCTTCTGCATGTTCTGGCTCAATAACATGGCCAGCAGCAAAAAAAATACAAGCGTGCCGCACGGCCACCTGCAGAGGATGCACCATGTCTACGACCAGCACTGTTGACTGTAGACACAGAGCCTACTTGCCCTTTTTTAGTGGTTTGTGAGCATCTGCCTCTCCTTGGTGGCCTTCCGGACATGATGTATATTTTGTTTTGCATGACCACACTGCACTTTATTATGTACTATGTACACCACCAGAAAAGTAGTAGCAACTGCACTACGGTTGCACTGTATTGTGTACTGTGTATACCACCAAAAGTGTAGTAGCAACTGCACTACGGCTGCAATATATTTTGTAATGTGTACACCACCAGAAAAGTAGTAGCATCTGCACTACGGTTGCACTGTATTGTGTACTGTGTACACCACCAGAAGTGCAGTAGCAACTCCACTACGGCTGCACTGTATTGTGTAATGTGTACACCACCAGAAAAGTAGCAGCAACTGCACTACGGTTGCACTGTATTGTGTACTGTGTACACCACCAGAAGTGTAGTAGCAACTGCATTACGGCTGCACTGTATTGTGTAATGTGTACACCACCAGAAAAGTAGTAGCAACTGCACTATGATTGCACTGTATTGTGTACTGTGTACACCACCAGAAAAGTAGCAACTGCACTACGGGTGCACTGTATTGTGTAATGTGTACACCACCAGAAAAGTAGTAACAACTGCACTACGGTTGCACTGTATTGTGTACTGTGTACACCACCAGAAAAGTAGTAGCAACTGCACTACGGCTGCACTGTATTTTGTACTGTGTACACCACCAGAAGTGCAGTAGCAACTCCACTACGGCTGCACTGTATTGTGTAATGTGTACACCACCAGAAAAGTAGCAGCAACTGCACTACGGTTGCACTGTATTGTGTACTGTGTACACCACCAGAAGTGTAGTAGCAACTGCACTACTGCTGCACTGTATTGTGTAATGTGTACACCACCAGAAAAGTAGTAGCAACTGCACTACGATTGCACTGTATTGTGTACACCACCAGAAAAGTAGCAACTGCACTACGGCTGCACTGTATTGTGTAATGTGTACACCACCAGAAAAGTAGTAACAACTGCACTACGGTTGCACTGTATTGTGTACTGTGTACACCACCAGAAAAGTAGTAGCAACTGCACTACGGCTGCACTGTATTGTGTACTGTGTACACCACCAGAAAAGTAGTAGCAACTGCACTACGGCTGCACTGTATTGTGTAATGTGTACACCACCAGAAAAGTAGTAGCAACTGCACTATGGTTGCACTGTATTGTGTACTGTGTACACCACCAGAAAAGTAGTAGCAACTGCACTATGGTTGCACTGTATTGTGTACTGTGTACACCACCAGAATAGTAGTAGCAACTGCACTTACGGTTGCACTGTATTGTGTACTGTGTACACCATCAGAAAAGTAGTAGCAACTGCACTACAGCTGCACTGTATTGTGTACTCTGTACACCACCAGAAGTGTAGTAGCAACTGCACTACGGCTGCACTGTATTGTGTAATGTGCACACCACCAGAAAAGTAGTAGCAACTGCACTACGGTTGCACTGTATTGTGTACACCCCCAAAAGTGTAGTAGCAACTGCACTACGGCTGCACTGTATTGTTTAAAGTGTACACCACCAGAAAAGTAGTAGCAACTGCACTACAGTTGTACTGTATTGTGTACTGTGTACAACACCAGAAAAGTAGTAGAAACGGTACACCACGGAATGCACTGTAGATATAGGCTACACTGGAAGCTGCAGGGTATAGTACACCACGGAATCCACTGTAGAATGTAGATCTAGTCTACACTGACTGGATGCTGCAGATGCAATATATATATATATATATATATATATATATATATATATATATATATATATACAGTGGGGCAAAAAGGTATTTAGTCAGCCACCAATTGTGCAAGTTCTCCCACTTAAAAAGATGAGAGGAGCCTGTAATTGTCATCATAGGTATACCTCAACTATGAGAGACAAAATGTGGAAACAAATCCAGACAATCACATTGTCTGATTTTTGAAAGAATTTATTTGCAAATTATGGTGGAAAATAAGCATTTGGTCACCTACAAACAAGCAAGATTTCTGGCTCTCACAGACCTGTATCTTCTTCTCTAAGAGGCTCCTCTGTCCTGCACTCATTACCTGTATTAATGGCACCTGTTTGAACTTGTTATCAGTATAAAAGACACCTGTCCACAACCTCAAACAGTCACACTCCAAACTCCACTATGGTGAAGACCAAAGAGCTGTCGAAGGACACCAGAAACAAAATTGTAGACCTGCACCAGGCTGGGAAGACTGAATCTGCAATAGGCAAGCAGCTTGGTGTGAAGAAATCAACTGTGGGAGCAATAATTAGAAAATTGAAGACATACAAGACCACTGATAATCTCCCTCGATCTGGGGCTCCATGCAAGATCTCAGCCCGTGGGGTAAAAATGATCACAAGAACGGTGAGCAAAAATCCCAGAACCACATGGGGCGACCTAGTGAATGACCTGCAGAGAGCTGGGACCAACGTAACAAAGGCTACCATCAGTAACACACTACGCCGCCAGGGACTCAGATCCTGCAGTGCCAGATGTGTCCCCCTGCTTAAGCCAGTACATGTTTGGGCCCATCTGAGGTTTGCTAGAGAGCATTTGGATGATCTAGAAGAGGATTGGGAGAATGTCATATGGTCAGATGAAACCAAATTAGAACTGTTTGGTAGAAACACAACTCGTCGTGTTTGGAGGAGAGAGAATGCTGAGTTGCAACCAAAGAACACCATACCTACTGTGAAGCATGGGGGTGGCAACATCATGCTTAGGGGCTGTTTCTCTGCAAAGGGAACAGGACAACTGATCCGTGTACATGAAAGAATGAATGGGGCCATGTATCGTGAGATTTTGAGTGCAAACCTCCTCCCATCAGCAAGGGCATTGAAGATGAAACGTGGCTGGGTCTTTCAGCATGACAATGATCCCAAACACACCGCCCGGGCAACAAAGTATTGAGATGAACTTTTGATATTGACCAAATACTTATTTTCCACCATAATTTGCAAATAAATTCTTTCAAAAATCAGACAATGTGATTGTCTGGATTTGTTTCCACATTTTGTCTCTCATAGATGAGGTACAGGCCTCTCTCATCTTTTTAAGTGGGAGAACTTGCACAATTGGTGGCTGACTAAATACTTTTTTTGCCCCACTATTATATATATATATATATATATATATATATATATATATATATATATATATATATATATACTAAACTGACTGTATATATGTATTAAATACACCGCCTGAAGTAGATTAGAAATAGTACACCACAGAATGCACTGTAGGATGTACATCTAAGCTACACTGACTGGATGCTGCAGATGTGGAGTACATATATAAATATTAGATTGACCTGTATATATATATATATATATATATATATATATATATATATATATATATATATATATATATCAAATACACATCCAAAACTGAATAACCTGCCTGCTTAATCTAAATCACACTATCTCTCTGTCCACACCAACAACACTACACAGGGCTGCCGTGTAGGCAGCTTTATATTGTATGGGGCGTGATTGGCCAACGCCACCCTGAGCCATGATTGGCCAACGCCACCCTGCCTTTGGCCAATTATGGCTCTCTTAGCAGAGGGCGCTGGGATTGGCCAAAGCACGCAGGTCAGGTGCATGCTTTGGCCGATCATCATCATACAGCAATGCACTGCGATCTCGCAGTGCATTATGGGGCATTCTGCGGGCGCTCGAATTTCCCGTGAACGCCCCATAATGTTCATTCTTCGGTGAACGGGCGAACACCCGATGTTCGAGTCGAACTCATGTTCGAGTCAAACTCATGTTCGACCCGAACATTGAGCTCATCCCCTACTACTGACACTGTCCACTGCTTTACTGACACCGTCCGTAGCCAAATATCTATAGAAGGGGTTTCCACCATCCCTGCTAGGTTTGCAGTACTTTTTAATGTCGTATTTTCAGTGTGATGTGTATTATATGTGATGTTACATATCACAGAGACCGGTATTGTGGTGATATTGAAGTTTATTGAGATTTCAATACATTAGAGGTTTCCACCATTATTGTGTTGTTGATTAGTAATTTACAAGAAGTTTAAATAATGGGTATTAAGCAGCACTCACAAATTGTAAATACATCTGTCCTGTGTAGTGTATACAGCTATATACATCTACCTTCTTCCTTCCTGTATATAGAGACCTTCCTCCATCATCATTGACTGCAGATATACATCATCTGTCCTGTTACTGTGTATATAGCTGTATACAGATGATGGATATCTGCAGTCAGTGATGATGGAGGAAGGTCTCTAAATAGGTAGAGGAAGGTAGTTGGGTGTATATAGTTAGCTGTATACAGGACAGATGATGTATACTTGTATACCATGATCTGTGAGGCTGAGCTATATACCCTGATCTGTGATGCTGAGCTATATACCCTGATCTGTGAGGCTGAGCTATATACCCTGACCTGTAATGCTGAGCTATATACCCTGATCTGTGAGGCTGAGCTATATACCCTGATCTGTAACACTGAGCTATATACCCTGATCTGTAGTGCTGAGCTATATACCCTGATCTGTAATGCTGAGCTATATAACATGATCTGTGAGGCTGAGCTATATACCCTGATTTGTGAGGCTGAGCTGTATACCCTGATCTGTGAGGCTGAGCTGAATACTCTGTCCTGTGATGCTAGGGCTGTATACTCTGTCCTGTGCTGCTGGGGCTGTATACCCCTGATCTGTGATGCTGGGGCTGTATACCCCTGATCTGTGATGCTGGGGCTGTATACTCCTGTTCTGTGATTCTAGAGCCATATACCCTGATCTGTGAGGCTGAGCTGTATACTCTCTCCTCAAATTCTGGGGCTGTATACTCTGTCCTGTGATATTGGGGCTGTATACTCCTGTTCTGTGATGCTGGGGCTGTATACCCTGATCTGTGAGGTTGAGCTGTATACTCTCTCCTGTGATTCTGGGACTGTATACTCTGTCCTGTAAAGCTGGGGCTGTATACTCCTGTTCTGTGATGCTGGGGCTGTATACCCTGATCTGTGAGGCTGGGCTGTATACTCTCTCCTGTGATTCTGGGACTGTATACACTGTTCTGTGATGCTGAGCTGTATACTCTTGACACTATGGGTGCAAGAAAGGGGAATACAGGGGATGGAGTGGGAGGATTATATAAGGGATGTGGCTTATGAGAAGCTGGAGGGGTCAAAAAAGGAAGTGCGGGGTCTGGTGCTCCCCATCCTAAAACTTCACCAGCTGCCACTGCAGCTAATGCTGTGGTAATTAATAAGCAAAAGCTATTTACAAATATAGACAGTAGAGGGTATCTTTTGAAATGGATTTTTATTTTTTCTATATTAGGCATTCAATTATAAAATAAGGAAACAGTTCTAAATAGAACCTAATGAAAATGTACTGATCTTGAATAGAAAATACGTAGTAAAGAATTAATTATTTTGTAGATATTATTTTAATAAATCATGATATAGCTGAACAGAGGAGTCCTCATTTCTGAAAGGGACTTTAATCTGGAGCATCTACAAGTCTGGTACTAAACAAGAAGACTAGATTAGCAGCTAAAATACCCTTTCCAGGCATGTTTTTTTCCATGAATAATTCTGGAATTTGATCTAACATGGAAGAGAACATGGAAGAGAAAAGCAAACCGGTTTGACCAGTCTGGAGCTCCTGTTTCATACTGGTAACTGATTTCTTTGAGAGGAAAACCTCACTCCCTGTCCATTGTCAGAACACACCTGTTAGTCAGCCAGAGACTGGCGAAGGAACTTTGTGAGGGAAAATGAAGTCAACAACAAAAGTATGCTTCTTTGCGCTTCTTCTCCTGCACCTACCTGGCCATTCGTCAGCCTTGACATGTCCCAATGGACAGTTTGTTCTTAATGATCAGTGTGTTAACTGTCACCCAAGTTGTGAGGAATGTATTGGACAGGAGCCCTACGGGTGTACAGAGTGTGGGATAGGTAAGTAACTTTGTCCTAGTCTTTGTCTTTGCTGAGAGCTGATAATGCATTTACTATAACCACAGCCACATGTATTGCTATGTAGATATACAGTATCTCACAAAAGTGAGTACACCCCTCACATTTTTGTAAATATTTATTATATCTTTTCATGTGACAACAATGAAGACATGACACTTTGTTACAAAAAAAATAAAATAGTGAGTTTACAGCTTGTATAACAGTGTAAATTTGCTGTCCCTCAAAATAACTCAACACACAGCGATTAATGTCTAAACTGCTGGCAACAAAAGTGAGTACACCCCTAAATGAAAATGTCCAAATTGGGCCCAAAGTGTCAATATTTTGTGTGGACACCATTATTTTCCAGCACTGCCTTAATCCTCATGGGCATGGAGTTCACCAGAGCTTCACAGGTCGCATTGAGTCCTCTTCCACTGCTCCGTGATGACATCACAGAGCTGGTGGATGTTAAAGACCTTGCGCTTCTCCACCTTCCGTTTGAGGATGCCCCACAGATGCTTAATAAGATATATAATGTAAATCCGTAGGTATAAATATGAAATAATAGTATATATATATATATATATATATATATATATATATATATATATATATATATATACATATCTACCCACACTAATGTGTGTATAATAATCAATAAAAAAGATTTAAAAAAATTTAAAAAAATGATAAAAATGAATAAAAGCAATAATCAATATTCACATGAAAAGTCCAATGCTAAAAAAGTCTATGGTATATGGATCATCCGTGATGTAGATGGATGTGATGGCCAGGAGCATCTATGCAGACACAATACCAAGGGCAGCTTCCTGTTGAGTGAAGTCAACTCTCCATACAGTCATAAAAAGATCAAAGAGAAAGCGCCTCTTAAGTATCAGTGTTTAATTCAATAATAAAAAGCATACATAAGCACTTACATTAAGGCTGGTGAATGACAGCTTCCGTAGAGAACAAGACCCGGTATGTGTATGTAAGAGACAGAGAGCTATTTAAGCTTCCTTGTGTTCCGTCCTAAACACACTTGATAAAGGAGCGCGCATGCCCGTTGCGAGCTTCGCGCATGCTCAGAAACGCATAGTGGATCCCTGTGTATTGAACTACCCGAGTGACGTCATCACCCACGTGACCCTGTTGGAACGCGGAAGTGACTTTTCGTCCTTACCGCACACACAGCCGGCGTCTCCGAGCGGAGGTCCGCGGCCATCCGCCCGGCATCCATCCAGCCACACACACTGGGATTTTTTGACGATACCGGGTCTTGTTCTCTATGGAAGCTGTCATTCACCAGCCTTAATGTAAGTGTTCATGTATGCTTTTTATTATTGAATTAAACACTGATACTTAAGAGGCGCTTTCTCTTTGATCTTTTTATCACAGATGCTTAATAGGGTTTAGGTCTACAGACATGCTTGGCCAGTCCATCACCTTTACCCTCAGCTTCTTTAGCAAGGCAGTGGTAGTATTGGAGATGTGTTTGGGGTCGTTATCATGTTGGAATACTGCCCTGCGGCCCAGTCTCTGAAGGGATTGGATCATGCTCTGCTTCAGTATGTCACAGTACATGTTGGCATTCATGGTTCCCTCAATGAACTGAAGCTCCCCAGTGCCAGTAGCACTCATGCAGCCCCAGATCATGGCACTCCCACCCCCATGCTTGACTGTAGGCAAGACACACTTGTCTTTGTACTCCTCACCTGGTTGCCGCCACACACGCTTGACGCTTACGTTTATCTTGGTCTCATCAGACCACAGGACATGGTTCCAGTAATCCATGCCCTTAATCTGCTTGTCTTCAGCAAACTGTTTGCAGGCTGTCTTGTGCATCATCTTTGGAAGAGGCTTCTTTCTGGGATGACAGCCTTGCAGACCAAGTTGATGCAGTGTGAAACATATGGTCTGAGCACTGACCCCTTCAACCTCTGCAGCAATGCTGGCAGCACTCATACATCTATTTCCCAAAGACAACCTCCGGATATGACGCTGAGCATGTGCACTCAACTTCTATGGTTGACCATGGCGAGGCCTGTTCTGAGTGGAACCTGTCCTGTTAAACCACTGTATGGTCTTGGCCACCATGCTGCAACTCAGTTTCAGGGTCTTGGCAATCTTCTTATAGCCTAGGCTATCTTTATGTAGAGCAACAATTCTTTTTTTCAGATCCTTAGAGTTCTTTGCCATGAGGTTGAACTTCCAGTGACCAGTATGAGAGAGTGAGAGTGATAACACCAAATTTAACACACCTGCTCCCCATTCACACTTGAGACCTTGTAACACATATATATATATATATATATTTTTTTTTTAGATCACGGTTTGTCACATATTCACTGGAGTTCATTATTAAGTTTATATTCAAAATTTAGCTCACTATTATTATTATCTTTATAAAACAGAAGATTGATTCAGTAATTGTAGTAGATTATTTTGTGAACTTCTATTAAATAAACATAAATCTATGTAATCATATTTATTGCACTGTATGTATGCAATGTATGTGTGTGTGCGTTTTTGCACAATTTTTTTGAAAACTTGCACAAAAGAAGTGCATGATCCTCCTTTAAAACGTGCCACCTAAAACTCATGATATACATTAGCAAGGTGCATTGGGGTGCCATTAAGAATTAAAAATGGGAGCCTAGCCTGCAGGTTAACCTTCACCCTTTTGTGTAATTTTGGGCAAAGTAGTTAGAGTTTATGTTCTCAATAGGCAGTACTTATCTTGATAGCACTTATCTTGATCCCATACTGATACTTGAAAGTTCCACAATACTGACTCATGTTGCCATGCAGAGGTAGTTATGTAATTTTCCTACTGAAGTCACAGAGTATACAGTAAGTGTAAAAAAAACAACATTTTTTAGTACATCACTGCAACAAATGCACACCTCCCTATGTTTTATGCCTTTAAAATGCTGTAAGCAGGGTTGTAGATATTTTTTTTCTCTGTAATCTGTGCAATCGTTCTGTTGCCGCAGGTAGAGAGGGTACATTGGTGCCTCCCGACAGTCCAAAACCCAGCTTCCAAGACACCATGAGCTAGCAAACCTAGCACCAGTGTATACCCTGGAATACCTCTTCTAACACAGCTTACCTCTGCCTCCCCTACTAATCTCTTCTCCCCTCCTCTCTTCTCGTCCATCCCCATTTGCTTGTGACATCATCAGGGATTGACGAGGAGAGAGGAGGGGCCGCCGGGGAGCACGCTGCGTGACATGAGAGAGAACCTATCACAGACGCTTCCTGCGCTACTCTACATGCTGGCTAGTAAACAATGTTCCCCATAATGTGCCATGATGTGCCCCATAATGTGCCATGTGCCCTGATGTGGCCCATAATGTGCCATGATGTGCCCCATAATGTGCCATGTGCACTGATGTGCCCCATAATGTGCCATGTGCCCCATCATGTGCCCTGATGTGCCATGTGCCATTATGTGCCCTGATGTGCCATTATGTGCCCTGATGTGCCATGTGCCCTGAGCCCTGATGTGCCCCGATGTGCCCCAATGTGCCATGTGCTATGTGCCCTGATGTGCCCTAATGTGCCCTGTGCCCTGATGTGCCCCGTGCCCTGATGTGCCCCGTGCCCTGATGTGCTATGTGCCCTTATGTGCCCCGTGCTCTGATGTGCCATGTGCCCTCATGTTCCATGTGCCCTGATGTGCTATGTGCCCTGATGTGCCCCATGCCCTAATGTGCTATGTGCCCTGATGTGCTATGTGCCCCATGCCCTGATGTGCTATGTGCCCTGATGTGCCCCGTGCCCTGATGTGCCCTGTGCCCTGATGTGCCTTGTGCCCCGATGTCCTGTATGTGCCCCGATGTGCCTTGTGCCCCGGTTTGCTGTGCCCCGATGTCCTGTTCCCTGATGTACTGTGACCGGTGTCCTGATGTGCCCTTATGTCCTGTACTCTGATGTGCTGTGTCCTGTACCCTGATGTGTTGTGCCCTGATGTGCCCTGTACGCTGATGTGCTGGTCTCTGTACCCTGATGTGCTGTGCCCTAATGTGCTGTGCCCTGATGTGCTATGTGTCCTGATGTGCCCCATGCCCTGATGTGCACCGTGCCCTGATGTGCCCCATGCCCTAATATGCTATGTGCCCTGATGTGCTATGTGCCGTGCCCTGATGTGTGCCATGCCCTGATGTGCGCTGTGCCCTGATGTGCCCTGTGCCCCAATGTCCTGTGCCTTGATGTGCTGTGCCCTGATGTGCCCCATGCCCTGATGTGCCTTGTGCCTTGTGCCCTGATGTGCTGTGCCCCGAGCCCCGATGTCCTGTGCCCTGATGTGCTGTGCCCTGGTGTGCTGTGCCTCAATGTTGTGTGCCCTGATGTACTGTGACCCATGCCCTCATGTGCCCTGATGTCCTGTACCCTGATGTGTTGTGCCCTGATGTGCCCTGTACGCTGATGTGCTGGGCTCTGTACCCTGATGTGCTGTACCCTGATGTGCTGTACCCTGATGTGCTGTGCCCTAATGTGCTGGGCTCTGTACCCTGATGTGACCTGGTGTGCTGTACCCTGATGTGCTGTGCCCTGATGTGCCCTGTACCCTGATGTGTTGTGCCCTGATGTACCTTGTACCCTGATGTGCTGGGCTCTGTACCCTGATGTGCCTTGTGCCCTGATGTGCTGGGCTCTGTACCCTGATGTGCTGTGCCCTGGTGTGCTGTGCCTCAATGTTGTGTGCCCTGATGTACTGTGACCTATGCCCTCATGTGCCCTGATGTACTGTACCCTGATGTGTTGTGCCCTGATGTGCCCTGTACGCTGATGTGCTGGGCTCTGTACCCTGATGTGCTGTACCCTGATGTGCTGTGCCCTAATGTGCTGGGCTCTGTACCCTGATGTGGCCTGGTGTGCTGTACCCTGATGTGCTGTGCCCTGATGTGCCCTGTACCCTTATGTGTTGTGCCCTGATGTACCTTGTACCCTGATGTGCTGGGCTCTGTACCCTGATGTGCCTTGTGCCCTGATGTGCTGTGCCCTGATGTACTGTGACCTGTGCCCTGATGTGCAGTGATATCCTGTACCCTGATGTGCTGTGTCATGATGTGCTGTTCCCTGTACCTTGATGTGCTGTGCCCTGTGCCCTGATGTGCTGTGCCCTGTACCCTGATGTGATGTGCCCTGATGTGCTGTGTCCTATACCCTGATGTGTTGTGCCCTGTAGGCTGATGTGCTGGGCTCTGTACCCTGATTTGCTGTACCCTGATTTGCTGTACCCTGATTTGCTGTGCCCTGATGTGCTGTGCCCTGATGTGCTGTGCTCTGTACCCTGATGTGCTGTACCCTGATGTGCTGTACCCTGATGTGTTGTGCTCTGTACCCTGATGTGCTGTACCCAGATGTGCTGTGCCCTGTACCCTGATGTGGCCTGGTGTGCTGTACCCTGATGTGCCCCGTGCCCTGATGTGCCCTGTGCCCTGATGTGCCTTGTGCCCCGATGTCCTGTTCCTGATGTGCTGTGCCCTGATGTGCCCCGATGTGCCTTGTGCCCCGGTGTGCTGTACCCCGATGTCCTGTGCCCTGATGTACTGTGACCTGTGTACTGATGTGCCCTGATGTCCTGTACTCTGATGTGCTGTGTCCTGATGTGCTGTGCCCTGTACCCTGATGTGTTGTGCCCTGATGTGCCCTGTACGCTGATGTGCTGGGCTCTGTTCCCTGATGTGCTGTACCCTGATGTGCTGTGCCCTGATGTGCTATGTGCCCTGATGTGCCCCGTGCCCTGATGTGCTATGTGCCCTGATGTGCCCCGTGCCCTGATGTGCTATGTGCCCTGATGTGCCCCATGCCCTAATATGCTATGTGCCCGGATGTAATATGTGCCTGTGCCCTGATGTGCGCCATGCCCTGATGTGCGCCGTGCCCTGATGTGCCCTGTGTCCCCAATGTCCTGTGCCCTGATGTGCTGTGCCCTGATGTGCTGTGCCCTGATGTGCCCCATGCCTCGATGTGCCTTGTGCCCCGAGCCCCTATGTCCTGTGCCCTGATGTGCTGTGCCCCGGTGTGCTGTGCCTCAATGTCGTGTGCCCTGATGTACTGTGACCTATGCCCTCATGTGCCCTGATGTCCTGTACCCTGATGTGTTGTGCCCTGATGTGCCCTGTACGCTGATGTGCTGGGCTCTGTACCCTGATGTGCTGTACCCTGATGTGCAGTGCCCTAATGTGCTGGGCTCTGTACCCTGATGTGGCCTGGTGTGCTGTACCCTGATGTGCTGTGCCCTGATGTGCCCTGTACCCTGATGTGTTGTGCCCTGATGTACCTTGTACCCTGATGTGCTGGGCTCTGTACCCTGATGTGCCTTGTGCCCTGATGTGCTGGGCTCTGTACCCTGTTGTGCTGTGCCCTGATGTACTGTGACCTTTGCCCTGATGTGCCCTGATATCCTGTACCCTGATGTGCTGTGTCCTGATGTGCTGTGCCCTGTACCTTGATGTGCTGTGCCCTGTGCCCTGATGTGCTGTGCCCTGTACCCTGATGTGATGTGCCCTGATGTGCTGTGTCCTATACCCTGATGTGTTGTGCCCTGTAGACTGATGTGCTGGGCTCTGTACCCTGATGTGCTGTACCCTGATGTGCTGTGTCCTGATGTGCTGTGCTCTGTACCCTGATGTGCTGTACCCTGATGTGCTGTGCTCTGTACCCTGATGTACTGTACCCTGATGTGCTGTGCCCTGTACCCTGATGTGGCCTGGTGTGCTGTACCCTGATGTGCTGTGCCCTCATGTGCTCTGTACCCTGGGCCGGTCTGGATTAAGTACATGGCCACATTTTTGTCCCAGTCCAGCCCTGCCATCAACCCCCCAGCATTGCCACTGATCACACCCGTCCCCCCCGTCCCCCAGCATTGCCACTGATCCCTGGAGTTCTAGGATCCCCAGGAGTTTTCTATTTATTGATGGGTCCCCTCACCTCCCCAGTCCATGGTGTGCAGTCAGTGAGTAGATGATGTGCTATAACGTTTAGCAACCAATCAGTGAGCAGTAATGATGTGCACTAACCTCTTGCAACCAATCATTGAGCGGTAAGGATATGCAGTAACCTCTAGCAACAAATCAGTGAGCAGTAATAATGTGCAGTAACTTCTAGCAACCAATTAGTGAGTGGTAAGGATAATCAGTAACTAGCAACCAAGCAGTATTGATGTACAGTGATCTCTAGCAACCAATCAACAAGCAGAAGTCATGTTCTGTAACCTCTAGAAAATAATCAGTGAGCCTTAATGTGTGCTGTGACCTCTAGCAGCCAGTCAGTGAGCGGTAATGATACACTGTAACCTCCGGCAACCAATCACAATTGCTGCCTGATCTGATTCAGTAAACTGATTTTGAGTCTAGCGGCTATTTATTGTATATCTCAGTGCAGGTGGAAAACAAAACTGCATGGAGGGGGGGCCCAAAAAAATGTTTGCCCAGGGTCCAATCAATATTAAAGATGGCCCTGGAGACCAATTGTAGCAGCATGGAAGGAGCCTGCAGAAGAGGAGAAACGGGTAAGTAAAAGTCCTTTTTCTGGTTACCTTGACTTAAACAAGTTTCGAACCAGTACAGTTCACTGTAAGAGAGGTTTTATATTTTCCTGTTTATTTATTTCTGTGCATAATCAAGTGAATGTTCACACAATTTATTGGGTAGGATTTTCAACTCCTTTAGTAAATCAGCCCAAATACATTGTGTGAATATTTATATATCCAGTCGTGCAGATTTAATGAGCAAACAGGATTTTGCTTTATACACAATTGGATAATTGAAGAAAATATTCATATAACCTAACCCTTTCCCACTCTGCTAAATACTGTAGGTGTCCTTGTTTGTGTTTGTGTTCTCATTGGAGAAATGTCTTATCACCTTAAGCCCTCCCTGGAAGTGAAAAACATTTTGGCTGGAGTTGTACTTAAAATATAACTAAAAGCAGGTTTTTTTGTTTTTGTTTTTTTGGATTGAGAAAAAATGGTTTACGGTGCTTGAAACCCTGTCAGGCTTAATTTCTGTGTCCTAGTTAGAGAGATTTAATCTTTCTAATTGTCCTTATCACCAGTGTCACCAGGAATAGAAGTGAGGTGAATCTAAAAATGTTGACTTGTCACAAGAAGAGGAATAGAGCAGAAATCTTCCAGTGGGAACACTTGTACCCATGGCAACTGTCTAGGAGGGGTTATGCTCATTTTGGAAGGATATCCTCTCACTTCCTGGTAAGTCTACAGGGCAGGAAATGAAGAGAAATATCCCCTATCTGTTTAACTCCCCTCTATTATTCAAAAATGTAAATAAACATTTTGATTTTTAGACATACAGTAAAACCTTGGATTGCGAGCATAATTAGTTCTGGAAACATGCTTGTAATCCAAAGCACTCGTATAACAAAGTGAATTTGCCCATAAGAGATAATGGAAACTCAAATGATTCATTCCACAACCATTTATTCATAAGTTCTTCCATTTATAGTCCATATAAAAAGATTATAGCAATGTGATAGGTTGTGTAACCATAAAATGTCCATCCACAAACGGAAGCCTTCACAAGAGATTTAGAAGCAAAATCCAGTAGGAGCTACAGAGTATAAAAGAGAAGAGAGGCACCTCTAAGTGTAGCAATATGGTTACATTTAAAGAATGTACAACATTTAGCAGCTTACATGGTTGATAAATAAAAGAGGCACATCTAAATATGCAGGCATCCGGGGTAAAGCGGTACATATCGACCATCTCCCGCCCCGCCGGCTCTCACCGATGTCAGTCTGCAATCGTGACCGTGAAGACTACCCTGCAGTAGAGCGATCTGAAAGCGAGGCTTGAAGCACTCGTGGAGTGCAGCGTGGAAGGGACGACGTCAATAGTGGTGAGAAGGATGGTCTATGTGTACAGCTTACCCCGGATGCATGGATACTTAGATGTGCCTGTTTTAATCATCAACCATGTGAGTTTCTAAATGTTCTACCTTCATTAAATGTAACTGTATTGCTACACTTAGAGGTGCCTATCTTCTCTTTTATACTCAGTTGTGACATGACGCTACTTGTATATCATGCCAACGCTTGTATATCAAGTCAAATTTGTTAAAAAATGTGCTTGTCTTGCAAAACGCTCTCAAACCTAGTTACTCTCAAACCAAGGTTTTACTGTACTACACTTTAATTAATTCATACGTTTATTAAATACTTTATTTTGATTCAATAGATGAAGATGGGACAGAACGCTTTCTTCACCGCAGCCGCTGCAAGCTGCACTGTCCTCGTGGCTTTTACCCGGAGCGGAACACCTACACCTGTGAATCATGCCCACTAAACTGTGATCTTTGCACTAATGCTAATAGCTGTCAGAAATGCAAGAGCAACTACAAGCTTCAAAGTGGAGAATGCTATTTAATATACTGCCTACAAGGTACCAGACCAAACATGTATCATATTGTCTGCTTGTATCATTTTTATATATACTGTACCTTGCACATTAGTATCAATGGGAGATGAAAAGATGTATGATATATGATCTTGAAGCAGTTTTACTACTTTAAAAGACAACGTGGATCATGCTTTAGTGTGGTCACATGGAAATGTCTGCTAGTCCTTCATTCCCCTCATAAACAGGAATCCTGCCTGCCTGTTGCTACTCCTGAACATTCGGTTATAATAGTAATAATAAGATGACCACAAATCTGAATTGCAGGACTTAACCAAACTTCTAAGACATTGTAAAACCTAGGTGAAAATACAGTGTTATCTACTAGCAGTGAGACTTTTGACTCGTGAACATATAGCAGTAACGGGCAATATTAAAAAGGATGGAAATTGGTACTGCAGGTTGATGCATTTTCCCCGGACCCTCTTATAGAAATTTTGTTGAGGTCAGGTGATATAATAACATGCATAAAACGAGGGAGCACAAACCTGGAGGTCTGGGCTTCAAAGCAGAAAAAATTGCACTCTCTTCAGCCGAGAACCACACAAAAATTTCTCAAGCCAATATCCATATACCATCCAAGACCGTTAAAGGGTAATGATAACATTAAATTGCAATAGCCATTAGCATATGGGAATGATCGCTCACTGATCTGACTATAGTAAACTAAAATCTGACGAGTTGAGATACTGGTCTGACAAATATAATATAGTAAGTACCGTATTTTTGTCCTTGTAAAGATAACATTGAATGGGGAGAGTAAATATAGTTGAGATGTAATGTAAAAGTGGGTTATCTTATCAAAAGTTGAGATGTGACTTCAAAATTTTATGGATATGCTTTTAATTCAAAAATAGACAGATGTTCCCAAATTAGAATTTGAAAGGAGACAATAAGGTCTAAAGATAGAAATTAACACCTAGATGTCAAGTAGTTTCTGACAGAATCTACAGAGAGTTGTATTATCACAGATGGAAGGCACCGGACTGTTCATGGCAACACTCTTTTCCTTAAGGTGGACCTTTCCCCTATTTTGCTAAAATTCACATCAACATACATCTCTGCATGCTGATGTAAAGTAATCTAAAACAGTATTTTTTTTTTTAGTGTAGCGCTACTCATGTGGGTGCCTCTGGTATTTTGCCCATTTCTTCTCAAACTTCAGCCCCACTGCCATGCACACAGTATTTTCCACAGCCAGGGCACACAACACTTTCACTTGTTTCTTCAATGACCAGTCTAGGGGATGTTGTTTTCATTTTTGGAGAACATGGATAGGGATAAGGGATGTGGTAGGATACTCTGAGAATGAGAACTATGTACACTGAGGACTTAATCTTCCTTCCTGCTTTAAGTATTAAGAGAACTTGTAGAGCAATGTCCCTTTCTTAGTGGACAATATTTGGACAGAGCTCTTCAGGACCACCAGCAGGTGTCCCCATTAACAGACTCACAGCTGACTATAACTTGGCACCAGAGGGGTAGCTAAAGGTCCCCAAGATCCAGCAATGTCTGTACTCACAAGGCCCAAAGACAGATGGATACTGCCTTCCAGTCTTCCAACTGATGCCCTTCAGTGATACCAGACACATCTATGGAAGGCAGCTTCCCTCAGTCAGCTTTTTCTAAGCACCTGGGTCTCTGTTTTCCTCCCACCTTAGGCTTCCTCATGGCAGCCTGTGCCTGGGGAGAGCAGCGTGCCCTTCCCAGACTGCACTCCTCCGATCTGGAACAAGACCCAGAACTCAGTGTGCTCTCTGATTAAATATAGTCTCCTAGCATACCTTCAGAGCCTGCCTCTCTGGGATAGGCTGAGGCTGTATCAATATTCATTCTGCTATCTGCATAGCTCCACACCTATGATCCAGAATGTTCTACTAACTTCTGGAAAGCAGATGGAGCCATACGCAGCATAGCAGCAGCAGTACACACTGAGCAGACCTAACTAGCAGATTGCAGCTTCACTGATTACAGTGAGCAGAATATGCTTTTGCCTGTCATGCAATCACAGCCACACTGCCTACTGTGTCAAAAACACAACTTATCAGCTATCTAACTATCCTAGCACCTACCTAGGAGGATGCTACATAAGTGTTTTATTTTCTTATGTTTCTTATGTCTAAACCCTGGTTTCCCTGAAGGCACTAATGATGTAGCCTTGGTCACACTGATGCCCCCTGAAAATGCAATATCATCAGTGCCTTCAGGAAGATTGCATACCTAATCTGCCAGATCTCCCAAAACCCCAGGGCAAGGTTTTTTTTCAAACGTAAATGTAATATGCACTGTATGTGCGAGGTAAGCTGCATGATATAATGCACAGTAGGACTATATTACATAGTTACATAGTAGGTGAGGTTGAAAAAAGACACAAGTCTATCAAGTCCAACTTATGTGTGTGATTATAATGTCAGTATTACATTGTATATCCCTGTATATTGTGGTCGATCAGGTGCTTATCTAATAGTTTTTTTAAACTAACGATGCGCCCCACTGATACCACTGCCTGTGGAAGGGAATTCCACATCCTTGCCGCTCTTACAGTAAAGAATCCTCTACGTAGTTTAAGGTTAAACCTCTTTTCTTGTTAGATAATTTACAATATTTTGTTGCGCTAGGGGACGACAGCTATGGATGGGGGTGAGCAATATACAAAGGGATAGTAAGTTATATAAAATAAAGAATTAAAAGATATTAATTTAAATAACAGTCATCTGTGAGTTACAATACATTTATATGTTAAAAATAATGATAATAGAAAATAAAAGATGAAAAATAAAATATGAAAAATGGTAAAAAAAAAAGTCCAGGGATGGTGCTGGGTTGATGAACAAAAGTCCAGGCATAAAAACTGGGATAAAATGAGTGGAGGGGGGAATGCAGAGTATAGGTCTATGACCTCAGGGGGAGAGATGCAGATACAAACACAGGAGGCAGCTTGCTTGAAGGGCAGAATTCACCTTTGGAGGGAGATAAAAAGGAAGAAAAGCAGCGCCGACCTAAGTGCAGTACTGTAGCATAAACATTTATTACAGGTTAAAATGCACTCACTCAGAGTAAGGTAGATACAGGCACATCAAGTAAAAAATCCATCCGGGAAGCTGTGTGGTGGGCAGCAGGGCTCCACAGGGGGCGATCCTGAAAGCTGGAGTGTGTTACACTTGTCTCCTTGTTCCGTCTGACGGCGCAGGTGGTAACCAGTGTCACAGGCTGGGTTGAGACAGGCACAGCGTGGATCGTCTGTTAAGTTGTATTTCCCGGGTATCAGTGACGCTGGGGGCGTGCACGCGTTCGGAGCATGCGTGCTCCTTCATCAGGCATAGCGTCCATTAATTTCGGAAGAGGTTTAAGAAGGGCGGGCGGGCCAATTGCATCATTGGCTCCGCCTACCTCGTATTAGGCTTAAGGGAACCGTGGGAGGGGTGGACAGTGTTGAGGAACATGATGACAGAATAGGGGGTGGAGAGTGGAGGAGACAAGGAGGAAATAGCAAGGGAGGTGAACAAGTGTGTGGAGAGAGGGGGGAGGGAGAGAACAGCAGAGGGACGTGATAGCATGGATATGTGCTTATTAGAAGGCAGTTGCTGAGAGGTGGAGTGATCTCATGGCAATGAGATGACGAGGATAATATGTGGATAATATGTGGAAAAAAGGGAAAATTAGAAAATTGTAAAAATTAGAAAATAATCTAAGAAAAATCTATATATGTAGTAAAATAAAAATAAATGGGAGTGATGATGGGATGAAAATGGGAGAAATAGGAGGGTTTTTTTTAAAAATGAAGGGAGTTGTGGACTTATAAATGGGTAGGGAATTGTATATAAAAAAATGTGGAAAAGAAGGAATGTATATATAAAAATATACATAAAAAAAATACATAAAAAAGATGTACATAAAAAATATATATAAAAAAAAAAAAAAAAAAAAAAATGTATATAGAAAATGCATAAAAAACGCATAAAAAAAACGCATAAAAAAAAAAAAAAAAAAAAAACGTATGAAAAACATATACACATATATATACACATACATTATATATATATATATATATACATACATATATATATATATATATATATATATATATATACACACATACATACATACATGCACATGCGCATGCATTGGGTGGAACCAGGACATGTATGGGCACATGCCGTGGTGGGTGTGGGTTTCCAGTGGGATATAGGGGTAGAACCTTAGAGTGGAAGAATTATAAAGGGGGGAATGGAAAGAGAAAAAAGGGGGGGGCAAAGGGGAGGAGACACATCAGGGTGTAGAGGGGTGTTATTGTTGGGGGGAAGGGTGGTGGGTGAGGTGTGGGGTGTGTGTTGTTGGGGCTGTGAAAGAGGGGATCTGGGCATGATTGAGGATGGATTTTTAGAGGACTGGGTTGACTTCTATTTCTTCATTCAGGCCTCCAGGCGCAAGGGCGTCAAGGGTATATATCCAAAAAGTTTCTCTTTCACAGAGACGCTTGAAACGCTCTGTGGGGGGGAGGGTCCTGGGTATTTGTTCGATGACCCATACTAGTATACCATTGGTGGAGCTTTGGTGGTACTCTTTGAAATGTCTGGGGATGGTTAGATTAAGGTTTTCTTCTATAGATCTGCGGTGTTCGCCAAATCTTTTCCTAAGTGTTCGGATGGTTCGACCAATATAGAGTAGGTTGCAGGGGCAACGGATGCCATAAATTACAAAGTCTGAGGAACAATTAAAAAATTCTCTGAGTTGGTAGGTGTTTCCTTTTGTGGTGAAAGATTTTTGGCGATGGGGGACAAATTTGCAGGTGAGACATTTGATCTTTTTGCATTGATACATGCCGTTTAATGAGAGGAAGGTCCGAGATGGGGTGGGTCTGTTACGTGTAGTTTTAAGCTTGCTTGGGGCAATAAGGCTTTTTATGTTTCTGGCTTTGCGGTATGTGATCTTGGGTACAGTGTGGATGGATGATTTTAGCATGGGATCCTCCAGTAGAATGTCCCAGTGCTTTTTGAAGATTCTTTCCATTTTTTTGTATTTTGAGTGAAATTGGGTGATGAACCTGGTGGTGTGGGGCTGGGGGGGGGTGGTGGGTTGGGTTGGTGGTTCTGTATGGGAGGGAGAGTCATTTTCTAGAAAATCGGCGAAAGCTTCTTCTATTAGATCTGGGGGGTATCCTTTTTCTAGGAATTTGGTTTTGTAAAGGTTGCCTTGTCTGATGTACTCGGAGTTGTGGGTGCAGTTGCGTTTTAAGCGGTTGAATTGGCTTTTTGGGATATTAGAGATCCATCTGGGGTGATGGCAGCTTTGGTAGTGTAGATATGAATTGCCTGCTGTGGGCTTTATGTAGTTTTTTGCATAGATCGTATTTTCGGTGTGACAGAGCTCAAGGTCCAGAAAGGCCAAACTCTCTGGGCTGCATGCGGATGTGAAGGAGAGGCCTAAGTTGTTGGAGTTGCAATAAGTTACAAAATTGTCAATGGGTGGTCCGGTTGTGTCCCATATGATGATAATATCATCTATATATCGACCCATGTATATGATGAATTCAGAAAAAGGATTGTTGTTCCAGATGAACAGATGTTCCCAAAGGCCCATGGTGAGGTTGGCGTAGCTGGGCGCAAAATTGGCACCCATTGCCGTCCCTTGGGTTTGGAGGTAGAAGTTATTGTCAAATGAGAAATAGTTGTGGGTCAGGCAGAATTGGGTGGAGTCTATGATGAAGTCTGCCTGTGAAGTTTTGATGGATGGGTCTAAGGATAGGAAGTGTTTAACAGCTCGAAGACCAACGTCATGGGGAATGGAAGTATATAGGGAGTTGACATCTAGGGAGACCCATTGGTATGTGGGTTCCCAGGTGTAGTTTTTAAGGATGTCTAGGAGATGGGTACCATCACGGATGTATGTGGGTAGGTTTTGTGCTAATGGTTGTAGGAAGTGGTCAATGTATATGGAAAAAAAGCTGGTGACGCTGTCCATGGCAGCTACAATTGGTCGACCTGGGGGATTGGCTGGATCTTTGTGTATTTTTGGGAGATGGTAAAAATAGGGAGTGTTATAGTATGATCTGGATAGGAAAGAGGCTTCGGCTTTTGTAATTATGTGGTCGTTGAGGGCTTGCTTTACGAGGGTATCAGCCTCTATGGAAAAACGGGGAAGAGGGTCACTGGTGAGGCGGGTGTATGTTTTGGTATCCGAGAGTAATCTTTGGGCTTCACCAAGGTAGGCCTCACGATTTTGGATGACAATGCCACCCCCTTTGTCTGCAGATTTGATGATGATGGATGTATTATTGGTTAGTTTTTTGAGGGAGGTAGTTTCTTGGGGAGTGAGATTATTATTTGGACGTTGGGAGGAGGTGGATTTGCACATTCGCTGTATGTCCGAGAATACGACTTGATAAAAACTCTGTATGTAGGGGCCTTTGGCGTGGCTGGGATTGAAAATGGACTTGGGTCGGAAGGGAGTGTGTTTTATGGGGGGTGAATCATACAAATATTGTAGGAGATGGTGAGTGTCTGGAACAGTGGAATCTTCATCAAAGTTATAGAGTTCCTCTAGGATCGCTAGACACGGATCCTCCAGATCATGTTCAGAGGGGGGTGTGGATGTGATGGTGTTTGGATTTATACCGTCTTGATTGTCATTTAATTTCTCTTTGTGGGCTTTTATATTGAAGAAGCGTTTGACTGTGAGGTCGCGAATAAATTTGTTTAGATCCACAAATAGAGTGAACGGGTTAGGTTGTGTGGTGGGTGCAAAGTTTAGGCCTTTGTTAAGTAAGGAGATTTCTTCAGGAGTAGGGACATGGGAGGAGAGATTGAAGATTTTTATAGTTTGGCAATCTTTTCTTTGGGCTTTGTGTTTGATTCTTCTACCCCCTCGTCTGCCTCTTCTAGTTTTCTTTTTAGGACAGAGAGGGGGGTTTTGGCTAAAAAAGACTGGTCAGTGGTTTGTGGGAGTGGGTCCATACAGTGGCCCGTCTGTGGTTGGGAGGCAGTGGCATCTTGAGTGTTGAGTTTGAAAGGGTACATAGATGGGTTAGGGGGATCTGTTGGGGATTGGGTGCTGGATGTGCCATGGGGGGCAGTATTGTGGTTGGGAGGGGGTTTGGCAGAGGGTGGTGAATGGGAGGTCTCTATGGAGGGGATGTTTGGATTGGTGGTGGCCACTGTTGTGGTTGTGGGTCTGGTATTAGTGGGAATGGCGGAAGTTTGTTTTTTGTTGTCAGACTGGTTAGCTGGAGGAGTTTTATTGGGTTTCCTATATCTTTTGGGTTTGGGCTGTAGTGAAGGGGGGTGATGTTCATATGGCGATGGCCGGGGATGAGTGGGGGGGGGTTTAGTGGGTGGGGGGTATATGGTTGTGGGATGTGGACGTGGGTTAGGATGATGGGATTGGAAGGGCTGGAAGGAGGGAGGGAAGGAGATTTGCATCAGGGGTATCAGTGTGGAATTTTTAATTTTCCATTGGAAGACTTTTTTATTATTATAGTCGTCCAGGTCTCTTCTCATTTTTTGGAGTTTGGTTTGGATAAGTTTGTCTTCATCTTTTTTAACTTTCTTTTTAAGGAGATCTAGCCAGGTTTATCAAGTCGTATTCTCGGACATACAGCGAATGTGCAAATCCACCTCCTCCCAACGTCCAAATAATAATCTCACTCCCCAAGAAACTACCTCCCTCAAAAAACTAACCAATAATACATCCATCATCATCAAATCTGCAGACAAAGGGGGTGGCATTGTCATCCAAAATCGTGAGGCCTACCTTGGTGAAGCCCAAAGATTACTCTCGGATACCAAAACATACACCCGCCTCACCAGTGACCCTCTTCCCCGTTTTTCCATAGAGGCTGATACCCTCGTAAAGCAAGCCCTCAACGACCACATAATTACAAAAGCCGAAGCCTCTTTCCTATCCAGATCATACTATAACACTCCCTATTTTTACCATCTCCCAAAAATACACAAAGATCCAGCCAATCCCCCAGGTCGACCAATTGTAGCTGCCATGGACAGCGTCACCAGCTTTTTTTCCATATACATTGACCACTTCCTACAACCATTAGCACAAAACCTACCCACATACATCCGTGATGGTACCCATCTCCTAGACATCCTTAAAAACTACACCTGGGAACCCACATACCAATGGGTCTCCCTAGATGTCAACTCCCTATATACTTCCATTCCCCATGACGTTGGTCTTCGAGCTGTTAAACACTTCCTATCCTTAGACCCATCCATCAAAACTTCACAGGCAGACTTCATCATAGACTCCACCCAATTCTGCCTGACCCACAACTATTTCTCATTTGACAATAACTTCTACCTCCAAACCCAAGGGACGGCAATGGGTGCCAATTTTGCGCCCAGCTACGCCAACCTCACCATGGGCCTTTGGGAACATCTGTTCATCTGGAACAACAATCCTTTTTCTGAATTCATCATATACATGGGTCGATATATAGATGATATTATCATCATATGGGACACAACCGGACCACCCATTGACAATTTTGTAACTTATTGCAACTCCAACAACTTAGGCCTCTCCTTCACATCCGCATGCAGCCCAGAGAGTTTGGCCTTTCTGGACCTTGAGCTCTGTCACACCGAAAATACGATCTATGCAAAAAACTACATAAAGCCCACAGCAGGCAATTCATATCTACACTACCAAAGCTGCCATCACCCCAGATGGATCTCTAATATCCCAAAAAGCCAATTCAACCGCTTAAAACGCAACTGCACCCACAACTCCGAGTACATCAGACAAGGCAACCTTTACAAAACCAAATTCCTAGAAAAAGGATACCCCCCAGATCTAATAGAAGAAGCTTTCGCCGATTTTCTAGAAAATGACTCTCCCTCCCATACAGAACCACCAACCCAACCCACCACCCCCCCCCAGCCCCACACCACCAGGTTCATCACCCAATTTCACTCAAAATACAAAAAAATGGAAAGAATCTTCAAAAAGCACTGGGACATTCTACTGTAGGATCCCATGCTAAAATCATCCATCCACACTGTACCCAAGATCACATACCGCAAAGCCAGAAACATAAAAAGCCTTATTGCCCCAAGCAAGCTTAAAACTACACGTAACAGACCCACCCCATCTCGGACCTTCCTCTCATTAAACGGCATGTATCAATGCAAAAAGATCAAATGTCTCACCTGCAAATTTGTCCCCCATCGCCAAAAATCTTTCACCACAAAAGGAAACACCTACCAACTCAGAGAATTTTTTAATTGTTCCTCAGACTTTGTAATTTATGGCATCCGTTGCCCCTGCAACCTACTCTATATTGGTCGAACCATCCGAACACTTAGGAAAAGATTTGGCGAACACCGCAGATCTATAGAAGAAAACCTTAATCTAACCATCCCCAGACATTTCAAAGAGTACCACCAAAGCTCCACCAATGGTATACTAGTATGGGTCATCGAACAAATACCCAGGACCCTCCCCCCCACAGAGCGTTTCAAGCGTCTCTGTGAAAGAGAAACTTTTTGGATATATACCCTTGACGCCCTTGCGCCTGGAGGCCTGAATGAAGAAATAGAAGTCAACCCAGTCCTCTAAAAATCCATCCTCAATCATGCCCAGATCCCCTCTTTCACAGCCCCAACAACACACACCCCACACCTCACCCACCACCCTTCCCCCCAACAATAACACCCCTCTACACCCTGATGTGTCTCCTCCCCTTTGCCCCCCCCTTTTTTCTCTTTCCATTCCCCCCTTTATAATTCTTCCACTCTAAGGTTCTACCCCTATATCCCACTGGAAACCCACACCCACCACGGCATGTGCCCATACATGTCCTGGTTCCACCCAATGCATGCGCATGTGCATGTATTTATGTATGTGTGTATATATATATATATATATATATATATGTATGTATATATATATATATATATATAATGTATGTGTATATATATGTGTATATGTTTTTCATACGTTTTTTTTTTTTTTTTTTTTTTTTTTTTTATGCGTTTTTTTTATGCGTTTTTTATGCATTTTCTATATACATTTTTTTTTTTTTTTTTTTTTTTTTTATATATATTTTTTATGTACATCTTTTTTATGTATTTTTTTTATGTATATTTTTATATATACATTCCTTCTTTTCCACATTTTTTTATATACAATTCCCTACCCATTTATAAGTCCACAACTCCCTTCATTTTTAAAAAAAACCCTCCTATTTCTCCCATTTTCATCCCATCATCACTCCCATTTATTTTTATTTTACTACATATATAGATTTTTCTTAGATTATTTTCTAATTTTTACAATTTTCTAATTTTCCCTTTTTTCCACATATTATCCACATATTATCCTCGTCATCTCATTGCCATGAGATCACTCCACCTCTCAGCAACTGCCTTCTAATAAGCACATATCCATGCTATCACGTCCCTCTGCTGTTCTCTCCCTCCCCCCTCTCTCCACACACTTGTTCACCTCCCTTGCTATTTCCTCCTTGTCTCCTCCACTCTCCACCCCCTATTCTGTCATCATGTTCCTCAACACTGTCCACCCCTCCCACGGTTCCCTTAAGCCTAATACGAGGTAGGCGGAGCCAATGATGCAATTGGCCCGCCCGCCCTTCTTAAACCTCTTCCGAAATTAATGGACGCTATGCCTGATGAAGGAGCACGCATGCTCCGAACGCGTGCACGCCCCCAGCGTCACTGATACCCGGGAAATACAACTTAACAGACGATCCACGCTGTGCCTGTCTCAACCCAGCCTGTGACACTGGTTACCACCTGCGCCGTCAGACGGAACAAGGAGACAAGTGTAACACACTCCAGCTTTCAGGATCGCCCCCTGTGGAGCCCTGCTGCCCACCACACAGCTTCCCGGATGGATTTTTTACTTGATGTGCCTGTATCTACCTTACTCTGAGTGAGTGCATTTTAACCTGTAATAAATGTTTATGCTACAGTACTGCACTTAGGTCGGCGCTGCTTTTCTTCCTTTTTATCTCTTTTCTTGTTAAACTCCCTTCCGCAAATTTTTTTTATCCCTATTGTGGGGTCATCAGTATGGTATTTGTAAATTGAAATCATATCCCCTCTCAAGCGTCTCTTCTACAGAGAGAATACGTTTAGTGCTCGCAATCTTTCCTCATAACTAATAACCTCCAGACCTTTTATTATTAGCTTTGTTGCCCTTCTTTGTACTCGCTCCATTTCCAGTACATCCTTCCTGAGGACTGGTGCCCAGAACTGGACAGCATACTCTAGGTGCGACCAGACCAGAGTCTTGTAGAGCAGGAGAATTATCTTTTTATCTCTGGCGTTGATCCCCATTTTAATGCATGCCAATATTCTGTTTGTTTGTTAGCAGCAGCTTGGCATTGCATGCCATTGCTGAGCCTATCATCTACTAGGACCCCCAGGTCCTTTTCCATCCTAGATTCCCCCAGAGTTTCTCCCCCAGTGTATAGATTGCATTCATATTTTTGCCACGCAAATGCATTATTTTACATTTTTCTACTTTAAACCTCAAAGCCCACCCCATTAATTTGTTCAGATCTTCTTGCAAGGCTTCCACATCCTGTGGAGAAGTTATTGCCCTGCTTAGCTTAGTATTGTCCGAAAATACAGAGATTGAACTTTTTACCCCATCCTCCAGGTGGTTTATGAACAAATTAAATAGGATTGGTCCCAGCAAAAAAACCTTGGGGGACCCCACTACCCACCCCTGACCATTCCGAGTACTCTCCATTTATCACCACCCTCTGAACTCGCCCCGTGTAGCCAGGTTTCAATCTATATACTCACTCTATGGTCCATGCCAATGGACCTTATTTTGTACAGTAAACGTTTATGGGGAACTGTGTCAAATGCTTTTGCAAAATCCAGATACACCATGTCTACGGGCCTTCCTTTATCTAGATGACAACTCGCCTACTCATAGAAGGTTAATAGATTGGTTTGGCAAGAACGATTCTTCATGAATCCATGCTGATTACTGCTAATGATACCGTTCTTAACTGGTCTGTAATTCCCAGGGATGTATTTTGGGCCCTTTTTAAATATTGGTGCTTTTCTCCAATCAGCTGGTACCATTCCAGTCAGTAGACTGTCAGTAAAAATTAGGAACAATGGTCTGGCAATTACTTGACTTGAGTTCCCTAAGGACCCTCGGGTGCAAGCCATCTGGTCCCAGTGATTTATTAATGTTAAGTTTCCCAAGTTTAATTTTAATTCTGTTAACCATGGAGGTGCTTCCTGTGATGTGTCATGAGGATAAACACTGCAGTTTTGGTTACTGAAGCCCCCAGATTCCCTCGTGAAGACTGAGGATAAGAATAATTTCAATACCTTCGCCATCTCCCCATTCTTTGTAATCAGATGTCCTTCCTCATTCTTTATGGGGCCAATATGGCCTGTCCTCCCTTTTTTACTGTTTACATACTTAAAGAATTTCTTGGGATTTTTGTGTCTTTCGTGTTCTATCTTAGCTGCCCTAATTGCACCCTTAGATTTCTTGTTGCATTCTTTATAATGTCTGAATGCTGATGATGAGCCCTCAACCTTGTATTTTTTGAAGGCCTTCTCCTTTCTTTTATATGCATTTTTACATTGGAGTTAAGCCATCCAGGACTTTTGTTCGCTCTTTTAAATTTATTACCCAATGGGATGCATTGGCTAATGCCCTTATTTAATATGCTCTTAAAGCAAACCCATCTCTCCTCCGTGTTCTTTGTTCCTAAGATTTTATCCCAATTTATATCTTCTAGCAAGGTTTGTAGTTTAGGGAAGTTGGCTCTTTTGAAATTCAGTGTCTTTGTATTCCCCTTATGTTTCCTATTTGTGTGATTTATACTGAAGCCAATTGACCTGTGATCGCTGTTTCCTAAATTGGCGCATATTTCCACATCAGTGATCGGGTCTGTATTGTTGGTAATCAGTAGATCCAGTAATGCTTTATTTCTAGTTGGTGCGTCCACCATCTGACCCATTAAATTGTCCTGCAAGACAATTTAGGACCCGGCTGAGCCTTAGATGAATGCGTGGTCTCAGGGCCGGTGCTACCACTAGGCAAACTAGGCAGCCACTGGTGTTCCTACTCTCTTCTTTCTGCAGCAAGCAACTAAGTCTCAGCATCAGCAGGCAGTCCGTTCGCACATAGTGTCAGAGGCGCAGCGGCAACAGAGGACTGCGTCTGTGTCCCGACTCCCGAATGAATGGAAGCAAGGAAATATTCATTAAGGGGCGCTGGTAGGCTGCATTGATAGGCACAGGTAGGCTGCATTGATGGGTGCAGGTAGGCTGCATTGATGGGCGCAGGTAGGCTGCATTGATGGGCACTGGTAGGCTGCATTGATGGACGCTGGTAGGCTGCATTTATGGGTGGTGGTGAGGCTGCATTTGATGGGCGCTGGTGAGGCTGCGTTTGATGGGTGCTTCAAAAAAAGTTGGGGTATACATGAGCAGGGCAAAGGGGGTGGAGTCAGGGGTGGAGCAAAGGGGGGCGGCAAATTGAGGTTTCTCCTAGGGTGTCAAAAATCCTTGCACCAACCCTGCATGGTCTCCTCCGCCCAGTCTATGTCTGGATAGCTAAAATCCCCCATTATGATAACACTTCCCCATCCTTTCTGCTAATCCAAATTGTGATAGGAGGTCCGCTTCCCCCTCCTCCCTCAGGTTAGGGGGCCTATAGCATACTCCCAGTATTATTTTCCCCATAGCTTCATCCCTTTGGAGCTCTATCCATAAGGATTCCACCTCTTCCCTAGCTCCCTTAGTGATGTCATCAATCACATTAACTTGTACATTATTCTTGATACATAGGCATACCCCTCCCCCTTTTTTACCCTCTCTATCCCCGCAATAAAGGGAATACCCTTGAATGGTTGCCAGCCAATCATGAGAGCTGTTGAAACAGGTCTCTGAAATTCCCACAAAATCCAAATCCTCCTTGTACAACAGTATCTCTAGTTCACCCATCTTGTCTACCTGGCTCTTGACATGGATGAACATTAGGGATCGGCGAATGGTTCAGCCCGAGCATAAGTTCAGGCCGCTCTTTGGTTGTTCGGATGTTCTGCGAACACCGAACAATATGTGGTGTTCGGGACAGGTACGAAAGCCGCCGGAACACCGTTAAAGTCTATGGGCCATTAACATGAAAAATCAAAAGTGTTCATTTTAAAGGCTTATATGCAAGTTATTGTCATAAAAGTGTTTGGGGACCCGGGTCCTGCCCCAGGAGACATGTATCAATGCAAAAAAAAGTTTTAAAAACGGCTGTTTTTTCGGGAGCAGTGATTTTAATAATGCTTAAAGTGAAACAATAAAAGTGAATTGTTCCTTTAAATTTCATACCTGGGGGGTGTCTATAGTACGTCTGTAAAGCGGCACAAAATGACATTTCTAAAAGGAAAAAAAGTAATTTAAAAGTACTCATGGCTATAATACAGCAATACAGATAAAAGTCATTGAAAAAAACAGCATGGGATCCCCCCAGTCCATTACCAGGCCCTTTGGGTCTGGTATGAATAATAAGGGGAACCCCGAACCAGAGGGGGAGGGTGGCCCCCCTCTGACGCCCCGGGAAAGCCATGGGGAAGTCCCCGTGCGTCAGAGGGGGCGGGGTCACCCAGGTATATCACCGTGTGGCCCCGCCCTCAGTTATATAAGAAGTGTCAAAGCGAAGACGCGTTATACGGCGGGAGCCTCCCATGGAGGCGGGTCGGTCACGGCTTTGTTCTTTTTTTTTTTCTTTTTCGGTCCGTCGTTGGAGATGAATAGACTTTGTGGGACATTTTAATTTTCTTATATTTTAATAAAGGTCTTATCCCAAGTTGTGTCTTGTGGTTTTTTGTCTTGTGGTCCCCTTGTTAAAGGGGGCTTCCAGATTCTGATAAGCCCCCTGCCCGCATACCCCCACAACCACCGGGCAAGGGTTGTGGGGACGAGGCCCTTTTCCCCATCGGGGCTACCCCAAAGCACCCTCCCCATGTTGAGGGCATGTGGCCTGGTATGGTTCAGGAGGGGGGGGGCGCTCTCTTGTCCCCCCTTCTTTGCCTGCGGCCTGCCAGATTGCGTGCTCGGATAAGGGTCTGGTATGGATTTTTTGGGGGACCCCCGTGCCATTTTTTAAAACATTTTGGCACGGGGTTCCCCTTAAAATCCATACCAGACCTAAAGGGCCTGGTATGTATTTTGAGGAGAACCCCTACGCCATTTTTAAAAAAAAAAATTGGCGCAGGGTTCCCCTTAATATCCATACCAGACCTAAAGGGCCTGGTATGGAATTTGGAGGGACCCCCACACAATTTTTTTTTTTACATTTTGGTTCGGGGTTCCCCTTAATATTCATACCAGACTCAAAGGGCCTGGTAATGAACTGGGGAGATCCCATGCCATTTTTTTCAATGACTTTTATCTGTATTGCCGGTACCAACAATTCATTATAGCTGCGAGTACTTTTAAATGACTTTTTTCCTTTAGAAGTGTCATTTTGTGCAGGGACTGTTCTAAACATCCAGAAAAATGCAGCACTTTACAGGCATACTATAGACACCCCACCCCCCAGGTACAAAATTTAAAGGAATATTTCACTTTTATTGTTTCACTTTAAGCATTATTAAAATCACTGCTCCCGAAAAAATGTCCGTCTTTAAAACTTTTTTTTGCATTGATACATGTCCCCTGAGGCAGAACCCGGGTCCCCAAACACTTTTTATTACAATAACTTGCATATAAGCCTTTAAAATGAGCACTTTTGATTATTCATGATCGGGTCCCATAGACTTTAACAGTGTTCGTGTGCTCTGCTGAATTTTTTGCCTGTTCGGTATGTTCTGGTGCAAACTGAACCACGGGGGGGGGGGGGGTGTTTGGCCCATCCCTAGTGAACATGCCACGTAATCTAGACCGGTCGCATACTATCCTCTTATTGGGTGTTCCGAGATTGCAACTAGGACTTGTTACTATACTTACCTTGGGTTTATGTGCTTTAGTCAACCTACCACTAATGCCCCCAATACTACCCTCTGGAAAATGTTCCGCGCTGACTATCTCTACCTCTGGGCCCTCCCCCCCGTTGCCTAGTTTAAAAAAACCCTCTAACTTTTTGGCCATCTTTACTCCCAGCTGATCTGCACCCTCCTCAATTAGGTGCAGTCCGTTCCTTCTTTAGTACTGGTGACTGACTGAGAAGTCTGCCCAGGGCATGATGGGACTGAGCCATTATAAGGGGCGGGGTCATCGGGTATACATCGTACCCCGACCCATTGACCTGGGGGAAAAAAGTGTCAATAAAAAAACACACTACACAGGTTTTTTAACCTGGGGGTCTTCTTCCGACTTCGGGGGTCTCTTCTGACTTCGGGGGTCTCTTCTGACTTCTCCGCTGGATGCTCCCTGCTGAAACCACTGCCTGTGGAAGAGAATTCCACATTCTAACCGCTCTTACAGTAAAGAACCCTCTACGCAATTTAAGGTTAAACCGCTTTTCTTCTAGTTTTAGTGAATGGCTGTGTGTCTTATTAAATTCCCTTTCACGTTTTATTCCTATTGTGGGGTCACCAGTACGATATTTGTACATTGAAATCATATCCCCTCTCAAGCATCTCTTCTCCAGAGAGAATAAGTTCAGTGCTTGTAACCTTTCCTCATAACTAATGTCCTCCAGTCCCTTTGTTAGTTTTGTTGCCCTTCTCTGGACTCTCTCCAGTTCCAGTACATCCTTCCTGAGGACTGGTGCCCAGAACTGGACAGCATACTCCAGATGCGGCCGGACCAGAGTCTTGTAGAGTGGGAGAATTATTGTTTTATCTCTGGAGTTAATCCCCTTTTTAATGCATGCCAATATTATGTTTGATTTGCTTGCAGCAGCTTGGCATTGCATGCCATTGCTGAGCCTGTCATCTACTAGGATCCCCAGGTCCCTTTCCATCCTAGATTCCCCCAGAGGTTCTCCCCTTAGTGAGTAGATTGCATTCATATTTTTGCCACCCAAATGCATTATTTTACATTTTTCTACAATAAACCTCATTTGCCATATAGTTGCCCACCCCATTTATTTGTTTAGATCTTCTTGCAAGGTTTCCACATCATGCGGAGAAGTTATTGCCCTGCTTAGCTTAGTATAGTCCGCAAATACAGAGATTGAGCTGTTTATCCCATCCTCCAGGTTGTTTATGAATAAATTAAATAGGATTGGTCCCAGGTCCCTGGGGAACCCCACTTTCCACCTCGGACCATTCTGAGTACTCCCCATTTATCACTACCCTCTGAACTCACCCCTGTAGCCAGTTTTCAATCCATGTACTCACCCTATGGTCCATGTCAACGGACCTTACTTTGTACAGTAAACATTTATGGGGAACTGTATCAAATGCTTGTGCAAAATCCTGATACACCACATCTATGGGCCTTCATTTATCTAGATGGCAGCTCACCTCCTCATAGAAGGCTAATAGATTGGTTTAGCAAGAACGATTCTTAATGAATCCATGCTGATTACTGCTAATGATACCGTTGTCATTACTAAAATCTTGTATATAGTCCCTCATCATCCCCTCCAAGAGCTTGCATACAATTGATGTTAGGCTAACTTGTCTGTAATTCCCAGGGATGTAACTTGGCCCTTTTTTAAATATCAGTGCTACATTGGCTTTTCTCCAATCAGCTGGTACCATTCCAGTCAGTAGACTGTTCGTAAAAATTAGGAACAATGGTCTGGCAAATACTTGACTGAGTATCCAATGGTGGGGTATATAAGGCTACAAGATAATGGTGATGGGTAGGCTTCCTGATGATGTGTATAACACGAAATGCATAGAGGCTGCATGTTCGCTCCTCACTGATGTCATATCTGGATCTGCTGGTTTCCTACTCTACTGTTTTGGAATGCACGCTGCGGTTGTCTCTACTGGTGTGCTTATTGATCCTAAGCCATACATGTCGGTGCTAACTCATAGCACACTCTAATGTAAATGCGCATTACCTTGGATGTGTGTCTAGTTTCACTGCTGTCAAACATGTCTGCGCAATGATTGTCATATCTTTCTTCTTGTTGTTGCTGATTGCCATTAGAGTGAAGGAATCGTTTTTTCACCTTTTATTGCTGAATGAGGAAAACCCTATACTCACCTAGTTTTTTGTTATAACGGTCCGGTGAGTGCGATTCTATATGCATAATCTATGGTGGAGCACATTTGAAAGTTTTTGTTGCCCTGAATAACGGTGATTGGACTTTTTTCCTTTTTCTTTTTTTTTGTGTAAAGCTATATTGTAAAATCACACTTTGATTATTCACAGACATTTATTATGCAATTGATTTATAATAGTCATATGTTTTTTGGTATCATGAATAGGGATGAGCCGAACACCCCCCGGTTCGGTTCGCACCAGAACCTGCGAACGGACCGAAAGTTCAAACGAACGTTAGAACCCCATTGACGTCTATGGGACTTGAACGTTCGAAATCAAATGTGCTCATTTTAAAGGCTAATTTGCATGGTATTGTCCTAAAAAGGGTTTGAGGACCCGGGTCCTACCCTAGGGGACATGTATCAATGCAAAAAAAACTTTTAAAAACGGCCGTTTTTTCGGGAGCAGTGATTTTAATGATGCTTAAAGAAAAAAAAAAAGTGAAATATTCCTTTAAATATCGTACCTGGGGGGTGTCTATAGTATGCCTGTAAAGTGACGCGTGTTTCCCGTGTTTAGAACAGTTAATGCACCAAATGTCATTTTTAAAGGAAAAAATCTCATTTAAAACTGCTTGCGGGTTTAATGTAATGTCGGGTCCTGGCAATATGGATGAAAATCAGTGAGACAAATGGCATGGGTACCCCCCAGTCCATTACCAGGCCCTTTGGGTCTTGTATGGATATTAAGGGGAACCCCGCACCCAAATTAAAATAAGGAAAGGTGTGGGGCCACCAGGCCCTATATACTCTGAGCAGCAGTATACAGGCGGTGCAAACAAGACAGGGACTGTAGGTTTGTTGTTAAGTAGAATCTGTTTGTAATTTTGAACGGGTACATTTTTAACTTGTTTAGCTCCAGCCAAAAAATCTTTTTTAAGCTTTTTGGAAAACATAGGGAAGGGTTATCACCCCTGTGACATTTGTTTTGCTGTCTTTCCTCCTCTTCAGAAGATTTCACCTCACTTTTTGTCCCAATGAAAAATGTTTTTTGAAAATTTGGGTTTTTTTGTGGAACAAGGATTGGAAAGCATCAGTGGAAAGGAGAAATGTTTTTCCCATATTAACTCTTACAGGAGAGAATTTCCCTTCCTAGGGGTAGATTTTAACTCACTTCCTGTTGTCTCCTTCCGTTTGCAAGTAGGAGTCGTTTGTAAGTTAGATGTTTGAAAGTAGGGTCCTGCCCTATATACTCAGCAGAAATTTGGGCCTTAGGTGTTGTTGTGGCCACAACACTGTAAGCCCTCACAGGGCCCTGCTGTGAAATATTAGATCAAGAATTGTAATTACATGCCCCTGTTGAACAGGAGCTGAAAAATTAGGCCTTAGGCACTGGTGCTGGTGCTACAACACTGCAACCCCTCACAGACACTCTAGTTGGAACGCAGGAACGAGCCCTGCTGCAAAGTATTGCATCAAAAATTGTAATTACACGCCCCTGTTAAACAGGGGCAGAAAAATTGGGCCTTAGGCACTGGTGCTGGTGCCACAACACTGCAACCCCTCACAGACACTCTAGTTGGAATGCAGGAACGAGCCCTGCTGCAAAGTATTGCATCAAAAATTGTAATTACACACCCCTGTTAAACAGTGGCTGAAAAATTGTGCCTTAGGCACTGGTGGTGGCGCCCAGAACCAAAAATGAACGCTGGATGCAGGACAGGCCAGTAGCTCAATTGCATACTGTGCAAGCTCTGGCCAGTGATCCATCCTCAAGACCCAGTAACCGAGAAGATTTTCAGTGGGAAAGGTGTCCAATTCTGATCTTGCCCCTAGGTATTCCTGCACCATGTAAAACAGACGCTGGCGATGGTTGCTGGAACCGATCATACCTTGGGGCTGCGGACCAAAAAATTGTCTGAACGCATCGGTCAGACGGCCACCTTCTCCACCGCTCCTTCTTTGACTGACCGAAGCCTCAGCAACACGTTGTCCAGAAACAGGAGTTTGTAACCTCCCAGTCTCTGGGAACGCATTGCACAGACCTTTCTGCAAGGCCTCCCGAAGATGTTTCATCCTCTGCTCCCTCTGCGATGGCAAGATAAGGTCCGCAACCTTACCCTTGTAACATGGATCAAGGAGGGTTGCCAGCCACTATTGGTCCTTCTCCTTGATACCACGAATACGAGGATCCTTACGCAGGCTTTGCAGGATCAGGGAGGCCATGCAGCGTAGGTTTGCTGAGGCATTCGGTCCGGAGTCCTCTGGGTCACTAAGGACGACATGGTCCGCAGCCACCTCCTCCCAGCCACGTACAAGTCCATGTGTTTCTTGGGACTGATCCCTTAAAGACTGCTGCTGATGCTGAGTGCCAGGCTCCACCTCCATACTGACACAATCTTCTTCCTCCTCCTCCTCCTCGTCCTCTTCCTGTGTGATCGGCGGGCACGCAGGAACACTGTCTGGATAAAGGGGGCCTTGAAAGCTAAGGAAGTCCTCCTCTTCCTGCCTCTGTTCTGCCTCAAGTGCCCTGTCCATTATTCCACGCAGCGTGTGCTCCAACAGGTGGACAAGGGGGACAGTGTCACTGATGCATGCACTGTCACTGCTCACCATCCTCGTGGCCTCCTCAAATTGTGGCAGGACAGTGCATGCATCCCTGATCATGGCCCACTGGCGTGGGGAAAAAAAACCAAGCTCCCCTGACCCTGTCCTGGTGCCATAGTCGCACAGGTACTCATTGATGGCCCTCTGCTGCGTGTGCAGCCGCTGCAGCATGGCCAACGTTGAGTTCCACCTGGTGGGCATGTCACAGATTAGGCGGTTCTTGGGCGGGTTAAACTCCTTTTGGAGGTCCGTCAGCCGAGCACTGGCATTATATGACCGGCGGAAATGCACACAGACTTGCCTGGCCTGCCTCAGGACATCCTGTAAGCCCGGGTACCTGCCCAAGAACCGCTGCACCACCAAGTTAAGGACGTGAGCCAAACAGGGCACATGGGTCATTTGTCCCTGTCGGAGGGCAGAGAGGAGGTTGGTGCCATTGTCGCAAACCACCATTCCTGCCTTAAGTTGGCGTGGCGTCAACCACCTCTGAACCTGCCCCTGCAGAGCTGACAGAACCTCTGCCCCAGTGTGGCTCCTGTCCCCCAAGCACACCAGCTCAAGCACCGCATGGCATCTTTTGGCCTGCGTACTTGCGTAGCCCCTTAAATGGCTACGGAGCACCGCTGGTTCCGAGGACAAAGCACAGGAAGAGGCCATGGAGGAAGAAGAAGAGGAGGGGGTGGAGGAGAGAGGTGTGTGTCACAATCATTAGCACTTTGGAGGCGTGGTGGCAGAACAACCTCCAACACTACTGCACCTTGTCCTGCATCCTTCCCAGCTGCCAGCAGAGTCACCCAATGCGCCGTGAAACTTAGGTAACGTCCCTGTCCATGCCTGCTGGACCATGAGTCAGCGGTAATATGCACCTTACCGCTGACTGCCCTGTCCAGCGAGGCATGGACATTGCCTTCCACATGCCGGTAGAGAGCCGGAATCGCCTTCCGTGAGAAATAGTGGCGTTTGGGTACCTGCCACTGAGGAACCGCACATTCCACAAACTCATGAAAGGGGGCAGAGTCTACCAACTGAAAAGGCAGCAGTTGAAGTGCTAGCAATTTTGCCAAGCTAGCATTCAACCGCTGGGCATGTGGATGGCTGGGAGCAAACTTCTTTCGGCGGTACAGCAGCTGGGGCAGGGAAATTTGCCTGGTACAATCTGACGTCGGTGTACCAAAAGCAGATTGCCCACAAGTACTTGGCTGTGACACACCTAATTCTACACCTTCATTCCTCTCAGTGCAGGTCTCAGAGAGGACTGAAGGTCTAGTGGGGTTGGAAATCTCAGCTGATGAGGAGAAAGGAGAGGTCCTCTTTGTTCTTTGGTGTGGGTCTTTTAGATACGCTTGCCAACGAACTGCATGGCAGGTCAACATATGTCTGGTCAAGCATGTGGTACCCAAGCGGGAGATGTTTTGGCCACACAAGATACGCTTGAGACATATGTTGCAAATAGCAGCGGTGCGATCTGATGCACTCGTCTCAAAAAAGGCCCACACCAAAGAACTTTTTGAATAACGTGCAGAGACTGCAGTGCCCTGCACATGTGGAGCTTTGGGGTGTGATGCAGTCAATGTGCTGCCCTTAGGCTGGCCCCTGGAGGGCATCCTGCCTCGTTGGTGATGTGCCGCCTCCTCCTCCTCCTCTCTCCTATCAGGCACCCACGTTGAGTCAGTGACCTCATCATCCCCTCCCTCCTCATCACTGGAGCAAACCTGGCAGTATGCTGCAGCAGGGGGAGCATGACTGCCAGATTGCTGTCCTTCTTGGGCACCCCCTCTGTCCGTGCTCATGTTACTGCCTTCATCGAGCTCAGTATCATCATCAGAGCCTTCCAAACGCTGGGCATCCTCCTGGAGCATGTACCCAACACTGTGGTCAAACAGTTCGAGGGACTCCTCAGGAGGACATGGTGGGGCTAGGGAAGGAGTCACTGATGACATTGAGCCGAGGGAAGAGGCCGCTGCTTTGCCAGACAAAGTACCCCGGGCATGGGTGAGAGAGGATGAGGAGGATGAGGACGGCTTGGCCATCCACTCGACCAAGTCTTCCGCATGTTGCGGCTCAACACGGCCAGCTGCCGAAAAAAAGGCCAAGCGTGTCCCATGGCCACGTGCTGATAAGGATGCACCGTCTCCGCGACCAGCACAAGACACAGAGCCTGCTTGCCCTCTCTTATTGGCTTGTGACAGTCTGCCTCTCCTTCTTGGCCTTCCAGACATACTAATGGCCTGTAGCTGCACTAAGCTGGGATATATATATATATATATATATATATATACATATATATATATATATATATATATATGTATATATATATATGTATATATATATATATATATATATATATATATATATATATATATATATATATATATATATATATATGTATATATATATATATATATATATATATATATATATATATATATATATATATATGAATGTACTGATACTGCAGCTAGCAAAATCAACTGCCTGCCTGTAGTATGAGAACACCACCAACCTTCTACAGGTAGCTTTAGCTGAACACTGTGAAGTGGACGCACCCCACTAACTTGTAGGTTTAGCTGAACACTGTGAGCAGGACGCACTGCACTAACTGTAAATAGTCTAGCTGCCTGACTGTGGTACTAATAGGATAAAAAGAACACCAGCAATTTTCTTCAGGTAGCTGTATTTACTGTAACAAGACAAGCCTGCCTGTCAGTAAGAAGGTAACAGGAACGGATCTAGCTGAACACTGTGAGCAGGACGCACCCCACTAGCTTGTAGGTTTAGCTGAACACTGTGAGGTGGACGCACCCCACTAACTTGTAGGTTTAGCAGAACACTGTGAGCCGGACGCACTGCACTAACTGTAAATAGTCTAGCTGCCTGACTGTGGTACTAATAGGATCAAAAGAACACCAGCAATTTTCTTCAGGTAGCTGTATTTACTGTAACAAGACAAGCCTGCCTGTCAGTAGGAAGATAACAGGAACGGATCTAGCTGAACACTGTGAGCAGGACGCACTGCACTAACTGTAAATAGTCTAGCTGCCTGACTGTGGTACTAATAGGATCAAAAGAACACCAGTAATTTTCTTCAGGTAGCTGTAAATACTGTAACTAGACAAGCCTGCCTGTCAGTAAGAAGATAACAGGAACGGATCTAGCTGAACACTGTGAGCAGGACGCACTGCACTAACTGTAAATAGTCTAGCTGCCTGACTGTGGTACTAATAGGATCAAAAGAACACCAGTAATTTTCTTCAGGTAGCTGTAAATACTGTAACAAGACAAGCCTGCCTATCAGTAGGAAGATAACAGGAACGGATCTAGCTGAACACTGTGAGCAGGACGCACTGCACTAACTGTAAATAGTCTAGCTGCCTGACTGTGGTACTAATAGGATCAAAAGAACACCAGCAATTTTCTTCAGGTAGCTTTAAATACTGTAACAAGACAAGCCTGCCTGTCAGTAGGAAGATAACAGGAACGGATCTAGCTAAACTGAATACAGTGTATATATATATATATATATGCAACACCTGGAATGCATATATATACACAATACACTGTAAGTGCAGCTAACTGACTGACTGTCCTGCCTAATCTATCTAGCTCAAATGAAATGACACTGTCTCTCTCTCTCTCTCTATCTCTCAGCACACCGGAACACACTGCACAGGGCCGCCGTGCAGGCGGCCTTATATAGTGTGGGGCGTGTACTAAATCCCCTGAGCCATAATTGGCCAAAGCCTCCTTGGCTTTGGCCAATTACGGCTCTCTGTTCAGGCGGCGCTGTGATTGGCCAAGCATGCGGGTCATAGTGCATGCTTGGCCAATCATCAGCCAGCAATGCACTGCGATGCCGCAGTGAATTATGGGCCGTGACGCGCCACACGAATTTGGCGCGAACGGCCCATATCGTTCGCAATTCGGCGAACGACCGAACAGCCGATGTTCGAGTCGAACATGGGTTCGACTCGAACACGAAGCTCATCCCTAATCATGAACTGTTCACATTATTAATTGATAAAGGTACACTATGAAGTATTCATTCCCCACTTATTATTATTTTTTTATTTGTATATGGTTGCACTTTGCACTATTGTTAGATTAAGGATTTTATGAGATAGTATGAGACCTTTCTTATTTTCCCATCTGTTTAGCTTTATCACTGAGATTAAAAGAGAAAGAAAATCCAAAATGTTGGGTTTTAAACAAAACAGGAATAGAAAGGAAATGTTCCAATGGGAAACTTGATCTGGTGACAACCAAAAATTCTACAACTTTGGAGGGATTACCTCTCACTTGCTGTTTGGCTATGGGACAGGAAAAAAAGGGAAATCCACATTGGGGCACAGATGGCAAAAAAAACTCCCTTACTATATCCAAAATTTAAAAAAAATGCAGTTAATTCTACTTTAACATAAATATATGGCCGACCCCATAGAGGCCAGGCAGAGTGACAAAGATTCTCTTTAACCGCTTGCTATCCGCGCTATAGCCGAATGACGGCTACAGCGCGGACCTGCATTCCCGGGAGGCCGTCATATGACGGCCTCCGCTGTGCACGTGCCCTGCGCGCGCCCTGCAGGGCGCGCGTGGAGCGCGCTGTGGTCACCGAGTCACTGAGACTCGGGTGATCACCGATCCGTGTAAGGGGCCGGTCCCGGCCCCTTACCATGTGATCAGCTGTCAGCCAATGACAGCTGATCACATGATCAAAACAAAAGCTCGGTAATCGTTTTTTTTTCTCCTCGCGCTGACAGTGCGAGGAGAAAAAAAAGCCGATCACCGGCTCAGCAGCAAGGGACATCGGTCCCGAAGAGGAGGAGGCAATAATGCCTCAATTGTGCCACCAGTACCCCCTGCCAGTGCCACCTTACATTGCCACATCAGTGCCCACAGTGCCCACCAGTGCCACGTATCAATGCCCATAAGTGCCACCTATCAATGCCTACAGGTGCCACCTATCAATGCCCACCATTGCCACCTAACAATGCCCACCAGTGGTGGCAATCAGTGCCACCTAGCAGTGTACAAGATCAGTGCCCATTATTGCCACCAATCAGTGCCCATCACTGCCACCCATCAGTGCCCATCACTGCCACCTATCAGTGCCCATTGGATCCGCCTCATCAGCATACATCAATGAAGGAGAAAAATTACCCTTTTAAAAAATTTTATAACAAAATATAAAAAAAAAAAAAATTTTTTTTTAAAAATTCGGTCTTTTTAAATTTTTTTAACAAAAAATAAAAATCGCAGAGGTGATCAAATACCACCAAAAGAAAGCTCTATTTGTGGGGAAAAAATGATAAAAATTTCATTTGGGTACAGTGTTGTATGACCGCGCAATTGTCATTCAAAATGCGTCAGTGCTGAAAGCTGAAAATTGGTCTGGATAGGAGGGGGGTTTAAGTGCCCGGTAAGCAAGTGGTTAACCAAAGAGTTACACCCAGTTATTTATGAGACAACCTGGCCCTATACTTTTCTATAATATAAGAAATACTGTAGATATAGCAGAAGATCCAATAATCTAAAAATTTGTCATATTCGGAAAAATATTATTTTTCAATATATTTTGTATAAGCAGCATGTGATTTTTATTAGTGCGAAATATGATCCTCAACAGAATTACAGAAAACTGGTAGCAAGAGAAATATGGGGCTACCGTTAATGATCTCGTTCTAGCAGCCTGACTGCCTCAGGCTTCGATTCTTAAAATCACTAAACCAGAGTACAGTCAAAACTCCACATCTAAACACTTGTAACCATAAAGCCATTGGATCAGTATAGCAGCCAGATTACTACTTTATTCAGAAACAAAGGTCATCAATAGCTGCCTCAGTATTTATCAGTACTCATTTCCTTTTAAAGTCTAATCTAATCACAAGCATAAAAAGTAATATATTGCATCTTACTAGTCCTTAGATGTGGTGGCTGCATTAGTTTTCTTTTTCAGACTCATTTGCATGCATTCTCACCTGACGATCTCCTGCCAGCAACACAATTCATGTCCTAGGATGACAATGCTTACTCACTGTACTCTAGCTATGGAGGAGCTGTGTTGTCACCCTAGGAAAAGACAACAGAACATCTCCCTTTTTCCTTTTCTCCATAACATAGGAAGGGAGGTGTTTTATAGTCCACAGGGAAAACTGGAAACTATGCTAATGATAAGAAGGCAGCTTAGGGAGCGAGCACATGAAGTTATCATGTTATCAAGATTTCTGGCAGGATCAACAGGTATACTTTTGCACTTATTGAACAGATATAGCATAACACTTTCAACATTATACAGACAAAAAGGATACAATTAGAGAAGTTCTTGTTCTTGTTAGGGTTTACATACACTAAATAGTTTTCCTATGCAAGTGCAAGTTTAACCACCTCCTGCTGACCGCCTCTCGGCCCTTTAAGGATTCTAAATGGTGGGCATTTGGGTCATGTGACCATTGTGATTGGCTGTCACAGCAGTCACATGATCGAAAAGCTCCCAATCGCTAGTATGCATCAGGAGCTTTCTAGTAACTGCTGGCTACCCTGTTGTAAGCACGGAGAGGCCGCATATATGTGTGCGGCCGGCATAAAGACACCTTGATTTCTGAATCAGCCAAAATTTGAGCCATAGGTGGCCTTTTACGCTCCACCCAGCTTGCAGGATGAGAGAAAATTGAGCTGCGTATGGCTACTTTTAGTTTGAGTTTGGGAAGGTTGTTCATTGGGGTGCAGTCAATCCTCTGTGCAACTCCAGCCATATTAACCCTTCAGTGAAAAGAACCCACTTGAGTTAAAACAAGGACATTTTGAGGTTGATTTACTGATAATGGAGAGTGCAAAATCTAGTGCAGCTGTGCATAGAAACCAATCAGCTTTCAGGTTTTATTGTCAAAACTTAATTAAACAAGCTGAAGTTAGAAGCTGATTGGCTCCAGATTTTGCACTCTCCAGGTTATTGTAAATCAACCCCGTCAACCCACTCATGTACATAGGATTCCCACCTAACCAACATTTAACCAGCCTGGATGGTTAAAGGCTGGTATTTATGTATATAAAGTCAAAATATATTTTTTACAGTGGGTAAAAGATTGTGTATTATGGGATTGCTTTTTTTTTTCTCTTTTATTGGTTGAACTAGATGGACTTGTGTCTTTTTTCAACTTGACTAACTATGAAACTATGTAACTTTTATTAAAGACTTTTTAAACTTTTTTTCCAATTCTGCTACTATTTTTTTTACAATTAAGCACCACTACCATAAGACTGAGGCCCTATTCACACATAGTGCAGTAACTGGGGTTTGTCCACACTGGAAGAACACCAGTCAACTAGAGCACCTAGAAAACAATTGAAAACATTCACACTGCAGTAAAGCCCAGAGGTGCGGTGTAGAGACCAGTGATTAAATGCGGACATGCGTCGTTATATCGCAGTGCACAGGAAGGCACCGCATATATAAATCAATGAAGAGGCACTTCAAATAAAGTTGACCAAACCAAAAAAGTTAAAAAAGGGAACTCTGTAAAGTGTGGAAACGTGCAACACACCACCCCCTACTGCTGTCTTACCCATTTCACGCTGGGGCGCTTTTCAGGCGTATTAGGGCTAAAAATAGCGCCTGTAAAGCGCCTGAAAGTGCCTCTCAAGCCACCCCAGTGTGAAAGCCCGAGTGAAAAAAGACCTGCAAGCAGCATCTTTGGGGTGGTGCGGGAGCAGTGTATCCACCACCCCTGCCCATTGAAATGAATGGGCAGCGCTGCCAAAGCGCCTGCAAAGTGCTTCGGCAGTGCTGAAAAAAGCTATTAATCCTTTCCTCGGCCACTAGCAGGGGTCAGCAGTGCCCTGCTAGCGTCCGAAAAGCGCCACTATAACAGCGGTAAAGCGCCGCTAAGACTAGCGGCGCTTTACCGCTAACGGACCCGCTGCCCCAATGTGAATGGGGTCTTAGTGCAACCAAAATGGACAGCTGCCTTGCCACTAAACCGACACAAGAAGTAAATAGCAGTGCTCCAACAAGTGAACGCATCCTGTATTCATTGGATTAATTCGTGAAATCCTTACATGGGTGCTCATGCCCCAAAGTGTCCTCCATCCACTGGATACAATCCAAAATTAGTAGAACAAGCCAGCAACTCCAAAATCCTTTAGAAGACTTTATTTATGGCATAACAGTGATTAAATTATATTAGTGCCAAAACATGTTATCTTGTTTTATAATCACTATTTTATTAATTCTTCTAAAGGATTTTGGAATTGCTGGCACTCTACTAATTTCGTATTGCCCCCCACTAAACTGCTCTGGTTTAGTGTGAGGGCAGTGTAAATAGTCCCATATATTTCAGACTTACATTGCTTTCTGAGTCCCCTTACTTTGTCATTAGACTAATAGCTGAGTTATGATACTATATTGCTTAGCTCCCAACTTTCCCTGATTTCAAGGGACTGTCCCTCATTCAGAACAAAATACCTCGGTCCCACTTTCCTCCTCATTTGTCCCTCATTTTGGTCCGCTCTGTATAGTTGTATATAGATGTGCACAGCCTATTGCATTAGGGTGTGCACACCAAAGCTCAAACACATTTGCATGTGTGTGCATGTGTATATATACTGACTGTGTCAGCAGAGCAGTGGACGGTGTAAGTAGGGCAGAGATTGGTGTCAGTAAGGCAGTGGACTGTGTCAGTAGTTTTTATTTTTCTTATTTTTTACAATTTTTGTAGGAGCCCTGTTGGGGGGTTTTGGTGAAATATAAGGGGTCTATACAGGGGGAATCTGCACCACACTTGGTGATTAGAGTGTGCCCAGGCACACCTGGCACACCCTGTAGGCACGCCGATGTAGTGGTATATAAAATGCTCTACTTATCTATTTGAAAAAAGTGTTTTACAGCGCTAAACTTTTCATTCAATTGCTAAATTGTTGCATTTGTTTATGCCAAAAGCCAATGTAAAGGAATAGTACTGGTAAAAAAGCACTTACGGGTTTAACCAATTCTCCTTTAAGGAGTTCATGGGTGTGTCCTAAGCCTACATAATTTTGTTAATAGGTGTCCCTCATTCCCATCTCAGAAATTTGGGAGGCATGATAATGTATAGCTTATACATGTATAGAACATTATTAATTAACGTGAGGTTAGCCTTTGAAATGCAGTGAAGCAGCAGACCAGTAAAAAAAATTTATAACAAAAATCAGAATGAATTCATTTTAGCACACAAAGGTGTGACCTTTTTTAGTGTGCTGTACTGTTCAGATAAGATAGAACAGGTGGTGGCGATAGTATAATAAAAGTTATTCATCACTTCTGCTGTTTATCTGAGGAATACATGCAGCAGGGATACTGAATACAGCAGAAACATGTTGACTCTGCACTTCTCTTCATATGAAATGCTGCTTCACAAGCCATGGAGAGACAGTAGACTGCATAGCAAAGGTATAAATAATGTTTGTAAAATTGAGGTTTAATCACCTATGGTCTCCCTTATGCCTGTTTAAGAACAATGAACAATAGAAGTAATTGAGACATTGTCAGTGCTAACTATCACAAGTAAGGGCATAAAGCACTGCTCATTTTATTGATAATTGTAAGATGATGTATGTGTTAGAACTTTAGCTAGCCGACATCAACACAAATGATTCTTGAAAAATAATTTACAGTCAAATAATGTGTAAAGAAAGAATCACAGAGAATTTTGGAGCAAGGCCTTTGGTAGATATATATTAGGTTGTTGAATTTATTTTTTCATTAGCATGACTATAAGCAGCCTAATATCTCCCCTGATTTGGTTACCTATTGTAGCATTTGGGTGAGGTTAGGTTATTTAGAGCTAATCTTGGGGTCAATTCAACAGACTCCCCCATCACAGATCCCCCCCATCACAGATCCCCTATTACAGACTGCCCCAACACAGAGCCCTCCATAACAGACCCCCCCATCACAGAGCACCCCCAACACAGACTCCCTCAATGCAAAGCCCTCCATAACAGATCCCCCATCACAGAGCCCCCCCATAACAGAGCCACCATCACAGAGCCCCCCATAACAAATTCCCCACATTACAAACCCCCCAACACAGAGCCACCCATAACAGATCCCCCCATTACAGACCTCCCCAACACAGAGCCACCCATAACAGATCCCCCCATTACAGACTCCCCCATCACAGACCCCCTCATTACATACCCCCCCCAACACAGAGCCCTCCATCACAGATCCCCTCATCACAGATACCCCCCAGTACAGACTCCCCCATCACAGATCCCTCCTATCACAGATCCCCTATTACAGACTGCCCCAACACAGAGCCCTCCATAACAGATCCCCCCATCACAGAGCCCCCCAACACAGACTCCCTCAACACAAAGCCCTCCATAACAGATCCCCCATCACAGAGCCCCCCCATAACAGAGCCACCATCACAGAGCCCCCCATAACAGATCCCCCCATTACAGACTCCCTCAACACAGAGCCCTCCATAACAGATCCCCCATTACAAACTCCCCTTTAGTAAATCAACCCCAAGATGTCTTGCAAAAATTTTGTTGGTGATGGAAAGCAAGTAGCAGATTTTTTTTTGGCTGTTTAAGGACAGGAAGATGTCCCACAATCCCTTGTTTCGTGGGAGACATTTGCACCTCCCTATTTTTCATATCTCCTTATTGTTTATTTCTGCACATCCTGTGGTGGGCTCATCTGTTAATCCTGTATACAGTAGACCAGGGGTCCTCAAACTTTTTAGACAGGGGGCCAGTTCACGGTCCCTCAGACTGTTGGGGGGCCGCACTATAGTTTAAAAAAAAATATGAACTAATTCCTATGCACACATCTTATTTGTAGTGCAAAAAAAAAAAATAAAGAACAATTGTAATCAATATAAACTTATCAGTATTTCAGACTCCCCTCATTACAGAACCACTCCCCATCACATACTTCCCCCATCACAGATCCCCCCACATCAGTCCCCCACCATAGCACAGAGTCCCCCACATCAGTCCCCCACCATAGCACAGAGTCCCCCACATCAGTCCCCCACCATACCACAGAGTCCCCCACATCAGTCCCCCACCATAGCACAGAGTCCCCCACATCAGTCCCCCACCATAGCACAGAGTCCCCCCACATCAGTCCCCCACCATAGCACAGAGTCCCCCACATCAGTCCCCCACCATAGCACAGAGTCCCCCACATCAGTCCCCCACGATAGCACAGAGTCCCCCACATCAGTCCCCCACCATACCACAGAGTCCACCACATCAGTCCCCCACCATAGCACAGAGTCCCCCACATCAGTCCCCCACCATAGCACAGAGTCCCCCACATCAGTCCCCCACCATAGCACAGAGTCCCCCACATCAGTCCCCCACGATAGCACAGAGTCCCCCACATCAGTCCCCCACCATACCACAGAGTCCACCACATCAGTCCCCCACCATAGCACAGAGTCCCCCACATCAGTCCCCCACCATAGCACAGAGTCCCCCACATCAGTCCCCCACCATAGCACAGAGTCCCCCACATCAGTCCCCCACGATAGCACAGAGTCCCCCACATCAGTCCCCCACCATACCACAGAGTCCACCACATCAGTCCCCCACCATAGCACAGAGTCCCCCACATCAGTCCCCCACCATAGCACAGAGTCCCCCACATCAGTCCCCCACCATAGCACAGAGTCCCCCACATCAGTCCCCCACCATAGCACAGAGTCCCCCACATCAGTCCCCCACCATAGCACAGAGTCCCCCACATCACAGATCCCCACCATAGCACAGAGTCCCCCACATCACAGATCCCCACCATAGCACAGAGTCCCCCACATCACAGATCCCCACCATAGCACAGAGTCCCCCACATCAGTCCCCCACCATAGCACAGTGTCCCCCACATCACAGATCCCCACCATAGCACAGAGTCCCCCACATCAGTCCCCCACCATAGCACAGAGTCCCCCACCATAGCACATCAGTCCCCACATCACAGATCCCCACCATAGCACAGAGTCCCCCACATCACAGATCCCCACCATAGCACAGAGTCCCCCACATCAGTCCCCCACCATAGCACAGTGTCCCCCACATCACAGATCCCCACCATAGCACAGAGTCCCCCATCATAGCACAGAGTCCCCCACATCACAGATCCCCACCATAGCACAGAGTCCCCCATCATAGCACAGAGTCCCCCACATCACAGATCCCCACCATAGCACAGAGTCCCCCACATAAGTCCCCCACCATAGCACAGAGTCCCCCACCATAGCACAGAGTCCCCCACATCACAGATCCCCACATCACAGATCCCCACCATAGCACAGAGTCCCCCACATCACAGATCCCCACCATAGCACAGAGTCCCCCACATCACAGATCCCCACCATAGCACAGATCCCCACCATAGCACAGACTCCCCCCTGTGTGTCACAGATCCCCACCATAGCACAGATCCCCACCATAGCACAGATCCCCACCAAAGCACAGATCCCCACCAAAGCACAGATCCCCACCATAGCACAGATCCCCACCAAAGCACAGATCCCCACCATAGCACAGAGTCCCCCCGTGTGTCACAGATCCCCACCATAGCACAGACTCCCCCCTGTGTGTCACAGATCCCCACCATAGCACAGATCCCCACCATAGCACAGATCCCCACCAAAGCACAGATCCCCACCATAGCACAGAGTCCCCCACATCACAGATCCCCACCATAGCACAGAGTCCCCCACATGAGTCCCCCACATGAGTCCCCCACCATAGCACAGAGTCCCCCACCATAGCACAGAGTCCCCCACATCAGTCCCCCACCATAGCACAGAGTCCCCCACCATAGCACAGAGTCCCCCACATCAGTCCCCCACCATAGCACAGAGTCCCCCACATCACAGATCCCCACCATAGCACAGAGTCCCCCCGTGTGTCACAGATCCCCACCATAGCACAGATCCCCACCATAGCACAGACTCCCCCCGCCGCCCTTACACTTACCTGTATCACGCAGGACACGAGGCATGGTAGGTCCGGACGGAGGGCAGGACTTTGGAAGTGAGGGGCAGGTGATTGGTTCCTGGGACAGCCCTGATGCCTAGTAACCAATCACCTGCTTCTTAGCACAGAAGGTCCTTTGCCCGGCCTGTCATGTTTCCCGTCCTGTGTGATGGAGGGAGCAGAGGGCAGGAGCAGTGCTGCAATTTTAAAGGGGCAGTCCGCGGGCCGGATCAAAAACGCTGGAGGGCCGCATTCGGCCCGCGGGCCGTAGTTTGAGGACCCCTGCAGTAGACAGTCAAAGGCTCTTGCCTACATGTACTTCAGATTCATTTTTTCCTATAAAACAAGGGGATTATTTAATAGCAGTTATCACTAGGGGGTGCTAGGCTAGGAACAGTTACAGTTGTTAGGGGTGGTGGGCTGGGTGAGGCATCAAGGTTGGAGGCAATTTTTTAAGAGCTACCTGGGACTGCACAATGTTCATAGGTTGATGGGTTCTTCATTATAAGGTTTTTTTTATATCAGTTGTTGGCTTTTTGGCTTTGAAAGTTAATAAAAGTGTGAACAATTATGTAACTGCCCTTTGTGGCTGTGTGACTTTTTATCTTGTCTCTTCCTTGTAAACTCATAACCAGGTCAAGTACAAGATCCTGAGACTGGAGAGTGCATTGATTGTGGAACTGGATGCAAAGCATGTACAATAGGTGAGCAATCTATGACATTCTTATATAATGTACTATCTCCAATTTTTAGGGTAACAAAACCCTAAATCAATTGTTATGATGTATGATAAAAGATGTCTATTTGTGTATAGATACCTCAATGGAACCAATATATTTTAAAGGAACCTCTAGTGAATTTTAAAATGGAACTAAAGACAAAACTTTTTCCATTTTGGATAGAGTTATAACCCCTGTAATGTTTTTGCTTTCTGTATCCCATTGCGGGATACAGTTTCCCCTTCTCTTCCTGTCCAAAACAGGAAGTGAGAGGAAATACCTCCATTGTCACCAAGGTCACCAAAAATAATGTCCCCATTAGAAGATTTCCTCTGGGTTACTGTTCTGGGGACAACACAAAATTTGGGATTTTTTTCTACTTTCACTTTTGGTGATAATGGTAAACAGGGCAAATAGAGAGGTTGAATCACCTTAACTGGGGCACAGACAACAATAAAAACAGGTGTTATAATCCCTCACTCTATCCAAAACAAAAAATAAAGTTTTGTCTTTAGTTAAACTTTAACGGTTTCCGGACCAGCCGCCGCAGTTTTACTGAGGCAGGCTGGCTCCCGTGCGCAAAATCACTTTACTGTACGTGATCTTGCGAGGTCCGGAGAGCAGGCGCCCGCCCGCTGTAAAGGGGGGGGCGATGCTCGTGGCCGACGGTCGCGATGACCGCTGGCCACGAGCGATTGTGACCAGGAGACACACACACTTCCCTGTTCTGTTCTGACAGGAGTGACAGATCGTGTTCTTATTAGCTAGGAACCATGATCTGTCACTTCCTGTAGTTAGTCCCTCCCCCTTCAGTTAGAATCACCTCCCAGGGAACATAGTTAACCCCTTCACCACCCCCTAGCGTTAACCCCATTCACTGCCAGTGCCATTTTTACAGTAATTAATGCATTTTTAATCGCACTGATCGCTGTATTAATGCCAATGGTTCCAAAAATGTGTCTGATATGTCGCATATGTCCGCCATAATGTCACAGTCACGATAAAAATCACAGATCGCCGCCATTACTAATAAAAAAAAAAAATTAATAACAAAAATGCCAGAAACTATTCCCTATTTTGAAGACGCTATAACTTTTGCGCAAACCAATCAATTTAGACTTATTGCAATTTTTTTTTACCAAAAATATGTAGAAGAATACATATCGGCCTAAACTGAGGAAAAAAAATAGTTTTTTTTTATATTTTGGGGGATATGTATTATAGCAAAAAGTAAAAAATATTGCGTTTTTTTTCAAAATTGTCGCTTTTTTTGATTATAGCGCAAAAAATAAAAACCGCAAAATTCCACCAAAGGAAAGCTCTATTTGGGGGAAAAAGGATGTCAATTTTGTTTAGGGACAACGTTGCATGACCGCACAATTGTCAGATAAAGCGATGCAGTGCCGAATGTCAAAAAGTGCTCTGGTCAGGAAGGGGGTAAATTCTTCCGGGCTGAAGCAGTTAATTCTCAAAATCAAAATTAGGGAAGCACAGCAAGTAATTAAAAATTGTTGTGAATACTGAATTTAGCATTACATGGTTATTTTAGACATCATTCCCTCGCAAATCTGATACTTCTCTTTTGCATATGTACCAGTGATTTACAATGTAACCTGCTGCCTTTTTGTATCCTTGACCCTCTCTCAAGAGCATAATGTGGACTAAAACTTTTTTAGCTGGATTTTTCTTACTCTATTTACTAATTTTACTACATGGACAATCCAATGGGGAAACATGACTCTTGATCATTTTGATGTGCAATGACTGCAGCATATGGACAGAACTGGGTATTCTGGTGGCCATAGGTCACTAAATCTAAAAATGTATCCTAAAACAGGAGTCTCCAAACCTTCCAAAGAAAGGGCCAGTTTATTGTCCTTCAGACTTTAGGGGGGGCGGACTGTGTCCAGTGGGAGTAAACAATGCCCGATCTTTGGTATTAGGAGGAGAAATAGTTGGTGTCAGTGGGAGGTATAGTGCCCCATTTTTGTTGTCAGTGCAAAGAATTATGCAAAAAGAGGAAGGGAAACCCAACCAAGAAGGAACTCCATGGTTGAAATAAACTATTTTATTGTAAAAAAAAAAGCACCATTTGAATAATAAACAATGATCTGGTGAAAAAGCCTGCCAAAACACTATTAAAATGAAATTACATTATTTTTTACATTTTTTCAGGCTTCTTCACCAGATCCTTGTTGTTTATTATTCAAATGGTGTTTTTCTACAATAAAATATTTTAATTCAACCGTGGTGTTCCGCAGATGTGACCTTCTTGGTTGGGTTTCCCTTCCTCAATTTGCATATGGTCATTGGTCACGTGAACTGCACCATATGTATTGATTCCTTATGGTGATAGGTTGTAATATTATTTCAAGTGGATTATTACTGGTCTCAGTTTAAAGCGGTGGATCCAGGCTATGCAATTGCAATCTTTTCATAAGTGGAAGGAATTATGCCTCAAGGGCCAGATAAAGGCAAAAAAAGGGCTGCATCCGGCCCCTGGGCCACAGTTTGGAGATCACTGTCCTAAAACATATTACAATTAAAGATGATAATTAATGTTCATATTTTGTCTTTATACAGATGACCCTGAAATCTGCCTCAGCTGCCTACAAGGATATTTTCTGTGAGTGACTGGTATCCTAATTTATTAGTGAGAATGCATAATTCTCTGCAGAAACTAATACAACATATAACAGGCAATAACACAAAGAAGAACTAAAGGCAAATAGTCTGTTCACTTTGCAAGGGAGTTTGCACTTTGCAAATTAATTTTCCGTAGCTTAGTGGAACTGTGCTGACTTTCATAATTGAATTATATGCTAGCAAAAATTGAGTTTTTTTTTCCCCTGCAAAGTGAAAATTCTGTTGCAAAGTGAACAGCTTATTTGCCTTTAGTAAATCAACCCCATTGAATTTGCAGTTATATACAGATTTATGTGACTTAGCCAAACACCACTTACAGCAGACTGGGCCATTATTGTCAAAGGAGGTTATTGACCAGGAAAGAAGCACAATGGGCCACTCTAGAATAATGACAAAAGGATTATGATTGATATTCAGTACAGAAATATTGCCTCTTCCCCAGTATTTACTAATCAGGGCAGTCTTTTAGGATTCCCTAAAGACTTTGCCTGTGAGTCAAAAGCACTGTTGGCCTTGGTGCAGGACAATGTCCATAAATTGATCACTTCTAACAAGGACCGGTCTTCATGCTGACTGCTGTAGGTTTATTGACAACCAAGCCAGTCACTTGAGAATGGAGAATCTGGTCATATGCTTTCCTATTTATCAATGTAATTATTTATTCATATGTCCACTTGTATTGTTCTCCTCCCCAGCCTTGAAGTTCACCTTGGTGGTGGATCTCTATATGCAACAGGAAGGTACAGTGTAGAACTCACATAATTTAAAGATCAAATCCATCCTAAACGTATAGCATTCATTGATAAAGGCATTATATAAGCCAAATATATATATAGTGAATGTGAACAGCTGTGACTTCTCTGCGAGATACACACATCAATAAACAATTTCAAAATATCAAGTCGCGCTTTATATTAAAAGAATGGCAAATATGGTGCGATAACCTTATTTAAATCAAACAGAAAGTGAGAAACTGGTCAAATAGAGTATAATTGATAGTCCATTCAGATTGATAGTTGATCTCCACTGTGCAAATATCACACAAAACACCCAGGAATGGTGATAAAAGAAAAAGGTCTGCCTTCCACCTCCACACAAACTGCCGTTTACCGACTCCTATGGATAGCTTAATTATAGGAGATCACACACGCCTATGGCTTCATACCCAGACTGGGCCTTTGATTGCACGCAGCCAAGATCCCAGCATCTTCGCAGGAGTTTATAGCTCATACGGGAAGGTTATAGCAGATGCTTCCCAGAAAAGAATAATGGAGAGCTCTTCCAAAGCGTAAAACCATAAAGAATTTATTTATTAAGAGGTATTGCACTTACATTTAAATAAAAGTATAATTTGCAAAGTTAAAACCAAGCCAGCCGACTCTTGGTAGCAGCTCGTGGTCCGGGACTTATGTGTACCGCGGTGATCCAGGCAATGCAATTGCCTGGATCACGTCGCTCGTCCCTACGTTTTTCACCACACCTGACGTCGTCCTGGTGCCTGGTCTCTATTATTCTTTTCTGGGAAACATTTTCTATAACCTTCCCGTATGAGCTATAAACTCCTGCGAAGACGCTGGGATCTTGGCTTCGTGCAATCAAAGGCCTGGGCTGGGTATCAAGTCATAGGCGTGTGTCATCTCCTATAATTAAGAGATCCATAGGAGCCGGTAAGGGAGTTTGTGTGGAGGTGGAAGGTGGACCTTTTTCTTTTATCACCATTCCTGGGTGTTTTGTGTGATATTTGCACAGTGGAGATCAACTATGAATCTGAATGGACTATCAATTATACACTATTTGACCAGTTTCTCACTTTCTGTTTGATTTAAAAAAGGTTATCGTACCATATTTGTCATTCTTTTAATATAAAGCGTGACTTCATATTTAGAAATTATATAAGCCAAATTTATAAAAAAAACAAAACAAAAACAAAATGAAACATATTGTTCATGAGAACGCATTAGAAACAGACAAGTAAATGTGTATGAAATAGTCATGGTTTATGGATGTTTTGCTTATTCAAGTATTTTATCGGTGATCTACCTGATTCAGGTTTTTGACATTTCAGACCTAGAAACATGCCCTAGTGCTGTGTGGCTAGCTCTGTCTGTTAAGTATTTTATTGTTATTTTTCTTACAAGATGTTTTCATGTTTTTAATGATGCACCTAATTTTAGATACCGTCTTCAGTGCCGAAAACACTGCCCCCTGAAAACCTATGAGGACAATGGCAGGAAAATGTGTATGACCTGTTCGTTATGGTGTCGTGAATGCCACAATGAAACACATTGCTCTTCCTGCCAAAGTGGATATTATCTGCATGGTAAGAAAGGAGAGCTATAAACCCTTATCAGCCACTTTGCTGCATACCTGTCACTCATTTGTTCAGCTCTGAATAGCTAAACACACACATACATTCACACACTCACCCAGAGATAGAAAAGCACACCGAGATAAAAGCACAGTATACACCCAACATACACGTACACTAAATATGGGTTTTTGATTTTGTTATCTTCATGAAATCCCTATAGCAGACTATTAGTATGAATTTTATAAGTAACATCATGAAGATCAGTGCTACTCAAATTTAGTGTAAAAAATGTAATGCAAAAAAAAATAGAATTCACAGTTCCTTTAAATTATAATAATCAATGTGAATATATTTCAGCGCTAAGGACTAATAGAGCTATACTGTATGAGGAATTTCTGTAAGTATAAATACATTTATATACTCTAACAATCATAAAGATTTGCTAACTAATAAAAGCAAATATTCAGAAAATGAGAATGCTCAACCTCCTGTACCCTTTCTGAAACAACCAGGGTACGGTGCTCAATCAGGCTTCTGTAAGCAATCATCCAAAAGATAAAAGGGAGTCGACACATGATCACTGATCTTCTATACCACTTTTATTAAATCTAGCTCACATTCAGGTAATACAGAGATGTTCACGCTTTCAGCCAATGTGGCGACACTTCTTTTAAATGATAATAATCAGATGAATATATATTTCATTGCTAAGGATTAATCGATCTATAATTTGAGGAATTTCTGTAAATATAGATAAATTTGTATACTCCAAAAGGGAGTTGGCACATGATTACTAATCTTCTGTACTTCTTTTATTAAATCTTCAGTTCACATTCAAGTAATACAGTGACATTTACAAAATTGTAGCCACATTGGCTGAAACGCGTGAGCATCTCTGTATTACCTGAACGTGAGTTGAAAATGTAACAAAAGAAGTATAGAAGGTCAGTGATTGCGTGCTAACTCCCTTTTTTGTTTAATAAGAGCATTTGAGTTTTGTAATGGAAGGTAATTTCATTGATATGCTAAATTACAATATTGTATATGGTTCAAATATAATAAAGATAACTTTTAAAGTGATATCAATGGCTTTTTTTTTCTTTTTTAAAATAACAAACATGTCATGTGGACCTGCTTTTTGCAGTGGTTTTGCACAGAGAAGACATGATCCTCCTCTTCTCAGGTCCCCTGCCAGCGCTCTTGGCCCCTCCCTCCTGCATAGTGCCCATATAGCAAGCAGCTTACTATGAGGGGGCACCCGAGCAGGCTCGGCCCTGCCCCTGCTCTCTCCTTACTGACTCACTGGCTGTAATTGATGACAGCAGGAGCCAATGGCTCCCGCTTCTGTCTCAGCCAATGAGGAGGCAGAGACCCCGGAGAGCCGCTGCTCTCATGCACATTGCTGGATCGAGATGGGGCTCAGGTAATAGGTGAGGCTGCTGCACACAGAAGGTTTTTTACCTAAGAAAAAACCTTGAGCATTAATAACCACTTTAAACAGTATAAAATAATTTTCCTTGGTAAAATTGTGGAGTCAGACAGCTTGTGATAAATACGTGTTTTCTGTGCATGATTTTAAGTATGGCAAGACAGACACTGAATATACAATAAAATAGAATATAGATGTACCAATTATAGGATCAAGACTTTAAAAGTTCTAAACATATATGCAACCACATTACTATGTCAGTAATTCTAAACAGAACGTGTTTTACAGATGCGGATTGTATACTTAAGTGCCCAGATGGTACGTTCCAGAATTCAAAGAACTGGCAATGTGAAAGCTGTCATAAATCTTGCCAGACCTGCCATGGACCATCACCACGAGATTGTGACCATTGTCCAGATGGGAAAGAGCCATCCTATGGCATGTGCCATCTTGTGACCTGCTCTGATGGACAATATTTTAATGGTATGCTATGAAACAATTATCTAGTGTAATCATGCGTAACTGAAATAATTAGTATAAACTCTATTATTATAATTCTTCTTTTCCTTAGAGTAAGCCTATAGCCTATGTATTATTATTATGGATATTCACATAACAGGGATTTGTTTAAAATACATGTGTGTTGTTTAAAAAAGTGTAGTTTGTGATTGGATATGGACAAAAAGAATATGGACTTTAAAGGTGCTAATTATCACACACTTGTTTAAAATGTAACCATTTATTTTGTTTCAATTAAAACTTTTTTATCTTAAAAACTGTGATCATAGACAATTTAATTTTGCAATAACAGATTTGGTTCACACATTCCATGTTACAGCAGATGCGAGAATCTTGACACGTTTTGCCAAAATTTTCAGCTTCCTCAGGAGATTATGCGTCAATCTGAGCTGTATAAGAAACTATCTATGAAAAAATATATACAAAATAAGAATTCTCATAACAAATTATATCACATACACCTTACTTTTTTCTTACATGGCTGCATTGCACATATACCAAAATATTGGCTACTACTTTGCGTTATGCCTCAAATACCTACCTGTTAGATCGTAAGAATGAAAAATATGGCCTATGTTTGTATCAAAATCTGGAGCCCATATACCGATTACCAATGCAGCTGAATAGGTGACCAAAGGGAGGGCAAAATGTCCAGGCTTCATAAAACAAATATTTATAATTATATGTTATTTTATATGAAGAGTAAATAGGTATAGATATTTTTATTCATACCCCTTGAAATTTTCCACATTTTGTCATGTTACAGCTAAAATTGTAAATGTATTTTATTGGGATTTTATGTGATAGACCAACACAAAGTGGCACATATTTGTGAAGTGGAAGGAAAATGATAAATGGTTTTCAATTTTTTTTTACAAATAAATATGTGAGAAGTGTGGTGTGCATTTGTATTCAGCCCCCTTTACTCTGATACCCCTAACTAAATTCTAGTGGAACCAATTGCCTTCAGAAGTCACCTAAAAGGTAAATAGAGTCCACATGTGTGTAATTTAATCTCAGCATACAGTCAGGTCCATAAATATTGGGACATCAACACAATTCTAATATTTTTGGCTCTATACATCACCACAATGGATTTGAAATGAAACGAACAAGATGTGCTTTAACTGCAAACTTTCAGCTTTAATTTGAGGATATTTACATCCAAATCAGGTGAACGGTGTAGAAATTACAACAGTTTGTATATGTGCTTCCCACTTTTTAAGGGACCAAAAGTAATGGGACAATTGGTGGCTCAGCTGTTCCATGGCCAGGTGTGTGTTATTCCCTCATTATCCCATTTACAAGGAGCAGATAAAAGGTCCAGAGTTAATTTCAAGTGTGCTATTTGCATTTGGAATCTGTTGCTGTCAACTCCCAATATGAGATCCAAAGAGCTGTCACTATCAGTGAAGCAAGCCATCATTAGGCTGAAAAAACAAAACAAACCCATCAGAGAGATAGCAAAAACATTAGGTGTGGCCAAATCAACTGTTTGGAACATCCTTAAAAAGAAAGAATGCACCGGTGAGTTCAGCAACACCAAAAGGCACGGAAGACCACGGAAAACAACTGTGGTGGATGACCGAAGAATTCTTTCCCTGGTGAAGAAAACACCCTTCACAACAGTTGGCCAGATCAAGAACACTCTCCAGGAGGTAGGTGTATGTGTGTCAAAGTCAACAATCAAGAGAAGACTTCACCAGAGTGAATACAGAGGGTTCACCACAAGATGTAAACCATTGGTGAGCCTCAAAAACAGGAAGGCCAGATTAGAGTTTGCCAAACAACATCTAAAAAAGCCTTCACAGTTCTGGAACAACATCCTATGGACAGATGAGACCAAGATCAACTTGTACGAGAGTGATGGGAAGAGAAGAGTATGGAGAAGGAAAGAAACTGCTCATGATCCAAAGCATACCACCTCATCAGTGAAGCATGGTGGTGGTAGTGTCATGGCGTGGGCATGTATGGCTGCCAATGGAACTGGTTCTCTTGTATTTATTGATGATGTGACTGCTGACAAAAGCAGCAGGATGGATTCTGAGGTGTTTCGGGCAATATTATCTGCTCATATTCAGCAAAATGCTTCAGAAATCATTGGACGGCGCTTCACACTGCAGATGGACAATGACCCGAAGCATACTGCGAAAGCAACCAAAGACTTTTTTAAGGGAAAGAAGTGGAATGTTATGCAATGGCCAAGTCAATCACCTGAACTGAATCTGAAATTGAGCATGCTTTTCACTTGCTGAAGACAAAACTGAAGGAAAAATGCCCCTAAAAGAAGCAGGAACTGAAGACATTTGCAGTAGAGGCCTGGCAGAGCATCACCAGGGATGAAACCCAGCATCTGGTGATGTCTATGCATTCCAAACTTCAGGCAGTAATTGACTGCAAAGGATTTGCAACCAAGTATTAAAAAGTGAAAATTTGATGGATGATTGTTAATCTGTCCCATTACTTTTGGTCCCTTAAAAAGTGGGAGGCACATATACAAACTGTTGTAATTCCTACACTGTTCATCTGATTTCGATGTAAATACCCTCAAATTAAAGCTGGAAGTCTGCAGTTAAAGCACATCGTGTTTGTTTCATTTTAAATCCATTGTGATGGTGTATAGAGCCAAAAAGATTAGAATTGTGTCGATGTCCCAAAATGTATGGACCTGACTGTAAATACAGCTGTTCCGTGAAGCCCTCAGAGGTTTGTTAGAGAACCTTAGTGAACGAACAGCATCATGAAGGCCAAGGAACACACCAGACAGGTCAGAGATAAAGTTGTGGAGAAGTTTAAAGCAGGGTTAGGTTATAAAAAAATATCGCAAGCTTTGAACATCTGACAGAACACTGTTCAATCCATTATCCGAAAATGGAAAGAGTATGGCACAACTGCAAACCTAACAAGACATGGCTGTCCACCTAAACTGACAGGCCGAGCAAGGAGAGCATTAATCAAAGAAGCAGGCAAGAGGCCCATGATAACTCTGGAGGTGCTGCAGAGATCCACAGCTCAGGTGGGAGAATATGTCCACAGGACAACTAGTCATGCACTCCACAAATCTGGCGTTTATGGAACAGTGGCAAGAAGAAAGCCATTGTTGAAAGAAAGCCATAAGAAGTCCAGTTTGCCATTTGCAAAAAGCCAGGTGGGGGACAAAATTTAAATTTTGTCCGAAAGGCAAAATGCTATGTGTGTCAGAAAACGAACACTGCATATCGCCCTGAACACACCATCCCCACCATGAAACATTCCAGGAGGACAACAACCCTAAACATACAGCCAGAGCTACAATGGAATGGTTTATATCAAAGCATATTCATGTGTTAGAATGGCCCAGTCAAAGTCCAATTGAGAATCTGTGGCGAGACTTGAAAATTGCTGCTCACAGACGCTCTCCATCCAATCTGACAGAGCTTGAGCTATTTTGCAAAGAAGAATGGGCAAAAATGTCACTCTCTAGATGGTAGAGACATCCCCAAAAAGGGGTGCAGCTGTAATTGCAGTAAAAGGTGGTTCTACAAAGTATTGACTCAGGGGGGCTGAATACAAATGCACGCCACACTTTCAAGGGGTATGAATACATTTTCAAGGCACTGCAATACTTACAAAGGGACTGTTAATCTATTGTATTACTTAGGAATATTTATTTAGACCTATAATAACAAGGTGTCTCTCGTTACTAAATTATTCCTTATGAATTCTCATCAGATGAATTGTATGGACTGTTATCATCTTTTTTTTAAATAATCACATAGGAAGTGGTTACATATGTTATTTAGTGCAATTTATAATTATTGACATAGCAGGAATAAAAAATTAGCTTTATAGGCAAATTTATGTATTCGACTTCTAATTATATTATGTTATACCAAAGGTAATTCATTGTTTTATTTGTATAAAGTAATTTATAGATTAGAGGCATTCCATCATGTATCAGTGTATATATAATCTATCCAACCTCCCATCATTTAGGAGGGTCAGCCTTCCAAAAGTAATTTGTATCTATTTAGCTTGTGATTATTAATTACATGAGCACATAGATATTTGCTTATCATATTTTCAGACTGTTTGCAGTGATATAAGATGGTTGTGTTTTACAGCTTTTTTTGCAATGCAAATCTGTTAGCTATGCCAAAGATTGGATTGCTCTATCCACACAATCGAGGTGGAGAGTAGAATCCTCCCTGCTGAGACACTATTCTGACAGTGGTGACCCTTCGCTGTCAGAATATACTGCTCAGCGGCTGCAGACAATTGACCCACTGGCTACATCTGCTAATCACAAATCTTTTTTACAACAAGCCTGTTCAACAGAAGTCAGTCACTAGATTGTGAACATTTGATTGCTCATAATTGAAATTTTCCTCCAGTTGTTTGCTGTTCTATTTGTTGGCCCATGGGTTCCAGTTGGGTGTTAGTATACATAATTGTGTCAGTTGCAGAAAAAAATATGTATTATCATAACTGGAGCTTCAAAGATGAAACAAACCCTCCTACATATGTTTTACTTGTTTATCTGCAGTTTTCTCTTCCCTACACCCCTTCAAAAGGGCAGAAAACTGTTAAAATCATCTTAATCTGTCAGGAGCACAGAGGAGGGGGCGGAAAGGCTGCAGGTACAGTGTGTGAGAGCTGATTGGAGGAAAAGCGCACACACCCCCCTCCACACAGCAGAAGAGTTCTGAATAGTTATGAATAGACAAGCTGTCTGCTGAGCCCCCCCCCCTCCCCCTCCTGACAAAAAATTAATCTCATGTGTCAGGAAAACTTCTCAGAAGCGGCTCATGCTGATAACAGAGGAACGAAGCACTAGAGAGAAACAACTCTTATGCCGCATACACATGGTCGGACTTTTCGACTGGACTTGTCTGACGGACGCCGACGGACCCAATCCGGCGAACAATCTGATCGTGTGTGGGCTTCGCCGGACCTTCAGCGGACTTTTCCAGTCGCAAATCTGACGGACTCTAGATTTGGAACATGCTTCAAATCTTTACGTCGTAAATCCGCCGGACCCAGAAATCCGCTCGTCTGTATGCTAGTCCGACGGACAAAAACCCACGCTAGGGCAGCTATTGGCTACTGGCTATCAACTTCCTTATTTTAGTCCGGTGTACGTCATCACGTACAAATCCGTCGGACTTTGGTGTGATCGTGTGTAGGCAAGTCCGGTCGTTAGAAAGTCCGTTAAAAGTCCGCCAAAAGTCAGTCGAAAGTCTGTCGAAAGTCTGTCGAACGGGCTGTCGGACTTTTGTACCTGAAAAGTCCGACCGTGTGTACGCGGCATTAGAGCTTTGGAGAGATAAGTAAACATTACAGATATATGTGCTTTGCTCAGATTCCATGACTGAGGTTTACAAGCACTTTAACTAGTTGCCGACCAGCCGCTGGCGTTATACGGTGACAGGTTGGCTCTCCTGCGTGAATCGCCATAGCTGTACTTGTGCCTGCGGGTCGGGCGGACTCGATGTCTGCCAGCGACCCCCGATCGCCTATTACAGAGGCAGAATGGGTAACTGCCTTTGTAAACAAGGTGATTCCCTGTTCTGACAGGGCACATGACAGAGATCAACTGTTCCCAGTGATCGGGAACAGTGATCTCTGTCATGTCCCTGGCAGCCCATCGCCTCTACAGTTAGAACACGCTGAGGGAACACAGGTAACCCCTTGATTGCCTCCTAGTGTTAACCCCTTCCCTGCCGGTGTCATTTTTACATTGGTCAGTGCATTCTTATAGCACTGATCAAAGTAATAATGTCACTGGTCCCCAAAAAGTGTCATTTGGGGTCAGATTTGTCCATCACAATGTCACAGTCCCACTAAAAATCGCAGATCACTGCCATTACCAGTAAAAACAATAAAAAAAAGTCCCTAAATCTATCCCATAGATTGTAGACGCGATAACTTTTGCGCAAACCAATCAATATACGCCTATTACGTTTTTCTTTACCAAAAATATTTAGAAGAATATATATGGACCTAATCTGATGAATACTTTTTATTTTACTTTATTTTTTGGATATTTATTATAGCAAAAAGTTAAAAAAAATGTTTTTTTTTTCAAAATTGTATCTCTTTGTTTGTTTATAGCGCAAAAAATAAAAAACGCAGAGGTGATCAAATACCACCAAAAGAAAGCTCTATTTGTGGGATAAAAAGGACGTCAATTTTGTTTGGGTACAAACGTTGCATAACCGCAATTGTCAGTTAAAGTGACGCAGTGCAGTATCGCAAAAAATAGCCTGGTCATTAAGGGGGAAATTCTTCCAGTCCTTAAATGGTTAAAGTGGTAGTAAACTCTGTTCTACCACTTGTACCTACAGGTAAGCCTATAATAAGGTTTACCTGTAGGTACTGTGAATATCTCCTACACTTGCACTGTTTAGGAGATATTCAGAGTACATGCAGCTGGTGATGTCACTGGCGCATATGCTCTGAAGGTTCAGCATACAGTGCCAGACCTTCAGAGCCAGTGACGTAAACACATGCGCAGGAGTGATGACATCACACCCCAGCCACTCATGTAGCCAAAGGCTGCGAACCCGGGAGGAAGACCGGGGGAAGATGGAAGCCCTCTCAGCCTTGACATTTTGAGGTAAGTCTCTCATAATGTGCTAGTATACGATGCATACTAGCACATTATGACATTGCCTTGCAGGGAATTTTTTTTTCTCAACTGCTGTTTACTACCACTTTAAGGCTGGCTTCTGCCTGTTATCTGTCGATAGCTTAATTCAGCTGTTTACACAATGGGAGGTATGCATGAGTACTAAGGTGTGCTTCTTCTCCTAGTTAAGTGTACAAAGGTGTTATAAATCAGGTCGCACTCACTTGAATGCTACCCGCTGTCACAGCTTGCCTGATTGTGCTAGCCATAGCATACTGTAGGTATCCCCCATAAGGAAAGCTTGGCTTCTGTTGGCAAATGCAGTCATCAGTTCTGGTATAGGTGGCATTTTAGGCTGTCAGCATTGTTGTTAATCCATGTCTATGCAGTACTCTGGAATTTGGAGCAAAGGCTGGCAGCTTCCACTGAGTGAGTTATGAAGGAGAAGGTTTATTGTTCTCATTTTGTTTGCTCTTCAAGGCTCAGCAATAAAACATGGCTCACAGTTCGTTGAAGTGAGCTGCAGTTGGAGTGGATAGTGCAAAGCGGACGATGGTGTCAGACCAGTGCAGAAGGTGGCCAAAGGGAGACAGAAGTAGGTGTGGATAAACCATAGAGGGGTGGCTTTACTAAAACTGGAGAGTGTAAAATCTGATGCAGCTGTGCATGGTAGCAAATCAACTTCTAACTTCAGCTTGTTCAATTAAAAGATAAGTTCACTTTTAAAAAAAAAAAAATAAATGTACATTTTTTTGCAGGTAAAAAATATGTATTTAGAATTTTTTTTTTGTGCAGGAGCTTGGAAAGCATTGCACGATTGCGGGTGCCATGCAAGACTCTTATAGGGCGTACACACGGTCGGACTTTGTTCGGACATTCCGACAACAAAATCCTAGGATTTTTTCCGACGGATGTTGGCTCAAACTTGTTTTGCCTACACGCGTTCGCACAAAGTTGTCGGAATTTCCGATCGACAACCACGCGGTCACGTACACCACGTACGACGAGACTAGAAAAGGCCGGTTCAGAACCAAGCGCGGCACCCTTTGGGCTCCTTTTGCTAATCTCGTGTTAGTAAAAGTTTGGTGAGAGACGATTCGTGCTTTTTCAGACTCGTGGCTTTCAGATCGTTTTCTGCCGTTCAGTTTGTGCTTGTGGGTTTGTATCTGCTCTTCAGTGCGTGCAGTCAGTTCGTATCAGAGTTTTCTGTGTGATCTTGTCTGCTCGTTGCTGTTTTTCAGGTCGCTCTTCACAGGCCTTGCTGTTCTTCAGTGCATTCTGTTACTTCGTTCTGAGCAGCCGACCGTTTTCTAGCCATGTTTCGTATGCGTACTCCTCGTAGAGTTCGTGCTGTGCGGGGGCTTGGTGTTGGGGTCCTGACCTTGACACAAGTCCAGTCCATGAACAGGGTGGGGAGGAGTTCATGGACCAAGAATTGGTTGCTTCAGCGTGACCAGTTCTGTCATATGCCTTTGCTCCATGAGATCCGTGAGAATAATCCTGATGATTTCAGGAACTTTCTCCGGATGACGGACCCCGTGTTTCACCGTTTGTTGGCTTCGCTGACCCCCTATATTAGCAGGCAGGATACCTGCATGAGGCAAGCCATCACTCCGGAGCAGAGGTTGGTCGCTACCTTGCGGTATTTGGCCACAGGGAGAAGTCTGCAGGACTTGAAGTTCTCGACAGGCATCTCCCCCCAGGCTCTGGGGATCATTATCCCAGAGACCTGTTCTGCCATCATCCAGGTCCTGCAGAAGGAGTATATGAAGGTAAGATTTTTATCCTTTTATATCACATTTTATTGTATTGAATGTTTGCTAATATATTGTATTTCTTTCCTCATTCCCTAATTCCCATGATTGTAATATGCTGTGAATGTCCCCTTTGTTCTCATGCATGCTGGATTTTTATGTAATTATTATTTTAGGTCCTTCATACATTTTTGCACTTCACTAACCTCCCCAGCATGGTGTCTCCTGCCCTATATTCACCTCATGTAGTCACTTAACAATGTATTTTTTCAGCTCCATAGTAGTGCTTTACCCCAAACACCCCCTAAAGTGTTTGGTAATGTTATTTTTGATTTTAATTTAGGCAGAGTGCCAGAGGCTTTTTTTTGTGGTGTCCCCAAATAATTTTTAGTAACCCTCCCTCCCCCCAACTGCTAAGTCAGCTGATCCCAATTCTCTATGTATCCTCAATCATCTATCTGCTGACTTTGCCAAACCCATACACACTATACCCATCTCTTTACTGGTCAGATTTATGGATGAATTCCCCAAAGCATGTAGTGCAAGGGCCTGCCTGTATACTTTACAATGGTACTGTTTAAAGTTTTTGTATCCTATTATTATCTTGATAGGTAATAGCAGAATGTCCAAATGTCCTCAAATGTGTACAGTGTGTATTTATATCTTTGTAATATGACACTTCTTACCTGTCCAGTGGGCTGCCAATAGTGTAACTAAGGAGGGGCTGTTCCAAGTAATACCCTGTATTTAGGCCTTCATCTCTCAATGAAGTGAAGAGGGTTACCTGTCCAAGAGTCCCCCCCCCTATAATGTTAGAAATGGCCCATGAGAGGGGGGGAGGGGGAATATGATAGGTGTACCTTATACTTTGGCGTTGTTAAATTCCCCTTAATAAATGCTATTTGGAGGTTGCCCCATAATGTTTGTGTATAATCTGCTTGCCATGTTTCTGTGAAAAAATACTAATGTTTATTGTTTTTTCCTCAACAGTTTCCTTCCACGCCACAGGAATGGCAGACTGTGGCCTCCCACTTTGCCCAGCGGTGGGACTTTCCTAACTGCGGAGGGGCAATTGATGGGAAACACGTCCACATCGTCCCACCACCCAACTCGGGGTCGTAATATTATAATTACAAGGGGTTTAATAGTATAGTGATGTTGGCGGTGGTGTCGGCTAATTACGACTTTTTGTATGTGGACGTGGGGAAGAATGGCCGGATGTCCGATGGTGGAGTCATCGCCCAGACGGAGTTCTACAGGCGTCTCCAGAATGGCAGCTTGGACTTGCCAGCTCCAGAGGACAATGTTGAAGGTCTCCCATTTGTATTCGTTGCTGATGAAGCGTTTGCGCTGGGGGACCACCTGATGCGGCCATTCCCGATGAGGACCCTCACCACGGAACAGAGGGTTTTTAATTACCGGCTGGCCAGAGCCTGAAGAGTGGCGGAGAACACATTTGGAATCCTGGCTAGCCGGTTCCGACTATTTCTGACACCCATCCATATGGCGGAGTATAAACTGAACCATATAATACTTGCGTGCTGTGTTCTCCATAATTTTTTAAGAAAACATTCTGCAAACTATGCTGGCTCAGTTGGGCCTGAGGCCGGAATCCAAAATCCAACAACACTGACGGCGCTTGAAAGTGGCCGTCCTGGCTTGCCCTCCCTGAGTGCCGTGATGTCCGGTTACGATACCTGTAGTTCTTTGCGGGTAGGGGGGCTATCAATATGCCAGACAATATGTGAAGCCTTTTTGAAATAAAAAAAAAAAAGAAATTCTTTGTGGACATTTACTGCTTGTGTTTGTTTTAGCTGACACTGACAGAAATGTTTTGAGTGCAGAAAATGTCGTGATTGGGTAACCTTATACAAAGCACTGTTGGCTGGTATTTCCTAAATGCAAAAACACATTTCACTACAAGTGCACTTGCAACTGCACTGAACCTGCACTTGTAGTGCAAAGTGGATTAGCCCTTAGGAAATAACCCCCATTTTTGCATAAAACAGCTATTACATCACCCCAAAAGTGTTGTAGTGTTGAGACAATAATCCACACATTCTTGAGTAACCAACTTTTTTATACCTGCACAATCACATGTGCATTTACCAAAGCTTTTTAAAACAAACCAACATGTTTGTTGTATAACAATTTTTGCAGTAGCATTATCAAAATTCGAAATATCCATTTCAGATAAAACAGGCCTGTGTAAAACCAACAAGAAAGCCAAAAAACTTGAACTTACAAAGTTCACATTAGGTAAAACCTGAAGGCTATATCAGACATGAGTATTTAGGAACTGTGTTTGATATAGCGTTCAATGGGGGGAAATCACCCCTGGAAAAGCCAAATTTGGAAGATGCACACCAATTTACAAATGTCAACATGTGCTATCTGCCATCATGGGGGATCAAGGGACGTGTTTTGGGGGAGCAAGCCCTTCCTCCACGCGACTTTATAATTGAGGAAGGGGTTGCACCCCCAAAACGCGTCCATTGATCTCCCGTGATGGCAGATAGCACATGTTGGCACACTGTGTGCATCCTCATAATTTGGCTTTTCAAAACATTGCAAAAAAATTTAAAAGATTGAACCACAATACAATAAGTGATTTTGTGGGGTTTTAAATTCGCCCCAAAACATCAATGATGTTATTATTTTTTTTAATAACATCATGGATTTGTTGCTGGATGTTTTGCAGTTCGGCATTACACCCCATGATCTCCCCGATCAGGATCTGGGCACTTTCAGAAGTAAAGCGTTCTCTATCCCTCACATCACGATCACCTAAAAAGAGAGAAAAAAAAAAAAAGGTCTCAAAAATCTGCAACCATCCATCTCTTTTACCTGAGTCTGTGGTCGCAGACACTCACCTGTTGTGGTGCCAATCTCCACCACGTCTTCTTCTTCCTCCTGCTCTGCTTGTGTTGGGGGTATTTCACCTTCTTCCATAGGTGGGGGGTCTGTGGTCTCCTCGGATGAGGGGTGTCCTCCGAGTCTTTTCTCCCCTATGTAAAACAAAAATGGTATAATTAGCACACAGATATTTGATGGCAGAACTAGAAATAGGAAACATTGCTTGGAAGTGGGGTACAATTGTCAATTTTAGCAGAGTTCCAAGATGTATTTTTTTATTGGCCTTTGTCAAGCTGCAATACTTTACCTGTTTGGTACAAGCTTCACAGATGGAGACCCCCCTATAGTATACACTGGAGCACCTGTGTGCCCCCCCTAATAAAAATGGTGTTCTTGTGTCCCACACTAGTGCTCCAGTGTCCAGATGTGAAAACAGCTGCTCAGTGTCCTCTCCTTACACACAATCTAGTTTGCATTTTATTCTAGTAACAAACCCATCTACAAAAACAAATATTTGGCATCCAAGTAGGCCCAAAAAAATTGTTTGAAAATGCATATGACCTAAACAATGGTGTTCTAGAGGCCGAAAGAAAAATGTTTGATACGAACGAATAATGGGCCCATGAACATTAAAGTTGCCCTTTTAAACGTTACAATTAATAAAAGCATATGGAGCAGAACGAACGGAATAAAGACAGAAAGAATAGGAACACAGCACAACTACTTACTTTTTTGCAGCACTCTCCGGATCTTTCGGTACTGCTCTGGCTCTCTCAACTTCAGGTCCGACCACCGCTTCCGGAGCTGATCTTTAGATCTTCGGACCCCGAAATTCCTGTGAAGGCTTTTGACCACTTTAGCAATGATTTTGGCCTTTCTGATGTTGGGGTGGGGGTAAGGCCCATACTTCCCGTCATAGACTTCCTCATGATGTCAACCATCTCCAACATCTCCCCAAAGGACATATTTGTGGCCTTAAAACGTCTCCTTCTGGATCGGGACGTGCCTGGATCCGGGCTTTCCTCCTGCTCCTCCTCGTTGCTATAATTAGCACACACCTGCTCGAACTCCGCCATCATGCTCTTCACCCACTGCGCCGAACAAAAAGGGGCGGGGAATAGACTAGAAAGAACGTCAGGGGCGGGCGGAGTTACACGCATGCGCAGTGTGTATAAAGCGGAACACGCGTGCGTATTACGTACGATCTGTGAGCGGAGGAAGGAGCATTGAACGCGCCGATCGTAAGAACGAAGGTAAGAGACAAACTTGTGCCTATACTGCTTCTACATTGAGGCCTATATTGTAACAAGATTAGGAGAGTTTTGTCTGACATTAGGCTTTGTCTTGTGTTGTGTCTTGCAGTGAACATGGATATGCTACTCAAAGATAATGACTTCATGTCAGTATTCATAGATATGCTAAGGGAGCTGCCCTGTCTGTGGGAGATTAACCACCCCCATTTCAAGAACCAAGCAAAGAGGAAGGCAGAACTGGTGCAATTGTGTGAAATTATGAAGCAGGTGATCCCCACGGCAGACATCACCTATTTAAAGATCTTAATTGGTTGCCTGAGGAGCACATATCTGAGGGAGCGCAAGAAAGTCCTGGATTCGCAGAGATCCGGAGCAGCAGATGACATCTATGTCCCCAGGATGTTGTACTACGACAGGCTGCATTTTCTGGCAGGCCAGACTGAACCCAGGCCATCCCTCTCCAGTCTTCCTTCCACGCTTCCTTCCCTCCCGGCTGAGGCTTCTGACGCCCAACCTGGGCCTTCCAGGCAACAACACAAGGAGGAGCCCAGATTGAGCCAGGTATAGCATTCCTCTAAATATTTCTGCTTGTCCAATCAATGATGTTAACTAGATGTTAGTTGGGAGTACTAATTTAGGATTGTGATTGATGATGCAACAACTAAAACCATGTCCTTTTTTCATACACAGGGAAGTCTCAGCCAGGAGGTGGCCGGGCCGAGCCGGCTGGCTGATCTGCAGGTCCCTCCACCCCCCCTGAAAAGAGAAAGTGGCAGGAGGAGGAGTGCCTTAGAGGAGGCTGCTATAGGATTCTTTTGGAGGGCTACAGAGGTCCTGGGAGCACGACAGACTGTGGAGGAGGACATTGCTGCCATCATTGCATATAAAATGCAGAGGATGGAGGAGGGCCAACAAGTAATGTGTGAGGCCCTCCTCCTCCTTCTCCTCCAGGTCCTCCCAGTCCTCCTCCTCCTCCAGGTCCTACTCCTCCTCCTGCCACATCTCCAACTGCACAGCCACAGCCCGGAAGGAAGCGTGAAAGGAAGACCAGACAGTGATTGCCCTGGGTTCAGTCTGGTCGGCCAAAAAATGCAGCCTCTTGTGGTACCACAGCCTGGGGACACAGATGTCATCTGCTGCTATCCGGATCTCTGCGAATCCCGGACCAGACTGCCCTCCCTTATATATGGACTCCTCAGGCCACCAATTTTGATGTTGAAGAATTGATGTCTGCCGTGGGGGTCCCAGGCTTCACTAATTTCTCCTGTTTCTCCAGTGTTGCCTTCCTCTTTGTTTGGTTCTGAGCCCTTAATAAAGGATTTTTGTTTTGAATTATACTCTCCTATGTGTTTTACTTCAAAAATGACAGTTGGTTTGTGAGGGTTAAGATACATTTCAAATATACAATGTGAAATGAGCAAGGGACACCAACAACAAACAATCTCCTTGAGATTAAATAATAAAAGATATCAATGGTGTTGGGGTAACTTGACACACAAAACACACACAAAAATATTCTGGAGTAAAAATAAAAATAACATTGAACAAAGATCAGCCTTGGAAAAAATACAAACATTAAATAAAAAAAAAGGCTGAAAATCCAAAAAAAAACATAAATAAATATAAAACTGTCAGATGTGACAACTAATAACAATATATTGAGGGAATCCCACTAAAAAAACACAAATAAAACTTTGTGAGAAGTGTGTGTGAATATGAGCAGCAAAACTACTTCATTCTTGTCACATTATAAAGAAGAAGAGAGTGCGCTGTAATAAACCATTTTGAACATTGCACCGTGACAAAAGTGCTGTATCCATTGCGAATGCTAAGTTTACCAGAACGAGCTGTCCCGTCTCGGAATTTCTTCTGAGCATGCGTGGCACTTTGTGCGTCGGAACAGGCCACACACGGTCGGAATTGACGCGATCGGATTTTGTTGTCGGAAAATTTTATCTCCTGCTGTCCAACTTTTTGTGTCGGAAAATCCGATGGAAAATGTCCGATGGAGCCCACACACGGTCGGAATTTCCGACAACACGCTCCGATCGGACATTTTCCATCGGAAAATCCGACCGTGTGTACGGGGCATTACAGATTGTCAATGCAAGCTGTCTGCCTATACATCGTAAAGACAGGCAGTTTCACAAAGACAGGAAGACTCAATGAACTACTTGAGCACCCTGGTAGCTCATTGAGAACTACAAGTCAACAGCCACAAAGGATGTCGGTACTTGTAGTTCACTGATTCACAGGGATCTGTAAACCAATGAAAAAGGCTGTGAGGGCGAATAGTTTTTCAAAAAATGACAGCAGGTACGAGGAGAAGATCCGTGGCCTGCTGTCACAGTGAGTGTGGGGATCGGGGAGAGGCTGCAGGATTGGAAACATGGTACATGTTTCACTCTAAAAACCTGGAAACTGATTGGTTTCTTTGCAGAGCTGCAGCAGATTTTGCTGCCAGAGTGGGATGGAGATTTGGTAGACAGAATGGGCAGACAGAATTATGCCCTGTACACACGGTCGGATTTTCCGACGGAAAATGTGTGATAGGACCTTGTTGTCGGAAATTCCGACCGTGTGTAGGCTCCATCACACATTTTCCATCGGATTTTCCGACACACAAAGTTTGAGAGCAGGCTATAAAATTTTCCATCGGATTTTCCGACACACAAAGTTTGAGAGCAGGCTATAAAATTTTCCGACAACAAAATCCGTTGTCGGAATTTCCGATCGTGTGTACACAAATCCGACGCACAAAGTGCCACGCATGCTCAGGATAAATAAAGAGATGAAAGCTATTGGCTACTGCCCCGTTTATAGTCCCGACGTACGTGTTTTACGTCACCGCGTTCAGAATGATCGGATTTTCCGACAACTTTGTGTGACCGTGTGTATGCAAGACAAGTTTGAGCCAACATACGTCGGAAAAAATCCTAGGATTTTGTTGTCGGAATGTCCGATCAATGTCCGACCGTGTGTACGGGGCATAAGACTGCTTTGAAGGTAGGGTTGCCACCTTTTCTTCAAGCCAAACCCGAACACTTTAGCGGGGGCACGGCATGTTTTTTTTTTTTAGTATACACTATAAGATTGTTAAAGTCCTGGGACACTTTTGGGTGCCCCAAGGAGAGTAGTAATGCAGCTCAGTGCGCCACAATGAACAGTTATGCCCCGTACACACAGTCGGATTCTCCGACGGAAAATGTTCGACGGGAGCTTGTTGTCGGAAATTCCGACCGTGTGTAGGCTCCATCAGACATTTTCCATTGGAATTTCCATCACACAAAATTTGAGATCTGGATCTCAAATTTTCCGACAACAAAATCCGTTATCATAAATTCCGATCATGTGTACACAATTCCGACGCACAAAGTTCCACGCATGCTCGGAATCAAGCAGAAGAGTCGCATAGGCTATTGAACTTCATTTTTCTCGGCTCGTTGAAAGTGTTGTACGTCACCACGTTCTTGGCGTTCTGAATTTCCGACAAGATTTGTGTGACCGTGTGTATGCAAGACAAGTTTGAGCCAACATCCGTCAGAAAAAATCCATGGATTTTGTTGTCAGAATGTCCGATCGTGTGTATGCGGCCTTAGTGTAGCCAAATTGTGGCTCCATTCACACCTAGGAGTTCCGGATCGCGATTTTGCCCGCGATTCCCAATTCGCCACAATTTACGGGACGCACTCGTGATCCTATTACTTTCAGTAGCACCCCAATCGCTGTGCAATTGTCGCCCAAAAGAAGTTTCTATTCTGTCTGTGATCTGCAACGCCTAGGTGTGAATGGAGCCTGTGAGTCTTATGCAGGGGACAGGAGTGTGTAATGCATATTAGAAATCACGAGTACAAAACAAAAAGAGTGCAGGAGTCAGGGGTGTGTAATGCACAGTGTAGGGCTAAGAAGGGTGCAAAATGTCCTCCGCAAGTAATACTCTCCCCCACTTTACCCTTTCATCAAAAAGCCCTACTCCCTCTCCTGCAAAAAAGTCCAGCATTATTCTTTATGGTCACCCTCCACCCCCAACCAACAAAAATAAATTCTTCCCCTCCCAGAACAACCCCCCTAAAACAAATCTTCTTCCACCTTCCACAGCACAGGTCCCCCACCACTATCCCCTAAATCCCCAGTTCTAGCACAATCCCCCCTTCTCCCTCTTTCCAGCACTTATCCTCACCCCCTCTTAATACAAATCATCTTCTTCCCCTACCAGCACAAATCCTCCTTCCCCCAATACCCCCAGGGCTGCCGACAGGAGGTACCACCGGCCGGGACTCCTGTAGGGGGCCCAAGCACACAGGGGGACCCAGACAGCAGGGGGATCAGAGCGGCGGTGCGGGAGATAATTACAGAAGAGACAAACTGGAGGAGATAGAAGCGCCAGGTAGCCGTTAGTGTAGTAGTTTTCCTTTAAATGTTTAAAAACAAACAATCTGCATTGCACTCACCTATGTCAGAGCGGTCGGCATATCACAGTCTCTGAAATCCGCAGTCAGCATTCTCCTGATCCACGCTGCTCTGATCGCCGAATCACTGAAGGAAGCCAGTACAAGGATAGTGCCGCAGGGAACTCCAGTGACATGTCAGCCTCTGATGATGGAGGTGTGGTTAAGCCTAAAAAATGCTCTGATTGGTCATAGTGTCCCAGGATATCTAACAAATCACTGGAGTTCCCAGCGGCTCTCTCTATCCTTGTACTGACTTCCTCCAGTCATTCAGTGATCAGAGAAGCGTGGTTCGGGAGAATGTGATATGCCGACTGCTCTGACATGTGTGAGTGCAATACAGATTGTTTGTTTCCAAACTTTTAATTAAAGGAAAAATGACTGCACCAGCGGCAGTTTGTCTCCTCTGTAATTATCCCCTGCAGCACTGCTCCGATCCCCCTGCTGTCCGGGTCCTCCTGTGTGCTTGGGCCCCCTACAGGAGGCGTGGTGTTACCCCCTGTCGGCAGCCCTGGTGTCCAGGTCTGAGGCAGAGGGAAAACCGGGCACAGCATTCAAATCCCGGACTGTCTGGGTCAAAACTGGACAGGTGGCAACCCTATTTAGAGGTTGAATGCAGAACAGTACTTGGAGAGCATGTAACGCAGAAATAAGCTTTAGTGGTGGTAGGAGAAGCTATGCAGAAGCTACTGCTCAGACAAAGTTCAGGTGACATAAGAAGATAGCAGAAGATTAAAGATCCTGGAAATGTGAACACACTTTATCTCTTTCGTTTCTAAGTTTAATATTCATACACGTTTCATCTCAAATGCAATTAACTTGTGTTTTCTCCTTATATTGTTCAGGGCAATGAAAATGGAATGTGGACTTTGGACTGTGGCTTTTAATAGCATTTTATATGTTACATTTTCATACTTTAGTTTCTTGTGCATTATATAGAAAACAAATGTTTGCAATTAAATGCACATTTATAGTATTTTCAAGTCAAATTTAACGTTATTTTTAGTTCTGAAATGAGGTTTGGAAGAGGTGAGAATGGGTGGTCATAAGAATTTAGTGAATGGGGTGTGAGTGGAAAAAGTTTAGAACCTATAATGTGTCAGGTTTGCTAGTTTGAAAACACATGGTATGTATAATTTTTCTCTGTATTTATTAAGATATATTACAACTAAACATTTAATACAGGGAGACTCGGTGGTACAATGTGTTCATAGTATTTTGAATGGTATAATCTCTTCTAGAAGAGAGGAAGAAGGAGGTGTCTCATCTCACTCTCATTCAGCTGGATGTGCCTTCAGGGCAGGACTGGAAAGTGTACCACACAAAGTGCATTGTGGTGCTACAGTGATTGGTGGTCGTGGTAAAGGGTCATAGTAAGAAAAAAAAAAAACATTCACAAATTTAAAAAAAAAACAACTAAACTAATTGAACTATGTGTAGATCCCTTGTTCCAGACTTCAGTGTTCCAATTACAATGATCCCACAATAAGATCAAACATATCTTATTTGTACTGGCCCAGAGAGAAAATGCCACCAGGCCAGTCCTATCCTGTGTGTGCAATCTGATATCCTGCTATTTTGGTCTTTTTACAACACAAGAAAGGAAGAGAGGAAGGCTGGTTACATCTCCTCCAAATTTTGGAGCTTTCTCACATATATAAATTTGAAGTTAACAAAACTTATTTACAGTATACTGTATATATGTGGACCTAGCACAGCCAAATATTCTAATACAGTACACATGTATGTAAGAAGAAATGTTAAAAATACATATAGTCATTTAAAGTTGTATTTAGGAACATATCATTTTCATTCTTGCTGTTGTATTTTTCCTCCCCAGTGGCAGATGGCAAGTGTTATGCCTGTGATCCATCTTGTCAGAGTTGTTTTGGACCACAAGCACTGGACTGTTTTTCCTGCCATTTCGGTAAAGTACAGCAAATGTTTTGTAAATTATGCATGTACTACTTTAATTCCATATTTAATACATTTGTATTCTATTTTATTCTATTAAATACATTTTTATTCTATTTATTCTATATTTTTTGTATTCTATCCTAGCAGCTCGTCTTATTGTAGTTACTTTTAGCACACTCTCTGTTGTTTTTTTATTAAATGAATGAAGGCCATGATTGGTCTCATTGATCATGAGAAACAGGGAATGATTTCGGATCAGATGCAGGAATGTTACATGTGTTTATTACCAAACCATCCTTTAACTGGGAATTTAAAGTTCGATAGCAGTCATGCGGAACAATGTTATACTGGTGGAACTATTGTGGAATGTCTCATGAAAGATTCAGTCTTCTTCTTGTGGTGGGACAAATTTGCTGCAGCTTCTCTCAAATCGATAACCTGAGCCTGTGGAAAAAAAATTGACATATACACAGTATATATATATATATATATATATATATATATATATATATATATATATATATATATATATATATATATATATATAGCACACCGATCAGCTATAACTTTCTGACCACCTACCTAATATTGAGTAGCCAAAACAGCCTTGACCCATTGAAGCATGGACACCACCATAGGCGTGCACACAGGGTGTGCCAGGTGTGCCCAGGCACACCCTAATCACTCTGGGCAGCATAGATTCCCCTACTGCCCTAGCCCCCCCCCACTTCTTCCGGCACCGCTGCTGGCTTCCCTCCTCTCCTGGCGGCTGTTGCTGCGGGGATGTTTTAGGGTGAATGGAGGAAGGGGCCGGTAAATATGTAATTTACTGACCCCTTCCCGTGTTTGAGCTTTGGGGTGCACACCCTAATGCAATAGGCTGCGCACACCTATGGACACCACTTAACCTCTGAAGGTATGCTGTGGTAACTAGCACCAAGCCATCAGTGTAATTTTGTCTATGAAAATATTTTCATCGTAGTTTTTGGCAGCTGCATGTTTTCAGTGACTAAAGGAAACAAAAATAAAATTAATATAGGTCAATTGACGAAAACAGTATCAAAAATCAATTCCAATTTTTGTCAACAAACAAAAACAGAACAAAAATGTGAGGGAGAGATGTTTACCCACCTGAACTTCCGCTTGTCTGTTAACCGGTTCAATACAGGGCAATTTCACCCCCTTCCTTCCCAGGCCAATTTTTAGTTTTCGGCGCTGTCGCAATTTAAACGTCAATTGCGCGGTCGTGCAACGTTGTACCCAAAAAAAATTGACGTCCTTTTTTCCCCACAAATAGAGCTTTCTTTTGGTGGTATTTGATCACCTCTGCGGTTTTTATTTTTTGCGCTATAAACAAGAGCGACAATTTTGAAAAAAACACAATATTTTTTACTTTTTGCTATAATAAATATCCCAATTTTTTTTTTTAAAAAAACTAATTTTTTCCTCAGTTTCGGCCGATACGTATTCTTCTACATATTTTTGGTAAAAAAAAATCGCAATAAGCGTATATTGATTGGTTTGCGCAAAAGTTATAGCGTCTACAAAATACGGGATAGATTTATGGCGTTTTTAAAAAATATATATTTATTTATTTTTTTTAGCGGCGATCACGATTTTTTTTCATGACTGCGACATTATGGCGGACACATCGGACACTTTTGACACATTTTTGGGACCATTCACATTTATACAGCGATCAATGCTATAAAATTGCATTGATTACTGTGTAAATGTGACAGGCAGTGAAGGGGTTAACCACTAGGGGGCGGGGATGGGGTTAAATGTGTTTCCTAGGGAATGCTTCTAACTGTTGGGGGAGGGTACGTACAAGGGGAGGAGACCGATCAGTGTTCCGCTGTTCTGGGAACACAGATTGCTCTCCTCAGAGCTGACAGACTGTGGATCTGTGTGTTTACACACACAGATCCACGGTCCGGCTCGGTTAATGGGCAATCGCGGGTGCCTGGCGGACATCGCGGCCGCCGGGCACACGCACCGGGTCCCGAGCAACGCGGCTGGCGCGCGCGCGCCCCCTAGGTGGCCGGGAATCCCAGGACGTCATATGACGTCCACCCAGGATGGGAGATCCCATCTGTGGACGTCATATGACAATACGCCGGTATTGAAGTGGTTAAAGCCCCAGCCCCCCAACAAGCTGTATTGGCTGAGAGGTGCAGGCTCCCTCTGTGTGCCTGCTGCCTGGGAGTTCTGAAACAATGACCTGCAAACCACGTGGTGAGTGTTTCTCCTCCCAGCAAGGTAGCAGTGCTTAGCCCCATTTAAAATAACAGCCTCCCCAGACCTGTTCTCTGCCCTGTGCACTCCCTCACTCCCATTTACTTCCCCATCCTCACTACATGTTATTAGACTTCAGGATTATATAATACGTTTGGAAATAACATGTTATACTTACCTGCTCTGTGCAGTGTTTTTGCACAGAGAAGCCCTGATCCTCCTCTTCTTGGGTCCTCTTTGGCCCTTCAGGGCCCTCCCTCCTGTTGAGTGCCTCCACAGGAAGCAGCTTACTATGGGGGGCACCCAAGTCGAGCCACAGTTCCCTATGTCCATTCAGACTGGGAGCCGTGGCCCAGCCCCTTTCCCACCTAATTGGCTGACTGACTTTGATTGACAGTAGCGGGAGCCAATGGCGCTGCGCTGCTGTCTCAGCCAATAAGGGGTGGAGTCCCAAGTAGCCGAGACACTCCTGCAACATTGCTGGATCTAGAGGGACATCAGGTAAGTATTAGGGGGCTGAGGAGTGCTGTTGAAGGCTTTTTATCTTAATGCATAGAATGCAATACGATAAAAAAACTTTTGCCTTTACAATCACTTTACCTAAACCCATTGGATTTTAGTCAACTAAAATGTACTGGAGATTTTAGTCCATGCCTGACTGCATTGTGTGGATACAACTATAGGCGTGCACACAGGGTGTGCCGGATGTGTCTGGGCACACCCTAATCACCCATGTGGCACAGATTCCCCCTGCTGCCCGGGCACCAATGTCATTTACCAACTCCTTCCTTTTCTGAATGAACACAGTGAGTGAACAGTATTGATCACTCACTGTGTTCATTTATAACTGAAGCATAGTAAACTAAATTTGTGAACAAACAAAGTCGCTCAGCAGGGAGCACTTCCCAGTCATTCACTGTCCGGTGCAACTGAGGCTGCAGAGAAAGGAACTGGGAATCTCTGTCATCAGTCCCGTTCTCTGTCTCAAAAATGAGACATGAGCGGTCTGTTTAGACCCCTGATATTTCCCCAAAGACCCAGGGTTCCTAAAAAAACTGTGGAAAAAAAAAATTGTAAAAACAAATTTAAAATTGTAAAAAATATATTAAAAAAATAAAATGCATCCACTGCCCTACTGACACTGTCCTCTTCTCTACTGACACCATCCATTGTCCATCTGACACCAACCGCTGCCCTACTGACACATTCACTGCTCTGCTGCACCATCCATGTTTTAATACATTTTAAAATGTTTTCTTACATTTATTTATAAGAGTGTCTATATATATATATATATATGTATGTGTGTGTGTGTGTGTGTGTATTTTCACACACATGCATGTGTGTTCGAGTTGTGGTGTGCACACCCTAATGCAATGCTGGGGTACAACCCACCTGTCTCTAATGAGACTCATAGGATTCATTCACACATTGGGCAGCACATTCAAACTGAATGGACCACAATGCACTACAACATAGTAAAAGCAGGCTGCATTTTTTTTGCAGTGCACCACAATGCATGTGCAGTACACAGCGCATGCAGCACAGGGGCCTTGAGGTGCTATTAAAGATGAATGACGCTGTAACACACCCACACACATACTATGCGTTACTGCAAGATGATGTAACATACGTGTTTTACAATGCATTACTGCAATGCGCATGTGTAAACAGGCCCTCAAATTTTGCTACCTGGTCTGGTCTGTCCGGCACTTTTTTCTTGCCAACAATAGCTCTCCTGTTGTCTTTTAGCACCTTTTCACTATGACAGTGAGTGTTTACAAAGGTTTTGTTTCAACCTCAGATTTTTAAATGCAAGATGATTTATACATGTTAAAAATACATATACATACCTCCCAAATTTTTGCGATGGGAACGAGGGACACCTATTAGCAAAAGTATGTAGGCAGAGGACACCCCCTGATACGCCCCCTTAAAGGAGAATTCTACAAAAAAAATTTTAGTTAAACCCACAAGTGCTTTATTAACCACTACTATTCCTTTATACAGGGTTTTGGAATTTACCAATGCAGAAATTTTAGAAATTGGATGAAAGGTTTAGTACTGGAAAAGAGGGGAGGAAAGAGAGGCTCCAAGCAGGCATGGTGTAGCACAGTTTATTAAATTATGTAAATTTATAAACAACAGCTGCACTCACAGAGTGATGGGAGTGAAAGACGGAGGCCAGTGATGACAGCTCCTGGGGAGATGTATTATCCGGAAATCCTGGGCGAGCCAACAGAGCGAGGGATCCGTCCAGGGAGAGCCGATGCCGGAGAGACTTGGGACTGCCAATGTAATGTGTCCAAAGCTGGGATGGACGCCCAGGCAAAGTTCCTCCGGCCGGTGTGGATAAGCTATCATCCCGACAATCCTGGTAGCCAGTAGGGATGGGTTTCGGAGGCAAGCCACGCCTCCTTCATCAGAAATTGGATAAAAGGTTGAGCACTGGGAAACACTTTTTGAAAGATTAAAAAGTGCATTTTATATACAAGTATATAGATCATACCAAAATGAGGGACAAAGGAGAAAGAAAGAGGAACAGAGGGACTTTGTTCCAAATCAGGGACAGTGCCTCAAAATTAGGGACAATTGGGAGCTATGTATATTTAGCATTGCCTTATTTATGAGATGGTATTTTATTTATTTACTTATTACAGGTACTTATGTAGCGCTGACAATTTTTTCTGCAGCGCTTTACATATACAGTATATATTGTACATTCAGTCCCTGCTCTCAAGGAGCTTACAATCTAAGGTCCCTAACTCACATTCATACATACAGTATACTAGGGCCAATTCAGACAGGAGCCAATTAGGTACCAGCATGTCTTTGGAGTGTGGGAGGAAACCGGAGTACCCGGAGCAAACCCACACAGGCACAGGGAGAATGCACTGAAATACTGAATAATGTTCACCGGCATTGTATCTTTTCATATATCTACATATAGTTTATGATTTAATTAGCAGACTGATGTCAAATTATTGCATTAATATTCATCTGTTTGCATATTTTTGGTTTCTGTCAAAACAGTTGATAGTTCCTACTTGATGACAAGTTTTAAGAGGAGACAGAAACATTTTCTAGTCAAAAATGATTGCACTGTGTCTGATTAATTCTGAATGAGATCGTTTAAGATGATTGCCCTATTACAGTGACCTTGAACAAGGTGAGAGTGTACAATGAGGATCTCTCATGCAATTCCTGACTATATTTCAGGTTATTTTCTGGACGAAGAAAACCAGTGTGTCCCCAACTGTCCACAGGGATTCTTTGGAGATCCATTCAGTCAAACCTGTGAAAAATGCTCAGTGACCTGTGAAAGCTGTGCAGGTAGCAGTGAACACTGCTTAAAATGTAATTCCAAAGATCATCATTTGTTTCTTCATGAAGCAAACTGCCTTTCTGGCTGTCCAGAGTAAGTAATGCTCACCTATGATATCAAATAACTAGTAAACCATCAAGATGTGTAACGGGTGACCCCACTGCCAGGGGGCACCATAATATGAGCATATGATAGTCCACCTCCCACCAGAGATCATGTGTTACTGATGTGTGCGGAGGTGCAACATTGGGCAGCGGTTGTAAACACTCAGAGTCCAGGTGCAGTAACAGAACTGTATTGTAATTGTAGTTCATACAAGTACAAGTGCATTTTGCAGCACACAGTGTAACAGCAGGTCTCGGATGCCCCCCGATAGTATCTGTCTCGAAGGATGGAATGTGGCCTGACCCACCTGTTCCCAAACAGGGAGGCTTCCACATAGGGTTAGCGTGTCCCTGCACTTTCCCTACTCATCTGGAACCTCTCCCTACCCCTTATACTGTCTCTGACAGACAGATTACCTGTCCCTACACTACTAACATGCAAAATGTGCACCAAGGCTGGGAGCCAGGGTCTTAAACAGACTCTACTTGACCCAAGATGGCCACCATAGTCATATGGGGTAGCATTTGTGACAATTTCAAACAAACAAATTTGTGACAATTTCAATTGGGTGAGAAATAAGTTCATCCAAGATTCCCAGTGTCAGCACTCAATCATATGTGTAGTGAATCCAGGTGTAGTTCCCCCAGCCTCTCACCTCAGGGCTGAACGATAACAGCCTTACAGATAAATGATAGTGATCCCCTCTAGTCCACGATCTCCTTATTGGTATGTTGTTAAAGGGATTTCCTGTCTGAATCCTCCGCTCTCAGAATGCCCCAGTTTGACAATGTGAATCATGTAAGAAAGGGGAGGACGCACTCCATAGTGAAGTAGTTTAAAATCAGCACATTTAATAAATATATCCACTTACATAGTAGTTGATACAGGCAAGCATAGCAAGCATAGCATCTGATATTAGCTCAGCTGTTTCCTGAACCCGGCCGTGATCGGGAAGCTGAACCACGTGACCCGCCTCTCTTCTCTGACGCGTTGCGTGACCGTCACTTTATCAAAGGGTATAGAGACGGGTATGGCGGGGATAGCTATTATAGCAGGAGGGTTACCATGGCAACCACTACTCAGCATTTGAACAGCATAATAACAAATAATGCTCAGCCTCGGCTAGCATGAGGATAACAGATATTAGCATATTTAAAAAACATTGTTAACTAATTCATTTATTGGAGATAATTCCTAAATCATAATGAATATATTAAAAAAGGCAAATATATGCTTATTTAAAACGCACCCCCTCTAGTGGGCAACTAAATTATTGTAGACAACCCCATAGATAAATTTCTTAATTTCAGCATTAAAACTGCCATCTAGTGGACGGAATAAATAATCTTGAAACATGATAAAAATAAAAAATTAGAAATTATGTTGACATCTAGGAATAATACTACCAGAAAAGCCTAAATTCACGTACCGAAGAGCACTGACTTTAAGGGATCTTATCGCAAAGAATGTGTTAGATCCCCCTCCCCAAAAAAAGTTTTCCTTCTTTGATGGTAAAGGGTTTTATCCCTGCAGGACATGTTATACATGTAGACATACGGACGAAATAAAGAAGAAAAAATCTAGTTTTAAATCCACTGTGAATGAATAGGGAGTATGAGATAAAAGAATTTATATCTTGCCGGACAGAAGGGGTGGTGTACCTTCTGTAATGTCCATGCCAGATCCAGTACGTTGGACGAACTAAAAGGGAACTCTGGAAGAGACTTAGGGAACATACTCAAAATATAAAAAATGGCTGCCCATTTACGACCAGTTCCATAATAGAGACCCCTCCTCTCTGAAAGTATGGGGAATCGATAGATATAAACCCCATTGGAGGGGTGATAATAAAGTAATAAAACGTAGTCAGTCGGAATCTCGCTGGATCTATGAGCTTTGTACTTTGGCGCCATTAGGGCATAACGTGGAATTTGATCTTAATTGTTTTATTTCTGATTATTGATTTTATTGAGTCATTTTAATTCCACTCTTGTTGAGTCATATTGAGTCATTTTAATTCCACTCTTGTTCAGTCATATGGAGTCATTTTTATTCCACTCTTTTTTATTCCACTCTTGTTCAGTAATACCTATTTTTCTACCTTCTCCCATCTATGGAAATTGTTAGGATGCTTTTTCGTCAATTTAATTTATTTTTATTTTGTTATAGATGAGTTATCTGTCACCTTAGTAGACTATATGTTATGTTAGTTTGATTCGAACCTATATGTATTTGCCCCTACGTAGCTTTATAAAAAGCTATTTTATTGATCGTCTGAGTTTAAATCGTAAATAATTTTAGAATTGGTTTGTATATTACTCTATTTTAATTTATTGTGGCTTATTGAGCCAATTAGTGTAACCTCAACATAATTTCTCATTTTTTATTTTTTTCATGTTTCAAGATTATTTATTCCGTCCACTAGATGGCCGTTTTAATGCTGAAATTAAGAAATTTATCTATAGAGTTGTCTACAATAATTTAGTTGCCCACTAGAGGGGGTGCGTTTTAAATAAGCATATATTTTCTGTTTTTAATATATTCATTATGATTTAGGAATTATCTCCAATAAATGAATTAGTTAACAATGTTTTTTAAATATGCTAATATCTGTTATCCTCATGCTAGCCGAGGCTGAGCATTATTTGTTAGATTTATGTGTTATATTTGTTATATGTTATATGTTTGTTATATGTTATATTTATTTGATGAGTTTTTTTAGGAATATTCATATTAATCCGGAATATTTTCCCTACTCACCCTCTGTGAGGCCCCATTAATTGTTTGCTTTTGGGAGTAGTTTGTCTATCTTGGATCCATTTATTGAAGTAACTTAGATTCGTCTTGGTCTTGAGGAGTGATGGAAGATTAATGATTTTTTAACATTAGTATTTATTGGATTTTCTGGTTTTGAAATTCCATATTTACTTAGCTGTTGTACATTTCTAATTAATTTTAATTTTTAAATTGAGCGCCACTTTAATTATTTTTGATTAATAATTTAGAAAGAGGTTGAAATGTCATAGTAGATAAACCCTGATATTCTTGGTTTTTTGAATTATTTTATCATTTTAGAGTGTCACTCATTGATGTTTTTAATCATAATATTAGTGCCTTTTATATGCATGTATAATGATATACACACTGTTCTAATAAAATACTTTGAGGTTGTTAAATATCTGTGGGGGTTGGAAACGACACCCACAGATGTTACAATCCACTTCATTTAAACAATGCAATAGCAATCTTTGTGATCGCATGGTAATTAGAGATAATGCCACTAGGGATGGATGGGACGCTGTGCTCAAGCTGCCCATTCAGTACGACTCCTAGCTGTGGGCGGTGGATCCACCTGATGACGCTCGTGATGACGTTTGCGGAAGAGTCCCGCTTCTTATGGTATTTAAATGATGAGTCGTGTTGCGTGGCCACACCCTCTAAAGACAGAATGACGAAACGCATCAGAGCGTGACCACGAGACTCACCAGCTCCATACAGTAAACGTCATCCCGGGACTCATCGGGTGGGCGGTTCGTTTGGAACTCCGAACGGCAGTGAGCTGACACTATTACTGTCACATGCTGGTTATCTTTTAAACTTCTTGTAAGCATAATTTGTAAGAGGGGGGATTGGTCACTTTCAATAAACAGCTTGACACTATGGAAAATATCCCCTAATATTCTTAAATGACACATCCACCTCATTGCACCTGATAAGGAGAGCGGATTCCCCAGTAAGAGCGTTGCAGCCTTACATTTGGAAGGATTCTACAGGTCCAGTTAACACTTACCTCTGGTAAGCAAATACACAAAGGGGTGTGCACGAGGTGGAATGGTGAAGGAGTGACAGCAAATGATTCACAGTATAAGATCTTGTCTGGATCAGAAGCATATCACTACGTCTTGACTTTTTATATATTTCACTTAATTGAACTGTCAATAGGAGGAGTGGGCTTTACACATTTCTTTATGCTCATTAGATTGATGGACATTTCAATGAAAATCACCGCTCATGGTTTATGGATGTTGTGATTTTACATGAGAGGACTTTTTACTGCAGTATATGAGTTATCATATTTTTGAATATTTTATGCTATTCATATGGAGCGCTGTTAATGCTTTGTTGTTAACAATTAGTCATATATTTTTATATTGAATTTCATATCTTCATACAGATTAATTTAGCAAAAAAATATTACAATGTATGTGTTTCAACACTTTTTTTTTTGGAAACAACATTTTGCAAACTAGAATTCCCAATTGAATTATATAGACATGCAGACAACACTTGTAAAATGCAATGGCTATTGTGTTACTACAGTTTTTTTCAATTTACAAGTTACACAGGAATATGGCTATTTAGTGGCATATGCTGTATAAATTTAATGAAAAAGCTGTTTTGTAACAAAATGCTTTATTTGTGCAGTGGCTACTTTGGGAATGCTGAAGGCTCATGTGAAGCCTGTGACGGATCCTGTTGGACATGTGATGAAAGTAAAACAAAATGTTTGTCGTGTGTGGATGGTCTGTACCTGGAGAACAGCAAGTGCCTTCCAAATTGTTCTCTGAGGTATTATCCAGATGAAGATGGTATCTGCAAACACTGTTCAGCCCATTGTACTGCCTGTGCTGATGAAAGAACTTGTCTTGGTATACATTATCTTTACTACACTATTTGCAGTTTTCAGAGCGTTTTATGCATGCCTTGTGTGTCATATAATCCGGCCATATAAAAACAATTAGTTTTACTTGCCTTGCATCAGTGTCATGATGTCCATAATTGGGGGAAGCTGATACTGGAAGGTTTTTTACCTTAATGCATAGAATGCACATTCATACTCACCTAGTGTACTTAGATACAGCATTGATCTGATGCTGCAGCTGTCCCCTGCCACTCTACATCGAGTACTGACTGATCAAAGACCACTGATCGCTTATTTCTTTCAGTTTATTCTGAGCACAGAGTGGTGTCTATCAGTCACCATTCTCTGCTTTGCCCCTCCAGCTTTTGCTGGAGTGCCAGACTGTGCAGGGGGTGGGAGTGGCTGGCTCAGGCTCTCAGTGGCACACTGAAAGGCTGAGCCAGCTGCTAGTCAGGCATTTGGGTGGATCCTGATAGTATTAACAGGATACCTGCAGAGCCTGGACTGGCTCTGTGATGTCAGCCAATAGTAGACTTTAGCTTGCTGTCAGCTGAATCTGGGTTACAGGAGTGCAGAACTAAATGCACTCCTGTGACCCAATCTGAGAATCTGTAGGAGCAGTCACAGACCTTGTAGCAACCCCTGGCATCTAACCCTCAAAGGGCAAGTACCACTTGAGCTCTACGCAAGGTTCTACTCACAATATCCAGGCATATATTGGGCAGCTCCAAACAACTTCCCTGTGACATTCTTCAGTGAAAGAGCTCCCTTCACACACAGTGTCTTCCAGCAAGTTTCCTTAAGTCCAAGTTCCCCCAAGGCTGTCAGCCCAGTACATGCTGAGGCCTAACAGTTCTCCAGTAACACAGGCTGCATCCCAGGAGCAAAGGCCCAAGGAGGGTGAGCTCCAAACAGTCCCCCCCAAACATTCTTGGTCAGTCTCCCAGGGAGGTCAGATAAATATTCAAAACCCAGTGGCTAACCTTTCTGTTCTAGTTCTGGAAGCTTCTTGCAGAGGCAGGCAGGAGCAATAAACCCCCAGGCTTAGGGATAGACCTGACTAGACCTATATAATAAATAATCTGGGGCGGGGTGCTACAGGCATGCAATGCCAGTCTGTTAAAAAGGCCATTTCGAGCAGGAAATAACTTGTCCAATATTAATATTCATGGAGGTGTTCCAATTTTCTGTCAGTGGCAAGTATGGAAGGGGAATATTATTATACACCTACTGTTACAATTTGTCTGAGATAGGTAAAAGCACCCCAGCCACAGGCTTTTAGGTATATGCTCCCCTCCCTGTCATTGAAATACGTGCTTGTCTGTACCTGCCCTTAGCCCATACAACACATATAAACAATGGTGAAATGTAACCAGATGTTAACAAACATATCATTTTAGTAGGGTTGATTAAAAAGTCAGTCATTCAAAAAGTGATATTTGGTGTTTAATCCACTAACTGTCATCTTTGGCACTATTTTGACCCCCCCACTATCTTCCAACTGTGCTGTCCCACCTTGGAGTTTCACTTCTTTAAATGAAAGGCATATTATTGGAAATCAACTGGATTCCAAATGTGCTGCATATCTGACAGATAGTATTTTTGCAGCAACCTGTCCCTTTAAAGGTCTCTGCTAAAAAAAAAAAAAAATAGATGCTTATATTGGTAGATCTTTATAATGGAGCCATCCAATTTCATCATAACAGTGACCTGCTAGATAACTGAACACACAGAGGCCATTAAAAATGACCTACCATGGCATACAGGTGGAAGATATACTGATATCTATCCATAACATAAAAATTTAGAAATTCAGCAGAGAGAACAATGCCCTCATATTATGGCTTTGACTATTCGACAGACTATGAATATTAAGTGCAGATATCCCACCACCAAATCCCTGAAGCGATAAAAAGCAAGTGGGTTAAGGAGTTACCACTTTCTATTAAAAGAGGAAATATTAGGTTTTATTAGGGTGGTCCTTTTAACCAGAGAACCAGAATTAGAAGTTAAAAATGTGTTTTTGCTCAAAGTATTTAACTGTATGCAGTACTTAAAGCTACCTAAATCCAGTTTGCATATAATTATTTTGTTTTTATTAATATAGATATGAACTATTTTCATTTCTTTTCCACTGAGCAATTTTTTTTTAAATGTTAACTAATACTAATATTGGTATTTTACACCAAATGACCATTTTCAAATTTGTAAATCCCACAATACATGTTACTGTGCCTCCATGTGGTCATTTCATTGAGTCATACTAGTACATGCATGCAGCTAGTGCAGTGCAAAAAAAAGGTATAAATCCCTGTCCTGCATTCTTGTTACAGGTCACTGACCCACCATGTAGTGAAGCCAGGATGAGGGTGAACGTCTCAGGGAATACACTTCTTAACAAAAAGTCAGCAATGGCAGCTCCCATGTCCACACAGGCTTCTTTAAGGGACAGTCTTATGCCTCGTACACACGATCGGACTTTCCAGCAGACTTGGTCCGACGGTCTTTCCGCCGGACTTTCCGGCGGACTACCTGAACGGACGGACTTGCCTACACACGACCGGACTTTCTGGCAGGCTGAGTCCGCCCGTCTTTCCAACGGAGTTTCGCCGGAGTTACGGCGGACTTTCAGAATGAACGGACTTGCCCACACATGGCCAAGTCCGTTCATTTTGAACGTGACTCGGGTACGACGGGACTAGAAAAGGAAGTGAATCTCGCCGCTTTTATCGGCGAGATTGACACCTTGCGAGCCCCATCGCGGGGCATACCAGGACCTTAAGTCTGGTATGGATTATAAATGGAACCCCCTACGCTGAAAAAACGGCGTGGGGCCCCCCTAAAATCCATACCAGACCCTGATCCGAGCACGCAGCCCGGCCGGTCAGGAAAGGGGGTGGGGACGAGCGAACGCCCCCCTCCTGAACCGTACCAGGCCGCATGCCCTCAACATGAGGGGTGGGTGCTTTGGGGGAGGGGGGTGCCCTGCGGGGCCCCCCCACCCCAAAGCACCTTGTCCCCATGTTGATGAGGACAAGGGCCTCTTCCCGACAACCCTGGCCATTGGTTGTCGGGGTCTGCGGGCGGGGGGCTTATCAGAATCCGGGAGCCCCCTATAATAAGAGGGCCCCCAGATCCCGGCCCCCCACCCTATGTGAATGAGTATGGGGTACATGGTACCCCTACCCATTTACCTAGGGAAAAAGTGTCAATAATAAAACACACTACACAGGTTTTTAAAATAATTTATTAGACAGCTCCGGGGGGTCTTCTTCCGGCTTCGGGGTCCCTCTGTTTCCTCTTCTTCCGGCGTCCGGTTGGTTCTTTTACGCTTTCTCTGGCCTCTTCTCCCGGTGTTCCAGTTCTTCTGCCGGCTCCTCCGCTGTCTTCATGCCACTCTTTTGCCAGCGGAGGCCCGGACTTCTGTCTTCTTGTCTTCTGGGCTTCTTCTCTTCTCCAGATGTTGACACGACGGTCTCTCTGGCTGTACTGTTCTCTGAGCGCTCCGCTGTGAATCGCTCGTCCCCACCCCCTTTCCTGACCGGCCGGACTTCTGTCTTCTTGTCTTCTGGGCTTCTTCTCTTCTCCAGATGTTGACACGACGGTCTCTCCGGCTGGACTGCTCTCTGAGCGCTCCGCTGTGACTCGCTCGTCCCCACCCCCTTTCCTGACCGGCCGGGCCACGTGCTTGGATCAGGGTCTGGTATGGATCTTAGGGGGGACCCTACACCGTTTTTTTGGCGTAGGGGGTTCCCCTTAAAATCCATACCAGACCTAAGGGTCTGGTATGCCCCCCGCTCGCCGCAATAGGAAAATTTGTTTTTTCTATTGCAGCGAGCGCGAGATGCAATACCCTGTCCGTCGGGCCAGCATACAGACAAATTGATTTTCCGTCAGGAACAGAGTCCGGCGAGTCCAGCGGACTAAGATTTGAAACATGTTTCAAATCTAGGTACGGCTGACTTTTGGGAAAAAAAAGTCCGCCGGAGCCTACACATGATCGGATTGTTTGGCGGACTCTGATCCGTTGGACCAACTATGCCGAAAAGTCCGCTCGTGTGTACGCGGCATTACCTTCAGGAGAGCAAAGGCTAAGAACTGGACAATCACTTGCATATTTCAACTTATAGGGGTTGAGTTATTGAAGGCAAATAGACTGTTCTTTTTACAAGGGAATTTTCCACATGTTTAGTAAATGAGGTGAAGCTTCCCTGACTTCCATTATCCAATCATGTGCAACCAAAAATAAAGTTTTTTTTTTTAATTTTCCTTGCTCATGGTTGTGTATTTTTTGCAAAGTAAAATATTATCTCCCTTACTAAGCTCTGGGGAAAGTGCAACTTTGCTTCGCTTGCAACTTCTGGACCCCTTACTTATCATCTCACAATTCACTGCTCCATTTAACAGATACGTTAACCCTGCTTCTAAAGAGCCCTTTCAGTTTGCTGAACTGTTTAGACATATGCCCAAGCTCTAAAGAGTACTGGCAACATGCATGTGTGTCTCTGTCTGCTTATCTTAGAATTTGTCAGGGCTGGGCCCAGCCCTTCCCTCTCTGAGCTGGCCGCTCAGTTGTCGGCTACTTGCCAGCTCCCATCTCATCACAGTGACTCACCTGTTGATGATATTCTGTTCGTCAGTCCTGCCTACTTAAGCCGTCCAGCCCAGATGATCTCTGCTTTCGCCTTCGTCACATCTCTAGAGACGCTCACTTGTGTTCCTGTTAAAGACTTGCTTGGCTAACATTCCTTCTGGCTCCAGATCCTGCTTGCTGTTCTACTATGCTCATCTCTAGCTCCCTGATGTTTTAGCTTGTATGACTATCCTTTCCGATTCCTGAACTCTGGCTATGTTTTGATTACGTTTACTCTGTTTACCTTTTTTTATTATTATTAAACAAGTGAGATTTAACTGTACTTCTGTCTCAGTCTGATTCATGGTTTCTAACAGTAAGCGAAGGCCATGAATTCAGAAGATGCAGTCAATCCACTTGTTGGTAATATTTTTTTCCAGATTGGATGAGCAGGATCACTGCATGGATCAGTTTGCCATGGCATTACAAACGCTCCTGAGTCGCACGGCTCACCTGGAATCTCCCACTGTGGTTGCTTCGGTACAACCTGTGTTGCAGGCCTTTCCTGCTGCTGCTCCAGTCTCTGTGCAGGCACCCGCCTTGAGTATTACCTTTAAGAGGTATGATTGGTTCCGCTTCCCCAGCAATTTGGAGACGATCCAGTCCAATGCAGAGGGTTTCTCAACCAGGTTGAGATATACTTTGAGATGCTGCCCCAGGCATTTCCCACGGACAGAAGCAAAGTAGGTTTCGTGATATATTTGCTTTCTGAGAGAGCCTTGGCCTGGGCAAACCCTCTATGGGAGATGTAAAAACTTGTTGTCTTGAGTTACCTTGAGTTTGTGGCTTCCTTTAATAGGGTATTTGACGTTCCCGCACGCTCAGCTTCTGCTGCCAAGTGCCTCGTGTCCATCAAACAGAGTATGAGTACTGTTGCAGATTATGCCATTGAATTCCGTACTCTGGCAGCAGAGGTTGCTTGGAACAATGAGGCACTCGTGGCTGCTTTTTCTCATTGTCTCTGGATACCATCAAGGATGAGATAGCAGCCAGAGATATACCCACTGAGCTGGAGAAGTTAATCACATTTGCCATCCTCATTGACTCCAGACTCAGAGAAAGACTCTGTTTTAAGGAGCACTTGTAGAAGCTTTCTGTATATTTGCCTCCGAGCTTTGCAGTCCCACCCTTGCCTCCCTCACTCCCATGCCTCCTGGTACCTAGTCGGTCAGTGAAGATGAACCCATGCACTTGGGCTTCACGCGTCTCTCTGCGGATGAGAGAACCCTTAGGAGGAGGGAGAGATTGTGCCTTTATTGTGGCTAGGCAGGTCACTTTTTGAAGTCTTGACCTATCCAACCAGGGAACGCCCGAACCTTGAGGTCCTGTCATGGACAGACCTTAGGTGGCGTTGTTCCATCCCCAGTTATCCAGAAGGATAAGCCCCTGGTTTTGGTTACCCTTTCTTGGGCTGAGTTGTCCATTGAGATACAGGCTCTAATCAACTTTGGGGCTGCAGGCCTGTTCATTGATGCTGCCTTTGCATCAAAGCACTTCAATTCTGCTGCAGCTGCATGACACTCCACTTGCCATTGAGGGTCTTGACGGGAGCCCTCTACAGCCTGCCCATGTGACTCATGAGACTGTTCCATTGTCCATGGCCATAGGGGCTCTTCACCATGAGATAATCCAATTCCAAGTTATTTCCTCACCTAAGTTTCCGCTGATTATTGGTTATCCTTGGTTACAGAAGCACAACTCCTCTTTTGATTGGCTCCATGCTGAGGTTCTCACCTGGTCGCCACAATGCAGTAAGACATGCTTCCAGAAGGTAGCCAAGGTCCTGTGCACCTCTATGCTTCTCTCTCCTCCCTGCTGGAGGAGTACCGCAATTTTAGCGATGTCTTTGACAAAGGTCAAACCAGTAGTTTGCCTCCACACTGGTCGTGTGATTGCGCAATCGACCTTCAACCTGGTGCTATACCCCCTCGTGGCCAGGTTTACCCTTTGTCGGTCATGGAGGATAAGGCAAAGGAGGAGTATGTTGCAGTCACACTTTCTCGAGGTTTCATCAGCAAATCCTTGTCTCCTGCTGGTGCTGTTTCTTCTTTGTGAAGAAGAGGAGTGGGGAACTGAGACCTTGCATTGATTATAGGGGTCTTAATCATTTCACAATTAAGAATGCCTTCTCTGATTCCATTGATTATGGAGTTATTTGACCGCCTCAAGGGAGCAACGGTTTTCACAAAGCTTGATTTGAGAGGGGCATACAATCTTGTAAGGATTAAGGAGGGCAATGAGTGGAAAACTGCATTTTAATACCAGAACAGGCCATTATGAGTACCACGTAATGCCTTTTGGCCTTTGTAACACCCCAGCAGTTTTCCATGAATTTATTAACGATGTCCTCTGAGATTTGTTGCAGTTATGTTTTGTGGTTTATATCGATGATATACTCATATTTTCCAAGTCCCTGGAGAGCCATCACACAGATGTCTGTCGTGTGCTTCAGAAATTAAGAGAGTGTAAATTGGAGGCATGTGAATTCCATCATGAACAGGTGAAATTTCTGGGTTATGTCATTTCCACTGCTGGTTTTTTTATGGACCCAGAGAAACTTTCAGCAGTCCTACAGTGGCCCCAACCTGTGGGTTTACGTCCTCTGCAGCGTTTTATTGGCTTTGCCAACTATTACCGGAAGTTTATTCGTAACTTCTCGTCTCTGGTCAAGCCCCTGACTGATATGACCAGAAAGGACCGTAACCCACAGAGTTGGTCTCCGGAGTCCATTAAGGCCTTTCAGAGTCTTGTTTCTGCTCCTGTGTTGGCACATCGTAATCCTGTGTTACCTTTTTATCCTTGAGGTTGATGCTTCTGAGACTGGAGTTGGCGCCCTTCTGTCTCAACGTCCTTCCTCTGAGAGCGCTATGTATCCTTTTGTCTACTTTTCCAAGAAATTGTCACCTGTGGAGTGTAATTACGAGATTGGTGACAGAGAACTGTTAGTGATCATTTTAGCTCTGAAAGAATGGGGACATCTCCTGGAAAGTACCACTGTGCCGGTTCTCATTCTTAATGACCATAAGAATCTCACATTCTTGTCTGAGGCTAAATGCCCCTCTCCCAGAAGGGCGCAATGGACTCTTTTCTTGTCTAGTTTCAGTTACATTGTCTCATTCTTACCCTGTACTAAGAATGTAAGGGCTGACGCTTTGTCACGACCATTTTCCTCCACTTCCAAGATGGAGTCGGTGACGGTTCCTGTGATTCCTCCTGATCGTATTATGACTACGGTTTGCACCAGTCTCACTTCTCCTTTGGGTGACAAAATTCTTGCTGCTCAGGTTCATGCTCCTCCTGAGAAACCTTGTGACCGCTGCTTGTCCCAGAGAGTCTCCGTACTGCCGTGCTCCAGACTTACCATTCTCCCAAGGCTGCTGGCCACCCTGGGAAGAATCAACTCTTTGAGGCCATTTCCCAACAATTCTAGTGGACTAGTCTACGTGCCGATGTAGCCGTCTGTTTCGTGTGTGCTCAGAGTAAGACTCCACGACACCTTCCAGTGGGGCTCTTACAACCCATACCCAATGGAGAGAGGCCCTGGACCCACCTATCTATGGATTTCATTCTGGAGTTACCCAACTCCCAGGGCAACACAGTTATCCTTATAGTAGTTGACCGGTTCTCGAAAATGCCTCATTGTATTTCACTTAAGATATTGCCCACTTCTAAGGAACTGGCTTCCATTTTTGCTCGGGAGATCTTTCACTTACATGGGCTACCCAAGGTGATTGTCTCGGACAGGGGTAGTCATTTTGTGTCCCGGTTCTGGCAAGCCTTTTTTGTGCACAGTTGGGATTTCAGCTTGCTTTCTCCTCTGCGTATCACCCGCAGTCTAATGGGGCCGCAGAATGAGCTAATCAGTCCTTGGAGCAATTCCTACGTTACCATATTTCTGACCATCATAACAACTGGTCAGACCTCATACGGTGGGTGGAGTTTGCTCACATAGTGCCTTGAATTTTGCTTCCTGATTGTCCCCGTTTTTGGCGAACTATGGTTTCCAACCTCCCATGTTGCCTGACTCATTTGTTCCGCGGAGTATTCCTGCGTTAGAGGAGCATCTCCGTGGTCTTCGTTCCACTTGGGCACAAGTCCAGGAGGCTTTGCAACATGCTAATGATAGGTACAGACTCCATGCTGACCGCAGACGCCTGCCTGCACCTCCCTACCAGGTTGGGGACAGGGTCTGGCTGTCATCTCGCAACCTCCGACTTCGTGTTCCCTCTCTGAAGTTCGCACCTCGGTTTATTGGGCTTTTCCATATTCTTCGCAGGATTAACCGAGTGGCTTACGCATTAGACGTTGCTTCTAATATGCGTATCTCAAATGGATTTCATGTCTCCTTATTAAAACCTTTTGGTCTGCAACCGCTTTACCACCTCGGTGCCTCGTCCTCACCCTGTACAGGTTGAGAACCATGAGGAGTATGAAGTACAGTTCATTGTTGACTCCCGTAGGTTCTGTGGGCGCATACAGTACCTGGTGCTTTGGAAAGGGTACGGTCCGGAGGAATGCTCTTGGGTCTCATCCTCGGATGTACATGCCCCTGTCCACCTTTGTGATTACCATAGACATTTTCTCCTCAAGCCTGGTGGTCCTCCGAAGGGGAGGGGTCATTGAGGAGGGGGTACTGTCAAGGCTGGGCTCAGCCCTTCCTTCTCTGAGCTGGCCGCTCAGCTGTCGGCTAATTGCCAGCTCCTATCTCTCCACGGTGACTCACCTGTTGATGATATCCTGCTTGTCAGTCCTCCCTACTTAAGCCGTCCAGCCCAGATGATCTCTGGCTTCGCCTTGGTCACAGCTCTAGAGACGCTCTCCTGTGTTCCTGTTAAAGACTTGCTTGGTTGACATTCCTTCTGGCTCCTGATCCTGTTTGCTGTTCTACTATGCTCATCTCTGATTCCCTGACATTTTGGCTCGTCTGACTATCCGTTCTGGTTCCAGAACTCTGGCTATGTTTTGACTACGTTTACTCTGTTTACCCTTTTTTATTATTATTAAACAAGTGAGATTTAATTGTACTTCTGTCTCAGTCTAAATCATGGTTTCTGACAGAATTAGAGGATGGCTCAAGGGAAGGAGGCTTTTCTTAGAATTTAACATTAGCATACAGCTCATGCCTATATTTGAAGAGTTCCTGGAGCCTGTAAAAAGTTTTTCTTTACTAATTGTGTTTTCAAGCAATCAGGCAGACAGAAGGCAAACATCAGGAAGCAGGCAGGACTGAATATGTGGGTTAACATGACGTCACCAAAGTGCATTAGCAGCTTCAGAGCTTAAATCATACCGTAATACAATTGATTGTGATGTTATCTGGGGTGTTATTTCTGTATCCCTTATAACGAATACATTAAATAATAAATAAGTATATGTCCAGTGTTAAGAGTGTATAAGAAATCATTCTAGCACAAACTCATCCTAACAAATGGTAAGATCAGCTTACAGACAGCCGACAAAGTGCACAGCATGTAATGAAAGTAAAACCCACAGGAGCTGAAATTATTTATGAAGAACTGTCATGCTGGCACAGCTCTAAATGTTTTCTCTGTTTCCTCTTGAAAGAATGCAGTTACTTATATCTTCTCTTCAATGGCACCTGTAAGGCTACATGCCCCGATGGTTACTATGAAGATCTTGATGCTGGAAGATGTGTTTCGTGCCACATCAGCTGTGAAACATGCTCAGGGCCAGCAGACGATGACTGTGAGACGTGTCCTCCTGCCAGCTCCAAGCTGTACCAAGGCAGGTGTCTGACCAGCTGTCCCACTGGAACTTTCTATAACAGCGAAGTCAAGGAATGTCAAGGTATGAGAGATCTTATTGTTAATTTTAATCTTATTATTTGCATATGATACTATAAGTGCCATTCTGGGATTTTCATAATATAAGCAGTCTGTTAACTTAGATTGGGAAGAAAATAAAAAAAATCTAGCACCAAAGATACATAATGGAAGATTGAGGAATTAAATGAGATTGCTGCCACCTGAGTACCGTTGAATTACCACTGAATATGGCAAGAAGAAAGAAGCAAGTCTATAATTCCACAATCTGGTGATAGTGAACCTAACCGCTATTAACCTAGTCCCTTACTGGACAAATGTGACATAGATTAAATCAAACAATCCTGTATGATAATTAACACTGTGTCTCAAATAAAATAATTCATACTGTTATACAAACTAATTTTTGTTCTGTGAAACAGACAAAGTGCAAATGCTGTTGAAAAAAGTGCAAAAGAAAAACTGTGCGCTCTGTGTTATATATCAGTATCAGTAGAATTGTTTGATTTACTCTATTTCACATATGTCCAGTAAGGGACTAGGTTAATAGCAGTGGGTTCACTATCACCAGATTGTGAGGTTATAGATTTGCGTGGCTTGCTTCTTTCTTCTTGTTAAATTAGATTATTATGTGTTACCTTTATTATATACAGTATATGTATATTAGCAACGTACAGCACAATAAAGTAAATTTGCTACAAGGGCAACTTTAATGAGGAACTGCAGTCTGCTCACATAAGTTGTAATAAAAACATATTTGCCATTCTGAAGCTTCCCTCCAACCACTTTGCATATTATTTTATATATACTGTGATTCTGTACTTGCCAAATATGCTGCAGAAATCTCCCTCCACTGAGTCTGGCTGCAACCATTTTAACTGTGGGCAGCTGAAGCTGCTGCCTGTTCACTTCCTGGATTTACACAGACACACAGAGGCACGCCTCCAGCTCTGCAGCCCTCATTGGCTCTCTTATGACCCACCCCCTCCCTTCCTATGAAACTCTCACAAGAGTTAGAAAGAGAGCTGTACATGATGTCATAAGCCTAGGCTTATTACCAGACAAGAAACAAGAAGTGGGGTGTATAAGGTATTTACTGGCAGAAAAAAATGTTTTATTATCCAAAGTTAAAACAAGAAGGGCACAAGATTTAATAAATGTAAATATAAACAAATGACTGGAGTAGTAACTGATTGCTGATAGACTTAGCCATACAGGTAGAATGCAGTAGCATCTTGAAGCTATCAGTCACACAATTGTGTGACTATGCAAGATTGTTGACTACTTGTAGCTTATTCCATAGTCAGCCATTTGTCTCATCTTTTTGTTCATCAATTGCAACACCTAGTGATTTTCTTCTAACAATTACAGTAGAACTACTAAAAATGTCCTCGCAATTGGCAGCAAATAGTTTATAACAGCTTAAAGCTTATAAACAAAGACTACTCATGAGGAGTGTTTTATGAAATTAGCAGGCTTGTGTGCAGGATCATAAATTGGACCCTAATGCCCTGTACACATGACCGGGTTTGCCATCGGAATAAACTCTGAAGGTTTTTATGACAGAGTTCCGACGGAATTCCGCTCAAGCTGTCTTGCATACACACGGTCACACCAAATTCCGACCGTCCAGAACGGACGATGGAACTAGAAGACGGAAGTTCAATAGCCAGTAACCAATAGCTTCCGTCTCGTACTTGCTTTAGAGCAGGCGTCGTTTTTGGTGCGTTGGAAAAGCATACAGACGAGCGTTTTTTTCCGATAGTAATTTGTTCCGTCGGAAAAAAAAAGAACATGTTCTCTATCTAAGTCCGTCTGAATTTTCAACAGAAAAAGTCAGATGGGGCATACACAGGGTTGGAATATATGATGAAAAGCTCCCATCCCATCTTTCTGTGGGAAATTCCACTCGTGTGTATGCAGCATTAGAACTAGAGAAAGACAAAATGCCACATGCATAGTGGGGTGTGGCGAAAAGTGGACAGTGTTTATATTGAGCTAAATACTATGAGTGGCTTAAAGGGGTTTGGTTAAATAGAGTCTGAGATGATGTACATACTGTAAATGGCATGAGGTATGACACCATGCCCCATCTAATTCCAAGACCAGCCAACACTGGAGAGGTTAGAATGATGCAGTGGGGAGGTAATGAGCAGGATTGGCAACTTCCACTACTTTTTTTTTACTGATAACTGAAACCTAGAAAATTTACTGACAAGCTGCATTTTTTTTTTTTACTAAAAACTGAAATAAGTCATGAACAATTAAAAACTAAGACAACTGACATTTAATCAATATGTAAACATTAACAATATCCATAACAAGTAATCTGCCAGGCTTTACAAAATGAAAAATCAGTGTGATAAAAATGCGAACCTGACCAAGATTATGAAAGGCCTGGGAACATTTAGGATGGGGAGTAATGCTGCTATGTGTGTAGCATGCTGTGGCAAACAGTTGCTATAGTCAGAACCTGAGAATAGGCACTGTATACACTGCACGCCTATGCCTTTAATCCTCAAAATACTTCTAATTACTGTGCCACAATTGACAATCTCATAGACACACACATAACCCTCAGGACAAAGGATCAATTAAAAATAAAATAAATACATTTATCATTAAAATCATCATCATGCATTATCATTAATACATTTAATTACCGTTACCTTTAATTATCATTTCTGCACACAGAATGATATACCTTTGTCTGTCTGAAGCAGGACATAAATGGTCCAGTTTTTTTTGATTCAGCCAGATAGCTGAATGAAAAAAAAGGAAGTGATTCCCCCATTCATAGCAAGGCCTCCCCATTGTCAGAATACATTGATCAAATTTTTCCAACAAGCCGGGTTCATGAGAAATTGATTGATAGAACAGTAATGTCCAAACATTGATCGAAATTGGTCCGGTTCCTGCCCAACCGGCTAAAAATTTGATCTGCATATGGCCCACCTTAAGGAAGGACTTCCATAGGACTATGTAACATACAACATGTTTAACCACTTAAGAACCAGCCTCGTTTTGGATTTTAGGTGTTTACATATTTAAAACAGGTTTTTTTGCTAGAAAATTACTTAGAACCCCCAAACATTATATATGTTTTTCTTTCTAACACCCTAGAGAATAAAATGGCGGTCGTTGCAATACTTTTTTTTGCATCGTATTTGCGCAGCGGTCTTATAAGCGCACTTTTTTTGGAAAAAAATTACTTTTTTGAATAAAAAAATAAGACAACAGTAAAGTTAGCCCAATTTTTTTTATATTGTGAAATATAATGTTATGCCAAGTAAATTGATACCCAACATGTCACACTTCAAAATTGTGCCCGCTCGTGGAATGGCGTCAAACTTTTACCCTCAAAAGGTGACGTTTAAAAAATTCTACAGGTTGCATGTTTTGCGTTACAGAGGAGGTCTAAGGCTAGAATTATTGCTCTCACTCTACCGGTCGCGGCGATACCTCACATGTTTGGTTTGACCACTGTTTTCATATGCGGGCACTACTCGCGTATGTGTTCGGTTCTGCGCGCAAGCTCGTCGGGACGGGGGTTTTTTAAAAAATGTTTTTTTTATTTTTATTATTTATTTTACATTATTTTATTTTTTTTACACTGTTTTTTTAAAAAAAAAATTGTGTCACTTTTATTCCTATTACAAGGAATGTAAACATCCCTTGTAAAAGAAAAAAGCATGACAGGACCTCTTAAATATGAGATCTGGGGTCAAAAAGACCTCAGATCTCGTATTTACACTAAAATGCAATAAAAAAAAAAAAAGTCATTTAAAAAAATGACATTGAAAAAAATATGCCTTTAACCAGTTGCCGACCGCCTCACGCAGATATACTGCGGCAGAATGGCATGGGCAGGCAAAATCACGTACCTGGTACGTGATCTGCCTCCCGCGGGCGGGGGGGTCCGATCGGACCCCCCCGGTGCCCGAGGCGGTCGGCTTCTGTCCGGGAGCAATCAGAGGTGAGAGGGAGACCATCCATTCGTGCCCCCCCCCCTCGCGATCGCTCCCAGCCAATGAGATTCTTCCTCTGCTGCTGTATAGTAAACAGCAGCAGAGGAAGTGATGTCATCTCTCCTCGGATCGGTATTTTCCGTTCCGGCGCCGAGGAGAGAAGACATCTGAGTGAGTTTCACAACACAACACACACAGTAAAACACGCCAGGCATACATTACACCCCCCATCACCCCCCGATCACCCCCCAATCACCCCCCCCCCCCCCCCCGTCACACTGACACCAAGCAGTTTTTTTTTTTCTGATTACTGCATTGGTGTCAGTTTGTGACAGTTAGTGTGGTAGGGTAGTTAGTGTTAGCCCCCTTTAGGTTTAGGATACCCCCCTAACCCCCCTAATAAAGTTTTAACCCCATGATCACCCCCCGTCGCCAGTGTCACTAAGCGATCATTCTTCTGATCGCTGTATTAGTGTCACTGGTGACGCTAGTTAGTGAGGTCAATATTTAGGATCGCTGTCAGCATTTTATTGCGTCAAGGACCCCCATATACTACCTAATAAAGGTTTTAACCCCTTGATTGCCCCCTAGTTAACCCTTTCATCAGTGATCACTGTATAACTGTTGCAGGTGACGCTGGTTAGTTAATTTTTTATAGTGTCAGGGCACCCGCAGTTTATTACCTAATAAAGGTTTAGCCCCCTGATCGCCCGGCGGTGATATTACTTAGGTTTTAGGGTCATATAGGGTCTGCGTCGCCCCAGGCAGCGTCAGGTTAGCGCCAGTAGCGCTAACACCCACGCACGCAGCATACGCCTCCCTTAGTGGTATAGTATCTGAACGGATCAATATCTGATCCGATCAGATCTATACTAGCGTCCCCAGCAGTTTAGGGTTCCCAAAAACGCAGTTTTAGCGGAATCAGCCCAAATACCTGCTAGCAACTGCGTTTTGCCCCTCCGCCCGGCCCAGCCCAGCTCAGCCCACCCAAGTGCAGTATCGATCGATCACTGTCACTTACAAAACACTAAACGCATAACTGCAGCGTTCGCAGAGTCACGCCTGATTCCTGCGATCGCTAACAGTTTTTTTGGTAGCGTTTTGGTGAACTGGCAAGCACCAGCGGCCTAGTACACCCCGGTCGTAGTCAAACCAGCACTGCAGTAACACTTGGTGACGTGGTGAGTCCCATAAGTGCAGTTCAAGTTGGTGAGGTGGCAAGCACAAGTAGTGTCCTGCTGCCACCAAGATGAAGACAAACAGGCCCGTCGTGCCCATAGTGCCCTTCCTGCTGCATTCGCCAATCCTAATTGGGAACCCACCACTTCTGCAGCACCCGTACTTCCCCCATTCACATCACCAACCGAACGCAGTCGGCTGCATGAGAGGCATTTTCTTTATGTCCTCCCGAGTACCCCTACCCAACAAACCCCCCAAAAAAGATGTCGTGTCTCCAGCAAGATTATTGTCCCTCCTGTCCTGACAATCCTGGTCTTTGCATTGGTGAATGTTTTGAACGCTACCATACACTAGTTGAGTATTAGCGTAGCGTACAGCATTGCACAGACTAGGCACACTAATACAGGGTCTCCCAAGATGCCATCGCATTTTGAGAGACCCGAATATGGAACCGGTTACAGTTATAAAAGTTACAGTTACAAAAAAAAGTGTAAAAAAAAAATATATGAAAGAAAAAAAAATAGTTGTCGTTTTATTGTTCTCTCTCTCTCTCTATTCTCTCTCTATTGTTCTGCTCTTTTTTACTGTATTCTATTCTGCAATGTTTTATTGTTATTATGTTTTATCATGTTTGCTTTTCAGGTATGCAATTTTTTATACTTTACTGTTTACTGTGTTTTATTGTTAACCTTTTTTTTGTCTTCAGGTACGCCATTCACGACTTTGAGTGGTTATACCAGAATGATGCCTGCAGGTTTAGGTATCATCTTGGTATCATTCTTTTTAGCCAGCGATCAGCTTTCATGTAAAAGCAATCCTAGCGGCTAATTAGCCTCTAGACTGCTTTTACAATCAGTGGGAGGGAATGCCCCTCCCCCACCATCTTCCATGTTTTTCTCTGGCTCTCCTGTCTCAACAGGGAACCTGAGAATGCAGCCGGTGATTCAGCCAGCTGACCATAGAGCTGATCAGAGACCAGAGTGGCTCCAAACATCTCTATGGCCTAAGAAACCTGAAGCTACGAGCATTTCATGACTTAGATTTCGCCGGATGTAAACAGCGCCACTGGGAAATTTGGAAAGCATTTTATCACACCGATCTTGGTGTGGTCAGATGCTTTGAGGGCAGAGGAGAGATCTAGGGTCTAATAGACCCCATTTTTTTCAAAAAAGAGTACCTGTCACTACCTATTGCTATAATAGGGGATATTTACATTCCCTGAGATAACAATAAAAATTATTAAAAAAAATAAAAATGAAAGGAACAGTTTAAAAATAAAATAAAAAAGCAAAAAAATAATAAAGAAAAAAAAAAGCACCCCTGTCCCCCCCTTCTCTCGCGCAAAGGCGAACGCAAGCGTCGGTCTGGCGTCAAATGTAAACAGCAATTGCACCATGCATGTGAGGTATCACCACGAAGGTCAGATCGAGGGCAGTAATTTTAGCAGTAGACCTCCTCTGTAAATCTAAAGTGGTAACCTGTAAAGGCTTTTAAAGGCTTTTAAAAATGTATTTAGTTTGTCGCCACTACACGTTTGTGCGCAATTTTAAAGCATGTCATGTTTGGTATCCATGTACTCGGCCCAAGATCATCTTTTTTATTTCATCAAACATTTGGGCAATATAGTGTGTTTTAGTGCATTAAAATTTAAAAAAGTGTGTTTTTTCCCCAAAAAATGCGTTTGAAAAATTGCTGCGCAAATACTGTGTAAAAAAAAAAATGAAACACCCACCATTTTAATCTGTAGGGCATTTGCTTTAAAAAAATATAAAATGTTTGGGGGTTCAAATTAATTTGTAATTTTCTTGCAAAAAAAATTATTTTTTTTGCAAGAAAATTATTTAATAATTTTTTCATGTAAACAAAAAGTGTCAGCAAGGGCTTTGCCTTCAAGTGGTTAGAAGAGTGGGTGGTGTGTGACATAAGCTTCTAAATGTTGTGCATAAAATGCCAGGACAGTTCAAACCCCCCCCAAATGACCCCATTTTGGAAAGTAGACACCCTAAGCTATTTGCTGAGAGGCATGTCGAGTCCATGGAATATTTTATATTGTGACACAAGTTGCGGGAAAAAGACACATTTTTTTTTTTTTTGCACAAAGTTGTCACTAAATGATATATTGCTCAAACATGCCGTGGGAATATGTGAAATTACACCCCAAAATTCATTCTGTTGCTTCTCCTGAGTACGGGGATACAACATGTGTGAGACTTTTTGGGAGCCTAGCCGCGTACGGGACCCCGAAAACCAAGCACCGCCTTTAGGCTTTCTAAGGGCGTAAATTTTTGATTTCACTCTTCACTGCCTATCACAGTTTTGGAGGCCATGGAATGCCCAGGTGGCACAAACCCCCCCAAATGACCCTATTTTGGAAAGTAGACACCCCAAGCTATTTGCTGAGAGGTATAGTGAGTATTTTGCAGACCTCACTTTTTGTCACAAAGTTTTGAAAATTGAAAAAAGAAAAAAAATTTTTTTTTTCTTGTCTTTCTTCATTTTCAAAAACAAATGAGAGCTGCAAAATACTCACCATGCCTCTCAGCAAATAGCTTGGGGTGTCTACTTTCCAAAATGGGGTAATTTGGGGGGGGGGGGGTTTGTGCCACCTGGGCATTCCATGGCCTCCGAAACTGTGATAGGCAGTGAAGAGTGAAATCAAAAATTTACGCCCTTAGAAAGCCTGAAGGCGGTGCTTGGTTTTCTGGGTCCCGTACGCGGCTAGGCTCCCAAAAAGTCCCACACATGTGGTATCCCCATACTCAGGAGAAGCAGCTAAATGTATTTTGGGATGCAATTCCACATATGCCCATGGCCTGTGTGAGCAATATATCATTTAGTGACAACTTTGTGCAAAAAAAAAAAAAAAATTGTCACTTTCCCGCAACTTGTGTCAAAATATAAAATATTCCATGGACTCAACATGCCTCTCAGCAAATAGCTTGGGGTGTCTACTTTCCAAAATGGGGTCATTTGGGGGGGGGGGGGGGTTGTGCCATCTGGGCATTTTATGGCCTTCAAAACTGTGATAGGTAGTGAGGAGTGAAATAAAAAATGTACGCCCTTAGAAATCCTGAATGCGGTGATTGGGTTTCGGGGCCACGTACGCAGCTAGGCTCCCAAAATGTCCCACACATGTGGTATCCCCGTACTCAGGAGAATCAGCAGAATGTATTTTGGGGTGCAATTCCACATATGCCCATGGCCTGTGTGAGTAATATATCATTTAGTGACAACTTTTTGTAATTTTTTTTTTTTTTTGTCATTATTCAATCACTTGGGACAAAAAAAATTAATATTCAATGGGCTCAACATGCCTCTCAGCAATTTCCTTGGGGTGTCTACTTTCTAAAATGGGGTAATTTGGGGGGTTTTGTACTGCCCTGCCATTTTAGCACCTCAAGAAATGACATAGGCAGTCATAAACTAAAAGCTGTGTAAATTCCAGAAAATGTACCCTAGTTTGTAGACACTATAACTTTTGCGCAAACCAATAAATATACGCTTATTGACATTTTTTTTTTTTACCAAAGACATGTGGGCGAATACATTTTGGCCTAAATGTATGACTAAAATAGAGTTTATTGGATTTTTTTTATAACAAAAAGTAGAAAATATCATTTTTTTTCAAAATTTTCGGTCTTTTTCCGTTTAAAGCGCAAAAAATAAAAAACGCAGAGGTGATGAAATACCATCAAAAGAAAGCTCTATTTGTGGGAAGAAAAGGATGCAAATTTCGCTTGGGTACAGCATTGCATGACCGCTCAATTAGCAGTTAAAGCGACGCAGTGCCAAATTGTAAAAAGTGCTCTGGTCTGGAAGGGGTAAATCCTTCCGGGGCTGAAGTGGTTAAGAGGCGTGGGCGGAAGTGAGGTTTTGACGTCGCATCCGCCCAGCAGTGTCATGGAGACGAGTGGGCGCCATCTTAGCCTCACTCGTCTCCAGGCACACGATGGAGACGGACGCGATCGCCTCCGCTGCTACCGACGGCTCCGTTAAGCATCGGAGGGCACCGGATCGCGGCGGGAGGGGGGCCCCCCTTCCGCCACTGATAAAAGTGATATCGCGGCGAATCCGCCGCAGGGACCACTTTTATCAGAAAGCCGGCCGCCGCACGGAAACAGGGATACCGGGGTTATGGCAGCTAGCTGCTGCCATAACCCCGGTATCCCCCTTCAAAGTTTGGACGTACATCGTCGTGCGGCGGTCCGGAAGTGGTTAAGTGTAGAAGTCAGTGTATTGAGTGCAGAAGTCAGTGTAATGAGTGCAGAAGTCAGTGTATTGGGTGCAGAAGTCAGTGTATTGGGTGCAGACGTCAGTGTATTGGGTGCAGAAGTCAGTGTATTGGGTGCAGAAGTCAGTGTATTGGGTGCAGAAGTCAGTGTATTGAGTGCAGAAGTCAGTGTATTGAGTGCAGAAGTCAAGAGAGTGGGGGGGGGATTGAGAAAGATAGAGGGGGGGGGATGAGAGAGGAAAGTGAGAAGTGAGAGAGGGAAAGGGGAGAGGGGGGTAAGAGAGAGTGGAGGGTGAGAAAGAGCAAGAAGAGGGTGACAGAGGAGAGAGAGGTGGGAGATTGGAAGGGGAGGGGCAAAATAGGGCAGAGAGCAGGGTGAGAGGGTGAGAGGGAGGAAGAAAGGAGGGTAAAGAGAGGGGTAGTAGTGTAAAGGGGGGTGGAGGGGGGATGGAAGAGAGGTGGATGAAAGAGAGAGAAAAGGGATGAGAGAAAAAGAGGGGAAGAGGAAGAGAGGGGGGAGAAGTAGGAAGGGGGGGGGGGAGAGAGAGAGAAAAAAGGGGAGATAGGGGTGATAGAGAGGAGAAATAGAGAGAGAGGGGGGAGAATGGAAAGGGGTGAAGGGAGAGAGAGGCAGGATTGAGGGAGAAACGGGGGAAGAAGGAGAGAAAGGGGAAAAGTGAGGGGCTGGGAGGAGAGTGGTGACAGTATGGGAGGCGGAACAGATACAACCCTAGTCAAGAGCAAGCTGGCTTCTCTGCCCAGGTGTGCACCTGGACCAGCCCCACTCTCCAAGCCTGGCATTGCAGTTTACCATTAAGCCGGCTCTGGAACTGCACATGCACAGTTGAAAGCTGCCAAGAAGCTTATCTTTTTACAGGCACTTTTTTCCTGTCCTGGACAATTACAGACAGGAGAGAGATGCCTGTTTTTTACAAACCGTACATAATTTTATGGATGGTTGGCAACACTGGTGATGCGGTGCTATCTGCAGACATTCTTTGTCCTGATTGTGTCTTTTTAACAACTGCAAACCTGGCTACCAGCAGTATTGTGGGTTCTTCAAATGATTAAAGACTGCAAGAGGGTCTATTGTTTTCAGTCAATTAGGGCCTGTAATGTATATTTATGGTGCTGAACAGTTTGAAGATCAATGGTATATGAAGATTGCATATATCATGAGCATATGTGGCCCTCCACATGTATATATGCATACTTACAGACTGTACATACAGACTGTTTGAACCGTATACTATTAAGGAGGTCAGGAGTAGTAATACTGCAGCCTGTGTCTTGCTGTACTGTTTACAGGCTGCACTATGTGATCATCATCATCATCATAATGATTATGATTCACAGGGGCTGTGGCTGCATCATTCATGGTTGCAGACTGTTTTCACTTTACTATTAAGGAGGTCAGGAGTAGTAATAATATACATGCAGACACTATCTGCAGCCTGTGTCTCATGCTCACTGTACTGTATATATGATCTTGTCATCTTTCTTACCATAAAAAGTGCACTGGTGCCAATGGATTATGATCCTTATCCCTGTGTGCCCACCCGCAGCAGCTTGTCACCTATTGGCTCTAACTCCACTCTTATACAGAGCCCCACCCTCTGCCCACAGGGCTTACTGAGGTAGCTGGTGCAAGGCATCTGTATTAGCATAGTAAACAAAGGTAAATGTGTTGGCGCTACATAACATCACAGAGATAACGATTCAACATAATAAATGGTATATATTAAACAATGTGCAAATTGCAAACTATAACAGTCCAATGTGACAATCCCAACACCACAAAAACATAACATAAATTCTTCTAGTTGGATGTGTCTTCAAATAAATGCTTCACCACGAGTGCCCATGAGGTAGATGGCAACTCACCAAAGGTGTTTGACCACTTTTTAAGGTAGGTCAAAATGCATTTATTTGGATAGATCCTGAGTTTGCATCTCTCCACTTTGGGACTCCCTCTGGCATAGACTGAGTAACAGACTCCACCAGAGACACAAAGAAGAGCTTTATGGTGTAGTACGTTTTTATTTAAAAAAGTTTAACAATTAGAACATAGGTTGCACCCACATGTGACTGTGCCAATCCCGGCACTAAGGTGTCTACAGCATATGGGACCCATAAATGACGAATCCAAGCATATGTGACGACCAATTAGCTGTGTGCTAATTTATAATCTGTGTGTATTGGGTTCATTGGGCAGTGTTATTTCCAATCTTTTGCTAATAAAGATTGTCTGTAATTTTTCTATGAGACTATGAGAATATTTTGATAATTTAAAGAAAAAACTGTTTTATGCATCTGTAAAGATTAGAATAAAATAAAGGAGGGTCCTCGTTGGGATTGAATGACAATATCTATAATCCACGAGTCACTTTGAAGCTAGGTAAGTTACTGTGGGTCAGTAAAGCCTTGTAACTAATTGGGATGGAGCAGGGTACTTTTTTAATTGAGCTTACTCTTGCCCTTTATTAAAATATTATGACAAGAACATCATTGTCCATGTTCGGGATCCATGCCTTAATCCCTTTCTTCTGCCACAAACTAACATAGCAGCACGTTCTGCCAGCTCCTGGCTCTTTCAGCGTAGGCCTGGTTCCTTTGGTCTAGAGAAATTGAATGGGTTGAATGGAATGTTATTCAAAAAGGAACATAAGCAGTGCCGGAGAAAAGTCTGTTAACTGGCATTGGCGTCAAACCTAAGAATAACAAGTTCCTGCTCAGTAGTGAAGTTTCATTTAAAAGACTCAACTGACACACTTCATACGACAGAGGTTAAGAATCTGGATACAGAGATTGTTACAGCACTAAATTTATCTCCAGACAAATCTCCGTAACAAAGTTGACCAAGTTTCTGGCGCCAATCTCCGTCACACTATAGTCTAGGCTAGGGCAAGGTTATGCAACCTAGAGCCATTGATCATTAATAATAATAATAATAATAATAATATTATTAATAATAATAATTGATCAATAATACGTAATCTTCATTTTTTAAAAATGTCCTATTAGTTTTATGTTTCATTTGCTTCACTGAAAGGTGCTCTAGTACCTGTTTCTCGTATAGGAGTTGTAAAGTCTCATGGTTTTTCACCTCAATGCATTCTATGCATTAAGGTAAAAAACCTTCTGTGCTTCAGCTGCCCCCCCAGAGCCCCCCTTTTTCTTACCTGAACCCGATCATTCCAGCAACAAGCACAAGCCCAGCAGCTTCAGCCGCTGTCTCAGGTCCTCATTGGATAGATTGATAGCAGCAGGAGCCATTGCCTCCCGCTGCAGCAGACCCTCTCCTTTTTCTTACCTGAGCCTGATCATTCCAGCGACGGGGAGGAGCACAGCAGCTCCAGCAGCTGTCTCGGGTCCACATTGGATAGATTGCTTTCAATCAAATCCAGTGACACGGGAGCCGGGGGGCAGGGCCCAGTCCTGCTGTCCGTGTCAATGGACGCAGCAGCAGGACTAGGGAGCGTGCCCGCACGAGTGCCCCCAAGGAAAGCGGCTCTCCGTGTGTGCGCCGTGGGGGGACCCCAGAAAAGGAGGATCAGGGCTGCTGTGTGCAAAACCCTTGCACAGAAGAAGTATAACATGGTTGTTATTTTACAACAAAAAAAAAGGAAGCTTTACAATCACTTTAAGTTAAAGTATATGTAAACCCTTACCTTGTAAAACAACCAACTCATTTTAAAATATAATTAAAAATATTTAAAATATAAATAAGGCTTCATGTACACTGCTGCTGGTAAATGGACGTTTAGGAGCAGTTGGGTGTTTTTTCAGCTGCCCCTGAACTCTCCTCTATTTTATCTTATCAGTACATGTACACAGGGTCGTTTATAGTCGTTTCCAGGCAGTTGAGTTTAGAAGTATTTTTTTGGAAAGCAAAAAAATGATTTCAGGACGGATGTTCAGAGGCATTTGAAATGTCAAATGCCTGTAACAGCTTGTAAACGTGTGTAAACCCCATAACTCGAGTTTAGCCACGTTTCGTTTATGGGTGTTTTTAATGGAGATACATTTCTGACCATTTTCAATGCAAAAAACTTTTCTAAATGCAAACGCGGCATGTAAAGGCGGCACAATGGGCGTTTTTAAACGTCCGTTACTATCTGTCAAGTTCCATCATTCAGGAGAGGTTTTAAAACGTCCTGTGTACATGAAGCCTTAGTGATCACATGACCTCTGTTCTTATAACATAAGTGGCTTAGAGACCTGGGGGTGGAGACTGCAGGGGGATGTGTTTCTCTGATGTTCTGTTGTGTCTCCAAGATAGGAAGTAAAGATAAATCTCCCCAGTGAGATATAGCCAGCAAAAAAAAAATAACCCTTCCCCATTCTATTTAAAACAAAAGAAAATGGCTTTACAAACACTTTAAAAGATACGTTTAGGAAAGAAAAAAAAACTAAACATAGATACAGTGCCTTGAAAAAGTATTCACACCCCTTGAAATTTCCCACATTTTGTCATGTTACAACCAAAAATGTAAATGTATTTTATTGGGATTTTATGTGATAGACCAACACAAAGTGGCACATAATTGTGAAGTGGAAGGTAAATGATAAATGGTTTTCAAAAGTGTGGTGTGCATTTGTATTCAGCCCCCACTCTGATACCCCTAACTAAAATCTAGTGGAACCAATTGCCTTCAGAAGTCACCTAATAAGTAAATAGAGTCCACCTTTGTGTAATTTCTCTGTATAAATACAGCTGTTCTGTGAAGCACTCAGAGGATTATTAGAGAACCTTAGTGAACAAACAGCATCATGAAGGCCAAGGAACACTCCGGACAGGTCAGGGATTAAGTTGTGGAGAAGTTTAAAGCAGGGTTAGGTTATAGAAAAATATCCCAAGCTTTCAACATCATCATCAGTCCAGTATGGCACAACTGCAATCCTACCAAGACATAGCCATCCACTTAAACTGACAGGCCAAGCAAGGAGAGCATTAATCCGAGAAGCAACCAAGAGGCCCATGGTAACTCTGGAGGAGCTGCAGAGATCCACAGCTCAGGTGAGAGAATCTGTCCACAGGATAACTATTAGTCGTGCACTCCACACATTTTATGGAAGAGTGGCAAGAAGAAAATCATTGTTGAAAGAAAGCCATAAAATTTCCTGTTTGCAGTTTCTGAGAAGCCATGTGGAGTATACAGCAAACATGTGGAAGAAGGTGCTCTGGTCAGATGAGACCAAAATTGAACTTTTTGGCCTAAAAGCAAAACACTATGTGTGGCGGAAAACTAACACTGCACATCACCCTGAGCACACTATCCCCACTGTGAAACATTGTGGTGACAGCATCATGTTGTGGGGATGCTTTACTTCATCAGGGACAGGGAAGCTGGTCAGAATTGATGGGAAGATGGATGGATGTGAATACAGGGCAATCTTTGAAGTAAACCTGTTAGAGGCTGCAAAAGACTTGAGACTGGGGTGGAGGTTCACCTTCCAGCAGGGCAACGACCCTAAACATACAGCCAGAGCTACAATGGAATGGTTTAGATCAAAGCATATTCACGTGTTAGAATGGCCCAAAGTCCAGACCTAAATCCAATTGAGAATCTGTGGCAAGACTTGAAAATTGCTGTTCACAGATGCTCTCCATCCAATCTGAGAGAGCTTGCGCTATTTTGCAAAGAAGAATGGGCAAAAATGTCACTCTAGATGTGCAAAGCTGGTAGAGACATACCCAAAAAGACTTGCAGCTGTATATGCAGCGAAATGTGGTTCTACTAAAGTATTGACTCAGGGGGGCTGAATACAAATGCACAACACACTTTTTACATATTTATTTGTAAAACATTTTGAAAACCATTTATCATGTTCCTTCCACTTCATAATTATGTGCCACTTTGTGTTGGTCCATCACATAAAATCCCAATAAAATACATTTATGTTTTTGGTTGTAACATGACAAAATGTGGAAAATTTCAAGGGGTGTGAATACTTTTTCAATGCACTGTACTTAACTGGATGGCTGCAGTATCGATCCGATGCTGCAGCTGTCTCTCTCCAGCTCTACACCGAGAACTGAATGATCAAAAACCACTAATCAGTCAGTTCTCAGATCCGTTGTGAGCACAAAGTGATGACTGTCAGTCACCAGCTCTGTGCTCTGCCCCTCCAGTGCTCACTGGAGCACCGGGCTGTGCAGGAGTCGGGATTGGCTGGTTCAGTCTCTCAGCAGTGCACTGAGAGGCGGAGCCAGCTGCCGGTCAGGCTTCTGGGAGGATCCCGGCATTATCGGGGGGATTCCTGCAGAGCCTGAACCAGCTCTATAACATCATCTGGGTCATAGGAGTGCAGAACTAAGTGCACTCCGGTGACCTACGGGAGAAGTAAGGTGAAAAAAGCTACTTCTCCTTTAAAGTATAGCTGGCAGTAACACAATAGTGGAGGCTGGTTGAACTCCTAAACCCAGAGTGTACTTAAATTGGCTTAAAAGAATCACATCTAAACAATATACAAAACTCTCTTAGGAACACCTCCTCGGGCAGGGGTCTTACACCTATTAGTACTAAGCTTATTAGGCTTATTCTTCAAACCAGTGCAAAGAGCAGTAATGTTATATGTAAATCTCCAAAACCAAGCTCTAAGCTCTCTTGAAATAAAATTGTGTCCTATCTGCTGCTTTTAGAAGGAAACTTACCACAAGTGTATTTTTTCTATTCCAGAATGATATTTTGCATATAAAGGGCTTTCTGGGGACCATGCTTTAAGAAATGCAATTTATGCTATAAAAAGAATGCCTAGGGAAGCCAAAGGGACTTTTTAATTATGATAATGACAATTAGTGAATGCGTAACAAAACAACTCACTAGCTTTCTATTCCCAAGCTCCTGCAATGATATTTAGGTGGTACTATTAGATTTTTACAAAGAAGTTAATTAATTCCCCATTTGTAATGAGATGCACATGTAGCATTGCGTTTTATTACATTTTAACTGTGGATATATAAAATTCAAGACACCTACCGTGTGTTTTTTTCTAACAACTCTCTGAAGTCAACAGACATATTTTCAAAGGAATATGCTACTTTATAGAACTGGAATTTGTTTATGAGTATATCTAATAATCATGTTTTTAAAAAGTTTAAATCCACCTGTGGCTATATCCAGTTGAGTTTTTCACTTTGAGCAACTAGCAACTATCACGTGTTTCATTATAGAATGCTTTTGAGATAAGTGACCAGAAAGTAGAATACAAGTCGATATGTGAAATGTGCACAATTATATGTAATATTTATTAAAGAAACATATTTTTGCTATTTTCTACAAAAAAAAGTAGTATTGGATTGAGATGTATGTGGTACATTTACTTATGCCTAAAAGTACTTTGAAACAACTTTTAGAGACCTAAGGTGAGCCCAAAACCTTACTCTGTAATCATCATTTCTTTACTAGGAGAGTTAAAGTGCTTTGCTTATCCTCTGATTACCTACAGTATGATCGTAGACATTTAGGAGGTGAGATCAGCTTAAATGTACCCATGCTACTTATTTCAGTGAGACATAAGACATTCTACTGTGTTGATGTGTAAAAGGTCATTGCTTCTAGGACTAAGGCTGAACCAAATGGCATTAAAATACTTTAACCTGTCTACAACAATTTACTATCTTTTAAGTTTATCTTTTTCATAAATCTATCTTGAAACTGTTTTTATACCATCTAATATGGTGCTGAAAGGCAGACAGGGGATGTGTATGCAAAGATCCACCCTTGTTTTTTTGGGTTACCCAAACTGAACCTTCACTTCAAACAGTTTTGTGTAGGACGGTAGTAACATTCATGTACCTCCAACAGAGAGCGCAAGAGAGAGAGAGAGAGAGATGTTTTTTACATGTGCTGCAGGGCATTTTTTACCTTTTTATTTGGACTTGTGTGTTATTAGGTACTACAGTGCATTGCAAGTAATTACATTGTATCACAACGTGCTGCACAAAAATGCAACATGACCCTTTTCTTTTTCCATGCATAGGAAATAGGGATACTTGACTTGTCCCTGCAAGCATTGGGGCTGTATTTGGCAATGCAACCCATCATTGCTAATGCAGCCCTAATGGTGCCACAAGCTAAAAGTCACAAAAATATGATAGGTCCCAATGTAATCATATACAGATACGAATAAAATCTTTCTGTTTTCATTACATATCCTATTTTGGACCCATTGATGTCATCTCTGGGCCTCTGTGTTTCTCTATAGAATGCAGCTAGATCATGGTTGCTGGGAGGAGCTGGCAGGGTGCTCCTTTCAAGGGCCATCAGTCCAGATGCAAGCAGTAGGCTGGCCCTTAGGAGGAGTTATTCAAATATCAAAATTACTTGCTAATTCTGGAAGGATGGGCAATCCTAGGCAGACTGTATTTTTATGCAGAAAGCCATAGATAACACTCAGATGGGATGCTGAGCCTCCATGATTAAAAGAACTGAAATCCAATGAATGAAATGGGTGGGTCAGAGAAAGCAAGTGTAGCACTAGGGGCTGCTGAGTTCAACTAGTTCTTTCCAAAAAGCACAGAGGCTGTCAGTTGCACAGACAACAGTCCCTTCATCCTCCACATAACAGTCTAGGGCAATGATAGCGAACCTTGGCACCCCAGATGTTTTGGAACTACACTTCCCATGATGCTCATGAACTCTGCAGTGTAGTTGAGCATCATGGGAAATGTAGTTCCAAAACATCTAGGGTGCCAAGGTTCGCCGTCACTGGTCTAGGGGTGTGTCTTTTTGTGATTTATTGCTAGTAAAACTTGTAACAGGAGTGGGGGGCATGGGATACTCCAAACTGTTATCAATTACCTATGAGGACACTCTTCTCTTTAACAAAGTATCTTAGTCTAAAATTCTCACAGCTGAAAACCCTGGGGTAGCTTCAAAACAGTCTAGAGCCTCACATTTGAAAACCATGAAGCAAGTCTCTTGGACATCTACTAGTACAAATAATGCAATCTTAGGGTACTGCACAGCTTATAGGGGTCAGTCAGGGTCTTTACTCACAAATCCCAGGACAGCTGCCTCCTTCCAGCTTCCACAATCCAGTGAGTGAGACTCTCCTTTACAGACTCGATCCACAAGTGCAGGAATCCAGCATTCAGCCTAAAGTTGATTCCAGGTCCCCAGCCCAACCACAGCCGAGAAGAACAGTCTTCTCAAGGCTCCAGGCTATTTACATTCCTGCAGAACACCTTCTGAGCAAACCTCCCCAGGGATTGGCCAGGGCACAGTTAATATTTAGGCCAGTCATTTCAATCTTCCAGCCCTAAGTTCTGAAAGGTTACTTCAGAGGCAGGAGGAAAAAAATAAACTGTGAAACCACAAGAAAATCAAATGACTGCTCCTCTGATTATAGAGTGAGCCAAAATCTAGATTTACCAGCATCCAATACTAGGAGGGTGCTACACGAGGCAGGTGAGAAAAGAGCTAGCTGATGCTGGATATCCTGTACTTGGGAAATAAGAAGGGCTTTATCTGATTTGCATCAGTTTCTAATACACACTGTAAGAAGCTTACAGTGTGCAGTGAAATTAAAGTAAGCTATTTCAGTACAGGAGTGGAGTCTGTACAACTGTGCAAAAATGTGTCTGTAAGCTGAGGTTCTAACTAGATTTACCAGGAAAGCTGATGGTGAACCTCTCCAGAAGTCCCATAGGTCCCACAATGGGAACACTGTGATTAGTCATAGAGAGACCAATCACTGCAATCACATCTATAAACATTTTGGTGTTTAAATCTGTAAGCCCTCTCACAAAAAAAGGGGGAAAAACATTTTTTTAACCTAGCCCCCTCCTCTCCTATACTTTTACATCCGATTGTCATACTGTCTATTCAGTAACTTGTGTATTAACTAGGGTTGTCCCGATACCGATATTAGTATCGGTATCGGCACCGATACCGAGCATTTGCCCAAGTACTTGTACTCGGGCAAATGCTCCCGATGCTTCCCCCGATACCTAAAGGACAGCTGTGATCGGCGCGTGGGGGATTTACAAGATTCTCCCCCCGCGTCTTTCAGCTGCTTTAGTGACATACAGCGGTGATCGGTCACCGCTGTATGTCACTGCATCCTCCTCCATGCCCCCTCCGTTCCCCTCTCCTTCTCTGTCCCCCTCCGCTGTCCCCTCCGTTCTGCTCTCCTTCTCTGTCCCCCTCCGCTGTCCCCTCCGTTCTGCTCTCCTTCTCTGTCCCCCTCCGCTGTTCCCTCCGTTCTGCTCTCCTTCTCTGTCCCCCTCCGCTGTTCCCTCCGTTCTGCTCTCCTTCTCTTTCCCCCCTGCTGTCCCCTCTGTTCTGCTCTCCTTTTCTGTGCCTCTCCGTTCTCCCCTCCGTTCCGCTGTCCTCCTCCTCCTTCCTTTGTGTATGGATAGAGTCAGCTGACTCTGTCCATTCACATAACTGAAACATTGTAATCTCCTGTGATTACGATGGGTCAGTTTATGAATGGAGAGGAGCCGCTGTCTTCTCTCTATTCATTCTCAGTGCAGCTGAGGCTGCAGAGAAAGGAACTGGGGAATCTCTATCCTCTGTCTCTTTCTCTGTCTCAAGGGGGAGATATCAGAGGTCTGTTAAGACCCCTGATATCTCACCAAAGCCCCCAACAGGGCTGATTAAAAAAAAAAATAAAACACATATTGCAATAAAGAATAAAAAAAAATTATTGTAAAAAATAAAAATTGTAAATAATAAAAAAAAAACATACACATACACCGTTCACCCCCCCCCCAAAAAAAAGAAAGCACTGTTTAAAAAAAACAAAAAAACACTGTCACGTGACATTAAAAAAAAAGTATCGGTAATCGGTATCGGCGAGTACTTGAAAAAAAGTATCGGTACTTGTACTCGGTCCTAAAAAAGTGGTATCGGAACAACCCTAGTATTAACCTCTCTATGCTCTCGCTGTATGTGACCTGTAAATGAACCCCTTCACCAAATTTGCCCTCTGATACACAGTCTGATACGCACTCTATTTATTGCACCATTACTAAGCTCTATGTGTAGCCATGTCAATACCAGCATGTTTCTTCACTTCCAAACAAAATTGTGATGAAATTGAGATCCGCTTGGGGTGTCTACTTTCCAAAAAAGGGATCCTTTTGGGGATGCTTTCATTGTCCTGGCATTTTTTTTTAAATAGAAGCTGAGGAAAAAAAGATATGTATAGTAAAGGTAAAATTGTTTATTAAATGCCACCAAAGGAATTCTCTGTCTAAAAAAGATTATATAAAATTTGTTTTGGTCACAGTGTTGTATGGCACAGTAATTGTCAGTCAAATTATCACATTTAGGGATGAGCTTGATGTTTGGGTCGAACATAAGTTTGACTTGAACATTGGGTGTTCACCCGTTCGCCAAAGAGTGAACATTATGGGGCGTTCGCGGCAAATTAGAGCGCTGTGGAACGCCCATAATGCACTACAAGATCGCAGTGCATTGCTGTATGATGATTGGCTAAAGCATGCAGCTGACCTGCATGCTTTGGCCAATCACAGCGCCCTCTGCTAAGAGAGCCATAATTGGCCAAAGGCAGGGTGCCTTTGGCCAATCATGGCTCAACGTGTTGCTGAGGCTTTGTTCAGTCAGAGGAAGAGCGGTGGAGAGGGTGGCTGGCTGATTGATGCCTTTAAACAATTTTTCAGTCCTCAGAGCCAAGGTTTGATCGGTTCAAGCAACTATCGCCAGCGTCCACATTACATGGTGCAGTTATAAGTAGGGGCAAGAGCAGACTTGGAGACCTTTCCAACAGCGCATCCACTGGGTTACTGGGTCTTGAGGATGGAACACTGGCCAGAACTAGCTCAATATGCAATTGAGCTACTGGCCTGTCCTGCATCCAGCATGCTTTTTGAACACATATTCAGTGCTGCTGGAGGGTTTGTAACGAATCAAAGAGTGCGCCGGTCCACAGACTCTGTTGATAGGCTAGCTTCCAACAATATTGTTGGTTTAGGGCACCACCACCCAAGGCCCAATTTTTCTTTCTTTTTTTTGTAATTACACTTTTTGATATAATATTTCAGCACAGGATCTGTTCCTGTGCCCAACAAGAGTATCTGTGAGGGGTTACAGTGTTGTGGCAACACCACCCAAGGCCCATTTTTTCTACCCCTGTTTAACAGGGGCATGTAATTACAATGTTTGATATACTATTTCACAGCAGGGCCTATTCCTGCGCCCAACAAGAGTAACTGTGATGGCCTACAGTGTTGTGGCACCATCACCACCAGCACCAAAGGCCCAATTTTTCTGCCCCCGTTTAACAGGGGCATGTCATTACAATTCTTGATATAATATTTCACAGCAGGGCCCATTCCTGTGCTCACCAAGAGTAACTGTGAGGGCTTACAGTGTTCTGGTACCACCAACACCTAAGGCCCAATTTTCTGCAGAATATATAGGGCAGACCTTATAGTATACATACTGCTGTTCAGATTATATAATGCCTGAGGACCCCCACACTTTTTTTTAAATTTGGGTGTGGGGTTCCCCTTAATATCCATACCAGACCCCAAGGGCCTGGTAATGGACGGACGGGGGACCCATGCCGTTTTTCAATGATTTTCATCTATATTGCCGACAATACATTACAGCTGCGAGTAGTTTTAAATTAAATTTTTTCCTTTAGAAATGTCATTTTGCTGTGGTATTGTTCTAAACACGGGAAAAATGCGTTACTTTACAGGCATACTAAGGACACCCCCCAGGCAGGATATTTAAAGGAGTATTTCATTTTTATTGTTTCACTTCAAGCATTATTAAAATCACTGCTCCCGAAAAAACTACCATTTTTAAAACTTTTTTTGCATTGATACATGTCCCCTGGGGCAGAACCCAGCTCCCCAAACACTTTTTATTGCAATAACTTGCATATAAGCCTTTAAAATTAGCACTTTTGATTTTTTACATTTGTGTCCCATAGACTTTAACGGTGTTCGCGTGTTCGGACAAATTTTTATGCCTGTTTGCATGTTTTGCTGCGAACCGAACCGGGGGGTGTTCGGCTCATCCCTAATCACAATACTGAAATTGAAAAATTAATTCTTAAAGTGACACCAAGTAATATCCTTATTCTGTAAAAATGGCTTATACACAGTCACCACCTAATGGCCATGTAATCTATTTTTCATGTATTTTTTTCTTACTTTGTTTTTTCGCCTCCTTCTGAGTTCCCGAACCTCTCCATTTCCCCTTGGACCCTGCTTGTTTGTGCATGTTAGTTGTGGTCATGTGTACTGCTTTATCCATACTACGATTCCCATAGTCTCCAGTCCACCTCGGGAGAAAGCGTGGGAAGGAAACCCTGTTCCTACAAATAATGGGACCCAGTGACAGCCAGTGGAATTTTTTGGGGGGCACATGTATAGGGGGTGGCTGTGGCAGCCATGGATAGATTTATGTTATGCATGAATCTATCCATTGCATATAGGGGGTGGTCTGGAGAGAGGGTGCAGCACCCAGCGCCCCTAATGGATGGGCCGCCACTGATGGGACCATAGAGAACAAATGTAGCCACCCTATAGGAAGTCAGATCACAGTAGCAAAAAAGGTAATGTGGAAGTTTGCAGGAGGCTGAGAGCAAAAGAAGGGACTTTTTAAAGTTTAAGGGTAACTCCACTTTCGTGGGGAAAAAAATAGCAAATAAAGAAAAAATAATATAGCGTATACAATTGCGACACAAATCATATTATAGTTGAATGTTATTAAAAATGACCTTTCTTTTCAATCTGCAACCGCTGTAATTTTCTGAAAATGCAATGCAATATGGCTACCTGGAGGTGTTCTGTACACAGAATGTGTACAGAATGCCCCTCAGAAACATAATTTCCTGCTTGTGTGATTGGCTCACCGATTTTGCCAGAAGTCTGCACAGATACAAGTCAAAGATACAAGTCAGATTTCAGGCATCCCCTGCAACAAAAATGACATTTTTGGTGAGATACTTCGAAAAGGGGCAAGTCTAAAGGCCCCTACACACAATCCGAAAATCGGACGACAGATTGTCCAGTTTTGTTTGCATGCTAGTCGCATATTGAACATGAAGTGTTTACTAAAGTTACGAAAATTCTTGTACGACAGAATTAAAAAGCTATAGCAGGGATATGCAATTAGCGGACCTCCAGCTGTTGCAGAACTACAATTCCCATGAGGCAGAGCAAGACTCTGACAGCCACAAGCATGACACCCAGAGGCAGAGGCATGATGGGACTTGTAGTTTTGCAACAGCTGGAGGTCCGCTAATTGCATATCCCTGAGCTATAGGGTCAATAAAGTGATGTCATGTGTTGTAATGTATTTGTAGTGTATTTTCGTATTGTACGAGAAAATTTTTCATGCTTGTCCGATCGGATAATAGCGAATAAACTGTTGTGATCAGCTCTCGAAACCTCTGTACTAACGATCCGATTATCGTACGCTCACTTCGAAAAAGCGTTTTTTTTTTTTGTACGGATCGTGTGTACGGCCCTTAAATGGATGCAGACCCAGCAGCTTTCCTCATTCGAGACCAGCAGGTGCACAGCTGATTGATAATTATGAAACCACTCCCAGTAGACTCACTTTGCCACATGGGCACAGAGAAACACACAGGTATTTCTTCAGAATAACAAAAGGTATGAATCGGCAACAAAAGTTTGCGAACATCCTTGCAATGTACATAGATCACCCAGAGGGGAATGTTTTTTTCTAAACAAAAGTGGAGTTACGCTTTAATAATACATTTTATTTTAATAGAGTTTAGTGTCACTTTAATGAAGGAATGGGGAGGTGATACAGGCCAGCGGTTAAAGCGGACCTTCACTCTGTCCTTCCCCCCCATTTTCTTTCACCTCCTGGTTACTTTGTTGCCAGTCCTGTACAGTTACGGTACTCACCTGCCCATTGTGATCCGCTTCTCTTCTGCCCCTGAGCAGTCCCATGTCGCCATCTTCATTGGGGAAGTCATCAGGAAGCTGCCAGCTCTTCAGGGTCCAGTCAGTGGCTCTCCGATGACATGCCACTAGGCCCCACAACCTCCTCTTTTCTCAATGAAAGTCTAAGCCTCCTGGGATATTGACCTTTAATTGAAAACAAAAAAACGTAAACAAAGGGGGAAAAAAATTGCCCGATTTGTGCAGCGTAGGATGCAAGGCAACATGTAACTCAGGCTGAAGATCTGCTTTAAAGAATACAAGTCCAGATTACTTTAAACAAGACAAACTTTATCACATATACTTCCTTTTTCTTGTAATGAGAATGCTGATAATAAACAGCTGAAGACCTGATGCCCTCAAAGATGTTGTGGTTGGATCCACTTAATACTACAAAGCATGTTGATTGACTTTATGTCTTAGCATAATAGAAAAAGGAGAAGCATAACTAAAGCTGAGTTGTTTCCCTAATATACACCTGCTCAGCTATATCATGCCGGGGAGAATAAATGCCACACACATGAGCTAAGAATCCAGCCCACGTACAGTATATGCTAGGTAAAAGCTTGGCATCACCATAAAAGTTAAGTTAAACAGGAAATGTCAGTTTTTTTCTCAAATAATTTACGCAATATACTAATAAGGCGTAGTGGGAATCTTCAATGTTTATCAAATACATCACATTTTCAGGGTATAAAAACATGGCGAGAAAGTGGTAAATAACATAGAAAATACATAATAAAGGAGGTTAAAAAGTCTTTTGACGGAAAGAATAATAATGGGGTCTCGGAAGGAAATTCACACTTCCTTGCACCACTTGTCTGGCACACAGTACAGCCATAGATCGCTGGCCAGAAAAGCAAGTTGCAAGGAAAACGGTGCAGTCATTCATTGCCCCTCGATGAATGGCTCTTTTATGAGCTTGGCTAAAGAGGAACTAGCAAGAGTGGACAGCAAGAAGGAAATAATAACAGGTTCTACTGTAGTACATCAAATGCCACCTTCTCAGAAGAGGCACCTGGCTACAGCAGAAAGGCACATTTTTACCAAGCAAGTGAATAAATGAATGTTGTGAATAGTGGAGCTTCTCAGATGCTTGTGTTTTTGAAGTAAAGTTTAGGTCACTATATTCATATTCAAAAGTCACTAGGAGGTCATACACAGGCAGGATAAACAACGGAATAAAGACCATACATACAATATGTAAAAAATAGAAGCAAAATCCTGTGAAAAAGTGTGTGTGGGTGTGCGTATATATACATATATATGTAGAAAGCAAAAAGTTTACACTTGAATAATTTTCCATGCAAGGGGTTCTCACCATCATTGCAACAGAACATAGAATTCAGCCCGTGGCTCTCTTTTTGCAGCTTCACTGCTCCGGCCTCATGCCTTGGTCCTCCAGACTGTCAAACACACAGTCCCAGTGCTCGTGAATAATTCGCTATACCTTTGGAAGCTTGACTGCTTCTCCTGCAGTTCCCAGCTGCTACATCCCCACAGGCTTGGGCCTTTGTCTTTCCGGACCTGGACAGTACGGTGTGGACCTCACAGCCCCCTTCGCACATTGACCTTGTCGTGAGTGTGGGGCCACTGGCCTCTAACTCTGGCTCTAACATGAATGCAGCACACACCTGCAACATTAGTGCTTCCCTAAAAACCTGGCCTAGACAGCCATTTTAAACGGTTTGACCTGCCATACTATATATACACTGCTCAAAAAATTAAAGGAACACTTTTTAATCAGAGAATAGCATCAAGTCAGTTAAACTCCTGGGATATTGATCTGGTCAGTTCAGTAGCAGAGAGGGTTGTTAATCAGTTTCAGCTGCTTTGGTGTTAATAAAATTAACAACAGGTGCACTAGATCTACAACAATGAGACGACCTCCAAAACAGGAATGGCTTTTACAGGTGGAGGCCACTGACTTTTTTTTCCCTACTCATCTTTTCTGACTGTTTTTCACTAGTTTTGCATTTGGCTAGGGTCAGTGTCACTACTGGTAGCATGAGGCGATACCTGGACCCTATAGAGGTTGCACAGGCAGTCCAACTCCCCCAGGATGGCACATCAATACGTGCCTTTGCTAGAAGGTTTGCTGTGTCTCCCAGTGTCTCAAGAGCATGGAGTAGATTCCAGGAGACAGGCAGTTATTATAGGAGAGCTGGGCAGGGCCGTAAAAGGTCCTTAATCCATCAGCAGGACCGATATCTGCTCCTTTGTGGAAGGAGGAACAGGATGAGTACTGCCAGAGCCCTACAAAATGACCTCCAGCAGGCCACTGGTGTGAATGTGTCTGACCAAACAATCAGAAACAGACTTCATGAGGGTGGCCTGAGGGCCTGAGTACATGTGACAGACGTGAAAGGGTCTGGAGAAGCAGTGGATAGCATTTTGCTGCCTTTAACATCGTTCAGCATGACCGGTTTGGTGGTGGGTCAGTGATGGTCTGGGGAGGCATAACCATAGAGGGATGCACAGACCTCTACAGGCTAGACAATGGCACCCTGACTGCCATTAGGTATCTGGAGGAATTCCTTGGACCCACTGTTAGACCCTAAGCTGGTGCAGTGGGTCCTGGGTTTCTCCTGGTGCAAGACCAATTTTCCTATGTCACCTTAATACAGGTTCCCAGTCAACCCAGTTCTCGACCCCAACCAAGACTTCACTACTAGGGCTTCAAGTCAGATGCGTAGTTCAAAGGGACCCCCCCTTGATTTTCTCTTACACAATCTTTCACGACATGTTTTTACTTCAAATACACCATTTGACTTGCTCCTGAGGCATTTAGTAACTGTCACATACTTCTCTGCATTTCACTCTGTTTTCGAAGCAAGATCCTTCACTACGCAGACAAGGTCGCCTAATGTCCAGCTTGCTGGCAGTGCAAGCGTTAGCAGACCGAACATACGTCAACAAACTACAGATCGCAACATTCCTACTTAGAATACCAGATTTCAGCTACCCGCCCCAGTTCGCCCTGGGGGGCTCTGGTTCATTAGTCTATGCCAAGCATAGACGGCCACCCGAGCTATTGGTTACCTAGCCAGTCACCTCCTGGCTCACCTCGGTTGCCACGCAGTCATTTGAGTTTTCCAAAAGCAGCCTGTGGCTGTTTGACACATTTGCTCAGTCCCTTTCTTGGATCCTGTCACATCATGCATCCTGTCAGAAAGTTATTCACTACCTAGATGACTTCCTGCTCATCGAGAAACCTAGTGAGTCCCCAGTAGATCTAAACAGCTTAAGAGAGGTGTTCTACAATCTCAATGTGCCTATAGCATAAAAGAAAGTGGAAGGCCCGGCACAGCTCATCACCTTCTTGGGTGTCATGCTCGACACTCGCGCCATGCAGGCTAGCCTGCCTCCCAACAAATTGACCCGCATCAGGAAGGTCGTTCATACCTTCACCATTACTCCAGGGTGCACTAAGAGGCAACTACAATCTTTGCTTGGCATGCTTAACTTTGCCATGAGAATTATCTCTCAGGGGCAATCCTTTATCTCCCACCTCTTGGTGTTTCTCTCCCAGGTACAAGACCCTGACAAAATCCTTAAGTTAGACAGGGCAGCGATAGCTGATCTGGCCATGTGGGATGATTTTCTCACAAACTGGAATGGCATATCGATGTTCATTCCGTCAGCATCTCCCTCTTCACCTCAGATAGTTACGGACGCCGCAGCCTCCACAGGCTTTGCAGCAATTATTGGCCATCATTGGTTTGCAGGGCCATGGCCACCAGAAATCCTCTTGATTCCCAGGTTCAGCCAATCCTCCTCTTTGTTCAAGCTCTACCCCATTGTTGCAGCAGCTCAAGTCTGGGGCAGCACCTGGGCAGGACAAACAGTGACGTTTGCCACAGACAACCAAGCCACAGCCAGTATCGTAAATAAAGGCCGGTCCAAGTCACTGGCCATCATGTCCTTCCTGCGCAGGCTGGTGCAACTATCCGTCCTGCAGACCAGGGCACACTTTAGGTCTACTTTATGTTGTTAGTCTTGTAACGTATTTATGTGGTTCATATCTCTCTGGACAGAGGGCTCCGACCATAAATATATATATACATATACAGCGGGTAAAATAAATATTGAACACATCACCATTTTTCTAGGTAAATGTATTTCTAAAGGTGCTACTGACATGAATTTTTTTTCACCACAGACAATCCATACAGACAAAGAAACCAAAAACAAATACGTTCAAAAATTAAATTATTTGTAATAAAATGGAATGAAATAGGGAAAAAGTATTGAACACGCTAACTGAAATGTATTTAGTACTTCATACAAAATCCTTTGTTGGTAATGACAGCTTCAAGATGTCTCTTGTATTTAGAAACTAGTTGCATGCATTGCTCAGGTGTGATTGTGGGCCCATTCTTCCACACAGTCTTCAAATCCTGAATGCTCCATAGGCCTCTGCTATGAATTCTGATCTTTAGTTCTTTCCATAGATTTTCTATTGGATTCAAGTCAGGTGATTGGCTGGGCCATTCTGGCAGCTTTATTTTCTTTTTTTTAAACCAATTGAGATCTTCCCTGGCTTTGTGTTTGGGATCATTGTCTTGCTGAAATGCCCACCCTTGTTTCATCTTCATCATCCTGGTAGATGGCAGAAGATTTTTATCAAGAATGTCTTGGTACATTTTTCCATTCATCCTTCCTTCAATGATCTGAAATTTGCCTGTACTGTATGCTGAAAAACAGCCCCACAACATGATGTTCCCACCTCCAAACGTTACTGTTGGTATGGTGTTTTTGGGGTGATGTGCAGTGTGCCATTTGAACTCCAAACATGGATTATGGCATCCAAAGAGTTCAATTTTGGTCTCATCTGACCAGACAATATTCTCACAGTATTTCAGAGGCTTGTCTAAATGTTGTGCAGCAAACTTTAAATGAACTTCAACATGCTTTTTCTTTGGGAATGGTGTCTTGCTTGGTGAGCGTGCATACAGGCCATGGCAATTGAGTGCCTTACTTATTGTTTTCTTGAAACAATTGTACCTGCTATTTCCAGGTATTTCTGAAACTTTCCACAAGTGGTCCTTTTCTGATAATTCTTTTCACTCCTCTGTCAGAAATCTTGTGAAAAACACCTGGTCATGGCCAGTTTATGGTGAAATTATGTTCTTTCCACTTCTGGATTATGGCCCCAACAGTGCTCACTGGAACATTCAGGAGTTTAGAAATCCTTCTGTAACCAATGCAATTAGTACATTTTGCAACAATAAGGTTGCAAAGGTCTTGAGAGAGCTCTTTGCTTTTACTCATCATGAGATGTTTTTTGTGTGACACCTTGGTAATGAGACACCTTTTTAAAGGCCATCAGTTGAGACTGAACCAGCTAATATTAATTTGCACTGACAAGGGGCAGGATTGCTTTCTAATTACTGATAGGTTTCAGCAGAGCCGGTACAAGGCAGGGGCGGAAGGGGCGGATGCCCTGGGCGATAGAATTTGCTGAAGGGAGGGGGGCGCAGATGAAGTGCTGGCAGTGTGCTTCATCATAGTAGTACATACACACCAGCCGGCGCTGCTAATAGCTGTACTGTAACTATGTGCCGAGTGCACTCCTGCACCCGGCACAAGCCTAAACAGACTGCACAAGCCCCTTCCCTGTCAGCGCTTCTCTCCCCCTATGAAGGCGATTCGTAGTCCCGTCCCGGCGGCGTGACATCACTGATGGCCAGAGGCGGGATGGGAGGAGATAGAGAGCTGCTGCAGAAGCTGCAACCTAGAGGAGCCACCGAGGAGGAACCAACAAAGCAGTGGCGGAATTTTCAGGGTCGCAACAGTCGCACTTGCGACTGGGCCCTGGAATTCTGCCAGTGTGGGGGGGCCCCAAGACGCCGCACCTCCCCTGGCTGGCATCTAACTATACAGGAGAGGGGGGCGTAAGGGGGCGATCGGCAGCTATGTGATGTCTGCGCTCTGCGGGATGTCCCTCCAGGCAGCACACAGTTCACTTCCCGAATATCAGTGAGTACAATGGAGAGGGGAGGGGCCTCTGACCAGCAGATTGAGTGCACAAGTTTCTCCCTCTGCTTGTACACTCTGAGTCTTGCTAATACACGCTCAGGTCAGAGGCCCCTCCCCTCTCCATTGGATACAATGATATTCGGGAAGTGAACTGTGTGCTGCCTGGAGGGACATCCTGCAGAGTGCAGACATGACAAGGAAGCATGCTGCTTCTCATGTAAGTAAAGCACAACACTGGCCACCCACCTCTCCCCTCTCACACTGTCCCCTCTCACACTGTCCCCTCTCACACTGTCCCCCCACACACTGTCCCCTCTCACACTGTCCCCCCACACACTGTCCCCTCTCACACTGTCCCCTCTCACACTGTCCCCCCACACACTGTCCCCCCACACACTGTCCCCTCTCACACTGTCCCCTCTCACACTGTCCCCCCACACACTGTCCCCTCTCACACTGTCCCCTCTCACACTGTCCCCTCACACACTGTCCCCTCTCACACTGTCCCCCCACACACTGTCCCCTCTCACACTGTCCCCTCTCACACTGTCCCCCCACACACTGTCCCCCCACACACTGTCCCCTCTCACACTGTCCCCTCTCACACTGTCCCCCCACACACTGTCCCCTCTCACACTGTCCCCTCACACACTGTCCCCTCACACACTGTCCCCTCTCACACTGTCCCCCCACACACTGTCCCCCCACACACTGTCCCCCCTCACACTGTCCCCCCACACACTGTCCCCTCTCACACTGTCCCCTCTCACACTGTCCCCTCTCACACTGTCCCCTCTCACACTGTCCCCTCTCACACTGTCCCCCCACACACTGTCCCCCCACACACTGTCCCCTCTCACACTGTCCCCCCACACACTGTCCCCTCTCACACTGTCCCCCCACACACTGTCCCCTCTCACACTGTCCCCCCACACACTGTCCCCTCTCACACTGTCCCCCCACACACTGTCCCCTCTCACACTGTCCCCTCTCACACTGTCCCCCCACACACTGTCCCCTCTCACACTGTCCCCCCACACACTGCCCCCTCTCACACTGTCCCCTCTCACACTGTCCCCCCACACACTGTCCCCCCACACACTGTCCCCCCACACACTGTCCCCTCTCACACTGTCCCCCCACACACTGCCCCCTCTCACACTGTCCCCCCACACACTGTCCCCTCTCACACTGTCCCCCCACACACTGTCCCCCCACACACTGTCCCCTCTCACACTGTCCCCCCACACACTGTCCCCCCACACACTGTCCCCTCTCACACTGTCCCCTCTCACACTGTCCCCCCACACACTGTCCCCTCTCACACTGTCCCCCCACACACTGTCCCCCCACACACTGTCCCCTCTCACACTGTCCCCTCTCACACTGTCCCCCCACACACTGTCCCCCCACACACTGTCCCCTCTCACACTGTCCCCTCTCACACTGTCCCCCCACACACTGTCCCCCCACACACTGTCCCCTCTCACACTGTCCCCCCACACACTGTCCCCCCACACACTGTCCCCCCACACACTGTCCCCTCTCACACTGTCCCCCCACACACTGTCCCCCCACACACTGTCCCCTCTCACACTGTCCCCTCTCACACTGTCCCCTCTCACACTGTCCCCCCACACACTGTCCCCCCACACACTGTCCCCTCTCACACTGTCCCCTCTCACACTGTCCCCTCTCACACTGTCCCCCCACACACTGTCCCCTCTCACACTGTCCCCCCACACACTGTCCCCTCTCACACACAGTGTGTGGGGGGCACACACTGTCCCCTCTCACACTGTCCCCCCACACACTGTCCCCTCTCACACTGCCCCCTCTCACACTGTCCCCCCACACACTGCCCCCCCCCCCACACACTGTCCGCTCTCACACTGTCCGCTCTCACACTGTCCCCTCTCACACTGTCCTCTCTCACACTGTCCCCCCACACACTGTCCCCCCACACACTGTCCCCCCACACACTGTCCCCCCACACACTGTCCCCTCTCTCACACTGTCCCCTCTCACACTGTCCCCTCTCACACTGTCCCCTCTCACACTGTCCCCCCACACACTGCTCCCTTTCACACTGTCCCCCCCCACACTGTCCCCTCTAACACTGCCCCCCCCCACACTGTCCCCCCCCCACATTGTCCCCTCTAACACTGTCCCCTCTAACACTCTCCCCTCTAACACTGTCCCCCCCCACACACTGTCCCCCCCACACACTGTCCCCCCCACACACTGTCCCCCCCACACACTGTCCCCCCCACACACTGTCCCCCTCTCACACTGTCCCCTCTCACACTGTGCCCCCCACACACTGTCCCCTCTCACACTGTGCCCCCCACACACTGTCCCCCTTCTGTCATATCTACCCCCCTCTTGTTAAACAGTCCCCCTCCTTTCACAGTGCTCCCTCATTACACTGCCCCCCTCTTGTAATACTTCCCAGGTATCCTTTTCCTGTCACACTGCCCCCCTCTTGTCACAATATCCCCCTGTCATACTGCCCCCTCCTGTCACACTGCCCCTTCTTGTCACACTGCCCCCCTTCTTTCACAGTGCCCCCTCTTATCACACTCCCCCCTCTGGTCACACTTTCCAGATACCCTTCTTTGGTCACACTGCCCCCTCCTGTCAAAATACCCCGTCATACTGCCCCTCATTCTTTCACAATACCCCCCCCCCCCTCCCCCATCATAGTGCGGGTCAGGGGCCCTTCATGGTTTCTTGCACTGGGGCCCTGAAGGTTATAGTTACGCCTCTGCAACAAAGTGTGTATATCACACAACGGACACAAGACAAGACACAAAAGTAAGCACTAAACAGATAATAACAAATGCAATGCCATCTGCAGATATTAAAATAAAGTGTCTGAATCCGATGAGGGGAGGGGAGGAGGCTGAGGAGAGGTTAATTACCAATGCTACCTATTTTTTAATTTCTGTAATATGCAGCATGGGAGGGGGGGGGGGGGGTTAATGTACTGCCACTGGTCACTGATGCATCAGTGACCAATGGCAATACATTACCCCCCCCCCCATGCTGCATATTACAGAAATTAAAAAATAGGTAGCATTGGTAATTAACATCCCCTCAGCCTCCCCCCCTCCCCCAATCGTATTCAGACAGTTCATTTATTAATCTGCAGCAGAATAATACATGAATGGGGGAGGGGGGGAGGCTGAGGGGAGGTTAATTAGCAATGCTAGTTTTAATTTCTGTAATATGCAGCATGGGGGGGGGGGGGGTTAATGTATTGCCATTGTTCACTGATGCATTTGTGACCAGTCACAGTTAATTAAGCCCTTTGTGCATTAGTTGCACCAGGCTCTACATTAAAAACCTTAAGCCCCCTTTCACACTGGGGCAGGGGCGGCATCGGTGGTAAAACTGAGCTATTTTTAGCGCTGCTTTACCATCATTACACACCACTCCTTCACTCCAAAGATGCTGCTAGCAGGACTTTTTTTACCGTCCTGCCAGCGCACCGCTCCAGTGTGAAAGTTCTCGGGGCTTTCACATTGGAGACACAGTAGCGGCTCTTTCAGGGCGTTTTGCAGGTGCTGTTTTTAGCGCAGTAGCGCCTGCAAAGTGCCCCAATGTGAAAGGGGTATAAGTGTAAACATCTAAGATAAAAGTTTTTGTCCTCCTATTTAATTCCTCCCCGCGCGCCGCCGCAGGTGCACATCGGGGAAAATCTGTGAAAAACAGGGGTGGGGGGGGGGGGGGGGGGGGCGCAGTTTGCCATCTCCGCCCTGGGCACCAAATGACCTTGTCCCAGCACTGGGTTTCAGCTAGTGTCTTGGCTTTCCATGCCTTTTTGCACCTCCTTTTTTCATTTGTTCAATACTTTTTCCCTGTGTCATTTCATTTTATTACACACAACTTAATTTCTGAACTTATTTGTTTTGGTTTCTTTGTTTGTATGGATTGCATGGGTTGTTACCGACATGTGGTGAAAATTTAATGTCAATAGCACCTTTAAAAATATATTCAGCTTGAAAAATGGTGACGTGTTCAATACTTATTTTACCCTCCTTACGTATAACATGCAAAGCTGGTATCTGCACACATTATAGAAACACTGGGGTTGGTTGATTTACTAAAGACAAATAGGCCATTCACTTTACAATAGAATTCCGCTTAGTTAATGAAGTGAAGCTTTGCTGACTTCCATCATTCCCACGTGCAAAATTCATTATTTTTTTCATTGTTTGTGATTGGGTATTCTTGGCAAAGTGAGTATTCACCACATTCACTAAGCTAAGTGAAAGTTCCCTTGCAATGTTACAAAATGAACAGCCTATTTACCTTCAGTAAATCAACTCCAATGCACCTGACCACTTTGACCAATGGGCATTGCTCAGATCTGTCAAGAAAAAAGAGCAGGGATTTCAAATCCCCAGTCTTTTTTACCAGCTGTGTGGGACTGGGAAGGTAGCAAGGGTGTAGCCTGTTGTTCTTTCCACTTTTTCTGAAAAGGTGAACTTACTCTTTAAAGGAGTAAATGTGACATTTACTATATATTTATTAGTGGTAAGTCGTTCACTGTATAATACATCACATAATAAAACATTCACCTGCAGTGAGTGTTTGACGAATGTCACATTCATTGCTTTATAACCAGGGCCTTCTTTAAGGCAGGGCAAAAGGGGCAGCTGCCCTGTTCCCTGTCATTATTGTGGGGCCCAAAGCAGCTGCATCATACTTGCCAACTATCCCAGTTTAAATTCCCCCATCCTTTGAGGTTTTAGTCCCGTGATGTGTCCTGATATCTCAGTGTGAAGCTCTGTTACTAATGCTGCCCAGCTCTGCCCTATTGTTGTGTACAGATGACTCACCTGCAGACCCTGTGTTTACATATAAATACTGGCATTAATATGTAAATAGTGGCAGCATTCATATGTAAATAGAGGTGGTATTCATATGTATATCATGCCCACCTGATGACATATCCACCATCACCTATACTGAATGCTGCCCACTGGGGAGATAAAGGGGCATGCTTGAAAGTCCTGCCTATAACTGTGGTCATCAAGCCTACCATCAGCCTGTTCCGCAAAGGTAAGCAAATTAGTGGGGGGAGCGTAGTGTGGGGTGTGCAGAGGTAGGCAGAGAAGGAATTACAGTTTTGGGTGCACAGATGAGCAAGGAGAGGATGTATGGAGGTAAGAAAGATGAACAGAGGAGCTGGGTAGAGTTAAAGGGGAGGGGGATTAGAGTGGAGAGGATGGGGGAGGTTTGGGGTGCAGAGGTTAGCATGGGTTTCAGGATGCAAAGATATACTGACAAGGTGGATAAAGATGTAGTTCAATGGGCTGCTCTATGCGCTAGTGGCCAGTGTGAATGTCCCCCTCACATTGGTGGTCAGTGTAAATCCCTCCTTACATTGGTGGTTACTGTGAATGCTTCTATTACATTAGTGGTTAGTGTAAACCCCTATTACATTAGTGGTCAGTGTAAACCCCTATCACATTGGTGGCCAGTGTTGAAACTCCTCTTTATATTGGTAGTCGGTGAAAAAAAAACAATCAGCATTGCCACTGATCACACCCTCCCCTCCCCCCCAGCGCTGCCACTGATCCCAGGAGTCCTAGGACCCCTAGGAGTTTTCTGTCTATTAATGGGTCCCCTCACCCCCCAGTCCATGGAGTGCAGGCAGTGAGTGTGCTGTAACCTCTAGCAACCAATCAGTAAGCAGTAATGATGTGCTGTAACCTCTAGTAACCAATTAGTGAGCAGTATTGATGTACAGTAATCTCTAGCAACCAATCAACAAGCAGAAATCATGTGTTGTAACCTCTAGCAACTAATTAGTGATCCATACTATGTGCTGTAACCTCTAGCAACCAATCAGTGAGCGGTAATGATACACTGTAACCTCTGGCATTCAATCGCAATTGCTGACTGATCTGATACAGTAAATGGAATTTGAGTCTAGCTGCTATTTATTGTATGTTTCAGAGAAGGTGGAGACCGAAACTGCATGGAGGGGGGGCCCAAGAAATTTTTTGCCCAGGGTCCAATCAATATTAAATATGGCCCTGCTGTAAATATGCCCAATACCCTTTATACTTGACACCAGCGTATTGGATTTTTTTAGGATTTAATCCAGCTTGTATTAACATGTTAACATGATTTGAGATTCATATGCAGCTGTTCAAAGGGTCCTTCATTTAGAGAATTACAATTCTCCACTGAGGCTTTTGGAAGTATCAGCATACATTCTAATTCAGTGTGTGTTCAGAAAACTAACCCACCTGCCATTAGTATGCTGGTATTAATGAGTGGAACTTTAAATTCATTATTAGTAAATGGATTAGGAATCCTGCATTTGTAGAGCTGATCATATTGCTTTTTTGTCTTCTTTTTAGTGATGAGACCTTTTTTTTTGTTAATGAGATATCTGTGACAGGTCACATACTGTATTTTTATTATCACAGGGTTTTATATTGTTGTAAAAAATAATGTATTATGATTAATGTTTTAGATGGTAATAATAAAGATATACATTTTAGAAAATGTAATTATGGTAAGGTTTTCATAAAAATGTATTTCCTCTACACTGAATAATTTTGTACATGTAAGGGTGACTGTGATACCAAATTTCATGTGATACCAAGAGTCATGGTGTAGCCCATGTAGCACGGCATCATAGAAATCATAGGTCCGTACAGCCTACCTGACACTGGGAAAACGTTATTAAAACCACTGGGAAACAATCAGCAAATTTTTAGCCAGTAAACACTGTGGTCAGGAGTATGTAACTTACAATATAATTTACGGAAAGCAGGGGTCAGAAATATGTAACAGTGTTCTTACAATGCTAGTCGGTAAGTGCAAAAATCAGTTCTATTATTGGTAACAGTGGGTTTAAAAAATCATATGTCAAATTTTGAAAATAATTAGGAAGAGTACCTTGAAAGGCTTTAGAAGAGAACTGCCTGCCAGAACCTTGTGGACGTGGCCAAAAAAGTGTATGTTACTGCACGAGTAAGCAAAAACAATATATATACTGGGCCGGACTTGCAAAATATAACCAATGAAAAGCAATTTAAATATGAATACGCTCAATTAAAAATATGTGTAGCACTCACCCCTGTAGGAGCTGCTGATGAATGTTTGATCCTGTACTCTGCCTATCAACTCCAAGAACAAACTTAACCCCTCTGGCACACCTGTATGGTGATGTTAGTGTGAGACCTAACAGTAAGGAGTAATACAGTAATGATACACCAACCCGTCACTTCCACTGGTTGCAGTAATAGATATAGTCTCACACCAATTGTCAATTAACCATGTAAGAAGTTTACTGAGAAAATACTTAGCACAATAAACAAAGTGGTAACTTAAATATAGAGAATGACAATAGATAACAGTCAATATGAACATGAAACTGATAATTCTATGACCAACATAAGGGTGTATATGCAGACAGGCGCACAGTAAGACAGACGCTCAATATCTTCAATCACTTATATAAAGCGCCTTCCCACCAACCTCAAAGCATACACACCGACACAGCAATAACTGTTATTATCATGCAGTAATACAACACAATGCATATATCCTATGCTTTAGGGCCCCCCCTAGATTGTAATACAATGTTCCCAACTCCCAACTATGGTGCTTTATAAAGGAGTACAGAAGTCCCTTGTCTTCTTGGTCTTCAACTAGCTCAGGATATTAGACTGCAGTATTTGTAAATCCAACAGGGAAACAAATAGACAGCAGACTGTAAAACAAATGTTGCTCTGATAATGATGTACATGCAAGCAGAAGACACGTGTAATGCTTCTTCCTTAACAGCGGATGTGATGAAGCATTAAGTTTATATCACAGGGAAGGCAACCCTAAAGTTCCACTGTGTGCAACCTATGGATAAAGGAGATCACCTCTGTGGGACTACAAGTCTCACTAACAGTCTATAGCTGGCACACTTAGTCAAAAGTACACTGTATTAATCTGGGCAAGTGCCCGCTCACCACCACAGGCCCAGATGCTTGCAAGGCTCCTTTCCTGATATCTCAGTCCGATCCAAGTTGGCGTTTTCACACTACACCGCTCCTTATGATGGCTGATAACTGTAATGCAGGAAACCTCTAGAAATCTTGGGTTCTCCGGTCCATCCACACGCTGGTCCAGCCGACTGTGCTCTGAAACTCCTCAGAGGTCAAACAATTTCGCTCCGCGCCTTACAGGCCGCAATCTGTCAGACCTCACTGCAGGCAGGTTTTGAATGGCGTCCCAAGAGGCCGGAAAATGGCCGCACTGTCCCTTTTATCTGCTTACCCAGCAGGCTGTTCTGTGACTTGGCATTGTGGGTAGGTAAACTGGACATTGTAGGTCAGTAGCTCCAGACTGAGTTAAACACGAGTCATTCCCTCATTAAACTACAATAATCCCACAATGCATAATTATTTGAAGCTAAATAGAGAAAAGTTCCTGCCAAAGTTGTAGCGGCCACTAGAGGGAGCAATTCCCTTACTTAAGGAATAATATGCCAACCAGTAAGATGACTTTGGTAAACCCCTGCGTTACATATGTATAAAACCATTACTGTGTAATACATTGCACATTAATATACATAAAGTGCTGTAACATGCTCAGTCCAAATAATCTTATACTATTCCTTATATAGTCCAAACAAAAAATGTATAAGTGTGAAGAAAAACTGCTTGTAGTTTAACATCAAAATGACCCTCTTAATGTTCCACCTTGTGCTCATGTAAACCCATCTTCACTCACCAGATTCTGATGACCCCTTGTTGTACAAGAGAAATCAACTGTGCGTTTGTGGTTACTTCAGGATCTAATCAGATCTCTTAGTTGTCATCCTCTATAAATATCCGTTCCTCTATGGTACTAGGATCATTGTCCTGTTGGTTCAAATGATAAGGAGAGTTTAAAAAAGAAAACAGGAGAGGAGTCCTCTTATAGTGTTAAAACTGCTAGGTATTTTTTCCCTGGTTTTGAAGAAGTCACGCATTGACGACGAAATGCGTCAAGCATAGCTTGTGGTGCGTCATTTCTGGTGCAGGTGGAATGCACGATGAGAGCTAGACGGCTTCCACATTGATGTGTATTGTTGGACGATGTTTTTAATGTGAACGGCTTTTATTTTCACTATTTTAAATAAAATACCTAGCAGTTTTTACACTATGAAAGAACTCCTCTCCTGTTTTCTTTTTTAAATTCCCCTTATCATTTGAACCAATGGGACAAGGATCCTAGTACCATAGAGGAACGGATATTTATGGAGGATGACAACTAGAAGATCTGATTAGGTCCTGAAGTGACCACAAAAGCGCAGTTGACTTTTCTTTCTCTTTTCTTCACAGTTTAGGAACTTTTCTTCACAATTATCCATTTTTTGTTTGGACTATATAAGGAATGACATAAGATTCTTTGGACTGAGCACTTATGACATGTTACAGCACATTATGTAAAGTGTATCACGCGTTATAATACATATTTTAGAATTGAGCACATTCATATTTAAATTATTTTTCATTGGTAATATTTTGCAAGCACTGTCTAGTGTTTATATTGTTTTTTGCATCTAAGCCGGAGGGTAGTAGATAGCAGCTGCAACTTTAGATCATTAGCTATTTTTTGGCACGCGTGCTTACTTCAGTATACACTATATTGCACGGAGTATGGCTTGTGATGTGGCATCCTTTAAGACAAAATATGGCCGGGGGTACACTGAAGAGAAAGTAAAATGGACCCCATTTTTGTCAGTAGTAGCAATAATAACCCCTAGCATTGGTGTCAGTGGCTAAAGTAATAACCCACAACACTAATTGCATAATCCACCGCTTCCCATAAGTAGCAGATAAGGATAGGTTTGTCCATTAGAAGTAGGGATGAGCTTCGTGTTCGAGTCGAACCCATGTTCGACTCGAACATCGGCTGTTCGACCGTCCGTCGAATTGCGAACGTTATGGGCCGTTCGCGCCAAATTCGTGTGGCGCGTCACGGCCCATAATTCACTGCGGCATCGCAGTGCATTGCTGGCTGATGATTGGCCAAGCATGCACTATGACCCGCATGCTTGGCCAATCACAGCGCCGTCAGTAGAGAGAGCTGTAATTGGCCAAAGCCAGGGTGGCTTTGGCCAATTATGGCTCAGGGGATTTAGTACACGCCCCACACTATATAAGGCCGCCTGCACGGCGGCCCTGTGTAGTGTGTTCCGGTGTGCTGATAGAGAGAGAGACAGACAGTGTCATTTGATTTGAGAGCTAGATTAGGCTAGATCTGTTCCTGCTCTTTACATTTAGTGCAGTGCGTCCTGCTCACAGTGTTCAGCTAGATCTGTTCCTGCTCTTTACATTTAGTGCAGTGCGTCCTGCTCACAGTGTTCAGCTAGATCCGTTCCTGCTATTTACATTTAGTGCAGTGCGTCCTGCTCACAGTGTTCAGCTAGATCTGTTCCTGCTATTTACATTTAGTGCAGTCAGTGCGTCCTGCTCACAGTGTTCAGCTAGATCTGTTCCTGCTATTTACATTTAGTGCAGTGCGTCCTGCTCACAGTGTTCAGCTAGATCCGTTCCTGCTATTTACATTTAGTGCAGTCAGTGCGTCCTGCTCACAGTGTTCAGCTAGATCCATTCCTGCTATTTACATTTAGTGCAGTCAGTGTGTCCTGCTCACAGTGTTCAGCTAGATCCGTTCCTGCTATTTACATTTAGTGCAGTCAGTGCGTCCTGCTCACAGTGTTCAGCTAGATCCGTTCCTGCTATTTACATTTAGTGCAGTGCGTCCTGCTCACAGTGTTCAGCTAGATCCGTTCCTGCTATTTACATTTAGTGCAGTGCGTCCTGCTCACAGTGTTCAGCTAGATCCGTTCCTGCTATTTACATTTAGTGCAGTGCGTCCTGCTCACAGTGTTCAGCTAGATCCGTTCCTGCTATTTACATTTAGTGCAGTCAGTGCGTCCTGCTCACAGTGTTCAGCTAGATCCGTTCCTGCTATTTACATTTAGTGCAGTGCGTCCTGCTCACAGTGTTCAGCTAGATCCGTTCCTGCTATTTACATTTAGTGCAGTGCGTCCTGCTCACAGTGTTCAGCTAGATCCGTTCCTGCTATTTACATTTAGTGCAGTCAGTGCGTCCTGCTCACAGTGTTCAGCTAGATCCGTTCCTGCTATTTACATTTAGTGCAGTGCGTCCTGCTCACAGTGTTCAGCTAGATCCGTTCCTGCTATTTACATTTAGTGCAGTCAGTGCGTCCTGCTCACAGTGTTCAGCTAGATCCGTTCCTGCTATTTACATTTAGTGCAGTGCGTCCTGCTCACAGTGTTCAGCTAGATCCGTTCCTGCTATTTACATTTAGTGCAGTGCGTCCTGCTCACAGTGTTCAGCTAGATCCGTTCCTGCTATTTACATTTAGTGCAGTGCGTCCTGCTCACAGTGTTCAGCTAGATCCGTTCCTGCTATTTACATTTAGTGCAGTCAGTGCGTCCTGCTCACAGTGTTCAGCTAGATCCGTTCCTGCTATTTACATTTAGTGCAGTCAGTGCGTCCTGCTCACAGTGTTCAGCTAGATCCGTTCCTGCTATTTACATTTAGTGCAGTGCGTCCTGCTCACAGTGTTCAGCTAGATCCGTTCCTGCTATTTACATTTAGTGCAGTGCGTCCTGCTCACAGTGTTCAGCTAGATCCGTTCCTGCTATTTACATTTAGTGCAGTGCGTCCTGCTCACAGTGTTCAGCTAGATCCGTTCCTGCTATTTACATTTAGTGCAGTGCGTCCTGCTCACAGTGTTCAGCTAGATCCGTTCCTGCTATTTACATTTAGTGCAGTCAGTGCGTCCTGCTCACAGTGTTCAGCTAGATCCGTTCCTGCTATTTACATTTAGTGCAGTGCGTCCTGCTCACAGTGTTCAGCTAGATCCGTTCCTGCTATTTACATTTAGTGCAGTGCGTCCTGCTCACAGTGTTCAGCTAGATCTGTTCCTGCTATTTACATTTAGTGCAGTGCGTCCTGCTCACAGTGTTCAGCTAGATCTGTTCCTGCTATTTACATTTAGTGCAGTCAGTGCGTCCTGCTCACAGTGTTCAGCTAGATCCGTTCCTGCTATTTACATTTAGTGCAGTGCGTCCTGCTCACAGTGTTCAGCTAGATCTGTTCCTGCTATTTACATTTAGTGCAGTGCGTCCTGCTCACAGTGTTCAGCTAGATCTGTTCCTGCTATTTACATTTAGTGCAGTCAGTGCGTCCTGCTCACAGTGTTCAGCTAGATCCGTTCCTGCTATTTACATTTAGTGCAGTGCGTCCTGCTCACAGTGTTCAGCTAGATCTGTTCCTGCTATTTACATTTAGTGCAGTGCGTCCTGCTCACAGTGTTCAGCTAGATCTGTTCCTGCTATTTACATTTAGTGCAGTCAGTGCGTCCTGCTCACAGTGTTCAGCTAGATCCGTTCCTGCTATTTACATTTAGTGCAGTGCGTCCTGCTCACAGTGTTCAGCTAGATCTGTTCCTGCTATTTACATTTAGTGCAGTCAGTGCGTCCTGCTCACAGTGTTCAGCTAGATCCGTTCCTGCTATTTACATTTAGTGCAGTGCGTCCTGCTCACAGTGTTCAGCTAGATCTGTTCCTGCTATTTACATTTAGTGCAGTGCGTCCTGCTCACAGTGTTCAGCTAGATCCGTTCCTGCTATTTACATTTAGTGCAGTCAGTGCGTCCTGCTCACAGTGTTCAGCTAGATCCGTTCCTGTTATCTTCCTACTGACAGGCAGGCTTGTCTGGTTACAGTATATAAAGCTACCTGAAGAAAATTACAGGTGTTCTATCCCAGCTTAGTGCAGCTACAGGCCATTAGTATGTCTGGAAGGCCAAGAAGGAGAGGCAGACAGTCACAAGCCAATAAGAGAGGGCAAGCAGGCTCTGTGTCTAGTGCTGGTCGTGGAGACGGTGCATCCTCATCAGCACGTGGCCATGGGACACGCTTGGCCTTTTTTTCGGCAGCTGGCCGTGTTGAGCCGCAACATGCAGAAAACTTGGTCGAGTGGATGACCAAGCCGTCCTCATCCTCCTCATCCTCTCTCACCCATGCCCAGGGTGCTTTGTCTGGCAAAGCAGCGGCCTCTTCCCTCAGCTCAATGTCATCAGTGACTCCTTCCCTAGCTCCACCATGTCCTCATGAGGATTCCCTCGAACTGTTTGACCACAGTGTTGGGTACATGCTCCAGGAGGATGCCCAGCGTTTGGAAGGCTCTGATGATGATACTGAGCTCAATGAAGGCAGTAACATGAGCACGGACAGAGGGGGTGCCCAAGAAGGACAGCAATCTGGCAGTCATGCTCCCCCTGCTGCAGCATACTGCCAGGTTTGCTCCAGTGATGAGGAGGGAGGGGATGATGAGGTCACTGACTCAACGTGGGTGCCTGATAGGAGAGAGGAGGAGGAGGAGGAGGAGGAGGCGGCACATCACCAACGAGGCAGGATGCCCTCCAGGGGCCAGCCTAAGGGCAGCACATTGACTGCATCACACCCCAAAGCTCCACATGTGCAGGGCGCTGCAGTCTCTGCGCGTTATTCAAAAAGTTCTTTGGTGTGGGCCTTTTTTGAGACGAGTGCATCAGATCGCACCGCTGCTATTTGCAACATATGTCTCAAGCGTATCTCGCGTGGCCAAAACATCTCCCGCTTGGGTACCACATGCTTGACCAGACATATGTTGACCTGCCATGCAGTTCGTTGGCAAGCATATCTAAAAGACCCACACCAAAGAACAAAGAGGATCTCTCCTTGCTCCTCATCAGCTGAGATTTCCAACCCCACTAGACCTTCAGTCCTCTCTGAGACCTGCAGTGAGAGGAATGAAGGTGTAGAATTAGGTGTGTCACAGCCAAGTACTTGTGGGCAATCTGCTTTTGGTACACCGACGCCAGATTGTACCAGGCAAATTTCCCTGCCCCAGCTGCTGCACCGCCGAAAGAAGTTTGCTCCCAGCCATCCACATGCCCAGCGGTTGAATGCTAGCTTGGCAAAATTGCTAGCACTTCAACTGCTGCCTTTTCAGTTGGTAGACTCTGCCCCCTTCCGTGAGTTTGTGGAATGTGCGGTTCCTCAGTGGCAGGTACCCAAACGCCACTTTTTCTCACGGAAGGCGATTCCAGCTCTCTACCGGCATGTGGAAGGCAATGTCCATGCCTCGCTGGACAGGGCGGTCAGCGGTAAGGTGCATATTACCGCTGACTCATGGTCCAGCAGGCATGGACAGGGACGTTACTTAAGTTTCACGGCGCATTGGGTGACTCTGCTGGCAGCTGGGAAGGATGCAGGACAAGGTGCAGTAGTGTTGGAGGTTGTTCCGCCACCACGCCTCCAAAATGCTGATTGTGACACACCTCTCTCCTCCACCCCCTCCTCTTCTTCTTCCTCCATGGCCTCTTCCTCGGAACCAGCGGTGCTCCGTAGGCGTTCAAGGGGCTACGCAAGTACGCAGGCCAAAAGATGCCATGCGGTGCTTGAGCTGGTGTGCTTGGGGGACAGGAGCCACACTGGGGCAGAGGTTCTGTCAGCTCTGCAGGGGCAGGTTCAGAGGTGGTTGACGCCATGCCAACTTAAGGCAGGAATGGTGGTTTGCGACAATGGCACCAACCTCCTCTCTGCCCTCCGACAGGGACAACTGACCCATGTGCCCTGTTTGGCTCACGTCCTTAACTTGGTGGTGCAGCGGTTCTTGGGCAGGTACCCGGGCTTACAGGATGTCCTGAGGCAGGCCAGGAAAGTCTGTGTGCATTTCCGCCGGTCATATAATGCCAGTGCTCGGCTGACGGACCTCCAAAAAGGAGTTTAACCTGCCCAAGAACCGCCTAATCTGTGACATGCCCACCAGGTGGAACTCGACATTGGCCATGCTGCAGCGGCTGCACACGCAGCAGAGGGCCATAAATGAGTACCTGTGCGACTATGGCACCAGGACAGGGTCAGGGGACCTTGGTTTTTTTTCCCCACGCCAGTGGGCCATGATCAGGGATGCATGCACTGTCCTGTCACCATTCGAGGAGGCCACGAGGATGGTGAGCACTGACAGTGCATGCATCAGTGACACTGTCCCCCTTGTCCACCTGTTGGAGCACACGCTGCGTGGAATAATGGACAGGGCACTTGAGGCAGAACAGAGGCAGGAAGAGGAGGACTTCCTTAGCTCTCAAGGCCCCCTTTATCCAGACAGTGTTCCTGCGTGCCCGCCGATCACACAGGAAGAGGACGAGGAGGAGGAGGAGGAGGAAGATTGTGTCAGTATGGAGGTGGAGCCTGGCACTCAGCATCAGCAGTCTTTAAGGGATCAGTCCCAAGGAACACATGGACTTGTACGTGGCTGGGAGGAGGTGGCTGCGGACGTTGTTGTCCTTAGTGACCCAGAGGACTCCGGACCGAATGCCTCAGCAAACCTACGCTGCATGGCCTCCCTGATCCTGCAAAGCCTGCGTAAGGATCCTCGTATTCGTGGTATCAAGGAGAAGGACCAATACTGGCTGGCAACCCTCCTTGATCCACGTTACAAGGGTAAGGTTGCGGACCTTATCTTGCCATCGCAGAGGGAGCAGAGGATGAAACATCTTCGGGAGGCCTTGCAGAAAGGTCTGTGCAACGCGTTCCCAGAGACTGGGAGGTTACAAACTCCTGTTTCTGGACAACGTGTTGCTGAGGCTTCGGTCAGTCAAAAAAGGAGCGGTGGAGAAGGTGGCCGTCTGACCGATGCGTTCAGACAATTTTTTGGTCCGCAGCCCCAAGGTATGATCGGTTCCAGCAACCATCGCCAGCGTCTGTTTTACATGGTGCAGGAATACCTAGGGGCAAGATCAGACTTGGACACCTTTCCCACCGAAAATCCTCTGGGTTACTGGGTCTTGAGGATGGATCACTGGCCAGAGCTTGCACAGTATGCAATTGAGCTACTGGCCTGTCCTGCATCCAGCGTTCTTTCGGAACGCACATTCAGTGCTGCTGGAGGCGTGGTAACCGATCACAGGGTGCGTCTGTCCACTGACTCGGTCGATCGGCTGACCTTCATAAAAATGAATCAGTCTTGGATCACCACCAGCTACCAAGCACCTGATGCTGATGTAACTGAATAATTTTTTTCAGATCCCTTCAAAGACTGCCTATGCTGATGCTGAGTGACTATCCCTGAGTAATTATCCTCTTCCTCCTCAATCATCACGCTGATAGCTTGTAAGAACATTTTTGGTTCTGGGCGCCACCACCAGTGCCTAAGGCACAATTTTTCAGCCCCTGTATAACAGGGGCGTGTAATTACAATTTTTGATGTAATACTTTGCAGCAGGGCTCGTTCCTGCATTCCAACTAGAGTGTCTGTGAGGGGTTGCAGTGTTGTGGCACCAGCACCAGTGCCTAAGGCCCAATTTTTCTGCCCCTGTCTAACAGGGGCGTGTAATTACAATTTTTGATGCAATACTTTGCAGCAGGGCTCGTTCCTGCGTTCCAACTAGAGTGTCTGTGAGGGGTTGCAGTGTTGTGGCACCAGCACCAGTGCCTAAGGCCCAATTTTTCTGCCCCTGTCTAACAGGGGCGTGTAATTACAATTTTTGATGCAATACTTTGCAGCAGGGTTCGTTCCTGCGTTCCAACTAGAGTGTCTGTGAGGGGTTGCAGTGTTGTGGCACCAGCACCAGTGCCTAAGGCCCAATTTTTCTGCCCCTGTCTAACAGGGGCGTGTAATTACAATTTTTGATGCAATACTTTGCAGCAGGGCTCGTTCCTGCGTTCCAACTAGAGTGTCTGTGAGGGGTTGCAGTGTTGTGGCACCAGCACCAGTGCCTAAGGCCCAATTTTTCTGCCCCTGTCTAACAGGGGCGTGTAATTACAATTTTTGATGCAATACTTTGCAGCAGGGCTCGTTCCTGCATTCCAACTAGAGTGTCTGTGAGGGGTTGCAGTGTTGTGGCACCAGCACCAGTGCCTAAGGCCCAATTTTTCTGCCCCTGTCTAACAGGGGCGTGTAATTACAATTTTTGATGCAATACTTTGCAGCAGGGCTTGTTCCTGCGTTCCAACTAGAGTGTCTGTGAGGGGTTGCAGTGTTGTGGCACCAGCACCAGTGCCTAAGGCCTAATTTTTCAGCTCCTGTTCAACAGGGGCATGTAATTACAATTCTTGATCTAATATTTCACAGCAGGGCCCTGTGAGGGCTTACAGTGTTTTGGCCACAGCAACACCTAAGGCCCAAATTTCTGCTGAGTATATAGGGCAGGACCCTACTTTCAAACATCTAACTTACGAACGACTCCTACTTGCAAACAGAAGGAGACAACAGGAAGTGAGATGAAATCTACTCCTAGGAAGGGAAATTCTCTCATGTAAGAGTTAATATGGGAAAACAATTTCTCCTTTCCACTGATGCTTTCCAATCCTTGTTCCACAAAAAAACCCAAATTTTCAAAAAACATTTTTCATTGGGACAAAAAAGTGAGGTGAAATCTTCTGAAGAGGAGGAAAGACGCAAAACAAATGTCACAGGGGTGATAACCCTTCCCTATGTTTTCCAAAAAGCTTAGAAAAGATTTTTTGGCTGGAGCTAAACACGTTAAAAATGTTCAAAATTACAAACAGATTCTACTTAACAACAAACCTACAGTCCCTGTCTTGTTTGCACCGCCTGTATACTGCTGTTCAGAGTATATAGGGACCTTTCCTTATTTTAATTTGGGTGCGGGGTTCCCCTTAATATCCATACAAGACCCAAAGGGCCTGGTAATGGACTGGGGGGTACCCATGCCGTTTGTCTCACTGATTTTCATCCATATTGCCAGGACCCGACATGACATTAAACCCGCAAGCAGTTTTAAATGAGATTTTTTCCTTTAAAAATGACATTTGGTGCAGGGACTGTTCTAAACATGGGAAACACGCGTCACTTTACAGGCATACTATAGACACCCCCCAGGTACGATATTTAAAGGAATATTTCACTTTTTTTTTTTTTACTTTAAGCATCATTAAAATCACTGCTCCCGAAAAAACGGCCTTTTTTAAAAGTTTTTTTTGCATTGATACATGTCCCCTGGGGTAGGACCCGGGTCCCCACACCCTTTTTAGGACAATACCATGCAAATTAGCCTTTAAAATGAGCACTTTTGATTTCGAACGTTCGAGTCCCATAGACGTCAATGGGGTTCTAATGTTCGTGCGAACTTGCGGTCCGTTCGCGGGTTCTGGTGCGAACCGAACCGGGGGGTGTTCGGCTCATCCCTAATTAGAAGCAACCTGATTATTTCTCTAAGGAGCACTGGGAAACAGGCACTGCTAGTGGTACCCAGGGATCAGAGTTCAGAATCACTCTGCTGGGCCTGGGCCTCCCTGCTGATCTGATGAGGCCAAGGTCAGGTACGGGAGGACTGCCTGTACACCCTGTCAGCGATCCTGGGTGAGGAAAAAAAAAGATGTTTCATCCTAAAAACCTAAACTTGGAACCATATGCTCAAAAAAAGCTGCTGCATGCTGGGTGTAAAGTGTATATAATTTTGATTTTTAAATACAGCCCAAAACAAACATGCAGCATACTAATTAAAAAAAAAACTCAGCACAAGGGACATCCCTTGTGCTGCTGTCTCCTGGTTTAGGTGAAATCTTCATCCTCTGATCCCACCCCAACCCCCGCCACCATAATCTTCTGGTGTGATGGAGGTAATAAAATTGAGGGACTGTGATAGACACTCATCAAGAATGGTCAACTATGTCCGCCCTTTCCACCCACTCCTCCATTCATGGAAGCTGTACTATATTTTCCATAAATAAAAAACGATCTATTAATGGAGGGCAGGTGGATGAATGAAAGGTCCACCTCCTCCATTCAGAGATCATGTTTCATTCATAGAAGCTGTAGTATGGCTTCTAAGAATGGAGGAGCTGGATGGAAAATAGTTGGACATAGTTGGACACTCTTGATGAGTTCTGTTAACCCTCGCCACACTGGAAGTTTATGGTGGTGGGGGTAGGGGGGTTGAATCGGAGGATGAAGATTTCAAGGGACGCAGGAGCCAGTAGCACAAGGGACACATCACATTGATGATAGGTAATGTCGTTTGTGTTTATTTTGTTAACTAAAATTAAGCTTTGAATCAGTCTCTGAATAAAAATCAATGTTATAGATGCATGCATGGAGAATAGCCTCCCTGCTCGGTACTTCACTTTCTTATTTAGGGATTGTGGTTGTACATTCCACTCCAATCTCTTTTGGTGGTAAAACCTGCTTGTGATGCATGATAGGGATTCCCAAACAGGCCCACAGGGTGCTCCTTGAGATCTCATATAAAAAGAGTGAGTCAGTAGTAAGGGCTCACTGACACGTGTGTCAATAACCTGTGTTTAAGCGACATTTAAACAGCATTTCTAAAGCCTCATAACCGCACTTCAATGGCTGACATGAATATTACAATGGACACTACACACAGGAGTGATAGTGCTGCGTGTAAAATTAAGAAGCATGTCACCTTAAGGAGGCATCAGCACTTAGCAGCCGCTTCCAATAATTTCAATGGTAACACACCATAACAGCAACTTAATTGCACCTATAGCATTTATGGCATGTTAATGAAGCATTTATCAAGTGGGATCAAAGGGATTTACCCATCAACACTAAACGTGTTGATGGGGGAATCAAGCAATTTTCTTACCTTTGAACCTTTGAAGCAAAGAAAATTGGTTAATATATGGTCTGCTTGATAATCATACACACGTGTGAATGAGCCAAAAGGAGTTTTTCCCATCCTTCGTCAAGTTCAAAGCTGTTTGGGAAATGGAATGTGATTAGTGATGCACCGAGTAGAGGAAGAAGAGGGGCGGTTTCTCGCAATATATAACAGATAACTTAAGTGATCTATAAAGAGGAAGTAAACCCCGGTGGGTTTTACTTCCTCTTTTGCTCCCCGCAAGGCCTGCAAATGAAAAACATAATGGGCTAGTATGCATCACATACTAGCCCATTATACAACATGTACCTGCAAACGAAGCCCGCGCTGTCCCCTGAGCAGGCCACGTCCATCTTCGCCCGCCTCCTTCTGGGGCCACGGACTCCGGCTCTGTGACTGGCCAGAGTCGCGTGACATCACTCCCGCGCATGCGCGCGGGCTTGTCAGGCATGGCACACGCTGGGGGAAAAAACGGCATTGGTGGACTACAAGTGAAATATCTCCTAATTGGGGCACGTTTAGGAGATATTTCCACTACCTGGAGGTAAGCCTTATTCTAGGCTTACCTATAGGTAAAAGTCAACAAAAAAGGTTTACAACCACTTTAAGGCTCCTTTTACATGGGGCGGACTGCGGCTGCGATCCGCTTGCTCAGCAGGGGATCTGTCCGCTGATCCGGCGGATGACAGGTCCGTGTCCGCTCTGCATAAGTGCTCCCCGCTCTCCTCTGTGGGGCGGTCTGATGTAAACGGATCCCCTGTTTACACCCAACTGCCATACCATCCAATCTGCTGAACGGAAGAGGAACAGATTCCCATCTGTCTCCTTTTTATGGATCGGATGGGATGACGGTGGGTGCAGACACATGTCCATTTACACCCACCGCTCCATAGAGAACAATGGAGGTCCTGATCATTGTGAAGAGCGGACCCGATCAGAATGTCTGTGTGAAAGGTACTTAACTCTTTTGCACAGTTTCAGCATTTGTAGGATAGCATTACTAACTAATGATTGCTTTCACAGGCTGTCCAAATTTGCTTTTCAACAAGATGATTGAATCACTGAAAGATGTATACTCTCCCTCCCCGGAGCTTTTCTACTGTATTTAGGTATTTGTATGCACAGCAAGAGATGTAAGGAGCATGCTTTATTACTGACAACATAAGTGTACAGGACAGGTACGGTGTGAACTACTGTTTACATTTTAGTGCATAGCTAATTCAAAAAGGAATGAACTAACAACATTTATCTGGAGTGCAAATTCACCAGTGAAAGTGTCTTTTGTCAATTGTAACATTAGGACTTTATAATCTTTTGTAGTTTCTGACACCTTTACCATTTTATCACCTGGTCAATTCATTTGTGGATAATAATTTCAAACGAAATGCTATATTTCTTTCTTTCATATATGCTGGCTACATTAATAGACTCTGGGGTTATAGTAGTGTTTGCAATTTGGCAGGTTTTGGGATCATTTACAACACTGCAGTTTTGAAAGGACAAGATTTTCTTTTTCTGTTTGTTGATATTGATACTTGTGCTATTTAGGGGTTGGCATTATGAACTTTTTTGATATTTCAATAAAGATTTGTATTTTAATGTGACAATGTGAAAAATAATCATGTCAATTATTTTTCAGTGTTGTAAAAAACAGGTAGAGCCTTGTTGGAGAAACTGAGGTCGATAGAATTCTACAGTAAAACAAGCTATTAGCCATGTGATTTATATTTGTTTTTTCACTGATCACTTTTGCTACTCTATTCACTCCTGATAAAGCCTCCTTTTGAGGCAAAACATGTTGGGCTTTTGGGTTTATTTGAGCGCTTTACAGTATTTTGATAACATTTTTTTCAGGGGCAACCAAGCCAAGATAATGTATATTTCAGTGTTAAAAAGCCAGAAAACATCATTAATTTATGTTGCTCAGCTACAACAGAAATATAAAAATGTGCACTGAGATTGATCACTTTTGGAGAAAATAGATTAGATTCATCATCTGGTTATTTTTACCACACACAAAGCAAGCAGCAAGTTTTGAAATACCTAACTTCACCACTAAATCACCCAGGTGTGCCCACTTCTTGTTCTACTCCCTAACTCTAATGCCGCATACTCACGATCGGAATTCTCGTCCGAAAAAGATATGATGGCTTTTCCGACAGGATTCCGCTCAAGCTTGCCTTGCATACACATGGTCACACAAAAGTTTGATGAACTTTCGACCGTCAAGAACGCGGTGACGTACAACACTACGACGAGCCGAGAAAATGAAGTTCAATGCTTCCGAGCTTGCGTCGAATTGTTTCCGTGCATGCGCAGGAATTTTGCACGTCGGAATTGCTACAGACGATCGCATTTTCAGATAGGATTTTTTTCCGACCGAAAAATTGAGAACATGCTCTCAGTCTTTTGTTGGCTGGAATTCGGGCAACAAAAGTCCGATGGGGCATACACACGGTCGCATTTTCCAACCAAAAGCTCTCATCGGTCTTTTGCTGGCCGAATTTCCGATCGTGTGTACGTGCCATAAGGGGTCTGCTTATAAAAATTTCAATGTGAATGCAGCCAATGTGTGAATGCTTCAAGCATTTACATTGCTCTCACAAATAATTGGCTAACATGTTTATTCTTTTATGATCGTCAGCTCCATATCCACTGAACCTCTAAAAGATTTTACCCCTTCATGACCAGGCAATTTTTTGCTATTCAGCACTGCATTATTTTAACTGACAATTCCACGGTCATTAAACACTGTACACAAACAAAATTTATATATTTTTTTTTACACAAATAGAGCTTTCTTTTGGCGGTATTTGATCACCACTGTATTTTTTTATTTTTTGCAATATAAACTACAAAAGACCCAAAAGTTTGAAAAAAAACCCAATATTTTTTACTTTCAGCTATAATTCATATTCAATAAAACAATCAATTGTCTTCATAAATTTTGGACAAAATGTATTCTGCTACATGCCTTTGATAAAAAAAATCCCACTACATGTACATTGATTGGTTTGCTATGAGTAAGCACTTTGTGTAAGTGTGAAACGCGTCATCTGTTGTGCTGTACCACTCCAGTGGTGTCTTATGTAACCTATGATCCTGTTTCACGAATAAAAGAAAATTTTATCTATTTATCCCGATGTGCGGCTGTCCAGATCCTTTCAGCCTTCCACATACATTGATTGGTTTGTCTGACAGTTATAGCCCCTGCAAACTATGGGATATATATACTGGAATTTTTATTTATTTTTTTTTTTATACTACTATAGGCAGTGATCAGCGACTTATAACGGGACTGCGATAGTGCGGAGGGCAATCTGACACTAACTGAATCTGGGGGGGAACTGACTAACTGCCACTGACATCACCAGTGACTTCAATACAGTGGTCAGTGCTAATAATTTGCACTGTCACTAAACTGACACTGGGTAGGAAGGGGTTAACATCTACTGCAATGAAAGGGTTAAATGTGTGCGTAGCTATGTGTAATGTGTGTGATATGTGCTGCTTTTACTAAGAATCTTGTTTTTTTCCCCTGCTTAGTAGGGAGGAAAAAAGCAGCAAGATCCTCTGTCAGTGAACAGAGCAGAGCTCTGTTCTGTGAATCACTGAGCCGATCAACGGGTGCCAGCAGTCAATCATTGGCTGAGACCTGCAAATCAGCTAGTGCTGTGCTGTACTAGGTTAGTGATCCAGCACAGGGAGACAGATTTGCCGCCGTACCAGTGGCGGCTGGTGCTCAAAATTTTTGGGGGGGCACAAACAAACTGAAAAATACTGAAACCCCCCCATCAATTGCAGCCTCACTGTGCCCATCATTTGCAGCCTCACTGTGCCCATCAAATGCAGCCACTGTGCCCAGCAATTGCAGCCATTGTGCCCATCAAACGCAGCCACCGTGCCCATCCTATGCAGCCACTGTGCCCATCATATGCAGCCATTGTGCCCATCATATGCAGCCACGTGTGCCGATCATATACAGCCACTTGTGCTCATCATATGCAGCCACTGTGCCCATCAAACGCAGCCACTGTGCCCATCATATGCAGCCACTGTGCCCATCATATGCAGCCACTTGTGCCCATCATTTGCAGCCACTGTGCCCATCATATGCAGCCACTTGTGCCCATCATATGCAGCCACTTGTGCCCATCAAATGCAGCCACTGTGCCCATCATATGCAGCTATTTGTGCCCATAAAATGCAGCCACATGTGCCCATCATATGCAGCCATTGTGCCCATCAAACACAGTCACTGTGTCCATCAAATGCAGCCTATGTCTCTAATCAGGTGCATCAAAAACACCCCCCCCCCCGCTGCTGCAATTCAGGTGCCCTGCGCCCAAAAAGGCCGGGCGCCTGAATAGGGGGTGGCAGCGGCAGCCATAGATAGATTCATGCAATGCATGAATCTATCTATTGGTGCTAGAGGGGTGGCAGGAGAGTGGATATAGTGGTCTTTTTGCAGTATCCTGAAATTCCTCAATCAGGAAAATGCTGCAATATTGACACTAGATGGAGTTGACGATCATAGCAAAAAAATATATTAGACACATTGCGACAGTTATTCATGACAGCTGTGCAAATGCATGAGGCATTCACACAGCATTCACACAGCAGATTATTTTTTTTAATACATAGACCCCTTAGGGTCCTCCTCTCACCCCTTAGGGTCATCCACGGTCCTGCTCTGTTAACAGGCAATCGCGGATGCCCGCCGAACATCGCGGCCGCCAGACAAGCGCGGCTCCCAGGATGGGAGATCCCTCCTGCGGATGTCATATGATAATGGGTGTAATGGGAAGTGGTTAAATGCAATAATTTATCTTTGTTGTTGATATTTTGAGGATTCATTACTAAGGCTGGCCATACATTACACAATTTTCTTGTACAATTTTCAAAATTTACCAAAACCATATAATATGATGTCATACCTAAACACGTTCAATTTTTATGCAGTCAGGCAGGTCATTGCATTACATAGTTTAAGGCGATTGAATAGTTGAAGGAAGTATACAACTTGAATAGTTGAAGGAAATTGAATAAGAAAATTGTGTAATGTATGGTCAAAGATAAATTATTGCATTTAACCACTTCCCATCCCGCCCATTATCATATGATGTCTGCAGGAGGGATCTCCCACCCTGGGCGGGCGTCATATGACGTTCTGGGCTTCCTGGGCGTCACCCGCGCGCCCCACCGCGTGACTCGGGAGCCGCACGTGTCCGGCGGCCGCGAGGTCCGCCGGGCATCCGCGACTGCCTGTTAACAGAGCAGGACCGTGGATCTGTGTGTGTAAACACGCAGATCCACGTCCTGTCAGGTGAGAGGAGACCGATCATGTGTTCCCAGTACAGAGGAACACAGATCGGTCTCCTCCCCTTGTGAGTCCCCTCCCCCTACAGTTAGAATCACTCCCTAGGTAACACAATTAACCCCTTGATCGCCCCCTAGTGTTAACCCCTTCCCTGCCAGTGACATTTATACAGTAATCAGTGCATTTGTATAGCACTGATCGCTGTATAAATGGGAATGGTCCCAAAATGGTGTCAAAAGTGTCCGATATGTCTGCCGCAATGTCGCAGTCATCATAAAAATCACAGATCGCCGCCATTACTAGTAAAAAAAATAAAAATAAAACTATCCCCTATTTTGTAGACACTAAAACTTCTGCGCAAACCAATCAATATACGCTTATTGCGATTTTTTTTTTTTTACCAAAAATATGTAGAAGAATACATATCAGCCTAAACTGAGGAAAAAATGTGTTTTTTTTTTTTTTTTTAAATTGGCATATTTATTATAGCAAAAGGTAAAAAATATTGTGTTTTTTTTTCAAACTTGTTGCTCTTCTTTTGTTTATAGCGCAAAAAATAAAAACCGCAGAAATTATGAAATACCACTAAAAGAAAGCTCTATTTGTGGGGAAAAAATGATAAAAATTTTATTTGGGTACAGTGTTGCATGACCGCGCAATTGTCATGCAAATTGCGACAGCGCTGAAAACTGAAATTTGGCTGGGGCAGGAAGTGGGTGAAAATGCCCGGTATTGAAGTGGTTAAATACAGATCCCCCTCTAGTGACTGACTAATATTTATTTTTACATATTTAAAACAATTCTAACAATATGGAAAAGCAAGTATGCAGTGTGCAAATGTGAAAGACCTGTGATTCATACATTGAATACAAAAGCATTGTATCAAAATATTGTTTGTGAATCGGTGTATTTTGTTCCCGTGGTTTTGTATTAGCGGCAACCAGTCACAACGTTCTTGTCACCTTTAGGTTCAGATGACTAATGTGTTTTATTGGCAGCCAGCTTGGGTGGCATAAAATAGAAAGTTCTATGCATGCCATACAAGACTCTACAATGAGATGTCAACCTGTCTGACAGACTGAGCATTGTGTCTGTCACTTCTTAAATCTAGAAATTCCTAGAAACATTTAGAACTCAGGATGTCTGAGAGCTTCAGTTTGCATTAGAAGCAAAATGTCTTGTAAATTTGAATTAAATTAAGAATATTTTTGTTGTGTATAAAACAATTATAATATTTAAGGTAACGGTAGCAAATAGTTTTTTTCATTTCAAATACTTGTAAGTCCTAAAACAAGTAACATTTTTTGTTTATTTTGTTTTATGTTATTTTATTTATTTATTTATTTATTTAGAGTGTCATATGACATGTGCCCAGTGTTCAGGCCCAGAACCAACAGATTGCATTCAGTGCCAAGAACGGCTCATGTTTGACCAGCAAAGCCACATGTGTGGAGTAAAAGGAGAAGGAAATTGCCCTCCTGGGACTTTTCTTGAAGATGATGCGTTCACCTGCAGCTCATGCGATAAGACATGCGACTCATGTGATGGCCCCTCCTCCAGGGAATGTCTGACATGTTCTGTACCCTTCTATCTTTACAGTAAGTACCAGTTTAATGCTTTATCAATACATTTAGTCATTTTTCAGTTCTTTGTAATTGGTTTAATATTGAAAAGAAGAGAGTACCAGAAACCCAATATATAAATAACTGTCCAATAACTGGCACAATATGCATTAAAGAGTTACTAAACCTACAACTGTAAAATCAGTCTGTATATGCAGTAAAACATGCTTGTTATACTCACTGTGGAACGTAGGGGTTAATCCTCTGCATTGTGTAAAAAAGCTGTTTGATCCTGTATGCACAGATCCTCTCCTTCTTGTATTGTCTCCAAAACATGTCCAGATAAGACAGAGTTAATGGAGTCAGGCTGCACATGCTCAGTTTGGTGTGTATTGCTAGAGTTTTTTTTTCTTGGATGAGTGCATGTGATCAACACAGGGCCAATCAGCACTGTCCAGACGGAGGGTTAGGGGTCCTGGATCCGGATAGGACAGCCAGTGCAGTATTAAAACTCCTCCTACAAGCTTTAACCAGGCACTGATAGAAGTCACAGGACTGCTATATACTGCTGATGAGAAAAGATAGCTTATATTTACTACAATGATTGCATTTCCATGTTCTGTGTACTATGGGAGACCAGATATAGTGAATGCAGGGTCCTGGGTTTAGTAACGCTTTAATGCTCATCTCTTCTACTTATGTCATAATTTTTGTAGTGCACTGGTCTAGCTTTGGTATCTTTTTTCTCCTAAGATAGGGAGGAAGTATCACCGCCGCAGGTGGGTCAGACAAGAGTAAAAAGCCTCTGCTCCAGTTTAGAAGCCCAGGTGCTGGCAATGCATATAGCAATCAAACATCGGAAAAAATTCCGGACAGCCGCACTCCAAAAAAGTTTTTAAAGTCATCTTAAATACAGGTCACAGCAGAGCGGAAAAAAGCTTACGCGTTTCACACTACATACAGTGCTTAATCATAGCTGGCAATCACAAAAATCAAAAGTGAAATAAATACTATTTGTTACAAACCATGTGACCACATAATTAGTGAAATTTGATCAATCAATAATCGTGCCAATCAAGTACCATGGGTCACCTGAAGTTTCAACAAGTGCGGTGAATATAACAAAATGAATTGATATGTGATTGAAAAAAGGAGGTGCAACTGGATGGTATTGTGTGCAAAAAATGTGAAAAAAGCATATAAAAGACTAAAATGATATATGTATAATGCCATATGAAGTGTAACTTAAGTGTATTAATAAACTAGATCTAACAGCCTCCAAAATTGGCCACAGCTGCGGACGCCGTCTGGCCAGAGGATTGGCCAGCGTTCCGACCATCAAGAAAGATAGCCGCGGATGCTTTCTGGCAGGCGTCACATGCGCCCGGCATCCGCGTCACAAGGACGTGACGCTTGATGTAAAAGCGCATCCAACGTCCAACTGAGACTGGCGCCCACAATGGCAAACACTGGGCGCCGGAGGTGGGTGTGCCAAAGACAAGCCCACAAATCACCGTCCACCAAGGTGGTGTCCTGTTCCCACCAGAGAAAAAAAAACTCTCCCACTCCATTAGGGAAAGGAGAAGGACTCACTCCCCATAGAGTCCGGCTCCAGCAAGGTCCATAAAGACATGGAAAGACATGGATGTTTGGGGGGGAAGGCACTTGACTGGTGTGCACAAAGTCCTGACCTCAACCCGAAACAACACCTTTGGGATAAACTAGAGCGGAGACTGCGAGACTGCGAGCCAGGCCTTCTCATCCAACATCAGTGCCTGACCTCACAAATGTGCTTCTGGAAGAATGGTCAAACATTCCCATAGACACACTCCTAAACCTTGTGGACAGCCTTCCCAGAAGAGTTGAAGCTATTATAGCTGCAAAGGGTGGGCCAACTCAATATTGAACCCTACGGACTATTAAAGTTCATGCGTGTGTAAAGGCAGGTGTGTCAATAATTTTGACAATATAGTGTATATATACCGTATTTATCGGCGTATAACACGCACTTTTTCCCCCTTAAAATCAGGGGGAAAATCGTGGGTGTGTGTTATACACTGATCCCTGCTGTCTCTGAGGGAAGAGGGGCGAACGCCGCTAAATTACATAGAGCTGCGATCTCCTGTGTACCCGGTGCTCTGTCACTCACAGCCACGCCCCCTGGCACCGCATTGGGCCACTGTTCTGTCTATAATATGAGCAGGTCCAGGAGGCATGGCTGTGAGTGACGGAGTGCCGGGTACACAGTAGATCGCGGCTCTGTGTAATTCAGCGGCGCTCGCTCCTCCTCTTCTCTCAGAGACAACAGAGATAATCCAATAATGGCGAGACTTCAATGATGGGAAAGGTGAGGCTGGAGATGGGCACTGAACAGGCTGCATTGTTGGTCAATTTATAGGCTGCAGATGGGCACTGAACAGGCTGCATTGTTGGTCAATTTATAGGCTGCAGATGGGCACTGAGCAGGGTGCATTGATGAGCTGTGACCCTAATTTTGCTTCAAAGTTATTTATTTAAAATGTAAGTTTTTTTCTTTAAACATCCCTCCTAAAATTGGGATTTTTTTTGTATATATATATATATATATATATATATATATATATATATATATATATATATTTAGAATCGTTTTTTTGTCTCAAAATCATCCTTTTGGAATAATCTTTAGAGTGCCTTTTGGAGTAGCAAATGGGTTTTCTCATGGTGCACATAGGCTTTTATATTAGTGAAGAACATTGCCATCTAGTGGTCCTACTGATAATATGTATCTGTTTTGTGACCTAACCGATGGTCCATATACGGCTGTTTTTTCAGGAGCCCCCATTTTATTGTCAGAGTGTGCTCCCACACTAGCCCAGGGAAACTGATACACCTTTAGAAAGTCTTCTGAGTTGCCACATCTATGGTTGACAAGATTTTAGTGAGTCAGACATTGATAATTTTATTTTTTTTTATGTTATTATGTATATAATTTCTGTTATGTGGCCAATACCTATGTTTGTATATATTTGGAAACTACTGTTATGATCTCTTCACCCTCCTGAGGAAGTGATGTTCTGTGAAACATGTTGAGGAAGAGGAATTTTGGAAATCTCTTATTGCGTATACAGTTGACCTTTTCGGAGGTTTCTTGGTATATGTGGCTTTATCTAATATAAGGGGAGTGCTTTCTAATATAAGGGCAATTCTTTCTATTATATTTATTGCGGGAATAACAACTATTATATGAATCCTAGTTTTATGTATTGTTTTATTCTGATTTTGTTAAAAAAATACTTGTTTTTAATACTTAATTCCTTGGGGTGGCTAAAAAGTCTAATGATTGTAATATAATATGTTTCTATGGGATGCGCTTCCCCTTGTTATTATATGATTAGATGGGTCTCTATTATATCCCCACTGTAAAGACCTTTGCTAAACATTTTCTATTAAATGCATACATACTGAGTATTGTGTATATGTAACAGAATATTCTTTGCATTGTTACTGATCCTTATCCATATCATTCAGTTTCTTTACCAAGCATATGTACTATACATTCAACAGTGTAGCCTACTGGCTGTTTATGTTAATGCAATACGACTGATGGTAAACCTGCATATGTACATTGTACCATGCAGCTCCATTCACACTAGTGCGATTTTACATGCAACTTGAGTTGCACAGAATCGCATGGCAAATTTTTTTCAATTGGTGTCTGTTCACATCAATGCAACTGTAGTCATATTTCCTATTTATTACTAGAATAATGAAAAGGAGCATTTGTTTTGATTCAACAAAGACAGCTTTTATTTCACATACTTAAAAAAAGATGTCTAAAGGTTATTTTGTAGTGAATTAGAGCAATTTTAAGCATCAGCTATAGATAATGTTCACCAATATTATCAAAATAGCAAATCAGTTTCCAATTTGCCAGAAAATCAGCAAATTTGAATGACCAAATGTGATCTGGATTAAAATGGCACTCATTATTAATGGTGCACAACAGGCCCACACATATATAGGTACATGCAATGACTGCCCAGTGTATATAATCACCTATTTATTATGGCTACAGTTTGGGTTTGAAATAAAGGCAAATATTTTAAAGTGTTTGTAAAGGCTCATGCTTTAAAAAATATAAAAACAAACATGTTATACTTACCTGCTTTGTGCAATGGTTTTGCACAGAGCAGCCCCGATCCTCCTCTTCTTGGGTCCCCCCGCCGGAGCTTTTATTGGTTGAACTAGATGGACTTGTGCCTTTTTTCAACCAGAAATGTTAATATGTAGCTCTGGGCCCCTCCCCCCTGCAGAGTGCCCTCATAGCAAGCAGCTTGTTGCACTCATGCATGCTTACTCCCAAGTCCTGCTTTCTGTGACCATAAGACACAGAGAGAGCAGCTCATCCCCTCCTCCGATCGCTCCTCACTGGCTGTGATTGACAGCAGTGGGAGCCAATGGCTCCTGCTACTGCATCTCAGCCAATGAGGAGCAAGAATCCCAGTAGAGCTGCTGCTCTCATGTACATCGCTGGATTAAGATCGGGCTTAGGTAAATATTGGGGGGGGGGGGCTGAGGGGGTGGGGGGGTTGCATATTGACATTCTTTTACCTTCAGGTATAGAATGCCTGAAGGTAAAAAAACTTCAGAACCACTTTAATGTATTAATATCCTAATGTTGTCTCTTTCACTGGACTCTTTCCTCATGACCTTGCTGTAATAACTTGAAATATAAAATGCAGACTATCACAACTGACTTTATTCTATCACATATGCTACTATTTTACAGAACAAAATCTATTCAACATTGTAAGTAACTGAAAAGTTAAATTCATAAAATGCATTCCTTTCAACAGTTGACAGTTAAAGCTGAATTCTGGAAATTTAGCTCCTTTGTAAAAAATGAAGGCATACCATGAGGTAAGTCCAGCGAGCTGCATGACACCTCCTGGGCTTAGCTCTATCATTTATATCTGACAGCTTTGTTGTGCTTCCGGAAGACAGCTATCGTTTACGTTTCAGGAGAGCGATGCTGATCCTTCTGAGCTCTGCATCTTGAATAGGACAGTCGCTGCAGCTGCTATGCCCGCCCCTCCCCTCCTTCTGTCCAATCACAGCAGCCTTGGATTTACGCATTAGTACGCATTCACAAAATACAAAGGCTTCTCTGAATGGGCAGCAGAGGAAAGGGGCAGGCATAGCTGCCCTGTGTGTTACTCTCCTCTCAGATCCCTGGACTGTGGACAGAGCAATAAGCCTGTCAAATGTAAATAATAGCGATAAGCCCAGGAGATGTCATGCAGCTCCTTGAATTTAAAGGGTAAGTTCAGGAGTGCAAGAGCCTGGAAAGCATTGCATCAGCGATCAGCAGATCGCTGATTCCATGCAGGTCTCCTGCACACTGTCAGCTTACCTGTACATTCCTGACAGGAAGACTCAATGAACTACAATGGCGCTGTGGAGTTCGAGTCTTCCTGTCAGGAATGTACGGGTAAGCAGATATAATGACAGTGTGCAGGAGACCTGCATGGCATCAGTGATCTGCTGATCACTGGCGCAATGCTTTCCAGGCTCCTGCAACAAAAAATAATAAATGCACATACAAGCTGACAGCCGCTAAGGATGTTGGGGCTTGTTAATCATACAGACACACAAAGCTGTGTGTCTGAATTACACGCCTGTGTGGGCGGAGCCCTGCATGGCCACGCTGTTTTTCACACAGTGGCAGCTAGTATAAGGAATTTCTTCCCGTACTGCTGCCACGGTGGGGGGGGGGAAGGGGGGTTGGGCAGCGGGCAGCGGCTGCAGCACTGGGAACTTGTTACATGTTCCACCCTAAAATCGGGTGGAACATATAACATGTTCCCAAAGGTGAACTTATCCTTTAACTCATAGTGTGCCTTAACTCTATACAAAGTGGCTACATTTTTTGAATTCAGCTTTACAACGGTCTGCCTCTAAATCTCAAAGCTCTGTCCCGAGTAGCTGTAAGCTGCCAGGCTGTTCCATGGGTTAAGGGCTCAGCTAGGTACAATATCTAAGAAGTGTTAACTCAGTTCAGCCAGTCAAACTTAACATGCATTTGTTATATTTACAGTGTTATTGTGTAATTTATTATTTAAAAATGTATATTTGCTTTAACTGTATTGGTACGCTGGCTATTTTATTTATTCTTTCTTAAATTCTGCATTTATAGTTGATAAAATACAATTAAAATGGTTGTAAACCCTTATGCTGCGTACACACGAGCGGACTTTACGGCAGACTTTGCCCGGCGGACTGGATTTCGTCAGACAATTCGATCGTGTGTGGGCTCCAGCGGACTTTGTTTTCTCAAAAGTTGGACGGACTTAGATTTGAAACATGTTTTAAATCAATCCGTCGAAATCGAGTCCGGTCGAAAAGTCCGCTCGTCTGTATGCTAGTTCGACGGAAAAAAGCCACGCTAGGGCAGCTATTGGCTACTGGCTATGAACTTCCTTGTTTTAGTCCAGTCGTACGTCATCACGTACGAATTCGACGGACTTTGGTGGATTGTGCAAGTCCGTTCATTCAGAAAGTCTGTCGTAAAGTCCATCGAAAAGTCCGCCGGGCAAAGTCTGCCGTAAAGTCCGCTCGTGTGTACGTGGCATTACATATACCCAGTGAAGTGACTATCCTCAGGTGATACAGAGGAAACAAATCCTCCTACATAAGTTGTACTTGCTTATCTGCAGCCCTCTTTACTCTACATCTGTTCAAAGTCCAGTATTTATAAAGCTTGTCTGAGCTGTCAGAAAAAAAGGAGAGCTGAAATTACAATCTGCAGAGGTCAGTGAGGAGAGCTCTGAGAGCTGATTGGAGGGAAGAGACACACCCCCTCCACACAGCACACAGGAACAGAGCTGATTCTGTCAATCAGCAGGAGGTTTCTCCCCTGTAACTTTTTTCTTATGGTGTCAGGAAAAATTGACAGACGTGACTCATGCTGATAGCAGAGGATTGAAGCAGCAAACAGAAATTACAGTGCTCTGGATTAAGAAAAGTACACACTATAGAGGGATATGCTTTGTTCATATTTCATGTCTGAGGTTTATAACCACTTTAAGTCTACTATTAGTGCTGGTGAAGAGGTCACAAATCACCAACACACACTGACTCTCCTTGAGTTATCAATAAACATGCACAAGAAAGATTTTTTTTTTCTTTGAGGATGGCAAGCACATTATTTTATTCTTTGATAAATGAGCACACACACTAACCTAAAAATGTATGATCTGTAAGAACAGCTGCTGTTCTTGTAAAGGTGTTCATATACTGGATATTCATTGGTTACTAACATGAATGATCAATAAATTCTAAAAATTAACAATTACATCTAGTTATAGATATTATTACTAGTAAGAAAGACATTAAATTCCCATTTACATTCACCTACATCAATGGTAATCTTTATATTCTTTAGAAGAGTTTCTTAAAATATGAGTTTCTTTACAATAAAGAACTTTATACAAGTAATACTTATTATTATAACTTTCTAGGATACAATATATCTTACCTAAGAAAATAAATTGTGTTTCACAGTTCATGTTTTTTTTCAGTGCGAATTACAAAAAAAAAAAATTGACTGTTTCTATTGTTTTTGAGATCATTTTTCAAGCCTAGGGCAAAACCACAAATACATCTTTCTTTTATCTAAACTGCCATTAATTAAAACAAGCTTTATTATTTATTTATAAAATATATCAACATAATGAAAATGATATTTCAAATATGGTATTTGCTACCAACAGCTTCTAAAAAAAAAATTCTGATAACACTTTTGTAGTGGCACACATGACCGGACTTTCCGGCAGAAAAGGTCAGACGGAATCATTCCATCGGAAATTCCGATCGTGTGTGGGCTTCATCGGACTTTCTCTTTCGAAAATTCTGATGGAGCTAGAAATAGAACATGTTTTAAATCTTTCCGACGGAATCAATTCCTATTGGGAAAACCGTTTGTCTGTATGCTATTCCGACGGACCAAAAACTACGCAAGGGCAGCTATTGGCTACTGGCTATTGAACTTCCTTTCTTCTAGTCCCATCGTACGTCATCACGTTCTAAATGATCGGACTTTGGTGTGATCTTGTGTAGGCAAGTCCGTTTCAGCGGAACTCTGTTGGTACTCTATCGAAAAAACCGTCAGAGTTCATTCAGACAGAAAAAAAACGGTGTGTACGCGGCATTAGGTAATTCTGCCAGAAATTCTGCCGGAAGGTGTTCTTGTCAAGCAATGTTGGTAGTCAGGCAGGTGTCTGCATGTACTTTCTATGTACTAGGTCTCCCAAACTGAAGTTGTATTGTTCCTTATTGTGCATCTGCTGAATTTGTTTGTCAAATTCTATTTCATATCAGGATTAGTGGGTAAATAAAGGATGTTATAAAAAATATATACAATTTCCTTTACATTACATGTATGTTTAAGGTATGACCAAATGCAAAACATTTTTAAAGATTCGGGTAGGTTAGAAATCTGTCCCCATTAAAGTGGAGTTCCAGACGTTGTTTTGTGTTTATTAACCACTTAAGGACCAAAAGATTTTTCCCCTTCAATGACCAGGCCATTGTTTTGCGATACGGCATTGCGTCGCTTTAACTGACAATTGCGCAGTCGTGCGACGCTGTACCCAAACAAAATGCGCTATAAACAAAAAAAGACAGACAATTTGAAAAAAAAAACAATATTTTTTACTTTTTGCTATAATAAATATCCAATAAAAAACAACAAAAAAACTAATTTCTTCATCAGTTTAGGCCAATATGTATTCTTCTACATATTTTTGGTAAAAAAAAAATCGCAATAAGTGTATAATGACTGGTTTGCGCAAAAGTTATAGCGTCTACAAAATAGGAAGTAGATTTATGGCATTTTTATTATTTTTTTTTACTAGTAATGGCGGTGATCAGCAATTTTTAGCAGGACTGCGACATTGCGGTCGACAGATCGGACACTTTTGACACTTTTTTGGGACCATTGACATTTATACAGCGATCAGTGCTATAAAAATTCACTGATTACTGTATAAATGTCACTGGCAGGGAAGGGGTTAACACTAGTGGTGATTAAGGGGCTAAATGTGTTCCCTGGTAGGTGTTTCTAACTGTGGGGCAGTGTACTGACTGGAGGAGGAGAGAGATTGCTGTTCCTAATCACTAGGAACAGACGATCACTCTCTACTCCCCTGACAGAACGGGGATCTGTTTGTTTACATTGACAGATCCCCATTCTGCCTCTCTGTGGAGCGATCGCGGGTGGCTGGCGGACATCGCGGCCGCCAGCCACGCGCATCAGCTCCCCCGGCGTGCAGCGGGTGCGCGTGCACGCCTGCTATAGCTGTTTAAAGGGCAGACGTACAGCTATGGCGATTCGTGGGAATGAGCCAACCTGCCACAGTATAATGACGGTGGCTGGTCGGCAAGTGCTTAAAAGTCAGCAGCTATAAAAAGTGTAGCTGCTGACTTTTAATAAACACACACTCACCTGTCCCACGATCCAGCAATGTGGCCACCTGAATCCTTGCTTCTCTCCCTGGTGCCGGCATTACAAGTGTGGGCACCCGGCTGTGACAGCTTGTGGCTTCACAGCCGGGTGTGTACTGTGCATGCGCGATTCCTGCTGTGCCTTCTCAATGGTCGGGCAATCTTCTGGGAACTGTGACGAGTCCCAGAAGATTGCAGGGAAGGAGGGGGTAAGGAGAACTTCCGCTCGAGTCACCTAGGCGGCCCAAGCAGAAGTGGGATCAGGTACCTGTTAAAACTAGGTACATGCTCCCCCCTCAAACAAATGACATGCCAAATGTGAAGCAGGAGGGGGAAGGAATGCTTAAAGCGGAACTCCCACTTTTGGGTGGAGCTCTGCTTTAAGGAGGTACACTGTCTCTAATTGTCCTGATTACTATTGTCACCAGAAATGAAAGTGAGGGTAAATGTAACATTTTTTGCCAGCAGAACAGGAATAGAGTGGAACTCTTTTAAATAATGGTGACATGTTTCCATGACAGTTGTCTAAGGCCCCTTTCAATATGACGCAGATGGCAAAACATAAAGCTATTCCCTATCCCTACTCTATGCAAAATGAAAACATAGTTCTGCTTTAGATATTTGCCTATAACTCACATCTTTGTATGACTTTACAGAAAGAACATGTGTAAAGCAGTGTCCCAGTGGAACATACAACACCACTGAGGAGGCAGATGGGATGACACTTGGATTTTGTTCAGACTGCCACCAAGTATGCACAACATGCAATGGAGGTTCAGCTAAAGACTGTGACATATGTGCACCTGGATACTATAAACTCCTTCACCTGTGTATTCTACATTGCCCCCCTGGGTAAATATATCCTTCTGATACCTTGTATATTGTTGTGCTTCTAGTTTAATTTACTTAAATACCTATATACACACACATGGGAGTAAGTCACATATGTGCAAGTCACAAGCAAGTCTCGAGTCTTAACCTTCAAGTCACAAGCAAGTCCCAAGTTACTGTGGTGAAAAGCAAGCAAGTCAAGTCGAGTCCCTGCTAGAAGTCAAGCAAGTCAAGTCATTTATTTTGGTCAAGTCACAAATTAAGTCAAAATACTGATCTACCCCATTTCCACCTTTAAATGAGTTAAAAGTCAGTTTTCAGGAAAGGTTTTGTTTTATTTTCAACATTAACAAAACTGCTTAGTGCTTTTTTCTTGGCATATTAACCACTTCAATACCAGGCACTTAGACACCTTCCCGCCCAGCCCAATTTTCAGCTTTCAGCGCTGTCACAATTTGAATGACAATTGCGCGGTCATGCTACACTGTACCCAAACAAATTTTTTATCATTTTGTTCCCACAATTAGAGCTTTCTTTTGGTGGTATTTGATCACCTCTGCGGTTTTTATTTTTTGCGCAACAAATAAAAAAAGACAGAAAATTTTGAAAAAAAACACGGTTTTCTTTGTTTCTGTTAAATTTTTTAGTAAATGAGTATGTTTTCTTCTTCAATGACGGGCACTGATATGGCTGCACTGACGGGCACTGATACGGCGGCACTGATGGGCACCGATGAGGTGGCACCCATGAGGTGGCACTGATAAGGTGGCACTGACGGGCACTGATGATGGGCACTGATAGGCGGCACTGATGCGCACTGATAGGTGGCACTAATGGGCACTGATAGGTGCACTGGTAGGTGGCACTGATGGGCACTGATAGGTGGCACCGATGGGCACTGATAGGCGGCACTGATGGGCACTCGTAGGTGGCATTGATGGGCACTCGTAGGTGGCGTTGATGGGTAGTTATGGGTGGCACTGATAGTTGGCACAGATGGGCACGGATGGGCACTGATAGGTGGGCACAGATGGGCACTGACAGGTGGCACCGATGGACACTGATGGGTGGCACTGATCATTCTGATTGATGGCAGTGATGCCCCTAAGTGTGGCATTGCTGGGCATCACTGCAACATAATTGTGCCAATCAGTGCCCATTTGTGGGCACTGATTGGCACAGATTTGGCACTGACTGGGCACATGTGGATGGCCATGGGGTACATACCTGGCCATCCACATGTTTCCCTTCCCTGGTGGTCCTAGTGGCGATCCCTGGTGGTCCAGTGTGGTGATCTGCGGGGGGGCTGCGCTGATAAACAATCAGCGCAGACCCCCCCTGCCAGGAGAGCCGCCGATCGGCTCTCCTCTACTTGCGTCTGTCAGACGCGAGTGAGGAAGAGCCGATCAACGGCTCTTCCTATTGACAGCGTGATCAGCCGTGATTGGACACGGCTGATCACGTGGTAAAGAGCCTCCGCCGGAGGCTCTTTACCAAGATCGGTGTAGCGGTGTGTCAGACTGACACACCGGTCCACCGATCGCCGCGATGCGCGCCCCTGCGGGCGCGCGGCGGCATGTTATCCTGAAGGACGTCATATGACGCCCAGTCAGGATAACAGAACCACCGCCCGGCCGTCAATCCGCTATAGGCCGGGCGGGAAGTGGTTAAAGAAACACTTTGAATGGCCAAACAGCAGACAAGGAGCAGAACACTCAGCAATTAAATGGTCAACAAGCCTGAAAAAAATGTAGTCCTTGCTGAGGGGAAAAATAACTAAGCTCAAAGTTTGAACTTGACACAATGCCAACATCTGGACACTTGAATGGTGATGAGAATAGCCACTTAAAATGCATTGCATTTGCAAAAAATTAAATTGGAAAGTACTTTCTCGCTCAGTTGTGAGCGATGGGGTTGCATTATCACCCCACCATGGCTGAACACACGTTCAACAGGTGCGCTTGATGCAGGGACTGACATAACTCTTACCGCTACCCTGAACAGCTCCAATGGCATTTGGCAAGTGCTGAATGGCTCAGAGTCGGTGGTGGGCGGAGTGTGTGGGTAATATTTTCGGGGGGGGTGGTGCCAAGTCAAAGTCAAGTCGCAAGTCATTAGTGACAAGTCAAAGTCAAGTTGAGTCATTTATTTAATTTTGTCAAGCAAGTCGCAAGTCCTCAAACAGGTGACTCAAGTCTGACTTAAGTCAAGTCATGTGACTCAAGTCCCCCACCTCTGCCTATATATAATATTTCCCCAATAGCACCCAACTGTAACTATATAGCTGTATAATTTTACATCTTCCTTATCTTAAGACCACCTGTAGTTTGCTTGTATATGTATATCACTGTCTGCAAGTCTATCTATTTAAGGTGACCAGATTCTCAAAATAATAAAAATTTTCCTTCGCGCTGGTAGATGTGGGAAAAATAATAATAATGACTAAATGGTGTAAAATAATATAGATGTAAATATTGCAGCAAAATCAGAGTGCTCACACAACCACTTGATATAGTAAATATTTAAAATTAATTTCGCAGCCAATATTACCAATAGTGATGTGAAAAATGGTGTGATAGAGACAAAACTATTATAGTGGTTGCTGTAATAGTAGTTTGCTAGGATCAACGATCTCTGTGTTGGAACATATATCAGTTACCACTATTTGACAGTAAAGTGATAGTGCTGTAGTAAAGTGAAAACGTGCAAGTGTTTAAGTTGCCAAAAACATAATCATAAGTGCAAGCAAGCTGGGATACCACAAATAAATTATCGTGAATAAATACTGGTGAAAAAAATCCTTGTAAAAAACTGAATAATTAATACTGAGTGCAACCCATCAAAAAAATGAATAAATATATTATACACAGAAAGGTGCCAACAGTGAACTAAAAATAGTGCAATCACAATTCATTTAAATGTGCCTTTAAAATAAAGTGACAACATTTTTCACATCACTATTGGTAATATTGCGCGAAATTAATTTTAAATATTTACCAGATTTTCAAAATGAAATCTGGGGACACCATACTGACCATGCCCACTTTTACAGGGGGTGGGGATAATAACTGCATGCAAAGCCCACCATGTTGGATGTGGCCAATTTGTGCTAACAGTGGGAGGGGCTCAAAAGGGTCCTTTGCTTTGGATCAAGGGTGCAGGCGCAGGTGTGCAATGCAGGTCATTGTTACAAGTAAGGGCAAGGTGGCAAATAATCAATTTTCCTACCTCCTGCAACAAAATCTGCACAAGCTGTGAGGAAAGGGACTGGGAAGACTATGTAATATCTTTAGGTGACATAATCAATAACCCCAGACACAGCCGGGGGCAAACACACCTCACTACTGCCTTCTCCTGCTTCAGGCAAATCACAGAATTTTTGTTGCTAAAATTGATTACTCTGCAGTCCCTGGGGCCAGGACACCCTTAATAAAGTTGAAAAGAAAATCAGGAAAACACATTCTCGCATCAATCAATCTATCTAATCAATCTATATAATCAATCTATCATCTATCTAATCAATCTATCATCTATCTAATCAATCTATCATCTATCTAATCAATCTAATCTATCTATCTATCTAATCTATCTATCTAATCTATCTATCTATCTATCTATCTATCTATCTATCTATCTATCTATCTATCTATCTATCTATCTATCTATCTATCTATCTATCTATCTATCTATCTGTATTTCTGGTTAGGAAGTATGCATGATCTGAGAAATAAACATAATCACATTTAATAGGATGCCATTTGGGGCTGAAAAAAGCTAGATAACAGAGTTCCAGCTACTGTACTAGTTGATGCCTCAGTGTAATACTGAGTCATTTTAAATTTCAGGCCCAATCAATGAACATGCAGAAGAAACTACAGAGTTACTGTTCTAATATTTCACAGGTTACAGCCTGCGTTCTGAAATACATTCAACTTCCCCTCGAGTGACAGCAGGGAAAAAAAGGAAATGAAGAAACATCAAAGCATTAGGGAAAAGCTGTAAAGTTTTCAGCATCTCATTTATAGCGTGCAGTATATTTCCAGCTAATCCATATAGAATATGAGAAGCTCACATCTCCCTTCCTCAAAACTATTTCCTCCTCCAAAATGATCTCATTACAGCATACATAATGATATCAGACTGTAATAAAATACAACACTTGGATAAAGAAAAAAAATCTTTTTGCTATGAATCTCTTCAAAATTCTCTACCTCAAGTGTCTAATTTAGAAATGTGTACACTTTATGGGATTTGTTATATGATATAAAATTAAAATGTGAACGCTTCACTTTAGCAGAGAATGTCTCATACTGAACTGATATTTTATAAATAGGATATTGTACTTATTTCTATAATTGTGCCCAAACTATGCACACTCAATATTTGCATGTAAGAGCATTTCAAAACAAGCCCTCATTCACCTATGCAGCTATAACCATATTCTTGTCAAAATCAGCAGATGCAGGATCGCAAAAGGCTGCTTTTTTGTCTGTATGATCACTCCTCTGTAGCAAACATGATGCTGCTCCACTTGCCAACTATTGAGATTCAGCAGCGCTCAGACCTTTTAGTGATCCTGCGGCTGAGGACTAGTGGTAGAATCACCCATTTTTTTTTTGTGATGGGCTACCCTATGCATAACAAATGCGCCAAAGAAGCTCCCGCACTTTTCTCCTATTTACCACGTGTTTTTACATATTTGTTGCGCATTTTGCTGCCCACAAAATTGTGCATCTGTTCATCGTGTTTGTAGTGCCATTACCAATGAATGGCATTGTAAGCATGGTGTGCGTTTTTGTGTGTTCAGTGAACATGCGTGAAAACGCGCGCATTCACGGAACACGCAGATGTGAATGGAGCCTTATGCCCCGTACACACGGTCGGATTTTCCGACGGAAAATGTGTGATAGGACCTTGTTGTCGGAAATTTCGACCGTGTGTAGGCTCCATCACACATTTTCCATCGGATTTTCCGACACACAAAGTTTGAGAGCAGGCTATAAAATTTTCCAACAACAAAATCCGTTGTTGGAATTTCCGATCGTGTGTACACAAATCCGACGCACAAAGTGCCACGCATGCTCAGAATAAATAAAGAGATGAAAGCTATTGGCTACTGCCCTGTTTATAGTCCCGACGTAGGTGTTTTACGTCACCGCGTTCAGAATGATCGGATTTTCCGACAACTTTGTGTGACCGTGTGTATGCAAGACAAGTCTGAGCCAACATCCGTCGGAAAAAATATTAGGATTTTGTTGTCGGAATGTCCGATCAATGCCCGACCGTGTGTACGGGGCATTAGAGTCTTTCATGATTTTTTTTTTTAGGAACTTTTTGAAGGAACTACTTCATAATTCAAACAGCTACAGGGGTCTGTGAGGGCTTGTTTTTTTTGTTCCAATAGTTTTTATTACTTTTTCAAAACAGCGTACAGAACATTATGCCCAGATATTCATCAGAAGATTGTTGAAACAGGGATGCAATATACATTGTGCTTGTTGGCTCTTATCACATACGTAATAACAAAACCCATTAAGAAAAGTTATATTATGGCCAGAGAGTCTTCCTTGTCTCCTGATAACATCCCTCAAAACCAAAATGTCCCCCCTCCCCCTCCCCTCCCTCCATTATGGTGTAGACAATCCATCTTCTAAAAAATGATGGAGTGGAAAAACCAAAAACATAAGCATTAACAAAAAACAAAATAAAAACCGAAACAAAAAAAAGGGGGAGAAATGAGGAATTAGATAGAGTAGAACAGAGTGGAATGGGTCCCCTGGGTCCTGGTCTCTCATCGCAAACAACCCAGCTTTCAGGGAGCTTGGAGATAATCAATCCAGGGTTTCCAGACCCTCTCAAACCTAGCTTGCCTATCTTGTCTTATACTGGCCAGTTTTTTGTTGATCATAATCCAGGACACCTTGTGTTTCACCAAGGTAACGTTGATTACAGGCGATTTCCATGCGCGGGCTATGTGTGAGGGCTTGTTTTAAAGCTTATTTCCTACTTGTTAAGAAGAGGAAAACACTTAAATGTCCATTGTCTGAGCGCATACTTTAAATTGTTTGAATAAATACAGCTGAGAACAGGTAAAATAGACAGGCGAATACTAAAGATATCAGATGTTAGAATTTAATCAATTGATACCAATCACAGGACATGAGAGACATTTCTGTACAGTCTGATAACATGCTATGCACAATAAAACAATCTAGGATATAATTCTCATTTAATGGTCAAAATTTTTTATAATTTTTCTTTTTTTGTATAAGATATTTCAAAAGCAACAGGCAATGTGAGAAGTGTGATCCTCATTGTGAGTTGTGTGCTGGACCTGGCCTGGAATCCTGTCTAGAATGCCCTTCAAACACTTTGCAGGTGGAGGGAACCACTCATTGTGTCAGTCACTGTCCCGAAAGGTTTTACTTGCATGGAAAGAAGTGCAGGAAGTGTCACCCAAGCTGTAGAATGTGTAATGGTAAGTGATCTGACAACTGAAGGCTTCTAACTCAAGCCAAACATTGACATCTTATAAATACGTTTTGATATACAAATACAATCTTGAATTATTGCTACAGTAATATATTTATTTGTTTTATTTAAGGTACTTATATAGCGCCGTCAATTTACGCAGCACTTTACATATACATTGTACATTCAAATCAGTCCCTACCCTCAAGGAGCTTACAATCTAAGATCCCTAACTCACATGCATATACTAGGGCCAATTTAGACAGAAGCCAATTAACCTACCAGCATGTCTTTGGAGTGTGGGAGGAAACCCGGAGGAAACCCACGCAGGCACAGGGAGAACATGCAAACTCCAAGCAGGTAGTGTTGTGGTTGGGATTCGAACCAGCGACCCTTTTTACTGCTAGGCAAGAGTGCTACCCACACTGTATATATTATATATCTTATTTTTCAGTTGCGTGTTTGCTTAAGGTCTTTTGACAAGTAGACCCCCCCCCCCCCACACACACACACACTTCCTTATATAAAATACTTCAGCAAATGTTTTATAGCTCCTTTCTTTGGCATTAAAATGTTTTATTGCCCCTCTCCCTCTTAACATTATAGTAAAAGAAATGCAATTTACAATATTTATTAGGTTCTAAAGTGCCACAATCTTTTTTCTGTAATTAAGTAGACGCGGCCTTTAGTAGACATAATGTGACTCCCTTGAAGATTTAGTCCCCTCAATTCAGACCATTATTTCATCTAAGTTTGACATGCCTGCTACAGAACATCAAAAACAGTCAGATAATTGCAAACTATACATGAGAGAATGACTTGCTTTTATATAGCCATTTATGGGCAGCTTTAGATGGCATGCCAACATGGCAAAACAATACTGCAGAGGACAATGAAATCACCATCAATGTACAAGGATCACTATGGGCAGTACTTTTAAGCAGTACCGATGGATTCTGCTACAACCAGCGTGTGATTGTAATGCAAAGAAATCATTTAACAAATGTAGGAGAATAATCACTGGGCTGAATTTACAAAGCTGTTTTTATTATATTGTGCTGTTATTTCCCCAATACCAGAACAAACTGCACTCCTGTAATCCACAGAAGTACAGCCAAACGAGCTTTGGCTGTACTAGCCATATGCATTGCATAAGTGGAGCTTTGACTAGTTTCTCATCAGGTTTGCCTCACTTTTGATTGACAGCAGATGGCAGTGTGTGTATTCAAAAGCTGCTATAGGACTGAATTAAAGGTATAGATCCACTGACTACCAAGCCTATTTCTGACACTTGTGGTTTACAAGTTAAAGTCAGCATTTTTTGATAGGAAATTACTTAGAACCCCCAAACATTTTATATATTTTTTAGCAGGGACCCTAGAGGATAAAATGGAGATCGTTGCAATACTTTATGTCACACCGTATTTGCGCAGCAGTCTTACAAACGCATTTTTTTTGGAAAAAATACACTTTTTTTGAATTAAAAAATTAGAAAACAGTAAAGTTAGCCCAATGTTTTTTTCTATAATGTAAAAGATAATGTTACACTGAGTAAATTGATACCTAAAATGTCATGCTTTAAAATTGCACACGCTCATGGAATGGCGACAAACTTTGGTACTTAAAAATCTCCATAGGCGATGCTATAAAAATGTCTACAGGTTACCAGTTTAGAGTTACAGAAGAGATCTTGGACTGGAATTATTGCTCTTGCTCTAACGATTGCGGCGATACCTCACATGTGTGGTTTGAACACCGTTTACATATGTGGGCAAAACTTGCGTATGCGTTCGCTTTTGCGTGCAAGCTCGGAGGGACAGGGCGCTTTAAAAAAATGTTTTTCTTATTTATTTTACTTTTTATTTTTAAACTGTCCCTTTAAGGCATGAGGGCGGAAGTGATGTTTGATAATGCTCTGGTCCTCCAAGGGCATAGAGTTGAGTGGGGGCTACCTTGCCCTCACTTGACGTCCTTCCCAGCAGGCAATCAGATCGTTTCCGCCGCTATCGTTGGCTCTGGTAAGCAGCGTAAATGATCGGGAAGCGGCAGGAGGGGGGGCACCCCTTCCGCTGCTCATAAAAGTGATCCTGTGGTGAATCTGCTGCGGGGACCACTTTTATGTTAAAGTGTACCACTCGCTGTTTAAATATATACCGGGGTTATGGCAGCTATCTGCTGCCATAACCCCGGTATTAACTGTCAAAGTACCGACGTATACACACGGTGGGCGGTCCGGAAGTGGCTACAATATACTGTCAATCAACAAGACAGACCTAAAGTGGAATTACGCACTCCACAGATGTCATTGTTGATGTGGGAACCCCTCCTGCGGAGCTATTCCGTTCTCCCGCAGAGGGGGAGTTTCCGGGGAGCTGTTCCTGCTGTGAGAACACAATGACTATTGCTAGCGGCTATAGCCACTGGCAAAAATTGCATGCTAGAAATCTGACATGCTGGTTGTCAGCCTGCCCGTAGATGGTTGAATTTCGGCCAGTCCCTGCTGAACTGGCCAAGATTCGAAACATCTGTTGCCGGATTTAGTGTTTCAGTTTCGCATCAAGCTTCCCCAACCACATTACAAAACTCCTCAGCCCTGTGCCTGTCACTGTGATGGATGCAGTGGCTGGGGAGGGAATGTCCAGTACGGACACCCCAACCTCAATGATGGGCAACCTCAGTGCCAGTTTCTATCAGGTACATGAATTGGGCACAAGCACTTTTGGTGCTGCGGCCCAACAGTATTCTAAAGGGTCTCTATGACATTCCTCATGAATTCATGTTGTTTTTTTTTCATTAGGCCCTATAATAAAATCAATGTAAAAGTCAATTCACAAAGATTACCATACAAGTTATCACCCTTTTAAATAATACCAACTTCAGTCTGGCAATAGCTGTAGGTCTGCCAGTGGCCTGCGAGTGCACGTAGGTCTGCGAGTGCACGTAGGTCTGCAAGTGATCGGCGAGTGCACGTAGGTCTGCGAGTGACCTGCGAATGCACGTAGGTCTGCGAGTGCATGTAGGTCTGCGAGTGGCCTGCGAGTGCACGTAGGTCTGCAACTGCACGTAGGTCTGCGAGTGGCCTGCGAGTGCACGTAGGTCTGCGAGTGGCCTGCGAGTGCACGTAGGTCTGCGAGTACACGTAGGTCTGTGGGTGCACGTGGGTCTGCGACTGTTCTGCGAGTGCACGTAGTTCTGCGACTGTTCTGCGAGTGCACATAGGTCTGCGAGTGCACGTAGTTCTGCGACTGTATGCGAGTGCACATAGGTCTGTGAGTACCTGTGTATTGTCTTGTTGTGTACCTGTGTATTGTCTTGAGTATTAGTGTCAGGAAGCTAGCTGTTAGGTAATTTGGACAGGGTATAATCCCCAATCCTCACTAAATTTAATAGGTACGATGCCTGGCGGGTCTGGCGAGGCGACTCTTTGTACATCTTGCTGCATGTATGCGTTCCTTGATCATCCGATTGAGGGCGAATACTGCTGTGCAAAAGCACATTGTTTCCCTGGAAGCCCAGGTTCTGAATCTGCACTGAGAAGTCCCTCCATACTAAAAGAGAGCCAGGAACGTACACGGCAGGTGCCGGCAGGGGCCAGCACAGAGGCTGGTGGAGACAAAGAGGTGCAGGCATTAGCAAAGAGTAGGTGGGTGACAGTCAGGGGGGGTAGAGGGGGAAGTGAAAGGGAGGCCGATCCAGGACTGGAGCATCCCAAAAAAGTACGCTCCATTGAGTGACATTGGTGAAACCAGTCAGGGACCAGCACTGCTGGAGCTGAGGGACTCTCCTTGCTGCCGGGGGAAGAACTCCTCCAGTGAGAGTGGGGGGGCAGCGAAGGGAAAGGAAAGACAGATTCTGGTGGTAGGGGACTCAATTCTTAGAAGGACAGAGAGGGCAATCTGTAACAAAGACCTGAAGCGCCGAATAGTATGTTGTCTACCGGGCGCTCGCACATCACGGATCTTGTGGACAGATTACTGGGAGGGGCTGGGGAAGACCCAGCTGTTATGGTGCACGTTGGCACCAATGACAAAGTCAGAGGCAGATGGAGTGTTCTAAAGAACGATTTTAGGGACTTAGGAGCTACATTGAGGAAAACCTCCAAGGTAGTATTCTCAGGAATACTACCAGTACATTGAGCCACACCAGAAAGGCAGAGGGAGATTAGGGAAGTAAACAAGTGGCTGAAGAGCTGGTGTAGTAAGGAGGGGTTTGGGTTCCTGGAGGACTAGGCCCACTTCTCAGATGATAACCGGTACTATAGAAGGGACGGACTGCACCTAAATGAGGAGGGTGCAGATCTGCTGGGAATGAAGATGGCCAAAAAGTTAGAGAGGTTTTTAAACTAGGCGATGGGGGGGGAGGGTCCAGAGGTAGAGATAGTCAGCGTGGAAGATATTCCAGAGGGTAGTATTGGGGGCATTAGTGGTAGGTTGACCAAAACACAAAAAAACAAGGTAAGTATAGTAGCAAGTCCTAGTTGCAATCTCAAAACACCCAATACGAGGACAATATGCGACCGGTCTAAACTATTTGGCATGTTCACCAATGCCAGGAGCATGGCGGACAAGATGGGTGAACTAGAGATACTGTTGTCTAGGAGGATTTGGATTTTGTGGGAATTTAAGAGACCTGGTTCAACAGCGCTCATGATTGACTGGCAAACATTCAAGGGTATTCCCTTTAACGCAATGACAGAGAGGGTTAAAAGGGGGGAGGGGTATGCCTATATATCAAGAATAATGTACAAGTGAATGTGAGAGATGACATCACTGAGGGAGCTAGGGAGGAGGTGGAATCCTTATGGATAGAGCTCCAAAAGGATGAAGCTAAGGGGAAAATAATACTGGGAGTATGATATAGGCCCCCTAACCTGAGGGAGGAAGTGGAGACAGATCTCCTATCACAATTTGGATTAGCAGCAAGGATGGAAAGTGTTATCATAATGGGGGATTTTAATTATCCAGACATAGACTGGGCGGAGGACACCGCGCATTCATTAAAGGCTCGCCAGTTCCTTAATGTCTTGCAGGACAATTTTATGGGTCAGATGGTAGACGCTCCAACTAGAAATAAAACATTACTGGATCTACTGATTACCAACAATACAGACCTGATCACGGATGTAGAAATACGGGGCAATTTAGGTAACAGCGATCACAGGTCAATTAGTTTCAGTATAAATCACACAAGTAGGAAACATAAAGGGAATACAAAGGCACTAAATTTCAAAAGAGCCAACTTCTCTAAACTACAAACCTTGCTAAAAGGCATAAATTGGGATACAATATTAGGAACAAAGAACACGAAGGAGAGATGGGTTTGCTTTAAGAGCATATTAAATAAGGGCATTAGCCAATGCCTCCTATTGGGTAATAAATTTAAAAGAGCGAACAAAAATGTAAAAATGCATATAAAAGCAAAGGAGAAGGCGTTCAAAAAATACAAGGTTGAGGGATCATCCTCAGCATTCAGACTTTATAAAGAATGCAACAAGAAATGTAAGGGTGCAATTAGGACGGCTAAGGTAGAACATGAAAGACACATAGCTGAGGAGAGCAAAAAAAATCCCAAGAAATTCTTTAAGTATGTAAACAGTAAAAAAGGGAGGACAGACCATATTGGCCCCATAAAGAATGAGGAAGGACATCTGGTTACAAAGGATGGGGAGATGGCGAAGGTATTGAATTTATTCTTCTCCTCAGTCTTCACGAGTGAATCGGGGGGGCTTCAGTAACCAAAACTGCAGTGTTTATCCTCATGACACAACACAGGAAGCACCTCCATGGTTAACAGAGGACAGAATTAAAATTAGACTTGAGAAACTTAACATTAATAAATCACCGGGACCAGATGGCTTGCATCCGAGGGTACTTAGGGAACTCAGTCAAGTGATTGCCAGACCGTTGTTCCTAATTTTTACAGACAGTCTACTGACTGGAATGGTACCAGCTGATTGGAATAAAGCCAATGTAGCACCAATATTTAAAAAGGGCCCAAAATACATCCCTGGGAATTACAGACCAGTTAGCCTAACATCAATAGTATGTAAACTCTTGGAGGGGATGATAAGGGACTATATACAAGATTTTAGTAATGAGAATGGCATCATTAGCAGTAATCAGCATGGATTCATGAAGAATCGTTCTTGCCAAACCAATCTACTAACCTTCTATGAGGAGGTGAGTTGCCATCTAGATAAAGGAAGGCCCGTAGACGTGGCGTATCTGGATTTTGCAAAAGCATTTGACACAGTTCCCCATAAACGTTTACTGTACAAAATAAGGTCCGTCGGCATGGACCATAGGGTGAGTACATGGATTGAAAACTGGCTACAAGGGCGAGTTCAGAGGGTGGTGATAAATGGGGAGTACTCGGAATGGTCAGGCGTGGGTAGTGGGGTTCCCCAGGGTTCTGTGCTGGGACCAATCCTACTTAATTTGTTCATAAACGACCTGGAGGATGGGGTAAACAGTTCAATCTCTGTATTTGCAGATGATACTAAGATAAGCAGGGCAATAACTTCTCCGCAGGATGTGGAAACCTTGCAAAAAGATCTGAACAAATTATTGGTGTGGGCAACTACATGGCAAATGAGGTTCAATGTAGAAAAATGTAAAATAATGCATTTTGGGTGGCAAAAATATGAATGCAATCTATATACTGGGGGGAGTACCTCTGGGGGAATCTAGGATGGAAAAGGACCTGCGGGTCCTAGTAGATGATAGGCTCAGCAATGGCATGCAATGCCAAGCTGCTGCTAACAAAGCAAACAGAATATTGGCATGCATTAAAAAGGGGACTAATTCCAGAGATAAAACGATAATTCTCCCGCTCTACAAGACTCTGGTCTGGCTGCACCTAGAGTATGCTGTCCAGTTCTGGGCAACAGTCCTCAGGAAGGATGTACTGGAAATGGAGCGTGTACAAAGAAGGGCAACAAAGCTTATAAAGGGTCTGGAGGATCTTAGTTATGAGAAAAGATTGTGAGCACCGAACGTATTCTCTCTGAAGAAGAGACGCTTGAGAGGGGATATGGTTTCAATATACAAATACCGTACTGGTGACCCTACAATAGAAATAAAACTTTTTCGCAGAAGAGAGTTTAACAAGACTCGTGGCCGCTCATTAAAATTTGAAGAAAAGAGGTTTAACCTTAAACTACGTAGAGGGTTCTTTACTGTAAGAGCGGCAAGGATGTGGAATTCCCTTCCACAGGCAGTGGTCTCAGCGGGAAGCATCGATAGCTTTAAGAAACTATTAGATAAGCACCTGAATGACTGCAACATACAGGGATATACAATGTAATACTGACACATAATCACACACATAGGTTGGACTTGATGGACTTTTTTCAACCTCACCTACTATGTAACTATGTAACTACCTTGTCACTTAATACAAAATTTTAAGTTAGAAAAAAACATGCAAAAAGCTTTACACAAAATAAAAAAAACTACATTTCTACCGCATTCTTCGTTTTGCTAAATATAAGAGATCAATCAAAGAGATTTTCCTATCGCCCTCATCTTGTACAACTACCTCACATGTTATTCCTCGGGCTTAAAGTTGAGATTCAGCAGAGATTGACTAAAGTGCTGGTGTACAGAATTCTGACATTTCTATGGTCTAATAATTATGACATAATTCATTCATTTAGAAAACACTGTAAAATAATGTTTTCTCTTGACTGAAAGAAGTCATTAGGATTGAATACAAGGAAACCAAAGGCTGCAAATCTCCCAGAATCCCACCCTCTAAATACTATAGTATAGAATATCTCCATGAGATTCAGTCATTGTACCGGAATGAAGACATGAGTGTGCAATGATCACCATTTTCCCTAGAAAGGGATATTTAATGAGGAGAATGAGTCAATGGAGGATAATGAAGAAAGAAAACTTGCCATGTTTGTAAACCTCAAATGAGGTGTATAGATTCACCACTATTACTAATATTCAAAAATGTCAGTTCACCTGTATATAAATGGAAATCAGGATATTGTACATCTGTGATTTGGAAGTTTGTATGCCATGAGTCTAACATGTACCTCTACACTTTGTACAGATTCATCAGTTCAAGCATGTACAACTTGTGACAGAGGCAGCAGCCATAAAGGAGGGATATGTTATCCACAGTGTGAGGAGCATCGCTACCTAGATGATGATGTAAGAAAGTACACATACAATGCATGCCATATAATTATACTGTATTTTATGTATGCTGTACAGTGAACAACACATACATATATGTAGCAATAACTCTCGGCGGAGCTGCTGGTTTATTACTGGGCCTGTCCTCTATTCTCTTCACCCCTCTTAAGTTGTTCAATCCCCTTGACACAGCTGTAGTGCAGTATTGTAATGATATCAATACCAACTTTAACCCACAATATACACTTATAGTTATATTTACCTCTACCTGGGTGCTTGTAGCTCCACCTGCAGGAGAAATAACAACACTGCACATAAACTTCTGTAATAACCAAAATAACTTCTTTGTTTGGATGAATGATATATTTATATAAAGAATTATTACAGTGACTACACTATCACACCAATGTAGTGCAACAGTACAGTAAACAGTTATGACAATCTTGGTAACAAACACAAATATACTTAAATATATTTCTGTACCAGGGAGCTCCCCCTGCTCTAAACCGTAAAGTCACTACCTTTTGTAACTAAATGCAGGGCCCTGCAATAAAAGAGATAGTCTTGATGTCTTCAATCTTCGCTAGCTACAAATTTGTAATTGTAATCCACAGAGGGTTCTTCTTGGGTGTTGCGCAGTGTAAGGTAATACACTAAGGCAATTATAATCCAGAAGATTGATTAAGTGTTCTTATACGAAGAAGACAAACATCTAGTATCAGTTCTTGAATACTGGAATCTATGCAAACGTAATGTTCTTCAACTTAACTTGTTCATGTTTGACTATCAGTCCCAGCAATACTCTGTAACCGTCCTAAGTGTGTGTAGTATTAAACAAAGTTCCGGGTGTTAACCCTCTCACCACACGGGATCCGGGCAGATGGATGTCTCAGTTTCAGCAGTTCTCAGTCCGTATGGAGCCACCAACACGCCGTCACACTGTTCCGTTTACTAACGACCGAGAGTCCTTGGTTACCTCCCCCTCGGGTCTCCAGAACAATCACTTCTGCTGCTTCAGCACACTGTGATAGGATGGCAGGATCCCCGCTGCTGCTCCGCTCCTTCACAAGGTAGGCCGCAACCCAGTGGGACACACACATCCACAGAGTCCTGCTGGCAGGCCACGCGTCCCAGGAACAAGAGACCTAAGATGGCCGCTCCCAGCCCTTTTATATCCTCCCATAATGCAGTTCAGTTCTTCTCTTGTCCAGGGGCATTGTGGGTAGGTCATAGTTAATGTTCAGAAGTAAATAATCAATCACTTCCATGTCACTTCTCTTAATCATGAAACATAAAAGTGTCGAACCTTTTCAATTGTCTACTAGATGGCACTAGATCAACTTATATTCTTTTACAACACACATATGACTAACAACAAAAGTTGTCATCGCTACATATAGTTATATCATTAGTCAGGTTGAGAAAAAAACAGAAAGTCACATAGTTACATAGTTAGGTTAAAAAAAGACACAAGTCCATCTAGTTTAACCAAAACAAAAAATAAAACACAACCACACAATGCCATACACACAATCCTATACCCACAGTTGATTCAGAGGAAAGTGAAAAACCCCAGCAAAGCAGGATCCAATTTTCTACAGCAGGGGAAAAAATGCCTTCTCGATCCCCCGAGAGGCAATCGGACATTCCCTGGATCAACTTTACTTATAAATGTTAGTATCCAGTTGTATTAAGTACATTTAGGAAAGAATCCAAGCCTTTTTTTAAAGCAATCTACTGCGCTGGCCAGAACCACCTCTGGAGGGAGTCTATGCCACATTTTCACAGCTCTTACTGTGAAGAAACCTTTTTGTATTTGGAGATGAAATCTCTTTTCCCCTAGGCATTAAGAGTTCCCCTTTGTCCTCTGTGATGACCTTAAAGTAAACTCTACACCATGTTCACTATATAGACCCCTTATGTATTTATATATGTTGATCATATCCCCCTTAATCTCCTCTTCTCAAGAGAGAATAAATTCAGTTCCTCTAATCTTTCCTCATAGCTGAGCTCCTCCATGCCTCTAATCAGTTTGGTTGACCTTCTCTGAACTTTCTCTAGTTCCCCGATATCCTTTTTGTGAATTGGTGCCCAAAACTGACCTGCATATTGAAGATGAGGTTTTACTAATGATTTGTACAGGGGTAAAATTATATCTCTCTCTGGAGTCTATACTTCTCTTAATGCAAGAAAGGATTTTGCTCGCTTTGTAAACCGCAGCTTGGCATTGCATGCCATTATTAAGCTTATGATCTACCACAGTGGTTCTCAACCTTTCTAGTGCCGTGACCCCTTGATAAAAATTCCCAAGTTGTGAGGACCCCTAACAGTAAAATTATTTTCGTTGGTCATTTCATTGCTGTAATTTTGCAACTGTTATGAATTGAAATATAAATATCTGATATGCAGGATGTATTTTCATTCCTACAAATTTAACATCTTAAAGCGTAGTGATTAATCACAAAAACAATCTGTAATATACAGCGCAAAATATTTATTTAACATATAAGTTACAAATGAATAAAATGCCCCACCGAGAGACAGGGTAAGTGCAGACGGCGGGCGGGTGGCGGGGCACAGTGGGAGCATTGATATGGCACGGGGCAGCATTTGATGGTACAGTGGGAGCATTTGATATGGCACAGTGGCTGCGTTTGATGGGCACAGTGGCTGCGTTTGATGGGCACAGTGGCAACGTTTGATGGGCACAGTGGCGACAATTGATGGGCACAGTGGCTGCATTTAAAGGGCACAGTGGCTGCATTTGAGGGCACAGTGGCGGCAATTGATGGGCACAGTGGCTGCGTTTGATGGCACAGTAGCTGCGTTTAATGGCACAGTAGCTGCGTTTAATGGCACAGTGGCGGCAATTGATGGGTACAGTGGCTGCGTTTGATGGCACAGTAGCAGTGTTTGATGGCACAGTGGTGGTGTTTGAGGGCACAGTGGCTGCGTTTGATGGCAGTGGCGGCAATTGATGTACAAAAATGCTATTATTAATTAGTATCTCTGACTTACCATATCACTTGTGTTCCGTCAGAATCAGCAAGCCGTCTGTGTTAACCGGAAAAGACGCTTTGTCGCTGCCATCTTGATAGACTCCTCCTCAACAAGCGGACTTCGGTGGGTGTAAAAAGATGTCCGCTTGCCGTTCTAAGTGTAGCCTCACTGTGGATGAGAATACCAAGATGGCGCTGACGGAACGTCACTTCCGTGCGGTCTCTCGTCTCTCTTCTCCCCGAAGTGACATCTCGCTGGCCGAGACGGACAGACTCCGGCGTAACACAGTATCTTTGGGTCCGTCCCAACCAGCATTCGCGACCCCCTGGCAAATCGGCAATCGACCCCCCAGGGGGTCGCGACTCCCAGGTTGAGAACCACTGATCTACCAGAACACCCAGATCAATCTTGACTATGAATCCCCCCAGTTGTACTCCCCCCCGTATGTATGATGCATGCATATTCTTAGCCCCCAAGTGCATAACTTTTAGTTTACATTTATAAACATTAAACCTCATTTGCCACATAATTGCCCAATCAAGCAGTGCATTGAGGTTGGCTTGTAACATCCTGTAAGGACGTTATTCCACTACATAGCTTGGTGTCATCTGCAAAGACTGAAATGTTACTTTTGATCCCAGACCCTATATCACTTATAAAGATATTAAAAAGTAAGGGTCCCAGCACTGAACCTTGGGGCACACCACTAATAACCTTAGACCATTCAGAGTAATGCCCCGTACAGACGGTCAGACTTTGTTCGGACATTCCGACAACAAAATCCTAGGATTTTTTCCGACGGATGTTGGCTCAAACTTGTCATGCATACACACGGTCACACAAAGTTGTCGGAAAATCCGATCATTCTGAACGCGGTGACGTAAAACACGTACGTCGGGACTATAAACGGGGCAGTGGCCAATAGCTTTCATCCCTTTATTTATTCTGAGCATGCGTGGCACTTTGTCCGTCGGATTTGTGTACACATGATCGGAATTTCCGACAACGGATTTTGTTGTCGGAAAATTTTATATCCTGCTCTCAAACTTTGTGGGTTGGAAAATCCAATGAAAAATGTGTGATGGAGCCTACACACGGTCGGAATTTCCGACAACAAGGTCCTATCACACATTTTCCGTCTGAAAATCCGACCGTGTGTACGGGGCATAGGAATCATTAACCACTACTCTCTGAATTCTGTCTTTTAGCCAGTTTTCTATCAATTTAAAAACTAATCTTTCCAAGCCTGTAGACTTTACCTTACACATTAGTCGTATGTGGGGAATGGTGTCAAACGCTTTTGGAAGTATAGTACATCCACAGCCACCCCTCTGTCTAAGGTTTCACTTACCTCTTCATAAAAATAAATCAGGTTTGTCTGACAACTTCTGTCTTTCATGAATCCATGCTGTCTGTTGCTTAACCCTCAGCCCCGGAAGGATTTACCCCTTTCCAGAACAAAGCACTTTTTGCAATTCTGCACTGTGCCCCTTCAACTGACAATTGCGCGGTCGTGCGACGTTGCACCCAAACAAAATTAACGTCCTTTTTTTCACCACAATTACAGCTTTCTTTTGGTGATATTTTATCACCTCTGCGGTTTTTATTCTTTGCGCTATAAACAAAAAAAGAGCGGCAATTTTGAAAAAAAAGCAATATTTTTTACTATAATAAATATCCCCCAAAAATATATAAAACAATTTTTTTCCTCAGTTTAGGCCGATATGTATTCTTCTATATATTTTTGGTAAAAAAAATCTCAATAAGCGTATATTGATTGATTTGCACAAAAGTTATAGCATCTACAAAACAGGGGATAGTTTTATGGCATTTTTATAATTAATTTTTTTTATTAATAATGGCATCAATCTGCGATTTTTATCATGACTGCCACATTATGGCGGACACATTGGACACTTTTGACACTATTTTGGGACCATTGTCATTTATACAGCGATCAGTGCTATAAAAATGCACTGATTACTGTGTAAATGACACTGGCAGGGAAGGAGTTAAACACTAGGGGGCGATCAAGGGTTTAAGTGTGTCCTAGGGAGCGATTCTAACTGTGGGGGGATGGGCTACTACTCACATGACAGCGATCACTGCTTTCGATGACTGGAAGCAGTAGCTCCCTGTCATGTCACTAGGCAGAACGGGGAAATGCCTTGTTTACAAAGTCCAAGGGACCCGTGGTCACGGTCGCCGGCCGAGAGCGCACGCCCATAATGCAGCATCTTAAAGGGGACGTACCTGTACGCCCTTTTGCCCCCCGCCATTCTGCCGACGTATATCGGCGTGCGGCGGTCGGGAAGGGGTTAAAATACTTTTTTCCAGAAAGAACTCATCTATGTAGTCTTTTATTAAACTCTCCAGTATCTTGCTGACTATAGAAGTTAAACTAACAGGTCTATAGTTATTTGGTAAAGACTTTGATCCCTTTTTAAACACTGGCACCACATTGGTCCTATGCCAATCCAGTGGTACTATTCCAGTCATCAACGAGTCCCTAAAAATTAGTCCATCTAGTTCAACTAATAGAAAAAAATAAATAAGTAAAAATAACCCTCCATATTCATAATCCTATACCCTCAATCGATCCAAATGAAGATAAAAAAACCCTAAGATGCAGGGTATAATTTGCTGAAGCAAGGCAAACAAATTCCTTTCAGCCTGGAGGCAATTGTATTATCCCTGGGTCAATCTTCTATGTTATTACCTATAAATGTTAATATCCAGGTATATTTTGGAATGCATCCAGCTCCTTTTTTAAAACAATCTACTGAGCTGGCCAGATTTACTTCTTCAGGGAGCCTAGCCCAGCTTTCACTGTGAAGAAGCCTTTCCGTATGTGGAGGTCAGGTTCACTATAAAGATCACCTATGTATTTATACACAATGATCATATCCTTCTGAATTGCCTCTTCTCAAGAGAGAATAAATTCAGTTCAGCTACTCTTTCCTCATAGCTGAGCTCCTCCATGCCACTGATCAGTTTGGTTGCTCTTCTCTGCACTTTTTCCAGTTCCCCAATATCCTTTTTGTAAACTGGTGACAATAACTAAACTACATATTCCAGATGAGGTCTAACTAATGATTTGTACAGGGGCAAACATCTCTCTCTTTGTCTCTCTCCGGAGTCCATACCTATTTTAATACAAGAATGTATTTTGCTTGCTTTAGAAGCTTTAGCTTTGCATTGCATGCTGTTATTAAGTCTATGATTTACCAGAACACCCAGATCCTTCTCCACCATTGACTTCCCCAGTTGTTCTCCTCATAGAATGTATGATGCATGCATGATTTTAGCCCCCAAGTGCATAACTTTACATTTGTCAATACTAAACCTAATTTTCCACATAGTTGTCCAATTAAAAATTGCACTCAGGTTGGCTTGTAAATTTGAGACCTTCTGTAAGGATGTTATTCCACACCATAGTTTGTTGTCTTCTGCAAACACTAAAATGGTACATTTAATCCCAAACTATATTATTTATAAATAGATTAAAACAGCAGGGATCCCAACACTGAATCTTGGGCTAATAACCTTGGATCATTCTTACTATGAATCATTTATCACTACTCTACTCTCTGAATACGGTATTTTAGCCAGTTTTCTATCAATTTACAAACTGAATTTTCTAAGCCTGTAGACTTCAACTTGCCTTCTCCAAAGGTGTTTCAGAGAATTTGGCAGTACATCCAACCGGCCTCACAACCGCAGACCACGTGTAACCACATCAGCCCAGGACCACCACATCCAGCATCTTCGCCTCCCAGATCGTCTGAGACCAGCCACCTAGACAGCTGCTGCACAAACTGTCAGAAACCATCTCAGGGAAGCTCATCTGCATGCTCGTTGTCCTCATCGGGGTCTCAACCTGACTGCAGTTCGTCATCGTAACCGACTTGAGTGGGCAAATGCTTACATTCGATGGTGTCTGGCACTTTGGAGAGGTGTTCTCTTGACGGAAGAATCCCACACGTATGACGTCGTGTGGGTGAGCGGTTTGCTGATGTCAACGTTGTGGATCAAATGGCCCATGGCGGTGGTGGGGTTATGGTATGGGCAGGTGTATGCTTTGGACAATGAACACAGGTGCATTTTATTGATGGCATTTTGAATGCACAGAGATACCGTGACGAGATCCTGAGGCCCATTGTTGTGCCCTTCATCCACGAACATAACCTCATGTTGCAGCATGATAATGTATGGCCCCATGTTGCAAGGATCTGCACACAATTTCTGGAAGCTGAAAACATCCCAGTTCTTTCATGGCCAGCATACTCACCAGACATGTCACCCATTGAGCATGTTTGGGATGCTCTGGATCAATGTATACGACATTGTGTTCCAGTTCCTGCCAATATCCAGCAACTTCGCACAACCATTGAAGAGGAATGGACCAACATTCCACAGGACACAATCAACAACCTGATTGTCACGGAACGTCCCTCACTCCGCTTGAGTGCTTCCGTCAGTATCTAAGTTCTGTAACACAAGCCCAATGGATCTGGCTATAGGAACCCCCAAGAACTAGACAACACCAGTCTTGGAGTACATCAGGACTACCTCTTTATTTGAGATCTCACACACATTTATACAGCAGGCTGACTCAAAGCTAACCTAATTAACATGAGCTAATTTACTAAAACATTTACCCAGACCAGATGACAGACTTGTGGGCACCGAGCTTCACACAGTAGTATAAACACAATAGCTGGAGCTAATTACAATTAACAATACAAACAACAATCTCCCCCCTCCTCAGCATAGTCATCAACAGTTCGTCTCCTAGCCAGTGCTGGTGGCTAATGTGATTAGCTCACTCAATTAGCATAAACACAGGTAGTTGGAGTTGATGACACCAGCTTCTCCTCACAGGATGTGTCCCAACAGTATAATTCAGTCTTATCATTCTAATATGGCATATAAAGGGTTCCCAGAGTCTGTGTGTCATAATCACACACATAGGTTGGACTTGATGGACTTGTGTCTTTTTTCAACCTCACCTACTATGTAACTATGTAACTATGTTTATTTTTGGGGGACATGGAACTGAATCCAAAAGTAACACTAACCCCAGGGTCCCCAGGCATACAGATCACAGAGATCACCATTCCCCCAAATGCTAGGGCCCATAATCGGTGGGCAAGAGGCTTGTGTTCAGTCCCCTCCAATAGCCTCTGTCCCGGGTGAGTCTGTCACATTTCTCCCCATCAAAGGTTGACTAACAAGGTCCCAGACCTCCACCTGGTCTTGACATGCGTTAGTCAGGCAGAGTGAACTCATATTGTCTTCCCGCATGATCTCCTTTCTTGGCTGCAAGGAATAGTTGACCTCAGTAGGTGTGGGGCAGAGGTCATTTACTCTCTGTCTGGCTGCCAGGGCTTCAGCTGGATTGTTTTTAACATTCCTTGGCTCGGTCTGCTGCTGGGCAGAGGGGCCGATCACCCCAGCTCCCTGAAGCTGTAGAGAGACACTAGGTGCGAGGCAGAGGCCAGCGGTGCTCTGCCCGGTTGCCAGCGATTCAGCTGGGAGTAGCAGCTCCACTACATCAGCTTGTCGTCAGAGAGAGGGGCCAACTGCCCCGGCTCCCTGGAACTCCACAGTTGTTGCCGGTGCTGGGCAGAGGTTGGTAGCACTCTGCTCTGTTGCCAGCACTTCTGCTGGGGACTCCGCATCCTCCGCTCCAGCTAACCGTTGGGGCAGGAGGCTGGCTTCCTCCACTCCCAAACTGTGTAGTTGCCATTGGAAAAGGGAGCCGGCTGCTTCCTTTTCCATTCCCTCATCTGGCTGCTGGGATGACATGTCGATGGTACTGTCTCCCAGGTGCACGGATCTTTGCTGGGGAGGAATGTCTGCTTCCTCCACCCTGGCCAACTGTTGGGGAGGGACAACACACACCTCCTCTCCCTTCTCCCCCTGTATCTGCTGCTGGTAAGTGATTGCCACCTTCTCACCCTGAGCCTCCGAAACTGCCACAGGTGTGGGGCAGAGGTCTTGGACCCTCTGTCCGGTTGCCAGCACTTCTGCTGGGGGTTTGCTAGGTGGTTCCTCCTCTACAGAAACGTCTATTAAATCCCCAGTCTCTGGAATTGGTAAAAGTGTGGGACAGAGGTCTTGGACCCTCTGTTCAGTTACCAGATCTTCAGCTGGAGAAGTTTGTTTTAACTCCATAGATGCTGCTGGCAGAAAATCACATGTCCCTGTCAGTGTTGTGGGAGAAAGGCCGACTACCTCTTCTCTCAAGAAGGCCGAAGCCACTGTTGGTGCTGGGCAGAACACAGTGAACTTTGGCCCTGATAGCAGCTCTTCTGCTGGAGGCTCATCAGGTTGTTCTTCCTCAGCAGAAAAGTCTATCAAATCCCATGTCTCTGCAACTGATGTCTGGGGATAGAGGTTCACCATCTCCTGTCCATGGAACCCAGAAGATGCTATCATTTCTGGGCAGAGGTTAGCAGAGCTCTGCCCTGTTGTCAGCACTTCAGGTTTGGGAACGGCAATCTCCGGATTTTCCACTGCCGATTCTCTGGCATGCTGCTAAACTTGTTCTAGCAGTTTCCTGTATGCCCTTTCCAGATGCTGTTCCTTCCTTAGCAAATGGTCCAGATCAGGTTTGAGCTCTGAGACCCCTGCAAGACCGAGCATAGCCTCTCTATATTCTCTCAGGTCCTCAAGGTCAGGTTCCCCTTCATCGCCAAACATAAAATGATCTGTAAGGCTCTCCCACAGCAATCCAGGGCCGCCAAAGTCATATCCCTCCGGAGAGCATTCTGTTGTCTCCCCTAAATATCCCTCCTCTGCGTGCCATTGCAGAGCCCGATAACGATTGTCCAACTCTATCTCCTGCTGGACCAGCCTGTCCAACTCAGTCACCCATTGCTCCTGGGGCCGCTCTCCCAGGAATGCCATCCGCAATGCCCGTTGGTCACTGGCCCGTTGCTCTTGGGTTGGAAAGCACTTGCCCTGTTTTATACCAGCGAGCTGGAGGGCTCCAATCCAGAGCCCCACCCGAATCTGCTGCCTGAGCTCCAGGTATTCATTCTTAGACACAGTCCTGGTGTATGTTGAAAGGATGATCCACAGCAGCCCCGGGAACTCTGATGCCAGGTCCATATCTCCGCTGGTGTGACTGAAGTCTGCTATGCTGATCTTGGATCCAGGTGGAGGTTTAGATTTCCCAGACTGCAGGAAGCTTTCCCGCTGCTTGCCACCAATGTCACGGAACGTCCCTCACTCCGCTTGAGTGCTTCCGTCAGTATCTAAGTTCTGTAACACAAGCCCAATGGATCTGGCTATAGGAACCCCCAAGAACTAGACAACACCAGTCTTGGAGTACATCAGGACTACCTCTTTATTTGAGATCTCACACACATTTATACAGCAGGCTGACTCAAAGCTAACCTAATTAACATGAGCTAATTTACTAAAACATTTACCCAGACCAGATGACAGACTTGCGGGCACCGAGCTTCACACAGTAGTATAAACACAATAGCTGGAGCTAATTACAATTAACAATACAAACAACAATATCCCCCCTCCTCAGCCTAGTCATCAACAGTTCGTCTCCTAGCCAGTGCTGGTGGCTAATGTGATTAGCTCACTCAATTAGCATAAACACAGGTAGTTGGAGTTGATGACACCAGCATCTCCTCACAGGATGTGTCCCAACAGTATAATTCAGTCTTATCATTCTAATATGGCATATAAAGGGTTCCCAGAGTCTGTGTGTTTTGGGGGGACATGGAACTGAATCCAAAGTAACACCAACCCCAGGGTCCCCAGGCATACAGCTCACAGAGAGCACCATTCCCCCAAATGCTAGGGCCCATAATCGGTGGGCAAGAGGCTTGCGTTCAGTCCCCTCCAATAGCCTCTGTCCCGGGTGAGTCTGTCACACTGATCAATTCTATGCGAATGAGATGTGCTGCACTGCGTGAAGCAAATGGTGGTCACACCAGATACTGACTGGTTTTCAGACCCCCCCCCCCCAATACAGTAAAACTGCACATTTTAGAGTGCCCTTTTATTATGGCCAGCCACCTGTGTAATAATCATGCTGTCTAATCAGCATCTTGATATGCCACACCTGTGAGGTGGATGGATTATCTCAGCAAAGGAGAAGTGCTCACTAACACAGATTTAGACAGATTTGTGAACAATATATTTGAGAGAAATAGGCCATTTGTGTACATAGAAAAAGTCGTAGATCTTTGCGTTCAACTCATGATAAATAGGGGCAAACACAAAGTGTTGCGTTTATAATTATGCTCAGTGTGTATGTGTGTGTATGTGTATATATATATATATATATATATATATATAATATTCTCGAAGCCCTTCAACCGGGATGGATGTGAGCCACATAAACACGCCACAAGACTTACATCATGAAATGGACCTGAAGTGTGCCCTGGTCTGCTGGTCTGTATACCAAAAAAGGGGGCATACCCAGGATACTGTAAGTAATAGATGTTTGTGGAAAGAAATTAATTTGAGAAATGCCCTGAGAAGGGGAATGGAAGGGAAGGTATCGCACACCGGAACCAACAAAACCACAGATGAGTGGGCTGCCTAAATACCCCCCAGACTCCTCCCATAAATTCAGGCCACTATACTAGCCTTCTTATTTATGGTTGAAGCCCTTAAACAGGGATGGATGTGAACCACATAAACACGCCACAAGACTTACATCATGAAATGGACCTGAAGTGTGCCCTGGTCTGCTGGTCGGTATACCAAAAAAGGGGGCAAAAACATTCATGTAGGGTTGAAAGCTTTTTATTGGTTTAGTGTTATTTACAGTTGTTTGTCTTGAAAATATGGATGCCGACCCCGGTGCCAGATTGCTGGGTTTTGAATACTGCGAGGTGGAAAATGAAATGATCTTGGAAGTGAGCCAGGTGACGTCTACACAGTACCTGACCGACAGGACTATTACAGGTAAACTCGCTTAGGCCGCAGAAACCGTAGTAGGCCAGGTAGATGGCCGCTTGAATTACCAAGCTGGGAAGAAAGCCAAACAGGGAACGAGAGAGGATGGACGACATGTCTCTGAAAATGGTACTCGTGATGGGCAAGCGTTTGGAGTTGGCTATGGGCTGCTGCTTCTGAATTCTGCCTGGAAATGGGTCGGATCACATGGGTTGTGAATCAGGATGGCTTTGCGAGATCCTGTAAGACCAGGAAGTGTTGGATGCCGGCTACTTATAGTCTGATGGTGTTGTGTGATAGAGCCAATTGAGTGTGGCAATATGAAATGAAAGCTAGTATGTGCTTAGTGTCTCTTAACGTTGCTGCGGGGCAGGATGCCAGAAATTTGCAGACAACGTTCCAAGCTGTGTGGTAGGCCTTGAGTGTGTTGTGGGATAAGGAATGATTGATGAGCTGGGTTGCACTGTGAAGGTGTTGCTTTAATCCAATGTCAGCTGAGACCAAGGTGGGATAAGAGTTATAGGGCGTACACACGGTCGGACTTTGTTCGGACATTCCGACAATAAAATCCTAGGATTTTTTCCGACGGATGTTAGCTCAAACTTGTTTTGTCTACACACGGTCGCACAAAGTTGTCGGAAAATCCGATCGTTCTAAACGCGGTGACGTAAAACACGTACGTCGGGACTATAAACGGGGCAGTGGCCAATAGCTTTCATCTCTTTATTTATTCTGAGCATGCGTGGCACTTTGTCCGTCGGATTTGTGTACACACGATCGGAATTTCTGACAACGGATTTTGTTGTCGGAAAATTTTATCTCCTGCTCTCCAACTTTGTGTGTCGGAAATTCCGATGGAAAATGTCCGATGGAGCCCACACACGGTCGAGATTTCCGACAACACGCTCTGATCGGACATTTTCCATCGGAAAATCCGACCGTGTGTACGGGGCATTAATGTTGGGTCGGCTCCGGGTTTCTGCTGAAAAAATGAAATTAATTTAAAACAGGACAGTGCGTCTGCTGCGACGTTGCACTTGCCCGGAATGTATGTGCAGTGCACAAAGAACTGATGCTGCAGGGATAATTGTACCAGCCTGCGTAGGAAGGACATAATAGGGAGAGACTTGGACCTGCCCTTGTTAATGATATCGGCCGTGGCCTGGTTGTCAGTGGCGAAGGCCACCGTTTGTCGGTCCAGGTATGGTTCCAGACCTGAGTGGCTGCCACGATCGGGTATAGCTCGAATTGAGGAAGACTGGATGAACCCGGGGATTAGGAGTATCTATGGAGGCCACGGTCCTGCAAACCAATGATTGCCAAAAAATTGCAGCGAAGCTTGTGGGGGCTGCGGCATACGTTACTACCGGCACTGATAAAGGCGATACTGACGGTATGAACATGGATATGCCATTCCAACTAGTAAGGAACTCATCCCACATAGACAAATCCACTACTGCTGTTGTCTAGTCTAAGGATTTGATCGGGGTCCTGTGTCTGAGAGAGGAAGACCAAGAGGAGCAAAATAAAAGATCGTCCCTGGTGAATAATTCTCATTGCGAAGTTGAGCATCCCTAAGAGGGATTGAAGCTATGTCTTAGTAGTGCGCGCACACCTAGTGCATTACCAAAGATAATTTAATAATAAAAATGTTTTATATAAAAGTGGGTACTCACAAAATGCAACTGACAAAAGGCCATAAAAACAATGTATGGACATGCACAGAACACTGGGTACAGCTAACACGTTTTGGGGACGCACCCCCTTCCTCAGAGCTAGTGCACGGGTAAAGGCATGAAGAACCAACCTGATATGAGTCAGTTTGACAGGGGGCAGGCTGGCCTGTATGAAGCGAATGTCAAGGTTGACCCAGAGGAAGGTGATAGAGTGTGCTTGGCCTTCCACTTTGTGTTCTGCTATGGGCACATTGAGATATACAAACACCACTCTTAACCTATCTAGGTCTACCGGGGGCACGCTGGGCTGTTCGATTAGCAGGAAGTCATCCAGATAATAAATGACCATCTGGCACTGGGCTTGGTGCGACAGGATCCAAGTGAGGGACTCTGCAAAGGTGTCAAAGAGCAACAGGCTGCCTTTAGAGCCGAAGGTCAGTTTAGTGACAAAGTAATATGACTCTTTCCATTTAATGCTGTGCCAGCACCAGAGGGACGGTTGGATGGGTAGAAGCTTAAATGCGTCAGATATGTCGGCTTTAGAGAGCCAGGCGCTTGTGCCTATTTTGATAATGGCCCGGATCATCATGTCAACTGAAGCATATTGCAGGGAGAATTCCTCTGAAGGATTTAAGGAATTCAAACTCGGGATGAGGGAAGAATGAGGCACAGATAGGTCGTACACCAAACACATTTTATGGGAAGCTGAGAAATGGCTGAGGACACGGACTGAATAGACGCCTGCTGGGTGCTGGGCCCGTCTGTCGCTGGTGGAGGGAAGAGGAGGCTGAAGAGCTCGGCTTTCCTGGCTGTAGCGCGGAAGGGCATGCCACTGTGCCTTAGTTCCGCTGTAACTTGGAGATGGTCCATTCCCTGAGGGACTGCATGCTGCCGCTCTCTGAAACCAGAGAGGGTGATAGAGGGGCAGATGAGAAATCTTTGCTTCGCTTCGATGTGACATGGCTCTGGCTGACTTGTTACATAGTTGCAATGGTTTTTGAGGTCAAAAGCTCAGTCGACCGGAACCTGGGGGAATAACGTCCAATCTGGTGCAGGAAGGAACCACCTGAACTCGACTGACATAGAGCCGAAATAACAGACGGACAACGGTGAGTGGCTTAATTACATGCCATTAGGAGGTGAATGAGTGGCCGGGTCGTGCGACTTTGAGAAGCGTTTATAGCCACTGCAAGGGAAACCTTATCGGGAGGCGAACGATGGTTAAACAAACGGATTTGAAATCATGAATGGAATTTGAAGGAAAACAGCCTTGAACAGTTGGTCTGAAGCTATGTGGGCCGATGTGCCATGTTGCAACTGAATTCAAACTGGACCGTAGGGTGAGCCGTACTGAGGGGTGACCGTCAATGACGTAACAAATCATACAGTGATCAGAATTTAAAAGTGAACCATTGCGTTGCTGAGGCGACCGACATTGAACAACAGTAGAGCGTATGACGGGACAGAAGAAAAGAAAAATGCATGAATGACCCGACACAAAGCAACTGCCGAACCTAAGGAGAACATGACAGACAGTATACGAAATAAGACTACTGAATGATTGAAGTGATGGTGACACGAATCGGGGTGCTGTAACTGTGACTTGACAGTGAACCGAACTGTGGAATATGGGATGAAATAAGGGCGAAATGAAATGAGCGAAATGAGGGCGAAATGAAACGAGCGAAATGAAGCCAACACGAATCAGAGTGCTGCTAAAGCAACTGGACTCAGATTGGTGTGTGGGATATGTGAAATGAATTGACTGAAATGATTGCCATGACAGAGGCACAAATCGGTGTGTTGCGATAGCGACTGACAGCAAAACTGTCTGAGGAACAGGAAATAACAATGGCTAACGTAACTGCGTGAATTCGAATCAGAGTGAAGGGTATGCGAAATGTAATGAATGAAATGTTTGCCATGACAGTGGCACAAATCGGTGTGCCGTAATTTGCGACTGTTAAGGAACCGGACTGTGGAGAATGGAATGAGATGGAATGACTAGAATGACCTGACATGAATCGGTGCGTCGCAGATGCATCTGGGTTTGAAACAGAGTGACGGGTATATGAGACGAATGGAATGATTGCCACGACAGAAGCACAAATCGGTGTGCTGCAGCTGCGACTGTGGAGTATGGAACTGTATGAGATGGAATGACTAAAACGAGCCGACACAAATCGGTGCCTCGCAGATGCGACTGGATTTGAATCGGGGTGAAGGGTATGGGAAAATTAATAATTGAAATGATTTGCCATGACAGAGGCACAAATTGGTGTACCAAAATTTGCGACTGATAATGAACTGGACTGTGAAGCATGGAATGCACGAGATGGGATGACTAGAATGAGTCGACACAAATCGGTGTGTCGCAGATGGGACTGGATTCGGATCAGAGTGACGGGTATATGAGACGAATGGAATGATTGCCATGACAGAAACACGAATCAGTGTGCCGCAATTGCGACTGACAACGAACCGGACTGTGGAGCATGGAATGGAATGAGATGAAACGACTAAAACGAGCCGACATGAGACGGTGCGTCGCAGATGCGACTGGATTAGAATGGGAGTGAAGGGTATGCGAAATAACAATGGATGTCATGACAGAAACCAGAATTGGTGTGCCACAATCGCGACTGACGGCGAACCAGATTGCGGAGCATGACATGAGATGACATGACAAAACTAGCCGGGACGAATCAGTGAGTCGTTTATGTGACTGGATATGGACCAGAGTGTAGAGTAATGCGAACTAAAATAACTGAAATGATAGACAGTGTTTTTTAAATAAACATTTTTGAAATATGCCAACTATGTGGCGTGAAACAACAAAGTACGAGAATGTACGAATGAAACTGATGAAAAACGGCTCAGTGTTTGTGCTCACAAACTGAGCCACGAGTTTGTGGTTTTGCACGAGGCTAAAAAGGCTGCATACGGAGACTTAACAAATGACTTGTAAGTTCCGTAGCGAGGTTGCAGTGATACGAGGTACCTGGCAAACAATGATGCGTGAAATGAAGAAATGATATATACGAATCCTACCTGTGACAGTTTGAGAAAGACTCTATCTATGAAAAACTACGAATGGAAAACCAAAAGCCTCTGAAAGTTCAGACACTTAGCTCACGAACACCGAGTGAGTAGGAAGAGTTGACCTAGTGACGTAATGAATCGCTCACCGGAACCGACAAAGACCACAGATGAGTGGGATGCTTAAATACCCCCCGGACTCCTCTCTTTCTCTCTCTCTATCTCTCTATCTCTCTCTCTATATATATATATATATATATATATATATATAGAGAGAGAGAGAGAGAGAGAGAGAGAGAGAGAGAAAGAGAGAGAAGCAGCATGTCACGTGATCGCCGATCAGAGATCAGTAAACAAGATATATAGCTCCATTTTTAATTAAGCACAGTCACAGGGGGACATTATATTATTTAACAAAGAGGATAATGTAAAGTTAACCCTGTGGGTTAACAAACACTATAACAACTGTTAATTGCCTTCTTTTTTTTTTTTTTTACATTTCAGCTGTCAGGTATCAGAGCATTTGCACGAGTACCGATACTTGTGCAAATGCTTAGTATTGGCACCGATACCGGTATCGGTGCAACACTAATGTATATGGGTGAATAAAATCCTGTCGGTGAGTGGGAAACAAATGACATGGAATGTTCCACTGAAAACCATGCTTGGATGCAGGGAGACAGAAGTTAAAACGCAGGTGAATCAACAAATCATCCCCAAGTTGTATCTCTCAACAACATGCGACTTGGTGAAGGTGGTGTGTAAGAAACTCTTACCAGATATGATGGACTCCCTTGTCAGCGACAGGGAGTCACTCGAGCGGGTTGCCTCTCAGGGCCAGTGAACGGACATCACAGCTCTGCGAACCTTCTGGGTCAAACTCGGCGCGGATCTCCCGGGGTCGCCAGGTGGGTCCTCCCAAAGGATGGCCAAGGTGCGGATCAGAGGGAACAATGCGTCACGTACAAAGGCTGGAGTGAAGGCTGGTTGAATCTCTCAGTAAGTATGTGGAGAAAAAATAAACAAGCTCCACATAGTGTAGATGAGCAAAAATAGGATTTTTATTGCTAAAAACGCCAGGTAACAATAAAATGTGATCACAGAGTAAAAAATCGAAAATGGGCAACAAGGAGGATGCTGGAAGCGCCCGAAGCTTTTCGATCAATGGATCATCTACTGGGGCATGCAGCATCCCCTCCAAGTTGCCTAATATTTATATAAAACATTCCAAAAGAGCAAATTGTGTGTGCTGTCAAACAACCTTCCCCATTGGATGAATGGGGTCACATGATCACACCTGGGTGGACCTGACAGGTGTGAAACATCTTGCATTAGTATACATAGTGTGTGATTAACCTGTTGTATGTCACCAAACAGACCTCACATAGAAAAATAATTGCATAATACAACCTCAGACTGTTCAAAAATGAAATAAACAGGGAACGGAATTTGACCTGTTATATATCACCAAAAAGACTTTACATAGATAAATAGTAGCATGATATCACATCAGAATGTTCAAACATTTTGTAATGAAGTGGAATGAACAAGAAACGGACTTTTATGCACAATACTCCCATTGCTGACACTTCTGTGTCAGCTCTAAAGCAACAGGGAGTCAGTGCCAATCAGGGACTGTGTTTCAGGGGGCGGGCGGAGCCAACCACCAATCGCTGTGAAGACAGGAAGTCGCTGGCGGCGCCGCCCAACCTCCATGAGACAGACATGAGGAAGTGACGTCGGAGCGCAGGACTAGCTCCACGTGCATCCCCTGTCATGTGGTACCTCTCTCTGGAAGTCAGGGAGAGGAAGAGGGGGGGGGGGACGAGCGTCAGATAGAACGTTCCCAACGCCGGTACCCAGGCTCCTCCCCCGTGTCTCCGGAAGTAACAAAAAACGTGAATAGCAGCCAGAAATCCCACCTCAATGATGGAAAACTGGCAAAAAGTTACCTAAGAAATGGGGAAGGGGACGCACCACTCAACAGACGTCAAGGCACAAGAGCAAGGGCCATGCAGTTGAGTGGCGCGCCTGAAAGGAAGGGTAATGCTCGGCTGACTTCTAACAGTTGAAAATCGAGGGACCAAAAACCAGCACTAAATACATCAATGCTGGCGAGAGCCCCCAAAGTGTAATAATAATCCCTTCCTATCAAAACAACAGACAAGATAAATGAATAAAATGCAATGTCTTCTAAAAACATGATGTAAAATGGGTTCATGAACATTGCATCTACAAAGTAAGAGCCATCCTCATAATGTTAGCCGTGCACAAGCCAGTGTGAAAAGCCAACATGCGGAAGGTGTAGCTCACCTCTGAATATAATGTAAGCGCACCCCCAAAAAATTGCGCCAACACAGGGGAAAATAGAATAATGTGGAAATAAACATAGGTGGTAGTATTAAAGGGGAGCACCTGAAAATATATGCAGATGTGATGAAATGAATACAAAAAAGGGGGTGTTAGGATGAATTGATAAACGAGTTGAGGTCCCACTCCACGTTCATCCCAAACGGGAAGAAGGACCTCAACTCGTGAATCCAGTATGTCTCGAGACGTGAAACCCCACGCAGACGAGACTCACCCCTCCAGTGCGGGACAAACTTGTCAATAACCTGGAACAGAGTGCCTGTGGGATCCCTGTCATGGTGTTCCAGGTAGTGACGTGGCACAGTGTGCTTGTCCCTACCTTTTTTGATTGCAGCCACGTGTTCATTAACACGAACAGAAAAAGTTCTGATCGTGCGACCCACATATTGTTTGTGGCAAGGACAGGTTATCAGATAAACAATGTATTGTGAGGAACACGTGGTGAAATGCTTCATGGAGTAGGTGCGGGAAGTGACAGTGGACTTAAAAGTTACACTCTTGCATCTTCCCCCAATATTATGTAGGCAGACCTGGCACTTACGACAGGGGTAGTAACCTTTACACTCCTGAAAGAACGACACTTTTTTGGGGGGGTCTATTATATTTGGGGCGATCTGTCCCTGAATGGACCTAGCGCCTCTAAAGACTACCGAGGCCTGCTTGGGTAAAACAGGACCAAGTAGTCTATCGTTCTGTAATATTCCCCAATGTTTTTTAATAATACATTTAATCTGTTTAGATTGAATGGAATGGGTGGTAAAAAAGGATAGCTTAGCATTAAATGTAGTGTTGTCTTTAGAGCGTTCTATAAGCGTAGCCTGCCTTTCAGTGAGTAGTACTCTATTGATTTCGCTGTCTAGCAGGTGAGGGTCGTAACCCTTATCCAGGAATCTGCTTCTGAGGACTTGAGATTGGGATAAAAAATCTGAAGTCTGGGTACAGTTGCGCCGCAATCTTAAAAACTGGCTGCGGGGGACTGACCGAAGCCATTCTTCACGATGGCAGCTGTCGATCGGAATGTACCCATTCCGATCTGTGGGTTTGAAGTAGGTACGGAACTCTAGGTGTTGGTGCACAACTGAAATTTCCAAATCGAGGAAATGCACCTTGGTTGTGCTGGCTTCAAAACTCAACGAAATCCCCCTGTCGTTGGCGTTGAGAGTATTCATGAAGCCCTCGAGTGATGGCCGATCTCCTTCCCAAAGGAGGAGGATGTCGTCTATGTACCTGACCCAAAGAACCAATTCGGGTCTCCGGGCAGCATAGACGACATCCTCCTCCCACTGTGCCATGAAGAGGTTAGCGAGACTGGGGGCAAATTTGGCCCCCATGGCCACGCCCCTCTGTTGTAAAAAGAATTTGTCCTGAAACCAGAAATAATTATGCCTGGTTGCAAATTTTAACAGCTGCATAATGAAGTTTCGTTGTAGTGTGGGGAGTCTTCCATCTCTGGAGAGATGGTTTTCGACTGCTTCAAAACCCAGATGGTGTGGTATGCACGTATATAACGCTGCAACGTCAGCTGTAACCAGGAAAGTATCTTTCTTAATTACAACAGACTCCAATAGTTTAATTGTGTCTCGGGTGTCCTTCAGATAGGAGGGGGTGGCCTGGACAAGTGGTTGTAAGTAGAAGTCCACGTATTTGCCAATCCTCGCCGTAACCAAATCTATCCCGCTGACAATGGGTCGGCCGGGAGGATTGGTTGGGTTCTTATGAACCTTGGGAAGATAATATATGGCGGGAATACGTGGTACTTGGGGGACCAAAAAGCATTTTTCCTTTTTGTTGAGAATTCCCAAGGAAAAGCCTTCCTCTACCAATTCAACCAAAGCTTTTTTGAAGGAAATTGTGGGATCCCTAGGGATGCACTGATAAGTATCAGAGTCGCCTAAAATCCTATTCATCTCTTGAAGATAATCAGCTTTATCAAGAACAACGATGCCTCCGCCCTTATCCGCCGGGCGGATGACCAGGTTCTTATTTTCACACAGTGATTTTAAACCCGTCTTGATGTCAGGTTTAACATAAAAGCGTTTCCGACATTTAGCCAGTCTATCCAGGTCCTCCAAGACCAAACTCTTGAAGACCTGGATAGAAGGGGCCAAGGTGCCAGGGGGATTGAATAGGGATGAGTTGGACAATCCCGAATGGATTACCTGAGGCTGCAAACACGTTCCCTTGGTAAAAGGTACGGTTCTATTGTGAGTAGATGTCACCGCTGGGGTGGTGACTGAAACAGTGGTGTGGTGTATAGGGGGAGTGATTTTGGTGAGAAAATGCCTCTGTACACTCAACTTCCGGGTGAATTTAAGAACATCAATGAATGTTGCAAAGTGGTTAAGTGGTTTGGGGGGTACAAACTTGAGTCCTCTGTCCAGGACTGATTTCTCAGCTTCTGTTAGTACAGCAGAGCTCAAATTGAAAATACCCATTCCTCTTACACTCTTTTCCTTTTGGCGTTGGACCCTCCTCCCCCCTCTGGTCCCTCTTTTCTGTCTAAATTTCCTGGATGGTAGTCTGTGGTCCTCTGAAAACCCTGAGAATGGTGGGGGCCTGGCCTACTTTGATTGTAAATGTAAGGGGAACGATGGTAATAATCATCCTCTCTTCCATAATGAGAGTATGTACCTCCGTATCTCTCATAGGGGACATTGTCCCTAAGAGGGCTGAATCTGTTGTTCACACGAATCGGAGAGTGATAGCTATGATCCAAACTCCGCCGTGGTGGGGTGTGATAATTACGGGGGTCAACATAATTAGAAGGGGGAACCCGCGAGTTAACCTTATTGTGAGGATCTACCGGGTGTCCTCTAGACCGACCTCTTGTCCTCGGGGCGCCCCTCCCACCCCGGCCTCCCGGTGGGGGGGGACCCCCGGGTGGTCTGGGTGGTCCTTGTTCTGCACTTCTTTTGGGAGGTGGGGGTTCTCTGGATTCTGGTTTGTATGCGGGTTGGTATATCAGAGTTCGGTCTGAATTGGTAGTTGTTGCCATGGTGGTCTCCATAGAAGGAGGATCACCGTTGGCAACCGGGAGAGAATTGAGCTTTCTCTGCCAATTGAAGACCGAAAGTGTGGTATAATCAGTATAATCTCTGTTGTACTTTTTTTGTTTTTTATTCCTTTGTTCTTTCTCCTCTTTTTCTAACGTATTTCTCAAACTAGTGGATAGTGAGATATATTCTGCGGTTGTTTTATGTGGAGTTAATTTTTCCTTCAAATCCTTAATTTCAATATCAATGAGGGACAGTTTAGTCTGTTTTTTGTCTAATAGGAATCTCAACAATCTCAAGCCCGCCTCATTGAAAAATTTGAACCATGGTTCTAAATCTACCTCATCTTGCTGAGGATGGATGTCCCACCTCAGACCTCTAGGGACCATCTGTTCCTTGACGTATTGCTCAAGGAAAGCGGTATCCCATTGAAGGTGAAGTTCGCTAATCATCAGATTTTTGAGTCTGATGAACATACCCCCTAGTTCAGTATTGGGATTAGTATTCGTAAATACACCATCAGTATTTAAGGACCTAGAGGTCCTGTATTCGAACACATCCATGAAAAAATGTGGAGGATAAAGAAAATATAAAATAAATAAAAAAATATATATAGCCGCTGTGTAAAAAGTCAAACCAACAAGTGCAAATATAATAAAAGTGTACACTGCGCTAAATTGAAAGAATATATGGTGCGGAGCAGCTACTTACAAGGTGACAACAACCAAAGAAACATGTGAAAATTAAATAAAAAGTAGCGCATAAATGGTGCCAAAAGTCTTCAATCAAGAAAACAACTGAAAAAAACAAATGTCCACAAAAAATAAACATAACAGTGAAAAAACTTGTAAGTCTCTCAATATAGGCGCGCCACTCAACTGCATGGCCCTTGCCCTTGTGCCTTGACGTCTGTTGAGTGGTGCGTCCCCTTCCCCATTTCTTAGGTAACTTTTTGCCAGTTTTCCATCATTGAGGTGGGATTTCTGGCTGCTATTCACGTTTTTTGTTACTTCCGGAGACACGGGGGAGGAGCCTGGGTACCGGCGTTGGGAACGTTCTATCTGACGCTCGTCCCCCCCCCCCCCTCTTCCTCTCCCTGACTTCCAGAGAGAGGTACCACATGACAGGGGATGCACGTGGAGCTAGTCCTGCGCTCCGACGTCACTTCCTCATGTCTGTCTCATGGAGGTTGGGCGGCGCCGCCAGCGACTTCCTGTCTTCACAGCGATTGGTGGTTGGCTCCGCCCGCCCCCTGAAACACAGTCCCTGATTGGCACTGACTCCCTGTTGCTTTAGAGCTGACACAGAAGTGTCAGCAATGGGAGTATTGTGCATAAAAGTCCGTTTCTTGTTCATTCCACTTCATTACAAAATGTTTGAACATTCTGATGTGATATCATGCTACTATTTATCTATGTAAAGTCTTTTTGGTGATATATAACAGGTCAAATTCCGTTCCCTGTTTATTTCATTTTTGAACAGTCTGAGGTTGTATTATGCAATTATTTTTCTATGTGAGGTCTGTTTGGTGACATACAACAGGTTAATCACACACTATGTATACTAATGCAAGATGTTTCACACCTGTCAGGTCCACCCAGGTGTGATCATGTGACCCCATTCATCCAATGGGGAAGGTTGTTTGACAGCACACACAATTTGCTCTTTTGGAATGTTTTATATAAATATTAGGCAACTTGGAGGGGATGCTGCATGCCCCAGTAGACGATCCATTGATCGAAAAGCTTCGGGCGCTTCCAGCATCCTCCTTGTTGCCCATTTTCGATTTTTTACTCTGTGATCACATTTTATTGTTACCTGGCGTTTTTAGCAATAAAAATCCTATTTTTGCTCATCTACACTATGTGGAGCTTGTTTATTTTTTCTCCACATACTTACTGAGAGATTCAACCAGCCTTCACTCCAGCCTTTGTACGTGACGCATTGTTCCCTCTGATCCGCACCTTGGCCATCCTTTGGGAGGACCCACCTGGCGACCCCGGGAGATCCGCGCAGAGTTTGACCCAGAAGGTTCGCAGAGCTGTGATGTCCGTTCACTGGCCCTGAGAGGCAACCCGCTCGAGTGACTCCCTGTCGCTGACAAGGGAGTCCATCATATCTGGTAAGAGTTTCTTACACACCACCTTCACCAAGTCGCATGTTGTTGAGAGATACAACTTGGGGATGATTTGTTGATTCACCTGCGTTTTAACTTCTGTCTCCCTGCATCCATGCATGGTTTTCAGTGGAACATTCCATGTCATTTGTTTCCCACTCACCGACAGGATTTTATTCACCTATATTGAGAGACTTACAAGTTTTTTCACTGTTATGTTTATTTTTTGTGGACATTTGTTTTTTTCAGTTGTTTTCTTGATTGAAGACTTTTGGCACCATTTATGCGCTACTTTTTATTTCATTTTCACATGTTTCTTTGGTTGTTGTCACCTTGTAAGTAGCTGCTCCGCACCATATATTCTTTCAATTTAGCGCAGTGTACACTTTTATTATATTTGCACTAATGTATATGCCCATATAAACGTAGTCTAAAGGTTTTAAGGTTAGGTTGAGAGCTGACATAAGCACACTGGCAGCTACTACAGTTTTTACCAGAGGCATGCCCTGAATTTAACTGTTTTGGGGGAAAAAAATGAATTTAGTTCCTCTTTTAAGACAAAAAAAATGTACCACGGTTCGATTTGAACTTTTTTAGAGATTATAAATGTTTGGAGGCCTACTAAAGCGAACCTGTCAAAATGAATGCTTTACTGAAACAGGTATTGTCATGTCAACAAGTGACATTATTAAAAATTTCAAGTATCTTACTACTAATTAAAAACTGTTCTTCAGCTTCATGCCTAGTCATCCTAAATCGCCTGGTCTCCAGCAACTAAAAAGATTTTGAAACAGTTGAAAAATTATCCCTTAAAAAGTTTCCCTTTGAAGAAAGCATACCATGGTTTTGTAATTTATTTATTTACTGTGACCTGGAGCAAACAAATACTTAAATAAATAAAGAGAGGGAGAGAGAAATTCACACAAACCAACATCTATATGTGTTATTTCACCACTAGATGGTGAACTAACCTAATACAAAACTCCAACATCCTTGAGTAAGCCTATCGTCAGCATCAGCATTGAATAGCATTCATCAATACGATTGAATTAATTGCACTCCATTGCCTGTCAGACTCAAGAACCACTGATCCCAGTGCACACGTTATATGCACCGCTTAGTAAATGCTTTGGCAGGTAAGACTATTCTATATGTGGGCTGCACTTTTTATTTTACAGTTTGCCTAGTCAATTAACCACTTCAGCCCCGGGAGGATTTGCCCCCTTAATGACCAGGTCGTTATTTTAGCTGACAATTGCGCAGTCGTGCGACGCTGTGCCCAAATAAAATTGACGTCCTTTTTTTCCCACAAATAGAGCTTTCTTTTGGTGGTATTTGATTACCTCTGCAGTTTTTATTTTTTGTGCTATAAACAATAAAAGACTGACAATTTTGAAAGATAAAACAATATTTTTTATACTCTGCTATAAAACACACCCAATATATATATATATATATATATATATATATATTTGTAAATCTAATTTCTTCATCAATTTAGGCCAATTTGCATTCTGCTACATATTTTTGGTAAAAAAAAATCCCAAAAAGTGTATATTGATTGGTTTGTGCAAAAGTTATAGTGTCTACAAAATAGGGGACAGATTTATGGCATTTTTGAAAATTCTTTTTTTTTACTAGTAATGGCAGTGATCAGTGATTTTACTGCGACATTGCGGTGAAAAGATCGGACACCTAACTGACATTTTTGACACTTTTTTGGGAACCAGTGACATTATTACAGTAATCAGTGCTAAAAATATGCACTGACATTGTACTAATGGCACTGGCAGGGAAGGGGTTAACATCAGGGGCGATCAAAGGGTTAACTGTGTTCCCGCAGTGTGTTTCTGACTTTGTGGGGAGATGGGCTGCCTGGCACAACACACAGATCCTTCTTCCTGCATAGCAGAAAGACAGGATCTCAGTGTAATCCCCTAGCAGAACGGAGATCTGCCTTTTTTACTATGGCAGATCCCTGTTCTGTCACTGCGGGGAACGATCGCGGGCAGCCGCCCGACATTGAGTCTGCAGGACCCGCTGATTGGCCCCCCGCTGGCCAATCGGCGTGGCACGGCACGCCCACAGATCGCTGTATACAAGCCTGACGTACACCTACGGCAATTCGCGCAGCCGAGCCAACCTGCCACAGTATAACTGATGCGGCTGGTCGGCAAGCGGTTAAAATCTTTCTCTTATTTGCTCCCTTTTGGTCCGAAGTGAAAGCAATTTGTTGAATCTAAAATTGCAAAAAATAGCTGTTATGCCGTGTACACACGGGCGGACAAAATCAACTTTTGACGGGCTTCTACACACGATCACACCAAAGTCCGACGGATTCGTACGTGATGACGATCCGGACTAAAATAAGGAAGTTCATAGCCAGTAGCCAATAGCTGCCCTAGCATCGTTTTTTGTCCATCGGACTAGCATACAGACGAGCGCATTTCTCATTAGGAACTGGGTCCAGCGGAGTTCCGGCGGAAAGATTTGAAACATGTTCCAAATCTAAAGTCCGTCTGATTTTCGACCGAAAAAGTCTGCTGCAGGTCCGATGAAGCCCACACATGGTCGGATTGTCCGACGGATTTGTTCCGTCGGACCAGTCTGGTCGAAAAGTCCGCCTGTGTGTACACGGCATTAGTCTTATCCAAAATCCAGTGGGTTTGTAGCTCCCTGTACACTCTGCTGCACTGGTATAAGTGAGTAGTGTTATCAGCCCTGCCCAGTTCTTTCTGTGGACTACAAAACACCCCCATGTTGTGGGGATGCAAGGAAAGGGATGTGTTTTGTAGTCCTATCACACATCCTGTTCATAGGTTTTTATGCTTACCAATCCTAGAAGCTGTGCAGAGAGTAAGTATTGTCACCCTAGGATAGCAAGTGTATTAATGTTAAGATTACCAAAAGATAAAAGCCAAGGCAACCGGTTAGGCAGCAGTCCAGCTGATATAATAAATGACATACCGTTGTGATGGTTGGCTGCACATCAATGTTCTGGATAGGCTTTCTGATAGTGACAACAATGGGTCATGCTTGCACAATGTGTGTGTGGTAACATGTCTTATTAACCTTCACAACCCTCCACAATCAGATTTTTTTTTTTATTCTGTGAGGCTTGTTCTCATCTGACCCATGTGCTGCCAATTGAAGGACCACAGAAGTACAAGAGCTTCTTTAGGGCAGAATTGTGCATTTTATGCTTCAAATACTTCAATGGAAGTGCCTGAAACGCCCGTGTAACACACTTTTCCTGCATTTTTATGCCTAACAGCCTATCCTCTCTGCCTAATAACCTGCTTTCCATTCGCCTAAACCAGGGGTCTCCAAACTTTCTAAGCAAAGGGCCAGAACTTATAAACGTGTGTGTATATATATATATATATATATATATATATATATATATATATATATATATATATATATATATGTGTGTACATATACAGTGCCTTGCAAAAGTATTCGGCCCCCTTGAACTTTTCAACCTTTTGCCACATTTCAGGCTTCAAACATAAAGATATAAAATTGTAATTTTTTGTGAAGATGTGAAGAATCACCAACAAGTGGGACACAATTGTGAAGTGGAACGAAATCTATTGGATATTTTAAACTTTTTTAGCAAATAAAAAACTGAAAAGTGGTGCGTGCAAAATTATTCGGCCCCTTTACTTTCAGTGCAGCAAACTCACTCCAGAAGTTCAGCGAGGATCTCTGAATGATCCAATGTTGTCCTAAATGACTGATGGTGATAAATAGAATCCACCTGTGTGTAATCAAGTCTCTGTATAAATGCACCTGCTCTGTGATAGTCTCAGGGTTCTGTTGAAAGCGCACAGAGCATCATGAAGACCAAGGAACACACCAGGCAGGTCCGTAATACTGTTGTGGAGAATTTTAAAGTCAGATTTGGATACAAAAAGATTTCCCAAGCTTTAAACATCCCAAGGAGCACTGTGCAAGCGATCATTTTGAAATGGAAGGAGTATCAGACCACTGCAAATCTACCAAGACCTGGCTGTCCCTCTAAACTTTCAGCTCAGACAAGGAGAAGACTGATCAGAGATGCAGCCAAGAGGCCCATGATCACTCTGGATGAACTGCAGAGAACTACAGCTGAGGTGGGAGAGTCTGTCCATAGGACAACAATCAGTCGTACACTGCACAAATCTGGCCTTTATGGAAGAGTGGCAAGAAGAAAGCCATTTCTCAAAGATATCCATAAAAAGTCTCGTCTAAAGTTTGCCACAAGCCACCTGGGAGACACACCAAACATGTGGAAGAAGGTGCTCTGGTCCGATGAAACCAAAATCGAACTTTTTGGCCACAATGCAAAACGATATGTTTGGCGTAAAAGCAACACAGCTCATCACACTCAACACACCATCCCCGCTGTCAAACATGGTGGTGGCAGCATCATGGTTTGGGCCTGCTTTTCTTCAGCAGGGACAGGGAAGATGGTTAAAATTGAGGGGAAGATGGATGCAGCCAAATACAGGACCATTCTGGATGAAAACCTGTTGGAGTCTGCAAAAGACCTGAAACTGGGACGAAGATTTATCTTCCAACAAGACAATGATCCCAAACATACAGCAAAATCTACAAAGGAATGGTTCACAAATAAACGTATCCAGGTGTTAGAATGGCCAAGTCAAAGTCCAGACCTGAATCCAATCGAGAATCTGTGGAAAGAGCTGAAAACTGCTGTTCACAAACGCTCTCCATCCAACCTCACTGAGCTCGAGCTGTTTTGCAAGGAAGAATGGGCAAGAATTTCAGTCTCTCGATGTGCAAAACTGATAGAGACATACCCCAAGCGACTTGCAGCTGTAATCGCAGCAAAAGGTGGCTCTACAAAGTATTAACGCAAGGGGGCCGAATAATTTTGCACGCCCCACTTTTCATTTTTTTATTAGTTAAAAAAGTTTCAACAATCCAATAGATTTCGTTCCACTTCACAATTGTGTCCCACTTGTTGGTGATTCTTCACAAAAAATAAAATTTTTATATCTTTATGTTTGAAGCCTGAAATGTGGCAAAAGGTTGAAAAGTTCAAGGGGGCCGAATACTTTCGCAAGGCACTGTATGTTTATAATAATATATGCACAGGGCTTTTTTTCTCAAACAATAGGTGCTGGAGCTTAACCACGGCCCCACAAAACAACTCCACAAAACACCTCCACACACCCTACACACACCCTCCAAATCATATAAAATAGTGGCTGTATTCAGTCAAATTTCACGAAAACAGTAGGAGGGTCTTAAAGGGGCATTAAATACCAGGATTGCATTACATACAGAGTGCAGAGCTGTCACTTGTAAACACAGAAACCAGACTTCTGTGTTTACAAGTGATTGTGGTGAGCAGGCACCAAAGGGTCTGAGCCAGAGGTGGTGGAACTGAGTTCCACCAAGTTCCCCCTGAAAAAAAGCCCTGTATATGCACAGTATATTTATCACATTGATGGCACTGATCAATCACTGACTTGATCAATCTAACACTTTAAAGTGGTTGTAAAGGCACAGGGTTTTTTACCTTCATGCATCCTGTGCATGAAGGTAAAAAAAACCTCCTTGTGTGTGCAGCAGCCCCCACAGCCCCCCTAATACTTACCTGAGCCCCCTCTTGGTCCAGCGATGTCCACGATAGCCTTGCCTCTCAGGATCTCGCACTCCTGATGGGCTTTTGGCTCCCGCTGCTGTCAATCACAGCCAGTGAGCCAATCAGGAGACCAAGGGAGCAGGGGCGAGCGGGAGTGAACGACAGCTCCATATGTGAATGGACACACAGAGCCGCGAGTCAGGAGTATACCTGCTCAGGTGCCCCCATAGCAAGTTGCTTGCTGTGGGGGCACCCGACAGGAGGGAGGAGTCAGGAGCGGCGGCGTGGGACCAAATAAGAGGAAGATCCGGGATGCCCTGTGCAAAACCACTACACAGAGCAGGTAAGTATAACATGTTTGTTAGTAAAAAGAAAAAAAAACAAGACTTTAATATCACTTTAAGTATATCTTCTGAACTCAAAAAGGTTCCTTCTACTGCGCTCACATTTCCAAATCTCCAATTTCCTTTTTTGGTGCTGTGATCTGACTTCCTGTTGGCTATGTTTGTTCTCCATGATCCCATTGTATGGAGGAACATAGCCACCCTCCCTTGCTTGCTCCCGAAATGGAGTATGGTCTATGGCAGTGGTTCTCAACCTCAGTCCTCAAGTACCCCCAACTGGCCACGATTTCAGGTTTTCCTTTACTTTGCACAGCTGCTTTAAATCAATATCAATGACATGGTATCTATAAGAGCTATTTTATGTAAGGGAAGTTCCCTAAACGATGCCCGTTGGGGGGTACTTGAGGACTGAGGTTGAGAAGCACTGGTCTATGGGATTTGTAGTGTGCATAGGCAGCGCACATGGCCACAACTAATGTGCACTGATTGTTCCAAACAAAGGGGGGCGAATGGGGGGGGGGGGAGAAAAGAGAGGTTTGGGCGCTCACAGGGGGCATTACAAGGAGGCAAAAAAACACAAAAACAATTTAATGAAAAATAAATTACAGGACAGTTAAGTAGTGGATATGTATGGATTATTTTTGAAATATAAGTATATAATTTAGTGTCACGTTAATGAATGTGCTATATTGTGTTTTACTTTACTGAGATAATCCTTTCTTTTGCAGGGTCTGTGTCAGTCTTGTGATCCATCATGTAGGCACTGCTCTGGCCCAGGGCCAAATCACTGTATAACCTGTAAAACCAGTACTGCTTGGTCACCTGAAGAAATGAGATGCATCAACTGTTGTGATTCACAGACTGATCAGAACGATTGCTGCTTTTGTGACCTGAACTCTGGTATGTAAGTGAAACCTAGAAGAGTGATGGTAGAAAAAAGACCTACCCTGTTTCCCTGAAAATAAGACTAGTGTGATTGATGGTGATGGCTGCAATATAAGCCTTACCCCCCAAATAAGCCCTACCCTGTTTCCCCGAAAATAAGCCCTACCCTGAAAAGAAGACCTACAAGGACTTTAACTAGGGCTTATTTGGGGGGTAGGGCTTATATTGCAGCCATCACCGACAATCACGCTAGGTCTTATTTTCGGGGTAGTTGCCCATTGAGTCTGACCCATTTTTTGAAACTTTTTTTTTCTGAGTATAGATCTAAGTTTCTCCCAAGCATGTTTGAATTCACTTACTGTTGATTGACTCATTAACTCTGCTGAAAGTCTATTCCAAGTATCAACTATTCTCTCTGTAAAAAATTACTTTCTAAAAATCATTTTGAACCTCTCCCCTGTTAATTTAAAGTCATGTCCCTGTTTTTGATCTTAGCATCATATTCAGGAAGGAAGGATCCTGCCCTCCTGTACTTTATTCACCCCCTTCATGTATTTAAAGCATATCTATGGTCAAAATGTAATAGCTTGTATTTATTTCCATATTGGATTTCAGTTATTTCTAGCCTACTTCTAAAAATCTGAACGATCTTGAAGTATTTACCAGCCACTTTATTAGGTACACCTGTTCAATTGCTTGGTAACACAAATTGCTAATCAGCCAATCACATGGCAGCAACTGAATGCATTTAGACATCTAGATGTGGTGAATGCGACTTGCTAAAGTTCAAACTGAGAATCACAATGGGGAAGGAATCGGATTTAAGTGACTTTGAATGTGGGCGGCACAGTGGTGTAGTGGGTAGCACTCTCACCTAGCAGTAAAAAGGGTCACTGGTTCGAATCCCAACCACGACACTACCTGCCTAGAGTTTGCATGTTCTCCCTGTGCCTGCGTGGGTTTCCTCCGGGTACTCCGGTTTCCTCCCACACTCCAAAGACATGCTGGTAGGTTAATTGGCTTCTGTCTAAATTGGCCCTAGTATATGAATGGGAGTTGGGGACCTTGGATTGTGGGATCCTTGAGGGTAGGGACCGATGTGAGGGTGCGATGTATGTGTGGAGCACTACGTAAATTGACGGCACTATATGGGTACCTTAAATAAATAGGGATAATTGTAGACACGCACCCACACTCACTCAGGTTGAACTGGATGGACTGGTGTCTTTATTCAACCTTACTAACTATGTAACTATGTAACTATGTAACTATGAATGGTTGTTGGTGCCAGATGGGCTGGTCTGTGTATTTCAAAAACTGCTGGTCTACTGGGATTTTCACAAACAACCATCTCTAGGGTTTACAGAGAATAGTCTGAAAAGGAGAAAATACCCAGTGAGCGGCAATTGTGTGGAGGAAAATGCTTTGTTGATGTCAGGGGTCAGAGGAGAATGGGCAGACTAGTTGGAGATGATAGAAAGGCAACAGTAACTCAAATAACCACTCGCTACAACCAAAGTATGCAGAATACCATCTCTGAATGCACAACACATCAAACCTTGAAGCAGATGGGCTACAGCAGCGGAAGACCATATCCTGTCAGCTAAGAACAGGAAACTGAGGCTGGAAAAACGTTGCCTGGTCTGATGAGTCTCAATTTCAGCTGCAACATTCAGAAATTGGCATAAACAACATGAAAGCATGGAGTCATCCTGTCTTATATCAATGGTTCAGGCTGGTGGTGGTGTAATGGTGTGGGGGATATTTTCTTGGCACACTTTGGGCCCCTTAGTACCAATTGAGCATCGTTTAAATGCCACGGCCTACCTGAGTATTGTTGCTGACCATGTCCATCCCTTTATGACTACAGTGTACCCATCTTCTGATGGCTACTTCCAGCAGGATAATGCACCATGTCACAAAGCTCCAATCATCTCACCACTGGTGGAACAGGAGATTTGCATCATGGATGTGCAACAAACAAATCTGTAGCAACTGTGTGATGCTATCATGTGTATGTAAACTTGGCGAAGATTTCCACACATTTACTTCCTTGAATTCTGGGAACCGTAAGCTCAGTGAGTAGGCACTGCTGTGTCACAGAGCCTGCCTTCTGAACTACAGAGGTGCTGAGAGGAGTTAGAAAAGTCAGAGTCAGTACAGGAATGACTGCTTGCAGGCAGCAAGGTACCATGGGACATGTAGTCATGGGCTTCCGCAGGAGGGGGCAAGGGGGGTCAAGTGCCCTCCCCCCCCAAATCAGCAAGGTGTCCTCACACTAGGGAGGAAAGTGCAGGAAAGTAAAGTCAAACATGATAAGAGAATGTTGACTTCACTGGAGCTCAGCCTTATTTATTGTTGGGGTGACACCTGGATCTCCTTCTCAACTGTCACAGCCTGATCTCTGTTATCTTCTGTTATCAGCAAACTGCTTGTAGAATGTATCTCCAATTGCAGGACTGCAGACCTGTCAGCATAGACTGTGTATCACCTTACACTGACATCCTGGTTGAACATCAGGCTGAACCTTCTGTTATTATGTAAAGAGATTTAACACTTTACTTCCCTGCATGCTTTTGCTTGGCAACTCTTGGGGGTCCTTCTCATGTGTGGAAGTGACTGTTGCTCCTCTGAAATGATCCATGTTTGAATCACTTTTAAGAGGTGGTGAGGAGGCAATATGTTGCCTCCTCACCACCCGATTTAACCCAATAATTGCCATAGCGTGGCCACACTGAACTACATTATTCTTTTTCACAGCACCACCCACTAAAAGCAACATGCTGTTTAACCGGTTCTATTAGTGCTGCTAATCAGTGCCGCCGATCAGTCACAATCAGTGAAGGAGAAAAACGACTTATTAGCAAAATTTAAAAATAGACACTAAGCAAAACTTTTTTGTCTGTTAAACTCGCGTTCAGAGGCAGTTGGACACTTTTTTCAACTGCCCCTGAACCCATTCAATGTTATCCTATGTGTCCATGTGTTTAGCCACGTTTTCGTTTATACGAGTTTTTAAAGGTGCCCTATTTTTTTTACATTAAAAATCTCAGAAATTATGGCAAATGATGAAAAAACATTAAAAAATAGTTTAAAAACTTGTAATTGCTTGCAATGATTCATAGACTATTTATATACCCTAATGAACCCTTGATCCAATCCAATACACCATTAGCATTGCTGTTATCCGAAGTATAATTGGAATTTGACCCAAATGTTGTCAGATTTGAACAAGCAACTTGTGGCAGGTGACGTGGCAAATGACAATCCGCAACTTGTGGCAGGTGATGTGGCAAATGACAATCTGCAACTTGTGGCAGGTGACGTGGCAAGTGGACAATCCACAACTTGTGGCAAGTGACGTGCCAAGTGGACAATCCACAACTTGTGGCAGGTGACGTGCCAAGTGGACAATCCACAACTTGTGGCAGGTGACATGCCAAGTGGACAATCCACAACTTGTGGCAGGTGACGTGCCAAGTGACGTGCCAAGTGGACAATCCACAACTTGTGGCAGGTGACGTGGCAAGTGGACAATCCACAACTTGTGGCAGGTGATGTGGCAAATGATGTGGCAAGTGGACAATCCACAACTTGTGGCAAGTGACGTGGCAAGTGGACAATCCACAACTTGTGGCAGGTGACGTGGCAAGTGACGTGGCAAGTGGACAATCCAGAACTTCTGGCAGGTGGTGTGGCAAATGACAATCCGCATCTTGTGGCAGGTGATGTGGCAAGTGGACAATCCACAACAAGTGGCAGGTGATGTGGCAAATGACGTGGCAAGTGGACAATCCACAACTTGTGGCAAGTGACGTGGCAAGTGGACAATCCACAACTTGTGGCAAGTGACATGGCAAGTGGAAAATTCACAACTTGTGGCAAGTGGACAATCCACAACTTGTGGCAAGTGACGTGGCAAGTTGACAATCCACAACTTGTGGCAGGTGATGTGGCAAGTGGACAATCCACAACTTGTGGCAGGTGATGTGGCAAATGACAATCCGAAACTTGTGGCAAGTGGACTATCCACAACTTGTGGCAGGTGATGTGGCAAATGACGTGGCAAGTGGACAATCCACAACTTGTGGCAAGGAACGTGGCAAGTGGATAATCCACAACTTGTGGCAGGTGACGTGGCAAGTGGACAATCCACAACTTGTTGCAAGTGACGTGGCAAGTGGACAATCCGCAACTTGTGGCAGGTGATGTGGCAAGAGTGAACCGACTGCGACATTCGCTGTGCAATCAAAGAATGGGTCCAATAGCGACAAACTCTAACTCTGGACCTCTCACACAATTTGCTATGTCGTTCTAGCCTCATCAAGAGCAATGTCAAGAGCATTTCCTCACATATGCTCATTATTGGATCCATTGCAAAAAAAAAGCACAGATATAGAAGCAAATGCAAGTATATAACTGCTCTCTCTGCTGCTCACTCTGATACAAATGCAGAAATAGTTAAAATAACATGCTTTCTGAGCTTGGGGAAGGTTTTATGAGGTTATCTTATAAACGCTTCTAGACGCAAACGCGGTAAAACGCTGCTAAACGTGGCATGCAAATGCGGCAAAACGGGCATTTCTAAACGCCGGCTTCAGCTTTTAAAAACATGTGTTCAGCAGAGTTTGCACCGGCGTCTCGTGTGCATGGGGCTAGTAGTGGGTGGCACTCTCACCTAGCAGTAAAAAGGGTCGCTGGTTCGAATCCCAACCACGAAACTACCTGCCTGGAGTTTGCATGTTCTCCCTGTGCCTGCGTGGGTTTCCTCCGGGTACTCCGGTTTCCTCCCACACTCCAAAGACATGCTGGTAGGTTAATTGGCTTCTGTCCAAAATTGGCCCTAGTATATGAATGGGAGTTGGGGACCTTGGATTGTGGGATCCTTGAGGGTAGGGACCAATGTGAGGGTGCGATGTATGTGTGGAGCACTACGTAAATTGACGGCACTATATGGGTACCTTAACCACTAGACATCCGCGCTATGGCCGAATGACGGCCACAGCGCGGACCTACATTCCCGGGAGGCCGTCATATGACGGCCTCCCCTGTGCACGCTCCCTGCGCGCGCCCTGCAGGGCGCGCGCCGGGCGCGGTGTGATCACCGAGTCACTGAGACTCGGCTGATCACCGATCTGAGTAAGGGGCCGGTCCCGGCCCCTTACCATGTGATCAGCTGTCAGCCAATGACAGCTGATCACATGATGTAAACAGGAAGATCGGTAATCGGTTTTTTTTTTACTCGCGCTGACAGCGCGAGTAGAGAAAAAAGCCGATCACCGGCTCAGATGCCAGGGACATCGGTCCCAAAGAGGAAGCACAAAAAATTCCTCATAAGTGCCACCCAAAAGTGCCACCTAACAGTGCCACCTAGCAGTGCCAACAGTGCCACCTAGCAGTGCCCACAGTGCCACCTAGCAGTGCCAACAAGTGCCACCTATCAATGCCAACAAGTGCCACCTATCAATGCTCACAAGTGCCACCTACCAATGCCCACCTGTAGTGCCAATCAGTGCCACCTGTCAGTGCTGCCCATCACTGCCACCCATCAGTGCCCATCACTGCCACCCATCAGTGCCCATCACTGCCACCTATCAGTGCCCATCACTGCCGCCTCATCAACGTACATCAATGAAGGAGAAAAATTACCCGTTAAAATTTTTTTTATAACAAAATATAAAAAAAAAAAAATTTTTTTTTAAAAAAAATTCTGGTTTTTACATTTTTTTAACAAAAAGTAAAAACCGCAGAGGTGATCAAATACCACCAAAAGAAAGCTCTATTTGTGGGAAAAAAATGATAAAAAATTCATTTGGGTACAGCGTTGTATGACCGCGCAATTGTCATTCAAAATGCGTTAGCGCTGAAAGCTAAAAATTGGTCTGGATAGGAGGGGGGTTTAAGTGCCCGGTAAGCAAGTGGTTAAATAAATAGGGATAATTGTAGACATGCACCCACACTCACTCAGGTTGAACTGGATGGACTGGTGTCTTTATTCAACCTTACTAACTATGTAACTGTGTAACTATGAATGGTTGTTGGTGCCAGACGGGCTGGTCTGTGTATTTCAAAAACTGCTGATCTACTGGGATTTTCACACACAACCATCTCTAGGGTTTACAGAGAATGGTCTGAAAAAGAGAAAATACCCAGTGAGCGGCAATTGTGTGGAGGAAAATGCTTTGTTGATGTCAGGGGTCAGAGGAGAATGGGCAGACTAGTTGGAGATGATAGAAAGGCAACAGTAACTCAAATAACCACTCACTACAACCAAAGTATGCAGAATACCATCTCTGAATGCACTACACAGATGGGCTACAGCAGCAGAAGACCATACCGGGTGCCACTCCTGTCAGCTAAGAACAGGAAATTGAGGCTGGAAAAACTTTGCCTAGTCTGATGAGTCTCAATTTCAGCTGCAACATTCAGAAATTGGCATAAACAACATGAAAGCATGGAGTCATCCTGTCTTATATCAATGGTTCAGGCTGGTGGTGGTGTAATGGTGTGGGGGATATTTTCTTGGCACACTTTGGGCCCCTTAGTACCAATTGAGCATCATTTAAACGCCACGGCCTACCTGAGTATTGTTGCTGACCATGTCCATCCCTTTATGACTACAGTGTACCCATCTTCTGATGGCTCCTTCCAGCAGGATAATGCACCATGTCACAAAGCTCCAATCATCTCACCACTGGTGGAACAGGAGATTCGCATCATGGATGTGCAACAAACAAATCTGCAGCAACTGTGTGATGCTATCATATCAATATGGACCAAAATCTCTGAGGAATGTTTCCAACACCTTGTTGAATCTATGCCACCAAGAATTAGGGCAGTTCTGAAGGCAAAAGGGGATCCAACCTGGTACTAGAAAGGTGAGCCTAATAAAGTGGCTGGTGAGTGTATGTAAACTTGGCGAAGATTTCCACACATTTACTTCCTTGAATTCTGGGGACCGTAAGCCCAGTGAGTAGGCACTGCTGTGTCACAGAGTTCACAGAGCCTGCCTTCTGAACTACAGAGGTGCTGAGAGGAGTAAGAAAAGTCAGAGTCAGTACAGGAATGACTGCTTGCAGGCAGCAAGGTACCATGGGACATGTAGTCATGGGCTTCCGCGGGGGGGGGGCAAGGGGGTCAAGTGCCCCCCCTGAAATCAGCAAGTTGTCTGCACACTAGGGAGGAAAGTGCAGGAAAGTAAAGTCAAACATGATAAGAGAATGTTGACTTCACTGGAGCCCAGCCTTATTAATTGTTGGGCTGACACCTGGATCTCCTTCTCCACTGTCACAGCCTGATCTCTGTTATCTTCTGTTATCAGCAAACTGCTTGTGGAATGTATCTCCAATTGCAGGACTGCAGACCTGTCAGCATAGACTGTGTATCACCTTACACTGACATCCTGGTTGAACATCAGGCTGAACCTTCTGTTATTATGTAAAGAGATTTAACACTTTACTTCCCTGCATGCTTTTGCTTGGCAACTCTTGGGGGTCCTTCTCATGTGTGGAAGTGACTGTTGCTCCTCTGAAAAGATCCATGTTTGAATCGCTTTTAAGAGGTGGTGAGGAGGTATAATAATATAAATATAAATAAATAATATAAATAATATTTTGCCTCCTCACTACCTGATTTAACCCAATAATTGCCATAGCGTGGCCACATTGAACTACATTATTCTTTTTCATAGCACCACCCACTAAAAGCAACATGCTGTTTAACCGGTTCTATTAATGCTGCTAATCAGTGCCGCCGATCAGTCACAATCAGTGAAGGAGAAAAACTACTTATTAGCAAAATTTAATAATAGACACTAAGCAAAACTTTTTTGTCTGTTAAACTCGCGTTCAGAGGCAGTTGGACACTTTTTTCAACTGCCCCTGAACCCATTCAATGTTATCCTATATGTCCATGTACACAGTCTCGTTTTTTGGCGTTTTTAGGCAGTTGCGTTTAACCTCGTTTTTCCAGAAGCAAAAAAATGGGTTCAGACGCCAAAGATTTCCACGTTTCAGACGCCAAACGCCGCTAAACGTGGTACCGGTGTTTAGCCACGTTTTCGTTTATACGAGTTTTTAAAGGTGCCCTATTTTTTTTACATTAAAAATCTCAAAAATTATGGCAAATGATGAAAAAACATTAAAAAATAGTTTAAAAACTTGTAATTGCTTGCAATGATTCATAGACTATTTATATACCCTAATGAACCCTTGATCCAATCCAATACACCATTAGCATTGCTGTTATCCGAAGTATAATTGGAATTTGACCCAAATGTTGTTAGATTTGAACAAGCAACTTGTGGCAGGTGACGTGGCAAGTGGACAATCGACAACTTGTGGCAGGTGACGTGGCAAATGATGATCCGCAACTTGTGGCAGGTGACGTGGCAAATGACAATCCACAACTTGTGGCAAGTGACGTGGCAAGTGGACAATCCACAACTTGTGGCAGGCGACGTTGCAAGTGGACAATCCACAACTTGTGGCAGGTGACGTGGCAAGTGACGTGCCAAGTGGAAATCCACAACTTGTGGCAGGTGACGTGCCAAAAGGACAATCCACAACTTGTGACAGGTGACGTGGCAAGTGAAGTGGCAAGTGACGTGGCAAGTGGACAATCCACAACTTGTGGAAGGTGACGTGGCAAGTGAGGTGGCAAGTGGACAATCCACAACTTGTGGCAGGTGATGTGGCAAATGACAATCCGCATCTTGTGGCAGGTGATGTGGCAAATGATGTGGCAAGTGGACAATCCACAACTTGTGGCAAGTGACGTGCAAGTGGACAATCCACAACTTGTGGCAAGTGACGTGGCAAGTGGACGATTCACAACTTGTGGCAAGTGACGTGGCAAGTGGACAATCCACAGCTTGTGGCAGGTGACATGGCAAGTGAAGTGGCAAGTGACGTGGCAAGAGGACAATCCACAACTTGTGGCAGGCGACATGGACAGTGACGTGGCAAGTGGACAATCCACAACTTGTGGCAGGTGATGTGGCAAATGACAATCCGCATCTTGTGGCAGGTGATGCGGCAAGTGGACAATCCACAACTTGTGGCAGGTGATGTGGCAAATGACATGGCAAGTGGACAATCCACAACTTGTGGCAAGTGACGTGGCAAGTGACGTGGCAAGTGGACAATCCACAACTTGTGGCAAGTGACGTGGCAAGTGGACAATCCACAACTTGTGGCAAGTGGACAATCCACAACTTGTGGCAGGTGATGTGGCAAATGACGTGGCAAGTGGACAATCCACAACTTGTGGCAGGTGACGTGGCAAGTGACGTGGCAAGTGGACAATCCACAACTTGTGGCAGGTGACATGGCAAGTGGACAATCCACAACTTGTGACAGGTGACGTGGCAAGTGGTCAATCCACAACTTGTGGGTGGCAAATGGACAATCCGCAACTTGTGGCAGGTGACGTGGCAAGTGTGAACCGACTGCGACATTCGCTGTGCAATCAAAGGATGGGTCCAATAGCGACAAACTCTAACTCTGGACCTCTCACACAATTTTCTATGTCGTTCTACCCTCATCAAGAGCAATGTCAGGAGCATTTCCTCACATATGCTCATTATTGGATCCATTGCAAAAAACAGCACAGAAATAGAAGCAAATGCAAGTATATAACTGCTCTCTCTGCTGCTGCTGCTCACTCTGATATAAATGCAGAAATAGTTAAAATAACATGCTTTCTGAGCTTGGGGAGGGTCTTATGAGGTTATCTTATAAACGCTTCTAGATGCAAACACGGTAAAACGCTGCTAAACGTGGCATGCAAACGCGGCAAAATGGGCGTTTCTAACCGCTTCAGCATCTTAAAAACATGCGTTCAGCAGAGTTTGCACCGGCGTCTCGTGTGCATGGGGCCTTAGTAATGGAAAGTAAACAGCAGGGGAGAAGCTGTAAAGCATGCAGGGAATCCAGCAAGTTGTGGAAAGAGATGGCCAGCAGACAGGCAGCACTAATAAAAAGGGGATTGTTCAAGTAAGATTACATTAGATTGTCAAAAATAACTGTTGTTCATATTGCTTTTACAATGCTCATGTTAAAAAAAGATTATGCTGTGACCATAGATTTCCTTTAAAGATTTTAATCATGTCTCTTCTTTCCCTTTGTTTCTCCAGACTGTTAGGCCTTATGCACATTGGACGTTATAATAACGTTATAAAATCGCAAGTAGCTTTGCAGTCAGTTTTTCAATGTTTTTCAGCATTTTTGCAATAGCGTTTTTCTAGCGGATTGTAGCGTTTTTCTGCTTTTTTTTTTAGCGTTAGCGTTTTTAAGCATTTTTTATTTTTTCAATGGGATCAAAAACGTTAAAAGCTGGTGAGATAAGTTTTTAAGCGTTTATCAGCGTTTTTAGGTGTTTTTTGACATTTTTACAGCTGAAAAACTCCTCTCGGAACCCAGTAGTTTTGGGGTTTTTTTACAGCCAAAAAATGCCTCAGCCAAAAACAGTTGATAACAGCCTATGTGTGCATGGACACATAGGATAACATGATAGAGAGTTTATTGACCGTAGAGAAAAAATGTCTGAAGCCAAGAACAGCAGCTGTAAAAACGTCTAAAATCGTCCAATGTGCACGAGGCCTAAATATGAAGTTCCTTATCTCTCTTCTGATATGCATCATCTCTTAGAACTTTCACCAGTCCCATATCTGGACTCATTCTCTTTTTTATTATATCTTTTTTTAGAGAAATATGACGGAAGTGTTTTTTTCATATCTTCTTCCTTTTATCGCCTATCAATAAAAATCAGCAAACAACTGTGACATGGTTATCTCTGAAGATACAATCTATATTTCAGCAGCATGGAGTTTGGAACTAATAATGATATGTTGTCTGGGTTGGGTATGGATAACATACCTCTTTAGTATTCGTGGGTCCTGCTAAAGTCCTAGTTGCCCTCCAGTATCTGTTTGCTTGATATGTTTACTGTTGTCCTCAGACTTTTCATACTTGTCACTAAGGCTGACGGTGCAGAGGGGAATTTTGGGATTCTAACATGCATTTCCTCTACCCAGTGTGTTTCTGCATTCTCCCCTTTATTTTACATGGACAAGGCAGCAAAGTTATTTCTCACCTCTGATCAATTAGAAAATAACTGCAGTGATTTGGAAGAAACTTTTCAGGCTGCGGAGACGAAAGAAATACATACAGTAGATGTAGATGTCTACATCTCTATTGGTTGCATTATAGCTTCAGCACCAGAAAAAAAATCCAAGACACAGATGTTGCAGAGAAGGATTACTACAAACACAAAAAAACTGCGCTAGATAAAGAATCGAAAGGATAACAACTGAGTGTATGCACACATATTGTTACAAGTCCATCGAATGCGAATGAACAGATGTCAATTATCAGTCTATGCAGAGTTCACAGAAGGTATGTATCCTCTTCCTGAATCAAGGTGACAGCACACTCAGAACCACCGCAGAAACAAGTGCAGGGGATAGGAAAGTCCTCCACCTATAAAGCAGCTGCCTCTTACCAGCTCCCTTGATCTCTGGCAAGGAGATCAAATACGCTTTTCAGCTTATGACCCAGCTACAGTCTCTGGATACAATAGGTGGAACCTCAGATATATTCCCCGTGATTTCCTTGGATAGATCTCAACAGCATATCCATGGGCCAATCATGTATGAGAAAGAGAGGCTTCCATAGTGTAAAATCGTATAAAACTTTTATTGTTAAAAAAGTAATGCACTTACATACGTCCGGATTATTCAGGCATCAATAAGAAAACAAGCCGGCCAGCTCTTTTAAGAAAAAACGCCCGTAGCATCCGGGACTGCGTGTTGGTATGTTGGTGGCGTCAGCACGCCGCTCTCCCTACGCCGTTTCGTCAAACCTGACGTCGTCCAGGGGCACGGGCGGCGTGCTGATCACCACCACTTATATCCTCGTTCAACAGAAGAAAGACCGCCCAGTTCTGAGATCCGAGCCGTCCGTGATGCAAATGCCGCCATATTGCAATGGGGCAGATGCCAGTATAATACCTAAGAGGCGTTCCAGTGTTAATGGGTAATCCCCATTAACCTAAATAAAAATTGTATATGCTCAACTAGTGTTTATTGGATAAAGAAAGAGCAAAAATTAAATATACCACTTTTTCCCCTAAATTTAATAATTCGTGCCGATACTATATAAATAGTATCAGCCGAGCGAAGTGGTGGCATCTAGTGGTCAGATTCCGAATTGCACGGTTAATCACCTTAAATGTAATATACAGAATCTCCTTAATAAAAAAGGGATCTGAAGACATAAGTGTTGGCACATATCATTGGATATATATTAAGATGCCCCACCACTGTAGAAAAAAGAAAGAAAAAAGAAAAACTACGAACATAAATTATTAAAAAATGACTGTCATATGAGTGCACTACACCTCCATAAGTCATATAAAATCTGGCCACAAAAATACTGGGCACTCTCCTGAACACTTAAAGGAGCAGAATGGACACAGAAATGCCAAATCACCCAAACTAATACTTTATAAGAATAATGCAATAGAGTATAAGGTACCAGAAAACTAAAAGTTAAAAATGGGCCTCAATGTATACCCCCCGCCCTCACGGTACCACTAGGAACTCAGAACTGGTTCAGTTACAATTTCCCTAACTATTGTCAATAAAAGAATTAACATCTGTGTCTATATTAAGACCATAAGGGGTATAACATCGTACTCTATGGATCCACGCCATCTCCATTTTTGATAGTTCCCTAACTAAAGATCCGCCTCTCCAATGTGCTTCATACTTATCTATTGCTAGAAAGATTGTATTAGCCGGGTCTCGGTTATGGACCAAATCATAATGTTTGGAAACGGAATGGAATTTGAAGCCTGTTTTGATGTTGGTTATGTGTTCCCCGAGACGGACCTGCATAGTGCGTTTGGTTCTGCCTATGTATTGAAAACCACATGGACATTGGAGCAGGTACACTACCCCAATGGAACTGCATGTGATGAATGGTTCTATTTTGTGCTCCCTAGAGGTACTAGTGGAAACAAATGATACTGTTTTCTTATTTTTGATTAAATTACGTTTACACACTTGGCATCTTCGGCATTGGTGATAGCCAGAGAGGCCTTGAAAGAAGGATAGTCTTTTACCAGGGGGGTCAACTACATTCGGGGCAATGATGTTCCTCAAAGAGGGGGCCCCTCTAAATATTATCTGAGGTTTTTTGGGTAAAAAAGTATTAATCAATCCATCATTGCCCAACAGGTGCCAATGTTTGCTAATAATTTTTTTAATCTGGTAATGTTGAGTTGAGTAGGAAGTAATGAAGGGGATGACAGGACTCTCTCTCTTTTTCTTAGGGGCCATGTCTAAAAGTTCCGATCTGTCTCGTCTTTCCACTTCCTCTATGAGGATCTCCAATGGCTCTCCGTCATACCCCTTTTCTAGGAACCTCTTTTTCAAAATGTTTGCCTGAACTCTAAAGTCTTCCACATTTGAGCAGTTGCGTCTCATCCTGACAAACTGGCTCATAGGTACCGACTTAAGCCAGCTGTCTTTGTGGCAACTGTCAAGGGGTATAAATGCGTTTCGATCCGTCTTTTTGAAGAAAGTGATCGTTTTGAAAGAATCTGATTCCCTCTGGATAGTCAAATCTAAAAAATTGATCCTTTCTTGACTGGCTTCATACACAAACGTTATCCCCCTTTCGTTATTGTTGATATTGGAGAAAAAATCATCTAACTCAGGAATAGATCCTTCCCAAAGGAGGAGGACGTCATCTATATACCTGGCCCAAAAGGCCAGGTGTGGACTACGGTCCTTATAGATGACGTCCTCCTCCCACTTGGCCATGAAAAGATTAGCCAAGCTAGGGGCGTACTTGGCGCCCATAGCAACCCCTCTTTGCTGGCGATAGTACTCCTGATTGTACCAAAAATAATTATGGTTCGCCGCAAAATCCAATAGCTCCATGATGTAATCCTGCTGTTTAATTGGGATTTTGGAAAGTACATTAAGATAATGCTTAACAGCTGCAAATCCCAACTGATGTGGAATTATGGTGTATAATGAAGTTACATCCGCTGTAACCATCCATGTTCGACTATTGGGTTTCAGCTGGGATAGTAAATGTATCACGTGCTTGGTGTCCTTTATGTAGGAAGGCATTTGCTGTACTAGGGGTTGCAAAAAAAAGTCTATGTACTTGCCCACCCGGGACGTGACCGAATCGATGCCACTGACTATGGGTCGTCCCGGGGGGCAAGTCAGACTTTTGTGGATTTTGGGCAAACAATAAAGTATCGGCACCCGTGGGGCCTTGGGGACCAAAAAGGTTTTCTCTTTATCATTGAGTATCCCTTCCTGATGTCCCTTGGTTACTAATTTTTCTAAATCACTCTTATATTTGATCACTGGGTTGCCCGGTAAGAGGGTGTACGTGTCTTGATCACCTACGATGTTAGACATTTCCTGTAAATAATCTTTCCTATCAAGAATTACTATCCCCCCACCTTTATCTGCAGGCTGGATAACAATTCCCCTATTATTACAAAGGGAATCCAATCCTTCCTTCAGTGTATTATTGATCTTATGCTTACCCACTTTAAGAGAGTCCAGATCACGGAGGACCACATCCCTAAACACCCTTAAAGAGGGTGCCAGAGAGCCAGGGGGATTAAAAGTTGAAGCATTGGCCAGCCCAGTGTGTTGATACACATGCTGGACCGATGGCCTTGGCCCGTCGGAAATGCTGGCGAAATGCCTTTTGATGTTAATCCTCCTGACGTATTTGTGGACGTCAAACATACATATTATTTTTTATTTTTTATTTTTTACTTTTTATTTCTTATATCTTATTTTTTATTTTTTATTTTTTATCTTTATTTTTATTTTTTTTATTTTTATTTTTATTTTCATTTTTATTTTTATTTTATTTTTATTTTTAATTTTAAGGTTATTTTTCAATTCAATTTTATTTTATTTTATTTTAATTTTCAATTTTTGTTTTTTTCACCACTATGTCACTATCTACATCAACAGTTAGTATATCCAATTTTTATTCATTTATTCACTAACATACTCTGTGGCGTAGATTTTATGCCATTGCACATTGTTCTTCTCCACTGTTGTCCACATAGGGTCCTTTACTGATGTCACTATGTTGTCCGTCACTAAAATTAGGCCTGATTTCAGGTTTATATATTCCTTTAATCATTTATGTGATAGGGCGGCACACACTTCCGCCCCTTTTTTGATGTGGCAATATATGTCCCACTGTAGCATTAAAATGAGGCTTGAACCACTGTCTATCTGTAGCGTTACATGTGAAGGGAAGTGATGTGTGTCCACCTCCATTTGAATGGGTGACGCACATCCGGTATCCCGTTCTTCCTATCCTCACGGATAGGTGGTTAAGCTTCAAAACGAGGCTTGAACCGCTACCTATCTATTGCGGTCTGTGTAAAGGGAAGTGACGTGGTTTCACCCCATCGGAATGGGTGACGCATGTCCGGTATCTCGTCCCTTCCTTTTTCCTCACGATTATATAGTGAGTAATAACAGCCATATATTTGAAACATTCTCACTATGAAATGACTTTCGTTGCTATTACATTCTTATTTTGTCCCTACACTCATAATCCGATTACACTTTACAGGAATCTCTCAGTATATATGTTGGAACGCATGTACACACATTTAACTGAGGCGTGGAACGCACGCGGGTCCGCCATTTTGGCTAAACCCGGAAGTACTTTTGAAATTTGGACACGAGCTGTATCCTCATTAAGGGGGCTTAGTTTCCTATATTAAGGGGTATGGCAGCAGTGAGTGAGCACCCCAGAAGAAGTCTTTTAAGACGAAACGCGTCGGGAGACTCCACTGCCTGCCATTATTTTAACTTGAAGCGCTTTTCTTATTACTGGAATGTAAGTTGAATACTTATTTTAATAAATCTGTTTTCTTAAACGGTATTAAGCTATGTGGCTTCCCTTCTTCATTCTTATATGGATTGTCTATCTGAGATGACCCGCGGGAAGGTTTGCCATTTCATTTTGAATTCCGTCCGAAGTATGGATATGCATTGAAGCTTTACCACCATCCAGTTGTGAAGTTCCCTCTCTTTGATTACCCATTGGGGTCACAAGCTTGATTGACTCATTGAACGTATGTTCTTATGAGTTCAATCCCTCTGGTAAGCCTTCATTTTGTCCGTGTGTGGAGGGTCCATCACATTTTTGCATGTGTTATCCACGTGGTGAATAAGGGACTTTATATACCTCTTGACTAACATCAGTCCTCCTCAGCCTTTTAAGCATTTAAAACATCTGAAGAAATACCAGAGACTTTATTATTGTTTTTGTTTATTTTATATATCTGTCAAGCCATCTTATATTGCAAATGTTGGGGTTTGATACAGTTATTTTTCACCTTCATCTTTTATCATCTTTATTTTTATAATCTCATAAGTTTCCTAACTCATAGCGCTACACTTGTATATGCATGAGCCGAACACCCCCGGTTCGGTTCGCACCAGAACCTGCGAACGGACCGAAAATTCGCACGAACGTCAGAACCCCATTGACGTCTATGGGACTCCAACGTTCGAAATCAAAAGTGCTAATGTTAAAGGCTAATTTGCATGGTATTGTCCTAAAAAGGGTTTGGGGACCCGGGTCCTGCCCCAGCGGACATATATGAATACAAAAAAAAGTTTTAAAAACGGCTGTTTTTTCGGGAGCAGTGATTTTAATGATGCTTAAAGTAAAAAAAAAAGTGAAATATTGATTTAAATATCCTACCTGGGGGGTGTGTATAGTATGCCTGTAAAGTGGCGCGTGTTTCCCATGCTTAGAACAGTCCCTGCAAAAAATGACATTTTTAAAGGAAAAAAGTCATTTAAAACTGCTTGCGGCTTTAATGTAATGTCGGGTCCTGGCAATATGGATGAAAATCAGTAAAACAAACGGCATGGGTACCCCCCCCCCAATACATTACCAGGCCCTTTGGATTTTAAGGGGAACCCCACACCCAAATTAAAAAAAGGAAAGGTGTGGGGCCACCAGGCCCTATATACTCTGAACAGCAGTATACAGGCGGTGCAAACAAGACAGTGACTGTAGGTTTGTTGTTAAGTAGAATCTGTTTGTAATTTTGAACTGGTACATTTTTAACGTGTTTAGCTCCAGCCAAAAAATCTATTTTAAGCTTTTTGGAAAACATAGGGAAGGGTTATCACCCCTGTGACATTTGTTTTGCTGTCTGTGCTCCTCTTCAGAAGATTTCACCTCACTTTTTGTCCCAATGACAAATGTTTTTTGAAAATTTGGGGTTTTTAGTGAAACAAGGATTGGTGATAAAGCATCAGTGGAAAGGAGAAACGTTTTTCCCATATTAACTCTTACAGGAGAGAATTTCCCTTCCTAGGGGTAGATTTCATCTCACTCCCTGTTGTCTCCTTCTGTTTGCAACTAGGAGTCATTTGTAAGTTGGATGTTTGAAAGTAGGGGCCTGCCCTATATACTCAGCAGAAATTTGGGCCTTGGGTGTTGGTGTTGCCACAACACTGTAAGCCCTCACAGGGCCCTGCTGTGAAATATTAGATCAAGAATTGTAATTACATGCCCCTGTTGAACAGGGGCAGAAAAATTGGGCCTTTGGTGGTGGTGGTGGTGCTGGTGCCATAACACTGTAAGTCCTCACAGTTACTCTTGGTGGGCGCAGAAACAGGCCCTGCTGTGAAATATTAGATCAAGAATTGTAATTGCATATCCCTGTTGAACAGGGGCAGAAAAATTGGGCCTTAGGCACTGGTACCGCAACACTGCAACCCCTCACAGATACTCTAGTTGGAGCGCAGGAACTAGCCCTGCTGCAAAGAATTGCATCAAAAATTGTAATTACACGCCCCTGTTAAACAGGAACTGAAAAATTGGGCCTTAGGCACTGGTGGCAGTGCCCAGAACCAAAAATGTTCTTACAAGCTATTAGCATGATCATTGAGGAGTTCGAGGATAATTACTCAGCATAACAGGATAGTCACTCAGCATCAGCATAGACAGTCTTTGAAGGGATCTGACATTTCAAAAAAAAGTATTCGGTTACATCAGCATCAGGTGCTTGGTAGCTGGTGGTGATCCAAGACTGATTCATTTTCATGAAGGTCAGTCGATCGACCGAGTCGGTGGACAGACGCACCCTGTGATCGGTTACAAAGCCTCCAGCATCACTGAATGTGTGTTCGGAAAGAACACTGGATGCAGGACAGGCCAGTAGCTCAATTGCATACTGTGCAAGCTCTGGCCAGTGATCCATCCTCAAGACCCCGTAACCCAGAGGATTTTCGGTGGGAAAGGTGTTTAAGTCAGATCTTGCCCCTAGGTATTCCTGCACCATGTAAAACAGACGCTGGCAATGGTTGCTGGAACCGATCATACCTTGGGGCTGCGGACTAAAAAATTGTCTGAACGCATCGGTCAGACGGCCACCTTCTCCACCGCTCCTTCTTTGACTGACCGAAGCCTCAGTAACACAAGGAACAGGAGTTTGTAACCTCCCAGTCTCTGGGAACGCGTTGCACAGACCTTTCTGCAAGGCCTCCCGAAGATGTTTCATCCTCTGCTCCCCCTGCGATGGCAAGATAAGGTCTGCAACCTTACCCTTGTAACATGGATCAAGGAGGGTTGCCAGCCAGTATTGATCCCTTTCCTTGATCCACGAATACGAGGATCCTTCCGCAGGCTTTGCAGGATCAGGGAGGCCATGCAGTGTAGGTTTGCGGAGGCCTCTGGGTCACTAAGGACGACATGATCCGCAGCCACCTCCTCCCAGCCACGTACAAGTCCATGGGTTTCTTGGGACTGTAAATGATCCCTTAAAGACTGCTGTTGATGCTGAGTGCCAGGCTTCACCTCTAGTCTGACACAATCCTCCTCCTCCTCCTTTTCCTGTGTGATCGGCGGGCACGCAGGAACACCGTCTGGATAAAGTGGGCCTTGAGAGCTAAGGAAGTCCTCCTCTTCCTGCCTCTGTTCTGCCTCAAGTGCCCTGTCCATTATTCCACGCAGCATGTGCTCCAACAAGTGGACAAGGGGGACAGTGTCACTGATGCATGCACTGTCACTGCTCACCATCCTCGTGGCCACCTCAAATGGTGACAGGACAGTGCATGCATCCCTGAGCATGGCCCACTGGCGTGGGGAAAAAAAAAACAAGCTCCCCTGACCCTGTCCTGGTGCCATAGTCACACAGGTACTCATTGATGGCCCTCTGCTGAGTGTGCAACCGCTGCAGCATGGCCAACGTTGAGTTCAACCTGGTGGGCATGTCACAGATTAGGCAGTTCTTGGGCAGGTTAAATTCCTTTTGGAGGTCTGCCAGCCGAGCACTGGCATTATATGACTGGCAGAAAGGCACACAGACTTTCCTGGCCTGCCTCAGGACATCCTGTAAGCCCGGGTACTGGCCCAAGAACCGCTGCACCACCTAGTTAAGGACGTTAGCCAAACAGGGCATATGGGTCATTTGTCCCTGTCGGAGGGCGGAGAGGAGGTTGGTGCCATTGTCGCAAACCACCATTCCTGCCTTAAGTTGGCATGGCGTCAACCACCTCTGAACCTGCCCCGGTAGAGCTGACAGAACCTCTGCCCCAGTGTGGCTCCTGTCCCCCAAGCACACCAGCTCAAGCACCGCATGGCATCTTTTGGCCTGCGTACTTGCGTAGCCCCTTGAACGCCTATGGAGCACCGCTGGTCCTGAGGACAAAGCACGGGAAGAGGCCATGGAGGAAGAAGAAGAGGAGAGGGTGGAGGAGAGAGGTGTGTCAGAATCACCATTAGTGGCATTTTGGAGGTGTGGTGGCGGAACAACCTCCAACACTACGGTACCTTGTCCTGCATCCTTCCCAGCTGCCAGCAGAGTCACCCAATGCGCCGTGAAACTTGGGTAACATCCCTGTCCATGCCTGCTGGACCATGAGTCAGCAGTAATATGCACCTTACCGCTGACCGCCCTGTCCAGCGAGGCCAAGACATTGCCTTCCACATGCCGGTAGAGAGCCGGAATCGCCTTCCGTGAGAAAAAGTGGCGTTTGGGAACCTGCCACTGAGGAACCGCACATTCCACAAACTCACGGAAGGGGACAGAGTCTACCAACTGAAAAGATAGCAGTTGAAGTGCCAGCAATTTTGCCAAGTTAGCATTCAACCGCTGGGCATGTGGATGGCTGGGAACGAACTTCTTTCTGCGGTTCAGCAGCTGGGGCAGGGAAATTTGCCTGGTGCAATCTGACCTCGGTGTACCGATAGCAGATTGCCCGCAAGTACTTGGCTGTGACACACCTAATTCTACACCTTCATTCCTCTCAGTGTAGGTCTCAGAGAGGACTGAAGGTATAGTGGGGTTGGAGATCCCAGCTGATGAGGAGCAAGGAGAGGTCCTCTTTGTTCTTTGGTGTGGGTCTTTTAGGTACGCTTGCCAACGAACTGCATGGCAGGTCAAAATTTGTCTGCTCAAGCATGTGGTGCCCAAGCGGGAGATGTTTTGGGCATGCGAGATACGATTGAGACATATGTTGCAAATAGCAGCGGTGCGATCTGATGCACTTGTCTCAAAAAAGGCCCACACCAAAGAACTTTTGGAATAACGTGCAGAGACAGCAGCGTCCTGCACATGCGGAGCTCTGCGGTGTGATGCAGTCAGTCTGCTGCACTTAGGCTGGCCCCTGGAGGGCATCCTGCCTCGTTGGTGATGTGCCTCTGTCATGAACAGGTGTGACCAGATTGTGTGGACTGCAAAGAGGAAACCAAAACGCATGTAAAGTGAATAAGAATAATGTTTATTTAAGATAAGTGATATAAATAAACAAACACCCCAAATACAAATAGTGCTCAACCAACCAACAGAATCCCACAGACAACAGATAATATATACAGCCAAAGGAAAGTACCAAAATCAAACACGTTAGCCAGGCCAGGGTCATACACAGGGGATCAGCGACTGAACAAGGACAGGTTAGGAGAGGGAGATAATGGATGGAATATGGCTACAAGGGAATAGGAACACAGGAGGGACAGGATCAGGATGGGATCGGATACAGGCTCAGGAGCAGGTTTAGGTTCAGATACAGATACAGGTTCAGATACAGGTTACAGGTCAGGGCGCAAGGAAGAAAGATACCAAGGCAAGCATGTGAGGGCTTGCCGGGTATTTATAAGGCTTCAGTAATTGACCTCATGTTACACCTGAGCGCAGAGGGTGCTGTCTGCTCCACACTGCCGGAGTACACCCTCTGGTGGACACCGGTACTACAGCCCAAGGATGCAACAGTGCCACCAGCAGGTGAGTCCTCTAATTACAGGTCCTAGGTGTTGGAAGATACCCGCTGGTGGACACTGGTACTGCGATCCAAGAGACCTATAGCGCCTCCAATGGGTAAACCTTTTCATGACAGTACCCCCCCTCAAAGGAGCGGCCTCCGGACACTCCAACTAGATTAAATTGTCCGAAGTTTATGGCCTCAAACCGAACAACAAATGAGGGCACATCAGGCTGGGCATCAGGTACTTCAGGCTGGGCATCAGGCACTTTAGACTGGGCAGCAGATACATCAAACCGGACAGAAGGCACATCAGAGCAGACAGCGGGCACATCAGAGCAGACAGCGGGCACATCAGAGCAGACAGCGGTCTCCGGGTCGTCGAGCTGGGCAGCAAGCTCCGGGTCGTCGAGCTGGGCAGCAGGCTCTGGAACATTAGGCCGAACAGGGAGCACCGTAAGGGCAGGCTGGCTCACAGGCACCGGCTCAGCAGGCTGGGTAACGGGCCCCGGCCCAGTGGGCTGGGTAACAGGCCCCGGCACAGCGAGTTGGACACCGGGCACTGGTCCGGCAAGCCGAATAACAGGTACTGGCTTAAAAGGCCAAGTGACGGACTCCGACATAGTAGACTGAGTAAAGGGCACCGATTTAACAGACTGGGTAACGGGCACCGGCTCAGCGGACTGGGTAACGGGCACTGGCTCAGCGGACTGGGTAACGGGCACCGGCTCAGTGGACTGGGTAACGGGCACCGGCTCAGTGGACTGGGTAACGGGCACTGAAACTTCAGGCTGACAAACGGGCACTGAAACTCCAGGCTGACACACGGGCACCGAAACTCCAGGCTGAGACACCAATGACAAGACATCCGGCTGGAAAGCAGGCAACGAGACATCAGGCTGGAAGGCAGGTACCAAGACATCAGACTGAGAAGCGGGCACTTCAGACGGGGAAGTGGAGACATCAAGCTGGAAGGCAGGCACCGAGACATCAGGCTGGAAGGTGGGCACATCAGACTGGAAAGCGGGCACATCAGACTAGAAAGCGGGCACCAAGACTTCGGGCTGGAAGGCAGGCATCGAGAGATCAGGCTGGAAGGCAGGCATCGAGACAACAGGCTGGAAAGCGGGCACATCAGACTGGAAGGTGGGCACATCAGACTGGGAAGCGGGCACCGAGACTTTGGGCTGGAGGACAGGCATCAGGACATCAGACTGGAAAGCGGACACATCTGACTGGAAGGTAGGCACATCAGGCTGGAAGGCAGGCACATCAGTCTGGAAGGCAGGCACCGAGATTTTGGGCTGGAAGGCAGGCATCAAGACATCTGACTGGAAAGCAGACACATCTGACTGGAAAGTAGGCACATCAGGCTGGAAGGCAGGCACATCAGGCTGGAAGGCAATGTGAAAGTGGAAACTCCTGCGCTGTCGGGGGGGGGGGGGGCTACGCTAAAAGGACACTGCTGCAACACCTAAGTACTGATCCAAGGCAGGACAAATGAGACAAAATTGGGGGAAGATGGTAGTTGCGCTGTGATGAAGGGGGGGGGGAAGCTACAAAGATGACTAAAGTGGCAAAGTAAACTAAAAAAGCAGAAACGGGCCAATGCATGAATGGATCCTACATGCTAAATGAACATGGTGGGGATGCAGTGAAGTGCAACATAGCTGATCAACATGACTATAATGTTGCGGGCAGACAAAACCTAATATATAAAGGTAATTGTGAAACAGTGACTGCTTGAATATAGCAAAGCAAAAATGCATATACTAACACAAATAGGATGAATAATGACACAATGCAAAACAAAAAAAAAAAAAATTATATAATGCAAGAAAAATATATGTGGGCTAGTGCCCCATTAGCAAAAACGTGACAAATCCTGGTGAACTACAAGTGACAAATCCCTAGGGCAAACATGAATATTAGTTCTATCATCCAGTCCAAAAAACAAAAACTCGTGATGAGAAACACAAAACAATTCAATTCCAATCGTGAAGGGAAGGGGATCTTCAGTGAGGACACCTCCGTGTTTGCAAACCGCTTACCTTACAGCTGTAAGGTGTACAGCCTGTGTTGCAAATGACCCGCAGGTGTAGACGTTCCGTGTATAAGGTAGTGACAATGATGAACATGCCAAGCGAAATATAAAAAATAAAAAGTATACAGCATGTAAAATAATTCTGCGACGACCACAGTGGAGGGGGGCAAGACACACACGGGGGGAGGTTGCACTCACTTTCATGAAGTGAGTGTGGGCATCAATCCACGAGCGCCGAGCTCGTATGCTTCCAGGAGTGTCACCAATCTGGAATCTGTCCTCGTGCCTGGAAACTGGAATATGTCCCCGTACCTCTCTCCTCAGTGTTCGTCAGGTAGAGTAGTGATACGGGGACATATTCCAGTTTCCAGGCACGAGGACAGATTCCAGATTGGTGACACTCCTGGAGGCATACGAGCTCGGCGCTCGTGGATTAATGCCCACACTCACTTCATGAAAGTGAGTGCAACCTCCCCCCGTGTGTGTCTTGCCCCCCTCCACTGTGGTCGTCGCAGAGTTATTTTACATGCTGTATACTTTTTATTTTTTATATTTCGCTTGGCATTTTCATCATTGTCACTACCTTATACACGGAATGTCTACACCTGCGGGTCATTTGCAACACAGGCTGTACACCTTACAGCTGTAAGGTAAGCGGCTAGCAAACACGGAGGTGTCCTCACTGAAGATCCCCCTTCCCTTCACGATTGGAATTGTTTTCCTTGTCAAAAGAAGTTTATTGAGTATACAATGTTATAAAGATACATAAAGTAATTTTACAAGGATCTATAAAGTAAGCTCATTGTTTTACAGTAGGGTTTATATAGGTAAATATCATGGAATTTCAAATATTAAACATCGGGTTCACGTAAACCTAAATTAAAGATATATATCATTTCCTTAGTTACTTTTGTAGGTATTTAAATGATTTATACCTACTATACATATTGTTTACAAGTAGAGTGTATATAGGTCAAATAAATTCTGATAATGAGCTTTAATCGTAAGGTGGAGAAAAGGAAAGAGAAAGAAGAAAAAGGGTTGAAAGGTAGAGGTATGGTCCACAAGGTTGTCCCGCTCGTCAGTTTATTATTCTTTTTAGTTCTCTTTGAAGCCTGAGAATGGGTGTCTCTGTAAGTCATTTAATCTGTTACCATGGCAACAGGACAGAGTCATTGAAGTTTGACAGGAACTGTTGTTTTATCCAAGGATGCCAAAGTTTTTCAAATTTTGGAATTTGATTTTGATCGATGGCTACCATCTTAGCATGGGACATTGTATTATTCATTCTGTGAATTGTTTCTGCTAGTACCAATGTAGGAGATTTCCATGCCTTGGCCACTGTTTGTTTTGCAGCCGTTATTAGTTGGATCATAAGTTTGAATTGAGAGAGTGTTAACCATTCCGGTTTTAGATTAAGTAAAGTTAAATATGGATCTGGTTGTATTATTTTTTAAAATATTTTAGATGCAATCACGAAGACTTCCTTCCAGAAGGTTTGGATTACTGGGCACGTCCACCATATGTGTAAATATGTGCCTATTTCTGGGCATCCTCGAAAACAAAGATCTGAGGTATTAGGTGAATATTTTGCCACTCTAGCGGGTACAAGGTACCAGCGAGTTAGGACTTTATAATTTGTCTCCAGTGCTAAGATGTTGGGTGAAGATGACTTAGATGTGAGCCATATGTTAGACCAGTCCGTGTCTTCTAAAGTTCGTCCCAGGTCCTCCTCCCACCTCTGAACGTAAGAGGGTCTATTAAGATTTGCTACTCCATATAATTGATTATAAAGTGATGAAATTGTACCTTTAGCAAATGGATCTTTTGTACAGATTGATTCAAAAATGGATAATTGGGATAATGGTGTATCCCCCTTTAGGAATGGTGTATAGAAATTTTTGATTTGGAGATATCTAAATATCTCAGTTTGGTAGATCATATTTTTCTCTAAGCGATGGGAATGAAAGGAATGATTTAGATGCTATGAAGTCATTTAGTGTCTGAATGCCTGATGTTGTCCAAGCTTTAAAAGAATTTGGGTAGATCCTTGCCGGATAAAAGGCCGGATTTCTGATAAAAGAAAGGAGAGGATTGTGTGGAGATTGTAATTGATATTTGGTTTTTAGTTTATCCCAGAGAGATAAGAAGTGTTTAGTTATGGGATTATGAATTTTAAAGTGGTCTTTAGGATCAAGCCATAATAAATGTGATATTAATAGAGGGTCATTTTCTGAAGCCTCTATAAATACCCATAATGGGATTTCCTGTTTTGCATGGTATTTGGACAGACTGGCCAAATGTGCTGCTCTGTAGTAGTTAGTAAAATTAGGGTATCCCAGGCCTCCTTTATTTTTGGGAAGATGTAGTGTGTGTATAGGTATACATGGTTTAGAAGAGCCCCATATAAACGAAGTTGCTCTTTTTTGTACTATTCTCAAAAAATAGGAAGGAATTGGAATAGGGAGGACTCTGAATAGATAAAGCAATTTGGGTAGAATAGTCATTTTGATTGCATTAATCTTCCCTATCCAGGATAAAGGAAGTTGCGACCATTGTTTTATTAGATTTGTGATCTGTCTTAATACAGGAGGATAATTGGTTGAGAATAAGTCAGAATGAGATGCTGTTAAATGAATTCCAAGATATGGGATTGATTTTTCTGCCCATGTGAATGGGAGTGCAGCCCTAGCCGGGATCAATTCCATGTTTGTGAGTGAAATATTAAGCACTAGGCATTTCTTAGGATTAATCATAAGGCCGGATAGGGCTGCAAATCCATCAAGAGCTGGTATTAAGTTAGGACCAGAGACCTGTGGTGATGATAGAAAAAGTAATATATCGTCTGCAAATATACATAGTTTGTGTGTAATACCTCCTACTTCAATGCCAGTTATAGTTTGGTTTGTTCTGATGTATTGGGCCATGGGTTCGAGTATAAGGGCAAATAATAAGGGAGATAATGGGCAACCCTGTCGGGTACCTCTTTCGATATTAAAGGCTTCAGATTTGTATCCAGCATATTTTATATAGGCTTTGGGTTTATTATATAATGCTTTGATCCATGTTAAAAAGTGGGGTCCAAAACCCCATTTTTGTAATGAATATTGCATATATTGCCAGGATACTGTGTCAAATGCCCTCTTAATATCGAGAGATAGAAAACATAAAGGGATTTTCCGTTTTTTAACAATATGTGCCAATAACACTGCCCTGCGTATATTATCGCCTGCCTGTCTATTTGGCATGAAGCCTACTTGATCTCTATGTATTAATTTTCCTATAATGCTATTGAGGCGTTTTGCTATTATTTTTGCTAATAATTTAATATCGAGGTTTAACAGAGAGATAGGCCGATAATTCACACAGGAAGTATCATCAGAAAGGGGTTTTGGGATCATACAAACAATTGCCATTAGTGTTTCTTGCCGAAAAGAATGTCCATCTAGAAGTTTGTTAAAAGTTTCAGTGAGAATGGGAGAGAGTATTTCTGAGAATGTTTTATAGTATAAAGCCGAGTAGCCGTCTGGGCCTGGTCTTTTGTTAAGTTTTAGGTCTTTTATGGCGTTAGCAACTTCATCTATAGTTATAGGCTCATCCAAACTGCTTTTTTGATTCTGAGATAACTCAGGTAAGGTTATTTTTGAGAAGAAGGATTCAGCCTCTGTAGGATTAAATTCATTGTTTGTCTTGTATAAAGTTGCGAGATGTGAGTGAAATTTATGGACTATTTTAACTGGATTACAAGTGTAAACATTTTTTGATAATTTCAAACGTATTGGTTTGAAAGATTTGTTAGTTGAATTTAATGCCCGAGCCAAATATGTACCTGGTTTGTTTGTATTCATGTAGAAATTGTGTTTGGAGCGTTTGAGGGATTTATCAACTGACTCAGTGAGAAATAGATCGTATTCCAATCTAGATTTTTCCAGATGAGATTTTGTACTCTGAGATGGATTATCTTGAAATGATATGTAGGCTGCATTAAAATTGAGTTCTAGTTTTTTTGCTAGATTTTTGCGTTCCCGTTTAAATAGTGCCATTTGTCTTTGTATTGTACCACGCAAGACAGGCTTATGAGCTTCCCACAGTGTTATTGGGGAGATGTCTGTTGTATTATTAATTGATATGTATTCCTTTAAAGCTTGTTCAATGGCCATCTGATGTAGTGGGTGTTTGAGCATTATGTCCGGTAAGTACCACGTTGGGTCATGCGCTTTTGGTATGGCTGAGGCTATAGTAGTGTATACTGCATTATGGTCAGACCACGGAATCGGAATTATATCTGATGCAATAATTTCTGGTATCATTCCTATTGTTAGAAAAATATGATCTATTCTGGTGAAGGTTTGATGAGGGTGCGAGAAATAAGTGAATTTCTTTTTCATTGGGTTACTTTCTCTCCACGAATCTACCAGATTGTATTTGGAAAGAAGTTGAGAAAAAGGTAATCTAGAGGTTATTTTGGATGGTGTAAAAGGTGATTTATCTAGAAATGGGAGGAGGACCTGGTTCGAATCCCCACACATTATCACTGTTCCTATTTTGTGTGTATTAATCACTTGTAATATATGTGAGAGGAATGGTGTAGGTTGTTTGTTAGGAGCGTAGTAGGAAATCACCGTGATTGCTGTATCCATTATATAACCCATGAGTATCAGGTATCTACCTTCTGGGTCTTTAATTTCTGATGATAAGGTGAATGGTGTGGATCGGTGAAATGCAATTAGAGTTCCCCTTTGCTTGGTACAGGCAGAAGCCGTGTAAATTTGTTGATAAAAAGGAGAAATATATTTTGGAGTAGAATCTTTGGTGAAGTGTGTTTCTTGGAGGCATACTATGTGAGCCTTCTTGTTATGGAAAGTACGGAAGGCTTTGGTCCTTTTTTGAGGGACATTTATTCCCTGAACATTCAGGGAAAGCATATTCAGTGGTGCCATGGCAATAGATCAAATAGTTTTGACTTACTTTTTGTTATGCAGAGCTGACTGCGCAGATCAACCTGTGTGGACTGAAGAGATGAATAGATAGAAAAGAAACCAGTGAATTCTGGAGTAAAGAGTAAACAAAAAACATGAGATTAGATGATACATTGTATAAATAATTTTTTGCAAGTAATCACAATTTACCCGTGAAAGAGAATAAATATCTCTCTCAGGGGAATAAGTGCCTTCGTCACACTCCCACATAATATGGTTGGGAGAATGAGGAGGGCTAATGAGGGTACACGGATCTTCCGCTTACAGGAGAGAAGTGCTATGTCAAAAGACATCAATATGATGTTTCATTAATTGGAGTGCAGAATATAGTTTTTGTTGAAATTATTTATTCCAGGGTGGTTGTATATGGTTAGTCTTGCCCTAGGCTAAATAATTCAGTTAGAAAGGTACTGTTAATAACTTTGGTATTGATGAAGATAGTTTGAATTATTTTGGGATTTTAACCCTTTTAGAGTAAACAATTACATATTTTATTCATATGTAACTGTTTAGATATGTTAACTCATAAAATTGAGGTTGTATTGCTTCAGATTAGAATAAACAAAAACATAGTTCTAGGAACTAGTTAGGTAATAATATATTTGTTTTAAGAAAAGAAAGAAAAAGCTTCCATTACTTCTGGATTTTTGAACATATTTGTCCTAAAAAGTAATAAATCTATTGTTATTACCTGATAATATATAACTGAACAAGAATTTCCTTATTTCACTTATATATTCTAAGGCTATATGAATCAGAAGTAATAAGAAATATAACTGGAATGTAACATGATCCCACACAGTGTGTGACTATCAGAATGCAGTTACATTCAGTTATAAATATAGGTTTTTTATAGAGAACCATCTCTTAGTATAATAAATGAAGAGATATCAGGAATTAGGATGTCAGTCCAATGAATCTTCTTGGTCCATGGATGATGTGGCATAACGGCCTCTTTTGTGAGAATGATGATTCCCATTTTGTTCTGGAATTTTCTGTGTGCTGCCTGAAGGTGAAGATGCCATTCTTCTGCGTGCGGGAGTGTTGCTGCTTGTGGGTTCTGTCAGATTTAATTTTAAAAGGGTTTGTTGTAGTTCATCTGCTGATCTGCTTCTGTAAATTGTACCTTGGTAGTTAAATCTGACTGAAAAGGGGAAGCCCCATTGATACATAATGTTGTGGCGTTGCAGTTCCATTAGTTGGGGTTTCATGGATCGCCTTTTAGTAATAGTAAGTTGGGATAGGTCAGCAAAAATTTGATAATTGTGTCCTTGAAAATTAAGTTCCTTTTTTTCTCTTGCAGCAATTAGTATTTGTTCTTTCGTTCTGTAATAATGAAATTTTGTGATTATATCACGTGGGGGTCCATCTTTATTTTTGGCTGTGAGGGCTCTGTGTACTCTGTCCAGTTCTAAACGTTCAATAGGGATATCTGGCTTTAGTTCTTGTAATAGAGCAGTAATAGTAGATTGCAGGTCTGTCACAGTTTCAGGTATTCCCCTTATGCGCAAGTTTGAACGTCTGGCTCTATTTTCGTAATCTTCGAGCTTAGTTTGAAGTATTAAATTCTCTTTTTTTAATTGTTCCAATTCTGTTATATTTTCTTGGGTTGTAATTTCAATTTCATCCATTTTTATTTCTAAGGCTGCGGTGCGGTTTCCCAGCTCTCTTATTTCTTTGGTTAGGCTGTTTGTTATTTGGTCTGAGGTTTGTTTTAAAGCCTTATGAAGCATCTTTTCAAATTGTAATAATATTACTGGGGATACTGAGGAGGCTTGTGGAGAAGTTTGTGAGAGGATTTGTTCTGTATCTGACTCAAATGGAGAGTCTTGCTGTGACATTTTCTGTCTGTGAGAGCGCCCTGATGCTGTATCTTGTGAGGTGACTGGAGCTGCTTCAGCTGCAGTGAGTGCCTGTGAGCTCTTTGTGAGGTGATTTTTATTTCTGCCACGGTTTCCTCCCAGTACCATATTTCCTGCCCAAACTTTCACAGTTTGTTCCCTGGGGCAAAAAGGTTGAAATGGATACCTTTTGAGCCTGCAGGCTCCGCTTTGTCCTTCTCTTCTCTCCTCAGTGGTGTGGAGCTCTAACAATGCATGTCTGCTCCGCTAGGCTCCGCCTCCTGCCCCCACGATTGGAATTGTTTTGTGTTTCTCATCACGAGTTTTTGTTTTTAGGACTGGATGATAGAACTAATATTCATGTTTGCCCAAGGGATTTGTCACTTGTAGTTCACCAGGATTTGGCATGTTTTAGCTAATGGGGCACTAGCCCACATATATTTTTCTTGCATTATATAATTTTTTTTTTTTTTGCATTGTGTCATTATTCATCCTATTTGTGTTAGTATATGCATTTTTGCTTTGCTATATTCAAGCAGTCACTGTTTCACAATTACTTTTATATATTAGGTTTTGTCTGCCCGCAACATCATAGTCATGTTGATCAGCTATGTTTCACTGCACTGCATCCCCACCATGTTCATTTAGCATGTAGGATCCATTCATGCATTGGCCCGTTTCTGCTTTTTTAGTTCACTTGGCCACTTTAGTCATCTTTGTAGCTTCCCCCCCCCTTCATCACAGCGCAACTACCATCTTCCCCCAATTCAGGCTGGAAGGCAGGCACCAAGACTTTGGGCTGGATGGCAGGCATCAAGACATCAGACTGGAAAGCGGGCACATTGACTGGAAGACAGGCACATCAGGCTGGAAGGCAGGCACATCAGGCTGGAAGGCAGGCACCGAGACTTTGGGCTGGAAGGCAGGTGTCAAGACATCAGATTGGAAAGCGGGCACATCAGACTGAAAGGTTGGTAACTCAGGCTGGAAGGCAGGCACATCAGGCTGGATAGCAGGCACTGGGTTGGCAGGTTTAGGTGGGTCATCAAGTTCAACTGGCATGAACGCAGGCTGGAACAGGTTGGTTGGTGTGGAAGCAAGTTGGGTTACTGGCAGGATCGTGTGAGTGGGGAAGAACTTCCGTTTCTTCTTTTGGCTTAACTGCTGGAAATCTGTAGGTGGCTGTAGGACTGTAGACAGGAGGTGAGGCATACTGAAAGGAAGGACTGGGATATGGCAAGGAAGGGGGAACAGCGGCCAGAGGAAGTTCTTGTGGGGAAGTTGCAGGTATTAGAGAAGAGGCAGGTGGGTTAAAGGCAGGATAGGTGCAGGAAGTAGAAACAGGGTATTGATACTTGGTGGGGAGCAGGGTATATTGGACTGTAGCTGAGGTTGCCAGGGGTGATGGGAGAAAGGAAATCTCCGCAGGCAGGTGTTTAGTAGCAGATCTGGGTTGTGGAGAGCTGACAGAAACTGGGCATAACAGGTCTTACCATGCCTAAAGTACAGGTAGCACAAAAGTGGGCTCACATACCCTCTGTCTGACCAGGGACTGCACTTCATCTGTACAATCTTTCAACAACTGTTTGGGACAAACCGAATAATGCTCCAAAAACGATGCAGAGTCATCCTCCAACAGCCATACTAAGGACGCAACCTGGTTAATGCTGAAGTAGGGGGGAGAAAAGTCATCATGGCCCTTTGGGATGCAAGGCAGAGATAGCTCTGTACACATTCCAATCAAAGGCTGAACATCCTCAAACAGTATACTGCCCTGATCGACCACAGAGTGAGCTAAACGGATAATCTCCAGCAGCTGATCACTGGACCACCCTTTCAATGTCTGGCGGAGATATTCAGAACTCTCTGTTGCCAGCAGAGCATAATAAGCAATTATATCTGAATTCATCCCAGCAACGTGAAATGGAACCGAGATGGTTCCCCTGTGCAGCCACTTCTGGTCAGAGATGGCCTTGGTATACTGTCATGAACAGGTGTGACCAGATTGTGTGGACTGCAAAGAGGAAACCAAAACGCATGTAAAGTGAATAAGAATAATGTTTATTTAAGATAAGTGATATAAATAAACAAACACCCCAAATACAAATAGTGCTCAACCAAATAACAGAAACCCACAGACAACAGATAATATATACAGCCAAAGGAAAGTACCAAAATCAAACACGTTAGCCAGGCCAGGGTCATACACAGGGGATCAGTGACTGAACAAGGGCAGGATAGGAGAGGGAGATAATGGATGGGATATGGCTACAAGGGAATAGGAACACAGGAGGGACAGGATCAGGATGTGATCAGATACAGGCTCAGGAGCAGGCTCAGGAGCAGGTTTAGGTTCAGATACAGATACAGGTTCAGGTTCAGATACAGGTTACAGGTCAGGGCGCAAGAAAGAAAGATACCAAGGCAAGCATGTGAGGGCTTGCCGGGTATTTATAAGGCTGCTCCACACTGCCGGAGTACACCTGTTGGTGGACACCGGTACTACGGCCCAAGGATGCAGCAGTGCCACCAGCAGGTGAGTCCTATTATTACAGGTCATAGGTGTTGGAAGACACCCACTGGTGGACACTGGTACTGCGATCCAAGAGACCGATAGCGCCACCAATGGGTAAACCTTTTCATGACAGCCTCCTCCTCCTCTCTCCTATCAGGCACACATTGAGTCAGTGACCTCATCATCCCCTCCCTCCTCATAACTGGTGCAAACCTGGCAGTATGCTGCAGCAGGGGGAACATGACTGCCAGATTGCTGTCCTTCTTGGGCACCCCCTCTGTCCGTGCTCACGTTACTGCCTTCATCTAGCTTAGTATCATCATCAGAGCCTTCAAAACGCTGGGCATCCTTCTGGAGCATGTACCCAACACTGTGGTCAAACAGTTCGAGGGACTCCTCAGGAGGACATGGTGGGGCTAGGGAAGGAGTCACTGATGCCATTGAGCCGAGGGAAGAGGCCGCGTTGGCAGTTGCTTTGCCAGACAAAGTACCCTGAGCCTGGGTGAGAGAGGATGAGGAGGATGAGGACGGCTTGGTTATCCACTCGACCAAGTCATCTGCATGTTGCGGCTCAACATGGCCAGCTGCCGAAAAAAAGGCGTGTCCCATGGCCATGTGCTGATGAGGATGCGTGTCCACGACCAGCACTGTTGCCTCTAGACACAGAGCCTGCTTGCCCTCTTTTATTGGCTTGTGACTGTCTGCCTCTCCATGTTGGCCTTCCAGACATACTATTGGCCTGCAGTGAGCTGCACAAAAAACTGGTATATATATTATACATATATATATATATATATATATATATATATATATATATATATATACTGATTATACTGCAGCTAGCAGAATCAACTGCCTGCCTGTAGTATTATTATTATGATAACACCTACACTTGTCTTCAGGTAGCTATACTGTAGGTGCAACTGTGCAGGGTACATAGTACAGTAACTGGAAATACGTCAATGAGCCTACACAAGCACCTGGCTGCAGGTAGCTTTACTGTAGGTGAGACTGTGCAGGGTACACAGTACAGTATCTGGAAATACTTCAATGAGCCTACACAAGCACCTGGCTGCAGGTTGCTACACTGTAGGCGAGACTGTGCAGGATACACAGTACAGTAGCTGGAAATACTTCAATGAGCCTACACAAGCACCTGGCTGCAGGTTGCTATACTGTAGGTGAGACTGTGCAGGATACACAGTACAGTAGCTGGAAATACTTCAATGAGCCTACACAAGCACCTGGCTGCAGGTTGCTATACTGTAGGTGAGACTGTGCAGGGTACACAGTACAGTAGCTGGAAATACTTCAATGAGCCTACACAAGCACCTGGCTGCAGGTTGCTATACTGTAGGTGAGACTGTGCAGGGTACACAGTACAGTAGCTGGAAATACTTCAGTGAGCCTACACAAGCACCTGGCTGCAAGTTGCTATACTGTAGGTGAGACTTTGCAGGGTACACAGTACAGTATCTGGAAATACTTCAATGAGCCTACACAAGCACCTGGCTGCAGGTTGCTACACTGTAGGCGAGACTGTGCAGGATACACAGTACAGTAGCTGGAAATACTTCAATGAGCCTACACAAGCACCTGGCTGCAGGTTGCTATACTGTAGGTGAGACTGTGCAGGGTACACAGTACAGTAGCTGGAAATACTGTAAAAACGCCTGCCTGTCAGTATACTAGGAAGAGAAGAACAGGATCTAGCTAAATTGAATACAGTGTATATATATATATATATATATATATATATATATATATATATATATATATATATATATATATATATATATATATATATATATATATATATATATATATATATATATATATATACATACACACAACACCTGGGATGCATATATATATACACAATACACTGTAACTGCAGCTAACTGACTCGACCTGCCTACTCTATCTAACTTAAATCAAATGACACTGTCTGTCTCTCTATCTCTCTATCTGAACGCCGGACCACACTACACAGGGCCACCGTGCAGGCGGCCTTATATAGTGTGGGGCGTGTACTAAACCCCCTGAGCCATAATTGGCCAAAGCCTCCTTGGCTTTGGCCAATTACGGCTCTCTGTTCAGACGGCGCTGTGATTGGCCAAGCATGCGGGTAATAGCGCATGATTGGCCAATCATCAGCCAGCAATGCACTGCGATGCCGCAGTGAATTATGGGCCGTGACGCGCCACTCGAATTTGCGAACGACCGAACACACGATGTTCGAGTCGAACATGGGTTCGACTCGAACACGAAGCTCATCCCTACTACAGAGTTTGACAGGAAGCACTGTACATTAAACTTGCCAATTAAGTCCAGTGGAGCTGCACCACAACCTGGAGCTGAACGCCTGGCTTGCAGTTGCAACGCGGTCCTACAGTGTAAAATTGTGAAAATAAAAGTAAAAAAAAAACAACAAAACAGGAGTTCCATAGGCGGCACCACAGATTGCTTTTCAGAGGGCAGTAAGCAGTACTTTTAGTGTGGAAGAAGCCTTAAAAAGGTAAGTGTATGTAAACTCTAATACCCTGTACACACGATAGGATTTTCCGATGGAAATTGTGTGATAGGACCTTGTTGTCGGAAATTCCGACCGTGTGTAGGCTCCATCACACATTTTCCATAGGAATTTCTGAAACACAAAGTTTGAGAGCTTGCTATAAATTTTCCGACAACAAAATCCGTTGTCGGAAATTCCGATCGTGTGTACACAAATCCGACGCACAAAGTGCCACGCATGCTCAGAATAAATAAAGAGATGAAAGCTATTGTCTACTGCCCCGTTTATAGTCCCGACGTACGTGCTTTACGTCACCGCGTTCAGAACGATCGGATTTTCCGACAACTTCGTGTGACCATATGTATGCAAGACAAGTTTGAGCCAACATCCGTCGGAAAAAATCCATGGATTTTGTTGTCGGAATGTCCGATCAATGTCCGACCGTGTGTACAGGGCATAAGACCCCTTTCACACCAAGGCGGTTTTCAGGCGTTTTAGCGCTAAAAATAGCGCCTAAAAACTGCCTCCTATTTGAATGTGTGCTTTCACACTGGGGCGGTGCACTTGCGGGACGGTAGAAAAAGTCCTGCAAGCAGCATCTTAGGGGCATGTTTGGAGCGCTATAAATAGCGCTTTAAAAATGCCCCTGTCCATTGAAATGAATGGGCAGCGCATCCAAAGCGCTTTGAAAGTGGCACAAAAGGGGTCCTTTTTTTTTTTTTGAAGGTCACTTTGTCACGTGAAAAAATCGCCCCCTAGCGCCCAAAAAGCGTCGCTAAAATGCAGCTAAAGCTTTGCAAAAAGGACTTGCGCTTTAGCAGCGCTTCAGTGTGAAAGGGATCTAACAATGAACTTCTGTCATATCTATTCAGTTAGTGAAAAATATAACTGATCTTGTCTGCTGATAACTTTTTCTGCCCTCTACCTGTGTTGCACTGTTATCAGTTACATTGTTCTCAGCTACGTCCGAATACTACAGATCCCCCTCCCCTTTATGTTTGAAGAAAAGGGGAGGTTTCTGTAGTCCTATCGTGTTTTCTCATGTGTGTTACTGGCAGGTAAAAATATTGGTGAAAAAATATACAAAAAAAAGAAAATGAATGCAACCACCACCTCTAAAGACTGTAAAATTGCAATATATTACATTTATGTTATTTGGTTTTGATATGCTTTAACACAAAGCTCCAAATGGTTTCCTTGTTTTGTGCTTGAACTTTATATTACATATGTTTTGTTCACAAATGTTAAAGTATATTTTATATGATTGTACTAGTTTGGTATTTGGTAGGACAGAGGTTATAGTAGCTGCAATAAGTACCTAGAAGTTGAATATAAATGTTTACAGCAGAAGGAACTTTCTTTTTTATTACATTTGAAATATAACTTGGAAAGATAGGCTGACAGATGTCATCCTTTGTATTTCCGTGATCTGATGCAAATTTTTCTTTTGGGTTGATTTATTAACAGGAGTACAGATTTCAGCTTTAGAACAGTATTGGCAGTTGTTGCACTGGGGGCTCCTACCTCCAAGGAAATATTTTTAATTGATGTGTAGGAAATTAGGTCAGTATTATCAGTTTGTACTGTTCAGATCTCTCAAGCCCCTTATCTGTCCGGGGGTAAACAAATATATGCCAGTGCGGACCAGAGTTCCAGTGTTAAGTGACCTTCTTGAAGAGCTGCATGCATGTACCCACAATCCATGCAATTCAATGAGCTGCCTAATGTACCAACAAAAAGGCACATCTGTCAGGAACCATAAACTAGACTGAGACAGAAATCACAATTAAAATCACAAATCTTGAATGAAATGGCAAAAATAACACAGTTCAGGAAGTCAAAAACAGAAGCCAGTGTTTAGATGCCAGAGAAGGTAAAGAAATGAGCTGGGTCAGGAAACCAGAAGTCAGCGTAGGGAGGAGCCAAAATCAGGAACAGGAATCAAAAGGAAGTCAGCCAGACCAAGTCATACACAGGAGCACAGGAAGGAACACACTTAGAGATCACAGACCATGCAAGGGCAAGGAGGAAATGAGCTCAGCTGTTTAACCGCTTCAGCCCCGGAAGATTTTACCCCCTTCCTGACCAGAGCACTTTTTGCGATTCGGCACTGCGTCGCTTTAACTGACAATTGCGCGGCTGTGCAACGTTGCACCCAAACAAAATTGAAGTCCTTTTTTTCCCACAAATAGAGCTTTCTTTTGGTGGTATTTGATCACCTCTGTGGTTTTTATCTTTTGCGATATAAACAAAAAAAAGAGCAACAATTTTGAAAAAAACGCAATATTTTTAACTTTTTGCTATAATAAATATCCCCCAAAAATATATAAAAAAACTATTTTTTTCCTCAGTTTAGGCCGATATGTATTCTTCTACATGTTTTTGGTAAAAAAAAAAATCGCAATAAGTGTATATTGATTTTGCATATTGGTTTGCGCAGAAGTTGTAGCATCTACAAAATATGGCATTTTTTTTGGCATTTTTATTATCTTTTTTTTTACTAGTAAGTGCAGCAATCTGCGATTTTTTTTTTTTCATTGGGACTGCGACATTATGGCGGACACGTCGGACAATTTTGACACACTTTTGGGACTGTTGGCATTTTTACAGCGATCAGGGCTTTGAAAATGCATTGATTACTGCAAAAATGTCACTGGCAGTGAAGGGGTTAACCACTAGGGGGCAATCAAGGGGTTAATGTGTTCCCTAGTGTGTGTTCTAACTGAAGGGGGAGGGGACTGTGTAGGGGAAGAGATAGATTGCTGTTTATACTCTGTATGAACAAACGATCTGTCACTTCTCCCCTCAGAGAACCAGAAACTGTGTGTTTACGCACACAGATCCCGGTTCTCCGTGTGCCCTGAGCGATCGCGGGAGCCCGGCGGTGATTGCAACCGCCGGGCACTTGCATTGGCTCTAGTGGCCACAGGGCGAAGTGATGTTACATAACGTTGTTTTGCCCAGCCGTGCCATTCTGCCGCAGTATAACTGCGGCGGATGGTTGGCAAGTGATTAAATAGCAAAAGGGGTTGGCTGTAGGCTGGACTAATGAGGCAGGTTAATGGTAACCAGGTGAGTCAGTGTTTCTGGCAAATTAACCGACAGCTGAGCAGCTTCTGTGCACTGAAAGAAAAGTGCTGCTCGTTAACTAGCAGGAGCCAGCCCTGACAACATTATACTGCAACGCATTGTAATGCATGTCCTTCTACATGGTACATTGGGGTTCCATTTAGAATTCATATTAGTGTACAGTAGTGTATATAGGCCTTAGAGCTAACCATTTGGTTGGGGTAGGAAGGTAGCAGAAAACAGTAGACCAAGGGGAGAGAAATAGATGCAACCCCAGCTTTAGTATTGTATTCTGCAGGACTCCTACGCTGTCAGAATACACTGATCAGCGTGGAGAGCAATTGGCTGCATGTGCTGATCGAACACAAATTTTTCAATAGTCCTGTTTGAGAGGAGTCAATCACTAGGCCAACTCCTCTCGTACAGCAACTGCCATAGATGGATCAAAATTCAGCCAGTTCCTACTGAACTGTATGAATTTCAGTCCATCTATGACTAGCTTTAAAGGGGTTGTATGGCTTTTTTTTTTTTTTTTTAAATAACATGTTCTACTTACCTCCACTGTGCAGTTTTGCACAGAGTGGCCCCAATCCTCCTTTTCTGGTGTCCCTCTGCAGCTGTCTCGGCTCCTCCCTGCAATAGCTAACCTCCCTCTGGGAAGCTCTATCCTGAGGGGGTTAGCTTGCGGGCGCGCTCCCTGTCATACACGCTGCATCCATAGACACAGCGTGTATGACTCGTTCCCGCCCCCCTGCGGGCCGCGTCATTGGATGTGATTGACAGCAGCGCGAGCCAATGGCTCCGCTGCTATCAATCTATCCTATCTATCCAATCAACGGCCAGACTCCGTGGAGAAGAAGACGCTGGGGGACGCGCACAGCAGATGAACGGGCTCAGGTAAGTAAATGGGGGGCTGGGTGGGCCGTCATTGCCAGGTGTTTTTTCACCTTAATGCATAGGATGCATTAAGGTGAAAAAACACCAACCTTTACAACCCCTTTAATTATCCCTGTTTAGTTTTAACTCCATTCCCCCTTTCTTTCCTTTTTTTTATATGCATTATTCAATTTGCCAATTCCTATGAAATTCTAATTCTTATTCTACCCATTCCCTTGCAGTACTTTGCATAAAACACCTACAAGTTGAAGCTGAACAGGTTGCCTTGAAGAACCTGAAGCTGGCCAACAGATTGCCTCCCAAAGGCTCTTATTATTCTGCTGTCCTCCCTGTTTTGGTTCTGGTGCTGTTGATCATGGCAGTGGCAGTGTTTGTTATGAAACAAGCCAAGTCGAAAAAGATCCTGTGTTGGAAACCAAGCTATGAAAGGCTGAATGGCAATTCCAGGACTATGACATACTGTGATGAGGACACCATTGTTCATAAGAATGCCTCTGATGCTGAAGAGGAAGATAGTATGGATGAATGTGACATAGTATACAGCACTGGGGATGGAACGGTGTACAAAAAGTATAGCTTTAAGTTAAGATCAGCCAATAATAGAGTGTTGCAGGAATTGGCGTGTATAAACAAAGTATGATGTTTTGGAATGTTATTTTTGTATGCACCGGTTCCAACCAACATATATCTGAGCAACATATATTCATAGCACAGTGTTAAACACATGGGGAAGTCAGATTAGCTTTCTGTTAGTTTACTGCTGGATTTCCTAAATCAAGTTGCCGGAAAAAAATTAGTGTCTGAGAAATGGACAGATAGTCACCTTTCTTTTTCTTAAAAAAAATCTCAAAAACAATAAGGATGTCTTCCTCCTGGTAGATTAATGTAGATGTGATAGAGCAGAAATTATAGCTGGCCATTCATGGATTGAAATTCATGTGGTTCAGCAGGGACTAGCTGAATTCTGATCCATGTATGGGCACCCTGGTTGTACAGCAGTTGATCTACTGATCGACTTCTGTACAACCAGCCTGTTGAATAAATGCGGCACGATCAGCGCTGCCGACTATAACTAACTATAGCCAGCAGCACTGATCAATGTATTCTGATACTGGGGAATCCTTTGGCAGAATACAATATATCAAATGTCTGGGGGAAAGTGGGTCAGTTTTTTCGCTTAACCCACTTTTCTGAATGAAAAAAAAGGACCCAGCTATAGCCAGCTTAAAAGTAGGGTGATTTAGCACATGAGTGAAAACATACTTGTCTCTAAATAATAATCTGAGTATTTGTATTGAATAACATCCTCAGTCACAGCACCTCCCTCCCTACTCACCGTCCCTCACAGCACCTCCATCTCTGGTCAGTACCTTCAACTCACTTCCCTTCTTTTTCATTACACTGCCTCTCTATCATTCACCTCATACCCCCAGGCACAGCACCTCACCCCCTGGTCCAATCCCTCTCCACCTATGCCTCTCTACCATTGACCTCACCTCTCAGGTCCCAAGCCCCTCTTACCCCAAATCGCCCCTCTAACCCAGCTGCCCACAATGGCTTCCTGTCGCCCACCCCACTCCTGATTATAGTGTTTCCCTCCCATCACACCCTTTGCTCACCCTGCAACTGTTCCCGACATTACTCCCAGCTAGGGTTGGCACTTGGCCGGTATTTTACCAGCTTGGGTGCTAATAATGGGAATTGTTTTCAAAGTTATTTAGATGCAAAAGACCTTAAGACTGGTACATTTTCCCAGAAAAGGCAGGAACCCAATTCCCAGCTCATGGTTCCCACTAGTCTGCTACTTTTTTAGTGTGTGTGTACTGTACAGTATAAAGTGGATATAAAAAGTCTACACACCCCTATTAAAATTTCAGGTTTCTGTGATATAAAAAAAATGAGACAAAGATAAATCATTTAATAACTTTTATGTGACCTATAAACTGTACAACTCAATTGAAAAAAACTGAAATCTTTTAGGGGGGGAAGTATATAACTGGGAATGTAGCTGTGTTCAGAATTAAGCAATCATATTTAAACGTTAATGTTAAATATGAGTCAGTACACACCTGCCATCATTTAAAGTGCCTCTGATTAACCCCAAATAAATTTCAGCTGTTCTAGTAGGTCTTTCCTGACATTTTTCTTAGTTGCATCCTACAGCAAAAGCCACGGCCTGCAGAGAGCTTTCAAAGCATCAGAGGGATCTCATTGTTAAAAGGTATCAGTCAGGAGAAGGGTACAAAAGAATTTCCAAGGCATTAGATATACCATGGAACACAGTGAAGACGGTCATCATCAAGTGGAGAAAATATGGCACAACAGTGACATTACCAAGAACTGGACGTACCTCCAAAATTGTTGAAAATACGAATAGAAAACTGGTCAGGGAGGCTGCCAAGAGGCCTACAGCAACACTAAAGGAGCTGCAGGAATATCTGGCAAGTACTGGCTGTGTGGTACATGTGACAACAATCTCCCGTATTCCCTATATGTCTGGGCTATGGGGTAGAGTGGCAAGACGGAAGCCTTTTCTTATGAAGAAAAACTTCTAAGCCTGGCTAAATTTTGCAAAAACATATCTGAAGTCTCCCAAAAGCATGTGGGAAAATGTGTTATGGTCTGATCAAACGAAGGTTGAACTTTTTGGCCATAATTCCAAAAGATATGTTTGGCGCAAAAACAACACTGCACATCACCAAAAGAACACCATACACACCGTGAAGCATGGTGATGGCATGATCATGCTTTGGGGATGTTTTTCTTCAGCTGGAACAGGGGCTTTAGTCAAGGTAGAGGGAATGATGAACAGTTCCAAATACCAGTCAATATTGGCACAAATCCTTCAGGCTTCTGCTAAAAAGCTGAACATGAAAAGGAACTTCATCTTTCAGCATGCCGACGAGCCAAAGCCTACATTCAAATAAACAAAGGAATGGCTTCACCAGAAGAAGATTCAAGTTTTGGAATGGCCCATCCAGAGCCCAGACCTGAATCCGATTGAAAATCTGTGGGGTGATCTGAAGAGGGCTGTGCACAGGAGATGCCCTAACTGTCTGACAGATTTGGAATGTTTTTGCAAAGAGTGGGCAAATATTGTGTTGATGGGGAATCCCTCCTGCAGAGCAATTGTGTACACCTGGTGTGGGGGGGGGCAGGGAGCCATTCCGGCCGGGAGAACACACACTGAGTATTGTCAGAGGCTATAGACACAGGCAATGATTGCATGAAAAATTCAACAGGCTGGTTGATTGATCAAGCAACTTGGGTACAATCAACCTGGCCATACATGGTTCAAGTCTCGGCCGGTCCCTGCAGAATGTCCTGCTTAAGAAGATTAATGTGCCTAGATTCACTTGCTCATTTTAAATCTGTCATAGTTTTGGATTTAAAAATAGATGTTTTTTCTGTTTGTCATTAACATCTTATAGGGACCATATAAATAATAGTTCCAATGTATGTTAATATTTAAAATAAACTTCTTTATGTTAATTGTCTTTTTTTTTTTTTTTCTTATCCATGTACATGAAAAACAGTTATATTTGCTATTTTTGAAGACTATGGTTTCTGCTCACACAAGGACTTATGCCGCGTACACACGGTCGGACTTTTCGGCTACAAAAGTCCGACAGCCTGTCCGACAGACTTTCGACTGACTTTTGTCAGACTTTTGGCGGACTTGTGGCAGACTTTCTTACGAACGGACTTGCCTACATACGATCACACAAAAGTCCGACGGATTCGTACGTGATGACGTACACCGGACTAAAATAAGGAAGTTGATAGCCAGTAGCCAATAGCTGCCCTAGCGTGGGTTTTTGTCCGTCGGACTAGCACACAGACGAGCGGATTTCTGGGTCCGGCGTAGTTACGACGTAAAGATTTGAAGCATGTTTCAAATCTAAAGTCCGTCAGATTTGTGGCTGGAAAAGTCAGCTGAAAGTCCGCTGAAAGTCCGGGGAAGCCTACACACGATCGGATTGTCAGCCAGCTTTAGTCCGTCGGCGTCCGTCGGACTTTTGTAGACGAAAAGTCCGACCGTGTGTACGCGGCATTAGGATTCAGCCAAAAAAGCCTCATAATGACCATGGTGTAAATATTTGCAATTTTTTTGAGATTTGTCCATTTCCTTCTGTGTCAGGAGTGGAAAAGAGAGAGTTATGTGAATGGAAGCATCTCTAAAATGTAATTTGTGACATGCTAGATGTTTGAAATATGTAACATCTAATTACTATAAGTTACTGTACTGTAATGCCGCGTACACACGGTCCTACTTTTCGTCTACAAAAGTCCAACGGACGCTGATGGACTAAAGCTGGCTGGTAATCCGATCGTGTGTGGGCTTCTCCGGACTTTCAACTGACTTTTTTAGCCTCAAATCCGACGTACTTTAGATTTGAAACATGTTTTAAAACTTTACTTCGTAACTACGACGGACCCCGAAATCCGCTCGTCTGTGTGCTAGTCCGACGGACAAAAAGCCACGCTAGGGCACCTATTGGCTACTGGCTATGAACTTCCTTATTTTAGTCCGGTGTACGTCATCACGTACGAATCCGTTAGACTTTTGTGTGGTCGTGTGTAGGCAAGTCCGTTCGTTAGAAAGTAGGCCGCAAGTCCGCCGCAAGTCCACCGAAAGTCTGCCGGAAGTCTGTCGGACAGGCTGTCCGACTTTTGTAGACGAAAAGTACGACCGTGTGTACGCGGCATTAGAGCTATGTTGACCTCAGGCATGGTAAGTATTTATGAAACACTTACCTTAGAACAAAGCCTTCCTCCCGCTGAAACAGTTGATATTTTCCCCAGAGTTACCTCCTGGCTTGCGGGTTCCTCTGTGAGTACACAGGTTTACTTCTCACTTTAGCTATATATATATATATATATATATATATATATATATATATACACACAAATATACATATACGCACTGCACATTAAGATGTGTGGATAAATAATAGTGCTGCTACGTAAAAAAAAAATCGGAATGTCAAAAAGGTGAAGAATATATAAAAAACATACATTTCACAGTAGCACTCAAAAAAATATATAAAATGTGTCCGTAAAAATATATATAATTCTGTGTCTGTATAAATGTGAAACAGTATCTTGCAGTCACAAACAAGGAATATCAATTTCAATCCACTCGAATGTGATAGATAAGTGCAACAAAACTGATGTTACAACACCAATAGTCCTCCACCACAGTGAAAAGTGCGCCCCCTGTGACAAAGTCGGAAGTGGCGAATCACGTCGGGGCGTGGCTACATAGAAACTGAACTTTGATGCCGGGATGGTGAAGGAGTTAAGGAGCGGTTAGTTCGCAGCACATTGTCACCCGGCATGATTGAATTAACATTATGAAGACTTGTTTGAATTTTATCTGATGAACGTGCAATACTTTTTAAATAAATTAGCAACCTTAAGGATTTTTACACTTTTGGAGGCTCTGTCTTTTTATTCCAACATGTGGAGTGAGAAGCTAAAATCTGGATGGAGTTTGGCATCTATTAACAGCTCTTCAGTTTACCACTAAAGACATTTGCCAGATATTTGCCAGACACGAGAGTGAATGCTACAAGCTATAAAGGCTTTACTAAAGGGTGTGATCAGAAATACTAAAGAATTTGTTCAGAATATTGAGACTGTTCACAGAGTGAATTGTGCAAATATTCACTTCAATTATCCAATTATTTAAAATTCGAATTCCTCTTTCCTTATTTCATCTGTACATGATTGTATAATTGCCATTAATAATCACACTATTTATTGTGAGAAGATTCTTAAATTCTTTAGTAAAGCAGCCCAAGTGTATAGTTGTGCAGTAGGTTGCATTACTTTGGATCAAATTTCAATTACAAAAGATATTTTCTAATCATCCTGTTCAACTGATATTAAAATCAGGTAGATGACTCCGCACAGTCACAATCTCATGGATCGGGTTTGAAACAAAATCTGTGTGCTATCGTCGGCTTTAGATTGACAACAATTAAAATATTATAATCAGTGGTGGCTGTTTTAGGATGGGGGGGGGGGGGGGGGGCGCCAGACCCTGCCCCTCCTTTTTGATCCATCCTACGTCTCATAAGCCCCATCCCTTATAGAATTCACCCACCCCATTCCCTGTATTCCACTTGCTTTCACCCATAGTGTCAGGAGTATACAGCTCAGCATCACAGCACAGAATATACAGCCTCAACACCACAGGACAGAGTATACAGCTCAGCATCACAGGACAGAGTATACAGCCTCAGCACCACAGGACAGAGTATACAACCCCAGCATCACAGCACAGAGTATACAGCTCAGCATCACAGGACAGAGTATACAGCCCCAGTGTCACGTACCTAGTGGTGGAGCCCAGAATGCAAGGAGTAGCCTCTCGTGTGCCTCTGGTTCGAGAGCCCCTGATAGAGAAGACAGGGACTCAAGAGCGCAGGGGGCCACAAGTGCTTGGCAAGTGGCAGGTGTAGAGCTGATCCGGACCTCTGGTGCAGCAGAAGGAGGACTGACAGGAACACTGGATCCACCGATAGAGCAGAGAAGGACTGTAGCTGGCAGGAACTCTGGAACAACAGGTGGCAGGGAGGTGTTCTGTAGTACAACTGGAGCACAGGAACAACTGGTAGATGAACCAGAACTCTGGCAGGAACACTGGAACTGTTGACTGAATAGAGAAGCACTGTAGCTAGCAGGAACCCAGGAACAAACAGGCAGCAGGGAGGTGTTCTGTAGTACCACTGGAAGCACTAGCGAAGTCAGACAGGCCGGGTCAAACACAGGCAAGCAGAGCAGGTACCAAACATAGTGAGGAGAGTAGTCAGGGCACGGACCGGATCGGCAACAGACAGGCAGGTAACAACCGTAGGATGAGGCAGGAGAATCGTCAGACAAGCCGAGGTCAGGGACTGGCAGCAAACAGGAGAAGTCAGGAACAAGCCGGGTAACAGGAATCAGGTAAGCAGGTATATCAGATAGCTTAGGGTCACAGGGAACGCTGTAGACCGGACAGCAAGGAAGCATGCTGACAGACTCCTTTAAATAGGCCTAATGGCGCCAAAAGCTGTCACACTGCACGTCTGCGCGCATCCGCGTGCACACTTGCACACCCGAGTACCGATCGTACGTGCCCGTTCGTATCATCGTGTAACCACGTACACCCGCTCGTATTAGCGCGTACCCGCATGCGTCCTCTGTCTCTATTGACAGTAGTTCTGTTAACCGATCTTCCACCGACGGCTAAGCTAACAGGATGTCTTTCATGACATTGCCCCCCCCCAAGGGGCAGCCTCTGGATGCCCAACTGTGCCATCTTACTTGGATGAGATCTTTTAAAGGCAAGAATGAACCTCCTCGCATGGATGTTGGACTCCGGCTCCCAGGAGTTTTCCTCAGGCCCGTACCCCTTCCATTTTTCCAAAAACTGGACTTGGTTACGTCTCTTCCTACAATCCAGAATGGACTCAACCTCATATTCGGTTTCTCCGTCAATGATCACGGGTTCAGGGGGATTGTCCCTCCGGTTGACAAAAGGATCAGGAACTGCAGGTTTGAGTAGGGCAACATGAAAGACCGGGTGAATCCGGAATGATTCTGGTAACTTTAGTTCGTAGGCCACATTATTAATTTTTCTTGTCACTGGAAAAGGACCCACGAACTTGGGACCCAATTTTTTGGAAGGACAAGCCAATCTTAGATTCAAAGTGGATAGCCAAACCAAATCTCCAGGTTTAAGATCAAGCTCCCCCTTCTCTTCTTGTCAAACACCTCTTTGTTGTAGTTCTGGGTCCTTGCCATAGTCTCTTGCAGAAGCTTATTATTTGATTCGAAGAAGTTTAGGTTTTCTTGAACAGCTGGTACTGGACACTCCGGGATGTTAGTAGACAAGAACAGAGGATGGAACCCATAATTTGCAAAAAATGGTGTTTGCATTGTAGCGGAATGAACAGAGTTGTTGTATGCAAATTTAGCAAGGGGAAGAAGCGGAGCCCAATCATCCTGGGAGAACGAGGAAAAGCAGCGCAGATACTGCTCCAGCGTCTGATTCGTTCTCTCCGTCTGGCCATTTGTGTGGGGATGATAGGCAGAAGAGAACGCAAGATCAATTTTCAGAGATTCACAAAGAGCAGAGTGAATTGTACTCCCCGATCAGAAGTAATATTGGCAGGGATGCCATGAAGCCTCACCACCTCCTTAATAAATGTCCTGAGGGTTTCAGCAGCAGTAGGGGTACCCCTCATTGGTAGGAAATGTGCCATCTTGTATAATCTATCCACTATTACGAAGATCGTAGTGTAGCTTTCAGAAGGTGGCAGCTCGACAATAAAATCCATGGAGATCATCCTCCATGGCTTCTCCGGGACAGATAGTGGTTTTAACAGGCCCCAGGCTTTAGACTTGCTGCCTTTATTTTGAATACAGGTGGCACATGCTTCCACATAGTCCTTACAGTCCTTTCTTAATGATGGCCACCAGAACATGCGCTGAAGAAGTTCAGATGTTTTATGTACTCCGAAATGGCCGGCTAACATATGGTCATGGCAAGAACTAAGAGCTGCTGTTCGCATCTCCTGAGGTACGAAGATCCTATCCCTAAACCACAGAAGATCATCTCTGGCCTGTAGGTCTGTATCAGGTGGAGTGGAGATGTTCCTGGAGGCTTGCTTGATCTGTGACAGTAGATCCCCTTGGAGTAACAGAAAGTTCCCTGAGGACAAGATGGTATCTGGCGGAGAAGGTGCTTCTGGATCACTGTACATCCGTGACAGAGCGTCAGACTTGATATTTTTTGACCCGGGACGGTAGGTGATATGGAAAGAAAATCTAGTAAAGAACAGTGCCCATCTGGCCTGTCATGTTTTCAACCTCTTGGCAGTCTTTAAATATTCCAGATTCTTGTGATCTGTATAAACAAGAATCGGGTGGGCTGCTCCCTCTAACAGGTATTGCCATTCCTCCAGCGCAGCTTTGATCGCTAACAATTCTCGGTCACCCACGTCATAGTTCCTTTCTGCTTCCGATAATTTACGGGAAAAAAAAGCGACTGGGTGCAGAAGAGCCCTAGGCCCCTGTCTTTGGGAGAGTACTGCACCGACCGCTATCTCCGAGGCATCCACCTCCAGGATATAAGGCAATGTGGAATCAGGATGTTTTAAAACTGAGGCTGAGACAAACAGATCCTTCAGTGTAGTAAAGGCCATCTGAGCTTCCGTAGACCAGTGGAATTTGAGGCCCTGTTGGGTTAATCTTGTAATGGGAGAAATGATGGTGGAGAATCCCTTGATGAATTTTCTATAAAAATTCGCAAATCCTACGAAACGTTGAATCCCTTTTTTGTCAGTAGGGGCGGGCCAGTCCAGAATGGCAGGGACCTTCTGAGGGTCCATTTTGATGCCTTCCACAGAAATAATAAGACCAAGGAACTGAATACTCTCTTGTTCGAAGACACATTTCTCAGGCTTGGCGTAAAGGCTGTGCTAGCGAAGTCGGGTCAAAACATTTCTGACATGTTCACAGTGTTCAACTAGGGAAGAAGAAAAGATTAGAATGTCATCTAGATAAATAACAACGAACAGGTCAAGGTAGTCTCTGAAAATGTTATTCACAAAATGCTGAAATGTAGCAGGAGTATTACAAAGTCCGAAAGGCATGACTAAATATTCGAAGTGCCCAAACCGGGTACGGAAGGCAGTCTTCCATTCGTCTCCCTTGCGAATGCGGACAAGGTTGTAGGCACCACGAAGATCCAATTTAGAAAACACTACTGCAGACCCCAGCCTCTTTAAAAGTTCTGGCACTAATGGTAAGGGATAACGGTTCTTGATCGTGATTTTATTGAGTGCCCGATAATCCACACAAGGGCGCAAGGAATGGTCTTTCTTTTCCACAAAAAAGATTCCTGCTCCTGCCGGGGACGTGGAAGGTCGGATGAAGCCTTTCTTTATATTGTCATCAATGTAGGTTTTTAATACTCCTAGTTCTAACTCTGACAAAGGGAATATTCTCCCAAAGGGAATCTCTGCCCCTGGGAGGAGCTCAATCGGACAGTCATATGGCCGGTGGGGAGGAAGGGTCTCGGCCCCTTTTTGACTGAAAACGTCCAGAAAGCTATGGTAGACTTCGGGTACAACTTGACGGGTCTCGGCATCAGTTTCCATGCACAACAGGGGAGAGGGAGCTTGAGTAACTTCTGGTAGACAGTGTTGGTGGCAATAAGAGGAAGGAAACTCAATTTTCCCTGAGGCCCAGTCAACTTGCGGGTTATGGGCCTTGAGCCATGGCATGCTTAATATGATGGGGAATAGAGGAGATTCAATGACATCCAGACAAAGTAGCTCTTGATGAGTGCCGGCAATGGTGGTGAGCATGGGTACTGTTTCCTGGGTTACTGGTCCTGATCTGAGGGTAGAACCATTGGCCAGATATACTGAAAGTCCTTTCGCCCTGGGCCGGATGGGAATGTGATGTCTGGAAGCGAAGGACAAGTCTATAAAGCCACTGCAGGCCCCGGAATCAATGATAGCGCTGGTTGGTATATTCCCTCCTGGGAGCTGTAAAAGAAGCGGTACAGCCAGGTGAGACACATTATTCAGTGCAGCTGGGGTAAGAGCAGGAGAGACAGAGAGGCACTTACGAAGCTTGGCCAGGCATGTTCGTACAAAGTGTCCGGGTTCCCCGCAGTATAGGCACAGGTTACCAGCCCGACGGCATTGACGCTCTTCAGGAGTGAGGGATGGCCGTAAGAGTCCCAGCTGCATTGGTTCCGGTGTATCTGAGGTCGTAGTAGTAGAAGCTGGAGGAGCGGAGTGGGGAGAACTAAGCACCCGGGGCAGCATCCAAACAGGACGAGCAGGACCAGAGGATCACTCCGTACGTCGTTCTCTCAGACATCTGTCTATTTGGATGGAAAGGTCTATGAGGTCCTCTAAAGTCTCAGGAATACCCACTCAGGCTAGTTCATCCTTCAAGGATTCTGAAAGGCCCATACGGAACTGATACCGTAGGACGGCATTGTTCCAATTTGTGTCGGAACTCCAGCGTCTGAATTCCGACACATAGTCCTCAACAGGCCTGCGGCCCTGCTGTAGGGTGTGCAAGGCTGCCTCTGCCGTGGCGGTCAGCTGTGGGTCTTCATATAATGATGACATGGCCTGAAAGAAGGTATCCAGGGTATCAAGCGAGGTATCTTTCTTTTCTTTATTTTTTTTATAAATTCTTTATTTGCAAAGAGGCAAGATAACTACAGTATACAGACAGCAATAGAACAGGGACAACAATTTTCCGCGTTATTTATACATCTCTACTGATTAATCCTTACTAGACTAGCAATATTGCCTGCTAGCGTGTATATTCCTATACAATCTTTTCCTAACTATCCAGTCTACAATTTAAGGAAGTCTGCTGTGCCCTGTTTAGTATTATGTATTACCTCTTGGTGAATTTTCTTAGCTTAAGTTTCTGTGTTCCTCCTCCCCTTCCCCTCTCTGGGCACCATAGCATGGGAATAGAAAAACACCAGAAACGAAGGGGAAACAAAGAAGGAGGACACAGGAAGCAAGGGAGGAGGGAAATAAGATGGAAAGAGGGGGGATAGAGAGAGAGGGAGAGAGAGATAAAAAAAAAAAAAAACCCAACCCCACCCCTCTCCAGCTACACCTACAGTGTCTCCATTTTCCTATTATCTAGGCCACCAGCTCTGCGTACTCTTCTGAGTAGAAAAATTGGAGCCAATAATACCACTTTTTAGAGAACTGTTCACCTCGCCCCTGGTCCATGGCCACGAGGTCTTCCATTTCGTGAATGTTAACTATTTTTTTCAACCACACTGCGATACTCGGGGGCTCTGTCCTCTTCCAGCTCAGGGGGATGCAGCTTTTCGCTGCTGTAACCAATGCGGGCAGGATTGATTTCCTGTATGCCTTGCTTGGTATTTCATGATGGTGTAATAAGAAGAACTCAGGGGTCTTGGGCAGCTCCCTATCTGTAAACTTCTGTGTGATCCGGTGTACCTCTGACCAGAAAGATGTTAGAAGCCTACAAGACCAGAATATGTGAAGGAGAGTGCCCTCTTCCTTTCCACACCTCCAGCAAACATTCGTGCTCTGAGGAAACATCCGATGTAATCTGTCTGGCGTGTAGTACCAATGTGACAAAACCTTAAATCCTGCCTCCTGTTGGGCCGCACAGATCGAGGTCTTGTAGGTAAAGAGGAATATTCTTTCTGCCTGTCTCTCATTTAGCTTTATTCCCAGGATTCGTTCCCACTTGGCCAGATAAGGAGGTCTGAATCCCTTGGGGGGTAAGATAAGGAGCTGGTAGGTTAACGAAATGGCATGGCGCAACGGTTCCTGCTCCGAACAAGTACATTCAAATGCTGTTAGTTCACGTAGGAAAGGTGCCGGTGGGGGTTGAGCTCTAAGAAAATGCGCTAATTGGACTTTTTGCCAAAAAGAAAGGGTCGCCAAGTGGGGATCCTCCATGATTTCCTCCCTGGTCACCCATTTCCCATTCTCAATGAAATGACGGAGCTGAGACCTGTTGCTCCCCTTAAGAGCTTGGAATCTGGGTTCGTTTACACCTGGGCTAAAGGCCGGGTTATCAATTATTGGGGTTAATGGCGAAGGAGCGGGCACAATTGAATGATCTCTAAATATTTTTTGAGCCAGTCGCCACGTCTCACCCACTGTAGGATGATTCGTTATGCGGGTTGGCAAATTCTGCTGACACCATGGCAGACCCTCTAGTTCCACCCCCGTCAGACACCTTTCTATTTGAATCCATTGTTTTAGTGTCCCGTGACGACACCAGTCAATTATTCTTGTCAAATGACAAGCTGAGTGATAGAGGACCACATCTGGAAGGGCCATTCCACCAAGCATTTTTGGTATTCGTAGGATTGAATGGGCGAGCCTCGGGGGCTTCCTAGCCCAAATGAACCGGGTTAATTCCCGGTTTGCTGCTCTCAGAAATGCCTTGGGGATCCTGATGGGTAGGGTTTGGAGGTAGTATAGAATGCGGGGCATGACATTCATTTTTACTATACTACATCTTCCAAACCAGGAAAACAAGCCTGTTTGCCATTTCTCCAGGTCTTTTTTAATGTCTCTCAGCATGGGAGGGAAATTAAAAGAGAATACATCTTCCACCTTTTTTGGTAGCCGTATGCCCAAGTATTTAATACAGGAATCCGCCCACCTAAAGGGAAAGTCCGCTCGCAATAGTTTGGCCAATGAGTCTGGCATAGATACATTTAGGGCTTCTGATTTTTGGAGGTTAACCTTAAAGTTGGATAATTTGCCGTAATCCCTGAGCTCTGACATCAAGTTAGGTATGGAGACTAGGGGATTAGATATAAAAAAGAGCAGGTCATCCGCGAAGGCTGCTATTTTGGGAGTCAAGGAGTCCTTTAGATGTATCCCCGATATGTTGGGGTTGTCTCTCACAGTACGGAGAAAGGGCTCCAGGGCTAAAATAAATATTAAAGGGGATAAGGGACACCCCTGTCTTGTCCCGTTGGCAATATCAAAGGGGGAGGAAAGCAGGCCATTTACTTTCACCTGCGCCGATGGCCCAGAGTATATAGCAAGCATCCAGTTCATCATCCTTTGTCCTAATCCTATGTGAGATAAGGTTTCGATCAAGAAGGGCCAGTTCACCCTATCGAACGCCTTTTCGGCATCGGTAGAGAGAAGTAGCAATGGAATTCCCTTCATGTGTGCTGCATGGATAAGGTTGATTGCTTTCGTGGTGTTATCCCTCGCCTCTCTGGAGGGCACAAAACCAACTTGATCTGAGTGGATAATGGACGGAATCCACTCCGATAGTCTCATGGACAGAATCTTGGTGAAGATCTTAAGATCCACATTAAGGAGGGATATGGGCCTATAGTTCTGGCAATGCAGCGGGTCTTTCTCCTCCTTTGGTATCACAGAAATGAATGCCCGTAGTGAGTCCCGAGCCCCCTCTCCAGCACCATTAAAAGCCGCAAGAAAGTGCGATGTTAGGATACCCCCAAATGTCTTATAATATGTCAGCGAGTACCCGTCAGGGCTCGGGGCTTTACCCTTCTGCATGCTGGCGATGGCTCGAGCTACCTCCTCCCCCGTTAGCGGTTCCTCCATAGTAGCTAATGCCTCATCAGGCAGCCTTGGGAGACCCGATTTCTGAATATACTCCCGTATGGCCTCCCTTTCTCTTAATTTATCCCTAGCTGATGAATGTTGGGGAAGGTTATATAGAGAGGTATAATACTTGCGGAACTGTTCCGCAATGTCCTCCGTATTATGAACTTTATGGCCCTGATCTCCCATGAGCTCAGGGATGAACGTTTGTGCTCTCTGGGCTCTAAAGGCCCTCGCCAGCAGCCTTCCACACTTGTTGCTATGCTCATAGAAGGTATGCTTGCATTTCGTGATCACCGCCTTAGCTCTGGACATAGCCAGGGATCTCAATTGACTTCTCAGAGTTGTGAGCTCCAAAAGTGTTTGGGGTGCAAGGGATTGTTTATGTATGGATTCCCGTACCCTAATTTTATCTAAGAGGTCAAGGATTTGCTGAGTCCTTTCCTTCTTAAGGCGGGAGCCTATTTTTATTAGAGTCCCTCTAATAGCACACTTGTGTGCCTCCCAGATCATCTGGGGAGTACTATCCGGGCCCACATTGTCCACAAAAAAGTTTCCGAGTTCCCTAGCCACTTCCTCCACCACTGCAGGATCTTGAAGTAGAGAGTCGTTAAGCTTCCATTGCCATTGTTTCGGTACATGTGGTACCAGGTCTATGTCAACAAAGACTGGCGCATGGTCCGAGAAAGTAATGGACCCTATGGAGGCCGATCGAACCCTAGATAGCATGGATTGGGGCAGCATAAAAAGATCGATTCTCGTATAAGAATCATGAGGATGAGAATAGAAAGTGTAGTCCCTCTGTGTAGGATTCAGTACCCTCCATACATCCACCAGGTGGAAGGCATGAAAGTTCCTCTTTAGGCGCTTGAGTGCTGCGTAGGAAATTTGGGAGGTTTGCCTAGACGCATCTAGATATGGGTCCATAGTAAAATTGAGGTCTCCCCCCAGGATCACAGCCCCCTCTGCAAAGTATTGTAATTTCATAAGAACAGACTCAAGGAATCTAATCTGACCGGTGTTGGGGAGGTACAAGTTCACCAGAGTCACCACGGAGCTGCCCAAGGTTCCCTTTACTAGCAGTGCCCGTCCCTCATTATCAGTCCACTGGTCCTTCAGTGTCCATGGTGTTGCGGCCCGTATTAAAATGCTAACCCCCTTTGACTTAGATTCGGACGAGCACCCATGGTACGCAGTTGGGAAAAAACGATCTCGAAGTCTTGGTATTGCATCTGCTCGAAAGTGGGTTTCTTGTAAAAAGCAGATATGGGCCTTTGCTTGTTTCAGGTTAGCTAAGACAATAGATCTTTTCTTAGGGGTATTAAGACCCTTGACGTTGATAGTCATTAATCTGATAATATCCCTGGAGTCCATGATGTAGGCTGGGCTTAGGAGAGAGATAATAAAAAAAATAAAAAAAAGGGGGGAGGGGGGGGGGGGAGGGAAGGAAGAGGGGGAAGGAGGGGTCGAAAAGGTAATTAGAGAGAACTCAGAAAAGTAGAGAGCGGGTCACTTGAGTATCCATGAACCCAAGAAGAAAAGAGGGGTAAAAACTAAGACGCTTAAAGCGTGTGGGAGACTTAGTCTCAAAACACCCTTGGGACTACTAGACTAAGTCCCAGTGGGGTGTTATCCTAATTGAAGTAGTGGCTGAACACAACTGAGGTCAGGAGCTCCCCAACCAGACCCATGTCAAACGAAACATATATAAGGCAAATGGACTGTCGCAAACCATTGTACAATCAAAGGAAACTTAAGCAGGATACCAGATGGCTCTACAGAAAAATATAAATTGAAGAGCCTGGCCCATTAGGAGGCCTTACATCGCCCGACACACATCCCTTCCTGTATCCGGACCCCATTAATCTAAAAGCATATCTATAGTATGCTGCCATGTTTGTTCAACATCCCGGGTGTGGGTCGGGCGAGGATCAGAACCTTTGGAACACTAATGAGGCACATCCCTTCAGCATAACAATAACAGTGTCAACTACCTGCATGTCCATGTTATACATATCATTATGTCCGCAGTAACCCCACAACCTCCCAGCATTGATCACATCACTAACTCCACCAGGGGCCCAGGCCACCCCCTCCCTTGGCCTGAAAACATATTTGATCCCCTTACATCTCCGCCCAGATTCCCCCCCTCCGAACCCTTAATAACTGCTGCAGTTCTGTCACTAGAGTACTTATGGATGAACGGTGTCCTGTGGGATCAGAGAACTCCAGATTAAGACATTAAAGTCGAATATATTCCATGGTGGCATAGATCCATCTAATTCTTTGCTGTGTTTACCCCAGTTCTGCAGGCTGTTACTTTCCGTTGGATGGTGTGGGTCAGGAGGGGCCATCTGTATCTTGTCCTGGGACAGGGGGAGAAAAAGTGTCCTTATATGGCCCTTACGCGGCCCCCTGGAGCAGGAGGGGAGCTCAACCTGACCATTCTCGTAGCCTTTGGGCCTTAAAGAACTGTTCATACTGTGAAGCGGTTGAGGGGACAGCTCCGGACACTCAGCAGAACCACTCGGGGTATCAAACAAAATAACATCAGAAACGGAAATAGAGGTGAGAGGTGAATTCGGTGGGGGATCAGAACCGCCATAACAAAGTCAGTCAGTAATGCTGAAAATATGGTAAGATCCCCAGAATACCCATCTCATGATACATATCACTTACATTAAGGGTGAGCTCACGTCTTAAAGTTCCGGTTCTCCTCTACCTATCGGCGTGGGTTCCCGTTGTCTGCGCCTGGTTGACCTGCGAGGAAGGCCCACCTGAGAACTCTGCGGAGCCGGGCGTGATTCTCTGCCTGGTAGGGGCCCCAACCAGTCTCTCAGCGCCACCGGTTCCATCCCTAGGAAGGAGAATAGCTCTGGGAGCTTGGCGTGTCTGCATAGTAGAAACGATTCACTGCCCTTGCGAATGGTTAACTGAAGAGGGAATCCCCATCTGTAGGTTATCTCAGCACGGCATAATCGCTCCAGCAGCGGCTTCAACTTAGCTCTCCTCAGGAGGGTTGCACGGACACGTCCGGATAAACAGAGATGTGCGCCCCATCAAAGTCCACTGGGCCCTTGATGCATGCTGCACGCATGATCTACTCCTTATGGCTGTATCTGTGCACGCGGCATAGAACATCCCGGGGCCGTTCAACGTCATTGTGTTTAGGGCCAAGGGCCCTGTGTACTCTATCAAATTCTAGCGTGGTTGGAATGTCCCCATCCAGGATAGTGCGTATCAGCTCCCTTACTGTCGCCAACAGATCCTCCGGGCCGGTAGCTTCTGGAATGCCTCTGAACCGAATGTTCTGACGGCGGCTGCGGTTCTCTAAATCCTCGGCGTGTAGCTGCACTTCAGCAAGCTGTTCTTGATAGCGCTGCTGTGTTTTCTCCAGCTGTGCTACTCGGATTTCTATTGCCCCCATCAAGGCTTCTTCTCTGGTCAACCGCTCGTCGATCTCCCGGACCTCCGTACGGACCTCCTGCAGGTCTCGGCGGTGTTGTTCCTCCATTGTGAGGACAAGTGCTTCCATGTCCGCCTTAGTAGGGAGGGCTTCCAGATCTGCTTTAGTAGGTAGGGCCCGAAGCAGGTCTCTGATGTCGGAATCATCTCTGGTATGGTGCTCAGAAAGATTTGTTACCGACTGGCTGCCCCCTATGGGGTTTAGTAAGTTCGGGATCCCTGTCAAAGATTGTGATCCCGGGTACTGGGAATTCGCCCTACCGTCTGAGGACGAAGAGGGTGCACAGGCCGCGCCACGTGTAAGTTCAGTACGGGCTTCCGGACCGGTTCTGTGCCTTTCCTTCAGATAACGATCAATTTGGGCAGCCGGATTCGGCTTGGAGGTACCCTTGTACTTTCCTCGCTTGCGATAGCTCATGACCGGGTGTAAAAGTGCTGGTTTAGCGGCATAACAGCCTTGACTGCTGGGTCTGGGTGCGGGAGCTCAAGCACCAAGCGACTTCACCCCGCCATGTCCAGGCCACGCCCCCCGTATCTTTCTTTTCTAATAAGCGATGGGCCCAGGACTGGGGCTCGCCGGTCAGCAGCGAGATCACCCCACTTTGGTGGCCTCCAGGGAGAAAGTCCTTGGTTGAAGGGCAAAAAAGAGTTCACACGAGTTGCGGAAGGACCTGAATTTGCTCCGGTTACCCGAAAATCTTTCAAGCGTGGGGACCCTGGGTTCAGGCGGCAACATAACCACTAATGGTGAAGCAGAAGTCCCGGATACTGGGGGTGTGGAAGCTGCTAGAGCCTGGACTCGGCCTTCCAGCTGGGTGTAGCCTTCTTGTAGGCTCTTTACTGCCTGGGTAAGTCCAGCAAGATGGCGGCAGAGTTCATCCATGGGAGAGGCTCCCTGCGTGGGCTCAGACATGGCTGTCCTGTACTGTCACGTACCTAGTGGTGGAGCCCAGAATGCAAGGAGTAGCCTCTCGTGTGCCTCTGGTTCGAGAGCCCCTGATAGAGAAGACAGGGACTCAAGAGCGCAGGGGGCCACAAGTGCTTGGCAAGTGGCAGGTGTAGAGCTGATCCGGACCTCTGGTGCAGCAGAAGGAGGACTGACAGGAACACTGGATCCACCGATAGAGCAGAGAAGGACTGTAGCTGGCAGGAACTCAGGAACAACAGGTAGCAGGGAGGTGTTCTGTAGTACAACTGGAGCACAGGAACAACTGGTAGATGAACCGGAACTCTGGCAGGAACACTGGAACTGTTGACTGAATAGAGAAGCACTGTAGCTAGCAGGAACCCAGGAACAAACAGGCAGCAGGGAGGTGTTCTGTAGTACCACTGGAAGCACTAACGAAGTCAGACAGGCCGGGTCAAACACAGGCAAGCAGAGCAGGTACCAAACGGAGACAGGAGAGTAGTCAGGGCACGGACCGGATCGGCAACAGACAGGCAGGTAACAACCGTAGGATGAGGCAGGAGAATCGTCAGACAAGCCGAGGTCGGGGACTGGCAGCAAACAGGAGAAGTCAGGAACAAGCCGGGTAACAGGAATCAGGTAAGCAGGTATATCAGATAGCTTAGGGTCACAGGGAACGCTGTAGACCGGACAGCAAGGAAGCATGCTGACAGACTCCTTTAAATAGGCCTAATGGCGCCAAAAGCTGTCACACTGCACGACTGTGCGCATCCGCGTGCACGCCCGAGTACCGATCGTACGTGCCCGTTCGTATCATCGTGTACCCGCGTACACCCGCTCGTATTAGCGCGCACCCGCATGCGTCCTCTGGCTCTACCCTATTTTCCCGAAAATAAGACCTAGCGTGATTGTCAGTGATGGCTGCAATATAAGCCCTACCCCCCAAATAAGCCCTACCCTGTTTCCCCGAAACTAAGCCCTACCCTGAAAAGAAGACCTACAAGGACTTTAACTAGGGCTTATTTGGGGGGTAGGGCTTATATTGCAGCCATCACCGACTATCACGCCAGGTCTTATTTTCGGGGAAACAGGGTATTGACAGTAGTTCTGTTAACCGATCTTCCGCCGACGGCTAAGCTAACAGGACGTCTTTCATGACACCCAGCATCACAGGACAGAGTATACAGCTCAGCATCACAGGACAGAGTACATACCTCCCAACTTTAGAACTTGAGAATGAGGGACACTTGAGGCTGATGTAAGCAGCATGTGACATGTCATGCCAAAAAGTGGGTGTGGCCAGACTGTTAACAGTGGAAGGGGCTTAATGGTTAAAAAAAATGAATCCCCCTTACCACCACCCCTCTCCCCATCATTACACAGGACCCCTTTCTCAACACTACCCCCAATGTACACAGGAGACCCCCCCCCCATACTAACCCCATCATTAAACACAGAGGTTGTTTGTTTAGGGTGGAGAGGCAGGAAGGGGGGTTATTGTTTAGGATGGAGAGGCAGAGAGGGAGGTTATTGTTTAGGGTGGAGAAGTGGGGAGGAGGTTATTGTTTAGGGTGGAGAGGTGGGGAGGAGGTTTTTGTTTAGGGTGGAGAGGGGTTATTGTTTAGGGTGGAGAGGCAGAGAGGGGGGTTATTGTTTAGGGT